>CM075192.1:11361407-11961407 GCA_037577475.1 Chaunax sp. Z400
TAAATGCATGTTCCAAAAAACAAAACAAAAAAACTACTCCTGTTGTGCCGACTGCCCTATTTTTGTCTTCCTCTGTTAGGTGTGTGAGCTGGGGCAGCAGCTGGAGCAGGAGAAGACCCACTGTGAGGGTCTGGTGAGGCAAGACCGACAGGAGGTCTGCCATTATTTTCAGAGGTTAGAGACAGTGCTGGAGAGGAAGAAGCAGGCCTACCTGGAGGCCCTGGATGAAGCTAATGCAGAGGTGTCCCGGTCCTACAACCCACTAATCCACAGAGTGAAGGAGCTACAGGTGTGTGTCAGGACTAGCGGCTAATTCAAGTCATTGTCACACATTCGGTGCCTGTCTCTCATCCCTGGAGGCCATAATCCAGATACTTAAGCGTTAATGCATAACTGCAGGAAATGACACACGTGGGTCTTTGAACTCCATATGCTGGGGGGGGCTCCACTGCCATGCAATGTGTGACCGTTACGAAGCAGTAGTCCACACTTTGGCTGACGTGAGGTGTCCATGCTTGTAGGTTTTCAAGGCTTCTCTAAATTAGTTGTCAAAGCTAGTTGTCAAAGCTTTAGGAAATACCCGAGGGACCCTTTTGTAATTTTTATTGGAATGTTGATATTAATGGTATTTACAAGTTGAAATTAGTTATTATGGCAACTCCAATGTGACACGAATGCTACATCAACATTGATTTATGATGTTGGAATTTAGTCTGGGACGTTTATTTTCATCGACTGTTTAGTGTATGAAATTTCAGTAACAATCAAACATCCAAAATTATTGAATTTAAAATTATATAAAATAAAGAGAAGTAGGATGAAGCAAGTGCTGTTTTTGATTAATAAATAACAAACAAAGACTGTTCATTAATTATCTGTTGACTGATTAATCGATAATCGATCCATCCATAGCACTGATAAAAGTTTTATTTTATCCAGGAAGAACAAATTGATCTGGTGTCCTTGGGTTCATCAATAGAGGAGGAGGAGTCACCGCTGGTCTTCCTGGAGAAGGTGCATTTGTTCAGAGAGAGGGTGGAGGAGTTCATTACAACCCCCCTGCCCTCAATGATAAATCTGTCTGTAAGCCCACGGGCAGCAGAGTATCTCCAGCAGCACTGGCCTGCTGTGACCATCGGGAGCCTGGAGAAAGCGCCTGTCCCTAAGATGTGCTGCTGTGCCAGATGTGGATGCGTGGAGGCCAGCGTGGAAACTGAAGTGGAGGGGGATCAGTCCGACAGACGGGTGCAAGGCCTGTGGTCTGAGCTGTGGCCTACTTCTTCTGTGGTCCTTCTGGGGCTTCTGCTGCTGTTTGCGGCGCTGTGGATCAATCCGGTGGGAGGGGCCTCACTCGGTCTCTCTCTGGTGTCTCGGTTCAGTCAGTTAGTCCACGACCTGAGCAGCGAACTGATCACATCTGTCTGGGACATGGCGGGGTCAGCATACACAGTGATGGAGTCCACTCTAGAACAATGGAGCTGTCACCTCTCCTTAGTTAGACTGAAGGCCTTCCAGCAGCTGACTGCCATATTTGAAACTGTGACATTTCAATGAATGAGTCCAAACTGAAACCCTCAAGTTTGAATTTAGAAGCCAAGAAAATAGGATTCCAGTATTCTTGTAGTAAAAAAAAAAAAAAAAATCTACCCTAAGATCCAATTTAAACACCTGCTAGGTATGATTTTGCACTCCTGGAAATTGAGATACTGCTGTCAGCTTCACAAGATAGCAAGCTTACTTTTAGATTTAGACTAACATTAAACCTTGTAGGATGACCATGATGCATTGCAGGTTCTTAACTTGCACTCACTCCTTTGTTTTTGATGATGCTTCACATGTAGAAAGTCCTTCTGGAAAATTCTGACTGTAGATAATCCAATAATATTGATCATTAACCTATGAAATAACAAAACTTTAAATGAATAGAACCAAAACATTGAGTAGAAATAACTTCATCAGGGAAAAATAGCCTTTAAATGCTTGAAACAATACATTTAAATGATAGTGTCCATCTGAGGATGGATTTGTCTCTTTAGACTTACTTCAGAGATTCCTAGGGATCCTATGCAGAACTGGGGAATGTTTGGGATATAATTTGCTTATTTTCCAAACCTAAGAATTGCACAAAAATACTATTATGTAATTAGAAAATAGCATTTTATTTCCTGTAAACCTTTAAATGTATTTAAAACTTTTATTTTATTGTTATATGCCTCTTTGAGGTGTATTCTAAGCTTTTGTCATCCTTCCCCACTAATAAAACATTTTTGCACATTTAAGTTTGCAAAAAGCAACATCATGAGTCTACTTTCCTAACATGCAGTGAGGCATTTCAGTAGCTTCCTGTTTGTGTCACAGCTCAGAACAACAGCGGAGATGCTCTTGTATCTCCTTACACAAGACTGTTTACAGTGTATGAACTCTGGAGCCTGGTGAGTGGAACCAGACACACAGTGGACCTGACTTTAGGAGTCCACAGATCATGTTGCAGTGATGCACAGCTCTGAGTGGCTCTTTTGCTGTCTTTAACCACTATGACTTCACATCACCACTCATAATAGCCTCATTCTAGAGGACTGTAATTCCAGCAGGATCGATCGATCACAATACAGTGCTATTTTTACCTAAATACTGCAGCAAACAACTACTTCAAAACCTATAGGCTTTGTAAAAGCTTTACCAGTGCATCCTAGAAATGCTTTATATGGCTCTAGCAGACTTTAACAGGACTGATACAATCATTTAATGATCTAAGATTTGAGTGTGCTACATTAAATATTATGTACACAGGTATGAAAACTAGGATCTGATGGTGCTCCAATAAGTCAGTCGGTCATTCTATAAATGTTACCCAGACCTGTTGTAGTGGTTGTATTTTTCTCACTCACTGAATTTTAAGTCATAATAAATTTGGTGATATAATCTTTATTTTGTAGTATTCATAATTTTCTAAAGCCATGCATGCCAGTGAGTAGGGGTAAGTCATTAAAGGTGGTGTTTCAAAGTGCTGCAGGGAGCTTAACTGAGACTTGCTACCATTGTCTTTATAGTTTGGAATGTTGTCCAAACCATCGCATGACCTCAGAGCAGAACATTACCAGTGTTTACATATTACATAAATCATGACTGTGCTGGTCCTGTTCAGGTTGTATTAAATTTTGAATATGCCCATCTTGTAAGTGGCCATTTGTTTCATTGTGGCTCAGGACGCAGAACGGCTGTCAACTGACATCGTTTGTTCAATCCCCAACCGTTTGTAGTCTACAAGTCGAAGATACTGAATCCCAAATTGCTCCCAATACTTTTCCATTGTAAAAGAGTGTGTTGTTATTGCTCCTGACATCTGGTGCCTTGTCTGGTGGTCTCTGTGTATGAATGTGTGAATGCTGGCTTGTCTTTGAGTGGTTGATCCCACTAGAAAGGTGCCATACAAGTAGTCCATTTTGGCTTTTTTTATCACTGGGATACTTGAGGAACAATATTACTGGTAAATATTATGAAATCTGCTAAAAGATATCACCACGAAACTTCACAAATTTATTTCTCCATTAATATATTTTTGTAGTATTTTTCTGAAAGTTTAAATATGGAACGAGGCGTTATTCAATATGCAATCATTTGTAAACATTTCCGGAATTTCAGCACCTCATCAGTGTAATTACTGACAAACAGCATGTAAGAAATAGCACTGAATATGTTTTGTCCCTGTCGTATTAAATGTTTATGTACATGTGAGTGCAGATGTCAACAGAAGATCTTAACAGAAAACATTTATTAGTTCAGATAGCAATAATGAATAGCAACATTTCCATTGTGAAGAACAAGATTTGAAATATTTACATGGTGTGTAAAAGGAAAAGAAGGAAAACAGCAAAGAAAACCCTGTGAATCTATCAGATTCTTCATATTTAAGCAGTGATAGCGTCGTGCTCCTTGAACACGATGGTCTTGGGGTTGATTCCCACGCTCTTGGTGGTGTTGTGAGTTTTGTAAATGCCGATGAGACGATCAGCAATCTCAAACATGTTGTTCCTCAGTGAGATGATGATGAACTGAGCATTTTTTTGTTTGCTCCTGCACAGAGATGGTGGGAAAAGAAACAGTTACTGATCTGAAGAGTGAATGGGATTAAATTGAGTATTATACTTTAGAGTGAAGAAAACATATTTCCAAAATTCTATAAAAGTAACAGACAGTGGAGTCAAAGCTTATCCATTTCATTTGATCCAACTCCCACAAAAGGTGGTTTTTCTTAACACCATTATTCCAGTGTTACACAAAGGAGATACTGAGCTCTTCAGTGATTATTACACAGATTAGTTGAACAGTTCCAAAAATGGACTGGCTAATGACATTCAGTTGGATCACTGTATCCTTGGATTCAGTGCTTACTCCAGGACACTAGAATCAGGCAGATGTTTGCCAATTTAGGAGGTCCTTCATAACATGTTACACTCTTGCTACTAAAATGGACATCCTGAAACCAACTTTAACATCTCACCATGCAGCTAATCTCATCGCCTAACACAGTCATACTCACGTAAATGTAACAGGCGACAATGGAGACGTTCTTGAAATCCAGAGCAGCGTCTATCTCATCCATGAAGTAGAGCGGTGTGGGTTTAAAGTGGTGCAGAGCAAAGACCAGAGCCAAGGAGCTGAGGGTCTTTTCTCCTCCCGACAGGTTGAATATCTTTTCCCAGCTCTTCTTTGGAGGACGTACACTACAGTGAAGAGAAAAATCAGAGCTCAAACAAAAGGTCAGGAATCAACGAAATGTATCTCTGGTCTTTGACCTGTTGCTTTTATTTTTATTATCTCTTACCTGAACATGATCCCCTCAGAGAAAGGATCTAAACTGTCTACAAGCTCCAACTCTGCATCGCCGCCCAGTGTAAGCATCTGGTAGTTTTCCTTCAGCTTGTTTGTGATCATGTTGAAACCGGTCATAAACTCGTTAAGGCGCTGTTTGCGCAAATCCTCGTAGCCACGTTTGAATTTGTCTCTCTGTGTGGTGATCTCATCCAGCTGAGCCACACGCTGCAAGTACAGCTCCTCGTAAAATACACAATGACACATACTGAATTAAATACTCAAATAAGTGAAAATTTCATTAATGACACAATTTGTGGTCCTCTGTTAAGGTTAGCTGGAAGAATGCCAGCTAGTATTCCTGCCTACCTTCTTCTTAAAGTCTGCAATGGCACCAAGGTTGGGCTTCATCTGAGCACACCGAGTCTCTAATGTGACGATCTTGTTGATAATGACGGGGTCAGAGATTTCTTCAAGTTCAGCAAGAGTAAGAACAGGAAGTTCCTCTGCTGGCTTGTCCTCAATGGAATGAAGGGAGAGCTTGGTGGCCTGAAGAACATAAACAAGAATAATTAACACTCGGTCAAAGACAAAATTTTACCATTATAAAATCTTTCAAAATATTAATATTTGTATTGAGCTCATTTCAAAACAAAAACACACCTAACACTTCCTCACCCACCTCTTTCTGCCAGTGTTTGATCTTGTTGTTGTGTTCATTGATGGTGGTCTCTATCTGCTCAATGCGGAGCCGGACACTGAGGGACTCCTCCTGCAGCGCATGCTCCTGCTGCTGAAGGACCTTTATCTCCTTCAACACCCCCTGATACTGCTCCTGCACCTCAGGAAGTGCAGCCTAGAGGACAAGAAAAAACAGTGCTCAGC
The DNA here is from genome assembly GCA_037577475.1 of Chaunax sp. Z400. Classification (NCBI taxonomy): domain Eukaryota; kingdom Metazoa; phylum Chordata; class Actinopteri; order Lophiiformes; family Chaunacidae; genus Chaunax; species Chaunax sp. Z400. The sequence continues at coordinate 11,367,105 of CM075192.1, forward strand.
TTACTACAGTGTTCACTTGAAATTCATTTACATGTGTTAATTCTTTGTGCTGCAGCAAAAATTACCAATCTACTTTCACTAAAACAGAATATGGTCTAGAATTAATGATATAACCACATACCCACAATCCTACAGAAATTACTTGCATACTTTTACTTGGATAGCAACACTTTTCAAACATTGGTTTAAAGTAAATAGGAGATGTGGAATTTATCAGTCTTTCCTTTTATTAAAAAGGGTAGAGATTTTTTTCACTCCTTTATGGGACTTGTAATCAGCAACATTTCTCTTTATTTTAAAACGAGGCATAAAACTAGTTATCGACACTGCAAGAAAAACAGTTTTACAATAAACTGTCTTCTTGGAGCCAGAAACTACACCTTTTGGATATACTGTATTGATAAACATCTGGGCATTTTTCAGTGTCAACAACACTGAGCGTTAAACACACAGTGAAGAAAGCATGCCCACCTCAGCCTCCTGACAGGCTTTCATAATCTCTCCAGCCTCGTCCTCCAGTTTCTTCAGTTTTTCAGTGAGCTCAGCCATTGACTTCTCATTCTCCTCCATCTCACCCTGCACTCGATTCACACCATCCTCACACTTCTTCAGGTTCCTGCACAGGGGAGACAGACAGCAAAACTTAACATTAGATTATTGTCAGAGTGGCCGTGGTTAATATACAGTGTGCGTGAGCAGAAAAACTACCATGTTGCAAATGGATGACCACTGAAAGGAAACAGTCTTGTATTCATGGTTAAAAGGATCTGCGCTCAATGACAGTTTTGTCAACTTTTAATATCAGGATCTCATGTTAATCACGACTAGCCCATGCTGATGCTGTGTCTACACTCAGGAGGCATCTTCAGTGCCCCTTGTGTGTCTACACATGATGTGTTTAGGGACTGCATTGAGTGTAGATCTCCAGTGTTTTGGCAGCATTGGCAAAGATGTGAGTAGATGTGTTATTTGCACAAGATGAAAAAATTCAATTTCAGATCACATTTTATGGCTTTAAATAATAGAAGTTATTATTTAGATTACAAATACACCTCAGTGAGTGAGACAGAAAGACAGTGAATGAAAAGAAAGAGGTATTTGCTGTACAGTCATGCTGTTGGCGTATTTCTCCAGAGTGTTCTTCATGTCTCGGAGCTGCGGTTGCAAGCTCTGGATGTTCTCCTCCAGCTGCAGCTTTCTCTCTTGCCAGCCCTGCAGCTTCGACATTTTCTCATTCAACTTGCTTTCCATACGGTCGAGCTAGAGAAAACACAAGAAAATCATCATGTCCCATACAGTGATGGCCTGCTGTGGAAATTATGTAACAGCTGGGTCCATATTCATCCAGCTGTCAGAATCCTTTTGAATACAGTTTTATGATATACAGTATGAACTTAATGATGATGTCTAATAGTATGTAGTCATGGTTTAAAATCACCTTCAAAAAAATGGCTATAAAAGTGTCAATTCTGTAATAATTGAACATAACATCTACTTCATCACATATTCAATCTGTTTTTTGAGTTCTGGTACTGCATCTTGAGCTGTTCAAACAGTATTCATGTGTTCATTTTAAGTTCTATTAAATGTGAGTGGACCTTGGATCATTCTTTTAGATTCCGTTTAAAGGTGAGGATGTTATTAAATAAACAATGTACAGTATAAGGTCTTTGAGTTCTAATATAATGTGGTTGCTGCTACATTAATATCTTAAAATTAAGTGCAAATTACAAGATTGTGAGAAAGGTTTCAGTGTTATAAAAGTAGCCATAATGCTGATGAAAACTGTTATTTTAAATCAAATGCAAAACATTTCACTTTTACCATTCTCCCATCTAGAAAGGTTAATTTACAGCAGCACTAAATATGTACCGGAATGGAATTTTGGACCAGATAGGACCAATTTTCTACTCCAAGACATGCCCTCACCTCCTCCTGGGAGAACTCTGTGCCAATACAGGAACCCATCCTGCCTTTCAATACTCTTCCTCCTCCAGTCATGGTTCCTGTAAGAGAGAAATAAAAATCAGACATGTAAAAACAGAATATATGCATGTATTATTATCTTCACAGAGAGAGCCATACAAATAGGAGCTATAGGGATAAAAAGATCAGCCATGTAAAATTGTGACAGAAAAAATAAGCCACCCACCTGCCATCTCGATTATCTGTCCCTTCAGGGTGACCACTCTCCAGCGCTTGTCTTTCTGGAAGGCCATCCTCGTGGCTTGCTCCATGTCCTGTGCCACCAGGGTATCCCTTAGTGCAAAGTAGAAAGCTGGTCGCACACTCTCATCTTTTACTCGCACCATGTCAAAGAGACGAGGGCTGTCCTCTGGAGTACGAATGGGAGCCATGTTCTTCTCCCACACCTTCATCTGGGCAAAAGAAGTGATTAGCTAAACAGAAGTTTAAAAGTTTGGAGGGTGTATGTCTTTGTCCAGGAATACCAGTAAAGAACAGTAACAGACAATTTGTGGTCAAAGACACAGAACTACTGTCCGTGAAGCAGGAATGATATTTAACAGAAACACTGAACCAATTTAGTCTCTACATAACAAGATGGTCTGTTCACACTGTCTTGATCAGGGGTCGCAAGATAATGACTTTTACCTTGTCAAGTCCAATGAAGGTGGCGACCCCAATGTTCTGTTCTTTGAGGAATGTAACACATTTCTGAGCTGTGTCAATGGTGTCCACCACAATATTGTCCAGAGCACCACAACTAGAGGAAATGGCCACATCGTACTTCTCATCTATGGCTCCAAGGTCTCCCTACAAGTACACAAACAAATCATACAGTAACACAGCGACTAGGGATGCACAATATACATATAGGACCAATAAGTTATCAGTCTCATACTCTGAAATTTATATTATTGGTTATTGGCCAATAAGCAGAATTGATAATACGAAGCAAAATTGCTTTTATTGATTTAAAAGTGCAACATCTGCACACTCTGACAGCGCCATTAAAGTTGGTACACCACTAAAGTTGGTTTGTGATCCACCAATAAACATGTTCAAGTCATCAATCTGATGCATCTGGATAGATCCACATGATGCAAGACTAAAGAACCAAACATGTCACCAGTGTGGATGTTCCCAAGGCCATAAGGAACAGGTATTATCAGATACTGGTAATGGCTTTTGGGGAAAAAAACACACACATGCATCCCTTACAGTTACTATAAGCATAGACTTCTGGTTTTCATTCCAGACATTGTATGCTTAAAATTCAAATAAAATCAATTTGTAAAGGTGGAGAGGATGTTAGCAATTTTGAGAAGGTGCTGTGCACACCATAGCTAGATGACCATTAACTAAATTTTGCTGCGTAACCCTGTATATTAATATGTTCTAACAGCTTTTTACCAATCTTCCAAAGATGCCAGGAATTCTTCCACTCTTTTTCTGCTGCATGAGAGCATCCAGGACCTTTCCTCGACTGCGGTTGGAGGAAAGAGAGCTCTTGGCTTCATCCACCTTCTGTCTCATTTCCCTCACCACTTCCTTAGTCTCATTATCCATCTTCATCAGCTGCTCTTCCTCATCCTGTGGAAAAAGAGGAGCAATTCAACAGAAGCTCACACAAATGACGCCATCCACAGTGCAGAAATACTACACATGTAGTGAGTATATCTGAATGTGCAATGGTTCCAAAACAAGCTGATTTTTACAGATGAAAAATGTCCCATGTAAATGCTGTCTTAAAAAATACCACCTTAAACATTACCAACAATAGTTTTACCTTCTTGAGCTCTTTTTCTTTCTGTGGTACTTTGACTTCTAAGTCTTTGATGGCGGCACGGCGCTCACACAGCGTGTCAGTGGTTGTCTTAAGTGTCTGCTTGGCTGTGTTGAGCTGTGTCAACGCTGTGTTGTGACGACTAAGGTAGATGTCAAGTTCCAACTGAGCCAGGTCCATACGAGACCGGGTCTCATTCACGGCCTTACTGAGCTCCATCAGCTCTTTCTCTTTGGTCTGGAGGAGCCAAAAGAGAGGTACAATTGGAGGACTTGGAGACAAAATTTCACATAAACATCAAGATGTCTACATGTACACACCTCATTGTCCTCTTGCAAGCCGCTTGTCTCTTCCTTCAGGCTCTCCATCACCTCCTTCAGTTTTTCCTCTTCTTTCACCTTCTGCTCCTCCAGCTCTTCCTTGCGAGCTGTAGCCTCAGATATGGCCTTTTCACTGCTGGCTGGTATACCACGGACTTCCTCCAGCTAAAACATGAGCCAGACAGAGAATGTTTAAAAGTAGTGTTTGTGCAACACCTGTCTACAATCAACTTGAGGAGAAAACTCGTCAATGCACATTTCAACTTGACAAAGATTGTAGTAGCTACGTGCCTTTTAAATCAAATGATGAGATAAAGTGATTAGTGAAAACTTAAGACAAGAGAAGAAGTATATACACTGAAAATATTTTGTGCTAGTGTCAGATGGAAGCAACTGTGCTCCACATACAGAGGGAGGTCAAAACACACAACTGTAATCAACTCTAAACACTCATTCAGGACTGAGCAAACCCTGCTTAAGACTGGCAGAACAGTTTTGCAGCTTGACAAGGAGTGGTATGTGTGTGTAGTCTATGTTTTGTTGGGTTAACTGTGGGTGAAACATGAATGTGGCTGCTGGGAGTGCTACACAAGCCAGCCCATAGTTGACTACCACACAGCAGAACACTGCTCCCCAGACGTCTGCCTGACTCTGACCAAGACGTTTCCAGAGCAAAGTCATTGTAGGAGGAACAGATAGGGTTTTAAAGCAGAGAGAGAGAAGAGAGAATAAATTTAGTTACCAGACAATGTTTGTATAAAAAAAGATTTCAGTAAGTACACAAGTTAGAGAAACATTAGTCTAAAAGACAGAAACATCAATAATGATTATACAGAACAGGGGTGGGCCGTCAATAGGCACACTTTAACATTCAACTTGTGATTTACTTTACAGCCCCCTGGTGGCAGGTTTAGGGCAGATACTCCTTCCTGCCATGAAATTCGGACTTCAATTCTCTAGGTTTTATTTTTTCTATGGATCATGTTTATTTAAAAGATTTCTCTTTACTCGAGGTAAGAAAAAAATCTTTGAAAATTAAAGCAAGGTCCCGAAACACTTCTACTTGTATAAAGTAATTTATATATTTTTAAATCATTTCCAGTAGCAGTATTCATGTTTATTGTACAGAATCAAATTTCCCTTTACCTTGTATTTCTTTGTGTGGCTGTAAATAAATCAATAAATTTTTCTGGAACCACTTGACCAGCAGCCAGTTTTTTGTTCAAAAACACAACATTGTCTGTAATATTTATATACAAATTTAACTTCACAACTAAAGCAATTTTTAATTTTCACAAGAAATGCAGACCAGCAACATTTTGACATAGACCAGTTGCATGTTCACCAATTAGCTTGAGTGTACTATTGGGATGGGTACGTCCAAATCTCATTCTTGATATGTCTTCTTTTTTTAAAATTTCTGCTAATTCCTCACATTTCTCCTACCCTCCTTTGAATACTGTGAAAATGTCTTCCTTTAGTTTCCTTGTTCCATTTCTTCTTCCGCTTCTTTAACATTTCTGACATAATTTTACTTTTAACTTCGGCTTTACTATAGTTTACTGCACGGATGGACTGGCCATCTGGAGTACCAGGAGAATTCCTCCTTTTTAGCCCGGAGGACGTGTCGTCCATGATTTTCAAAAAGATTTTCAAATGTTGACTCATCAGGCCAAAGGACTGTTCTAGATAGTATAGTTATTAGTAGCATAACATAGTTAGTTAATGAAATAGAGAGAGCTCAACCTCATGAAATCTTTGGCTGCAGCATTAAAACCCTGTCAAAATCCCAGCTTCATCTTGAGTTTGCTTTGACATTGTGGTATAACAGCATGCTATTGCAGTACTATAGGTTTTGCCATACCTTCTGACATTATAGATTATGACTAATCACAATGTAATTACTAGTATTTACTGACAGGTAAAAGATGTTTGATTTAATGTTAAAACCACATACCATAGTGATTTAGCATCATTGACCTGATTGTAAAAAAAGAGCATAATCATATTGCTTGAGTAGAATAACATTTTATTGCAGTATAAAAAGATGACTTATGCAACCTTGTGCTGACAATAGTACCTGTTTCCAGGGTTGTAAATGAAAGGCATCATCTCCTACTTCCTCTTTGTAGGGATCAACAACTGCATTAACAGTAAAGTTAACTTGCATATGAGGTGTAAGATATTTTTTTTAACTGTACTCTTGTTACATCATCATAATTAACCTCATCACAATGACACATTCTTCCCTTATCATGCAGTATGTGTTTTATTTTAAGTGTTAAATGTTGACACTAGTTCCACCTTTGCCTTGGCCACATATTGAAAATATTTTAGAGACAGAATACAACACAAATGCATTAACAAGCTTTACATTAGGTCTGAAACTGAAAGATATTTCCAATATAATTTTTTTTAATTCATTGATTTTTTTTTGTCAGAAGCCTGTGGAAAAAAAACTTGTTCTGGACCTTTGGGCAGATGTAACAAGTAATTCTAAGATAACTTACGATTTTTTTTTTTTTTTTGCATTACTCGCCCCTCTCTCAAATTTTAGTAAGAGAAAATAATCAGCATAAATCTGCCATAAAAAGAACCATTAGTTCATATAAAACAGAGAATGTGCCATGTGAGAAGCTGGAACCAGTGAATGTTTGGTATTCTATCTTAGAAGTGTTTCAGATAACTTTATTCCACCACAGCAAGACACATTTGGAATATTTTCTTTAATCCAAGTGGTAAATTTAATAATTCACCAGAAGCTAAAAATTTATGTTTCATTGCATTATAACATGACTCAAAAAAGTTTCAGTCCAGATTTCAGTTTGTTAACGTCACTCTGGTTCCAAAGACGGCCTTCAGCTGTTCTCGTTTGTGCCGAGACTCCTGGGAAGTTGTGTGTTGTGTTACTCTCAAACTCCACTGGCTGGTCAAATACCGTCATTGTTGAGTAGTTCTCCACCATGAGGCATGAAGGGTCATCCGACTGTCCAGGGACTTTACCAAGAGGATAGTTCCTCCATAAAACTTTATCAGTGCACACCTGCCATGGAGAACCTCTGAGCAATTTTGCTTTTTCAGCCTGAACCCACGCGGACCTTTCCTGGGAGGACTCGCTCCTCTCCGAGTCAGCTGTAGAACGCCAGGGATGGCTGTGGCACCATGAATGCTGCAGCTTCTCTTGCAAACTCTCCAGTGTGTATATTGGCTGTTGTTCCTGCTCTAGGGACGTATCAGACTTTGTTTGTGCAGTCCATGTGTAGATGGAGCAGAGCTGGAGCAGCTTCTGTCGAGTTTCCAGAGGGAGAGGATGCTCCATGTCATCCAGGATTAACTGGAGCAAGTGAGGTGTGCTGATACAGGGAGCATCCAGGCATGCTGAGAGCAGCTGCTGCCACCGCAGATGTATGCGGTTGACAAAAATCCTGTCCTTCATTCGGGCCTTCTTTTGTGCTTTTGTTTCAAAACGGTATTCAAATTTCGTACTGTTACAGAAGAGGACTTCAGCAATCCACGCAGAAATGTAGAAAGCCCTGTGATTATTCTGCTCGTTAGCAAGCGGCTTCAGTTCAACAAAGAGCTTCTCCAGAAGAAGGTGAATAAAGGATGGTGAGTTGAGCATCTTCAGGAGGGGCAGCCAGAAACGCAGGAAGGTTTGAGGGAGTCTGGGTTCAGTGGGAGAGGCACTGTCACAAGTGTCACAGCCTAATGTTTCCAGCTGTTCGACAGTAGGAACTAGAAATCCATTTTCCAACAACAAGTCAATCAATAAATCACTTGACTCCAAAGCAAACTGTTTGATCTCACCTAGTAACCAGCTCATGTCTGAAAATGGGGCTGGCCACAAACCCGTCTCTTTGACTTCAGGACGCCCATCAAAAGCCTGGTACTGCTCCTTTTCAAAGGATATCAGAAGTTCCCGTGCATTCTTGTAGGCTTCCATCTCTTTTTGGCGGGCAATGAGCTCATCCTCTTTGTGTTTTAGGTCAATTTCTTCATCTTCTCCAACCAGCTGTGATTCCCAGTCCTGGTTTGGATCTCCTCCTAGCTGCCTGGCCCAGTATTTCTGCTGGAGCCATTCTAGAACCACCTTACATCCCTTTCGACACCATTTCAAGGTAGGGAGCTTGCGGTGTGTAAAATCATGCCTAAGGTTTACAATCCACTCTGGGATGTTTAGATTCCCAGCCAGTCGCCGTAGTGGACGGGCTGTTTTCCCTTGTTGTCGTTCAGTGATCAAATTAACAAACCGTACCAGGGCCGCTCCATAAAGCAGAACTAGGTCGTCTCCGTCTAGCTGTCCTGATCTGTCCAGGACTTGGCACCTTACCAGGTCCGCTGTACACTCCACTGCGACGGGACTGCTATTGGCATACCTGCCTTTCCACGCTGATATCCTCTGCAGTGCATACCTCTGTAAAGCTGGGTCCGTTGAGTAAAGATACTCCAGAACCTGATCCCACTCGGCTTTGTTGACCCATGCCACCACATGGCGTTTTTTCTCTGAGCCCTTTTTCTTCATTTTGATGGAGGAAGCGACGAGTGGTCGACTTACGTTAACACCTTAACCAAATAACACTCCTTTAGCCCGAGAAATCGTCGTCTTCTGAAAAGCACTGTCACAAAAAAAGCGTCAAATCGCATCCCGGAAATGACATATTTATGTCTTCTTCTTCTTCTTCTGTCGTTTTTTCCCGGGTGGCAGCCGGCGTTAAAGTGCATTACCGCCGCCTCCTGTGTTGGAGTGTGGACGACCAGAGTTATCTACCCCCTCCAAAAAAAAAACAACAGAAAAAACCCCCACAAACAAAATAAATTAATAAATTAAAACCTACATTCGATTAATCAGTCTTGTTTCTTACAAATAATGGAATAAACTCTCTAACCCGATGGAAAATAGGTTATTCAGATTAAGTTCTTCCATGCTGTGCCTTCTGATTTCCCTCCTCAATATTTCTCATCCTTGGTGTACTTTTGGCAGTGACAAATTACATGCTCCACTGATTCCTCTACTTGACAGTAATCACATAATCCTGTATCCCAGCTGTGCTGCCATTCTCTAATGATGTTACTCTTGATTATTCCTTTTGCTTCAGATTTGCTTCACAATATCTCCATGATCTCTTTTTGCTTCAGAGCCTCTTTAGCTAAAGCATCCACCTTTTCATTGCCTTTTATCCCTCTGTGAGCCGGTATCCACATAAATGTTGAATGGACATTCTTGTTTTCTATTCTGTACAGTTTTAAAGATTTCATTAACCAAATCCTGTCTACAAGATGAGCCTGACTGCAATGACTTCAATGCAGAGCATGAATCTGAGCACAGAATAACTTTATCAATTTGTGTCTCTTCTGTCAGCTGTAATTCTTATGCAATTGCTAGCATCTCAACTGTAAATGCAGACAAGTGATCTGATGTAGGTTTTTTAATAAATATTTGTAATGCTGGTATACAAAAAGCAAACCCTGTGTTCCCTGTATTGCGGTCTTTGGATTCATCAGTGTATACTGGGACGGATGTATTATATAATGTTTGTAACCTATCTTCAACAAGGACTGCAACATTTCCAAAACATTTGTACCCCTGCATTTTTTCTAAAGAATAGAAATCAACAGCCACTGGGGGAAACAGCCAGGGAGGTGTTACTGGTAGTGGATCTTAGGGATATATCTCTTCTGACTTAATGCCATATTTTGTGCTACTTTCTCACTGCTCCATGCAAATCACAGTTTGGCCCTGTCTCTTTCCCAACAGAAGTACTTTGTTTGTTGGATGTCGATCTTCAATATGCCCTTGGAGTAGTACTGGGCAACTACCTTTGCCCAGTAGTTCATCATTATTTGCTTTCGTCTCATTTGCAATGGCATTTCACCCAACTCAACTTGGAGAGCAGCGACTCAGAGCTTGAGCTTGTGTCACTTCCAACTTCTTTAGTGATCTTTTACCGCTGAGCCATAAACAGTACACCCGTAATCAAATACTGATCGCATCATCCCTACATCGATGTTGTTAATTGCATATCTACTCGCTCCCCAGTCTAACCCTGCTAAACATCGCATAACATTCAATATCTTTTTACACTTATTGATTATCTTATTAATATGCTCATTCCATGTCAAACCATACTCCCAGGAAGCTAAAGACTTTAAATTGTTCAATTCTTTGACCATACATGTTTAAATGCATGTATATCAACCTCTCTCCTCTTTGTGAAAAGTATTGTTTTTGTTTTTTCTACTGAAAACTTGAACTCCCATGAATATGACCATTTTTCAACAATGTTGACTGCATCTTGCATTTTCTCCATAATATGTCTGACATTTTTCCCCCTTTTCCATAAGGCTCCATCGTCAGCAAACAATGATCGTTCAATATCACCCTGTAGTTGACAGAACACATCATTTATCATAATGGAAAAGAGTATTGGACTAATTACACTGCCCTGAGGAATACCATTGTCGATCATGTATCTTTGGGATAATGTTGCTCCAACTTTAAATTGGACAAATCTGTCAAATAAGAAGTTTTTAATCTTTAAAAAAAAAAGAATTATATGTCTTACCGTCTATTCCTATTATGTTCAGTTTTATCAATAACCCTTCCTTCCAAAGCAAAGCAAAGCAGAGCAAATTTATTTATATAGCACATTTCGTACACTGAGGCAATTCAAAGTGCCTTATGCAAATTCTTCCCTCAATATCACACAGGTACAGTGAATAGCTAAACACTCTCTAACAGAACAAATGGAGCAAAGCAAAAGGAGGAGAGAGGGGCAAGAAGGATAATGAAAAGGAGAAAGGAAGAAGAAGTGGAGCAATTAAAATCCACTAAGTTTACAAGGAAAGCGAGAGATGCCAAATTTAGCTTAACAACAATCCACCAATCTGAACAGAGCGACAAACTGACTGGAGCTACTCAGCTAATGAACAGTTATGAAGGACAGAGATCTGAACTGACAAAAATGGCTGACATGAAATCCACCAATCAGAAACAAGTACATTTCAGGCATGTCTTTTAAAGAAAATACAAGATGATGTGGCAGGCTTTTATTTTAATTTTTTTAATTGTATATCACATTCCAGCAGGACTTGGAACATTTTACAGTGACCTTATTCTGTGTATTAAATACACAGAAAACATTATCAGCCAATGACAATCAACCGTGCACAGCAACCCATGTTAATTAACATCAACTGAGTCACAGATGAATGCTAGCTAATGCTAATTTTAAGTTCAGTGACAAATGACCAACAACTTAATGGTTTATTATTTAGTAGCAGTAATAGTGGGGCATTCTGAATCTTATTTTCATACTTCCAACAACCTCGAGTACATATTTTTCATGCTTATTGGTATAGTTACCGCATCTGGAGCATTTCCCCAAGTACTGGGTGGCTGCATGGCCTGGTCGTAGTAATGTTGTGAATAGCTGGTAGTGCATGGGGTGCAGGGGCTTAGTGGTAGAGGTAGTAGGCCTACCTTTGTTTCAGCAATCAGCCACATCCACTGGATGGATTACTGGCACTGGTCCTCGCTACTTGCCCAACTCTCACCTATGGCTCCAAGAAGTTGTTTGTTTGCATGTATGTCTTTGAGATTTGATTTTATTTTAAATAGAAAATAACCCACAAAATAAAATCTGTATTAGAAACAAGTGACATAAAATAAATTATAAATATGATATAAATAAGGCATTGCACAAAATGAGATATTAAAGAAACCAGTGAAGACATTAACTTTCCAAATTTCCTTGATGTATTAAAGGTGTGAGTAACGCAAACTGACGTCAACTCTAGCTCTTTATTGATTAGCAAAGCACGTTACTATCGTCCAAAAGTAACGCTCTGCTCCAACAGCGGTAACTACCAATGCAATAAACTATTCATTTCATCCATTTCATCACATTAACGTTTCTGTACCTCTGTCGCTTCACCGTTTTTCTTCCTCTTCCTTCCTTCTTTTCCTTCCCTGGGCGCCAGCGCCCCCCACACCCGTCCCACTCCCACCAGAGGAGGCAGGTAAAGTGTAACGAGTGGGGTGGGGGGCGGCAGGATCCCAGATAAAAGCCCTCTCCGTTATTTAATAGGCTCTTTGCTATGCAGTTATGTTGTTGTGGGCTTATGTAATATTTTGATATAATAGTAGAGATAGTATTAGTAAAAATTGTAAAAGCTAAACATTTAGATTCCCCCCCCCCCATTTGCGGCGCCCCTATGGATGACGGCGCCCTTAGCATTCGCCGATACAGCCTATGCCATTGCCTAGGGCCGGCGCTGGGCGCACTGACTCGGGCAAGTGCTGCCTTTGTCATACAGACAAGAAGGAAAGTCTGTCATGTCCACTGGCAAATCCCTCCAAAAGGGCAAGTGATGGGTACAGCCTCTTGGCAAGGTATATTCCTCGATTCCATTCTCTCAGTCAGCTCCCAATTATACTTGATCCTGCAAGGCTTGACGATGGCAGAGGGATAGATGCAATACTGAGGGAAAAACAAGGCGCAGTACCATCAGAGTTGCCGTTGTTCAACAACACTAAGTTGAAAAGGGCTGAAAAACGATCAACTCCTTAAACCACTGGAGATGAGATCAAAGCGCTCAAAGGAAACGCAAACATCACGCAACACCTCATCAAAGATTGCACCGTCAAAGGAGCCTGAAACCATATGAAGGTGATGCAGCAGAAAATCTGGTTCTCACCAGAGAAATCAACGCCAGTACAACCAGAGTGACAACAAACATGACTGAACATAGAGTAAGTAGTTCCACTGTTAGTTATTGAAGTGATAAGGTAAATTCAATAGTTTGTTTCAGTATATACGTATTACCAGACAAATTATATAAAAACTATTACTGTTCTACCTGAAAACCTTTCCGCATAATACATAGTGCATTCTCTTGCCCGAGTATAAGATAATTTTTTGAAACAACTGAACCATTTCTACGTTAACAACCACAGGTGGAGATAGTACCTGCTCCCTACAGAGTGGGTTAATTACATTAAGAGTGTGTTGTAATGTGGGTTGTTTGATGTTGCAAGGCCTGCAGGGTTTTTAATGTCTGTTAATATTGTCTATGTTACACATAAGTGAACCTAAAATAAGGAAGCCTGGTTAAACCTACTGGAATTTCTGACAGCTAGTGATGCTTGTTTTGCTGCCATAGAGAAATTAATTTTTGGACCAGTGAAAATGGGCTAATAGCAAAGACTGTCTCATCTGTCAAGTAATTTCTAGTCTTTCTTCTCAAAACATAGTTTATTTATTTATTCAACCTTTATTTAACCAGGAGAATAAAACCCATTGAGATCAATGATCTCTTTTACAAGGGTGACCTGGCCAAGAAGGCAGCAGCACATGTCGTGAATTACACATAAAACAACACTGTATACAAACAGAAGAAATATTGATACAGACAGCAATAAAAAAGAATACACAATGGAATCATATTTAAAGTGCAGGTCGTAATATTAAACTCATGTAATTAAGTTAAGACATCAAAGGAAGCTTTCCCAACATTACCCTCATAACTCCTGTGTCAGCAGGTAGATGGGACATGACACGTCTGCTTGTAGTTTTTATCATTTCCACCATGATTGAAGGAATTCAGGACCAATGTAACAATCATTTGTCGTGATTAGAAAACAAAGTTCTGAAATGAATACAGTTTTTGAATGAATTATTTGCACAGTAGCTAGCACAACCAGGGTGCATTGAAGCCACTGTTAACACAGTGAATGACCTTTGACCAGAGGTATCATTTTCCTAAATCCACTCAAATCTTGAACAGTCCAAGTGAATTAATAGGTGGCAGTGAAATATGAGTTTGAAGATGTCCAAACCATTCTAGGACTTTTTATAGAACAAATAAATGTGCAACGTAAAGTGATTCAAAACTCATTTATTTTTTAAATCATGTTGTTGTCAGGTCAAGGATAGACTTTGTTTGCAACCGTTGACAACACTAACATACAGTTCAGTACTTTAGTGAATTGATTTTGGGAACCTGCAGCATTCTTACATCTTTCACTGTGCCCATATGCGCCTATAGCCCTTAAAATGATTTGTTCACCACGTGTAGCTGGGACCCTACTTCTAGCCAGGATCGCTCGTGCCGTGATACACTCTTAATATTTCTTTTGCCATTCTCCCTCTTCTGTTTTCCAGAGTTATTATCACAGCCAAACAAACATGCACACCAGTGCACCAATGGTAGAGACGAGTAGTAGTCCACGACCTGTCAGGCCCGCTGACGTCTATCCGCCCAGCTCCCAGATGCAGTCGTCCCATACTGCCTCCTCTCAGGGCAACCTCAATCCCCTTGCACAGGTTAGTTCAAATTAGTAATCACCAGAATGTTAAAATGATGCACATATTACTGTTCTACCTGAAAACCTTTCCGCATAATACATAGTGCATTCTCTTGCCCGAGTATAAGATATTATTTTGAAACAACTGAACCATTTCTACGTTAACAACCACAGGTGGAGATAGTGCCTGCTCCCTACAGAGTGGGTTAATTACATTAAGAGTGTGTTGCACTGTGGGTTGTTTGATGTTGCAAGGCCTGCAGGGTTTTTAATGTTGTTAATATTGTCTATGTTACACTTAAGTGAACCTAAAATAAGGAAGCCCGGTTAAACCTACTGGAATTTCTGACAGCTAGTGATGCTTGTTTTGCTGCCATAGAGAAATCAATTTTTGGACCAGTGAAAATGAGTTAACAGCAAAGACTGTCTCATCTGTCATGTAATTTCTAGTGTAGGGTTAGACAGAAGTTTAAACTAGTTGGGTGTGAATGCTGAAACATATTTTTTGCTGCAGGAGCAAGGTGCCAAGCCTGCCAATGAACCTTCGTCCACTCAGGCCGACCCTCTCCCTATTGCTCCAGCTGAACCTGCTGCTCAGGTTGTAGATGAGACCAGGGAGAATAAAGGTAAGTTGTGACAGCTTGTTGAGAAATTCCACTTTTAAAGTGACATTCACCCAAAAAATGCAAACAAACATACTTTTCTTCCTTCATCTTCTCACTTAATCATCTGCATTTATCCATCTCTTTACACGACTCGCAGGGAAATGTAAGCCGATTGAGCCAGAAGCGAGTAAGAGGTACAGCAGGAAGTTCATCCTGAGCCTCCAGTTTGTCGCGGCTAGCATGCAAAAACCTGAAAGAATGCTTTGCTTGAGAGATGTGATCCTTGACAAGGTTGGTGATGTTTGACATCATTTTGCTGTTGAGTGTGACAATATTACTCACGCGTGACGTTATGACATATTTATTTTATGTTAGTTTTCCAGTTTATATCATTTTGATTATGACAATTAGGAAACCTCAGAATTTGACACTATTTTCCTAAGTAGAACATGGGCTTTAAAATGAAAGATTGGAGTACACAGAGAA
The DNA here is from genome assembly GCA_037577475.1 of Chaunax sp. Z400. NCBI lineage: Eukaryota > Metazoa > Chordata > Actinopteri > Lophiiformes > Chaunacidae > Chaunax > Chaunax sp. Z400. Next base: position 11,382,570 of record CM075192.1, read on the forward strand.
GTTGAGGAGCAGGATGAAAGTCTGTACATATGCACGCATCAAGTGCACATAATAGTCCTGTATATTTGTCTTTTTTATAACTTATTGTCCATTACCTTAAGTGCAATGCTAAAACCAGAGTCAAATTCCTTGTATGTGTACACATACTTGGCCAATGAAGCTGATTCTGATTCTGATAGTTAAACTGCATGTGTGTTTAAAGTTAGTGAAAATGTAATGTTAATGAAAATATTTAAATTTATATTGAAGCATGGTCTAATGTCTGGTCATAGCCTTATAAAACACACCTAGACACACAAGCTCTGACATGCAGCTATATATATATTGGGATCTGTGCTCTTATAGCAAAGGTTAACTCATATTCTATTGTACAGATACTTTTTTTAACTTTTTTTATCATAATTTTGTTGAATAATGTTCGTTCTTTAACTTTTTATTTAAATGTGTATTCGGCACCTGGACCACATCCTTCCAAGCAGGCTCCGTTGGAAGAGCCCAGGAAAATCATCCATTGCTTGTCCCTCAATAAAGACACGCAGCTGCACAAGTCTGAGAGGGCTTGGAAGCCTCCTGTGAAGGAGTACACTCTCAAATGTGGCATAGAGGAAGAAGATTCCGAACAGGTCAAGACTGAAAACCTGTTCAAGCAACTCCGCAGTATCCTCAAGAAGATTATTACACCTGAAAAGTTTGAGGATCTGATGAAGAAGGTGGCAGAGCTGACAATAGATACAGAGGACAGGCTGAAGGGAGTGATTGATTTAATCTATGAGAAGGCCATCTCAGAGCCCAACTTCTCTGTTATCTACGCCAAAATGTGCTACTGCCTTATGGGGGTAAGTCTTGTAATTGTGTCTGAATGTTTTTTTTTTTATTTTGAATTTGCTCCAATGATGACTTCTGTTTTGTGCCATGTGTCTGGGCCACTGAATGTTCATGATGCACTGAGGAACTGATGGAGCACATTTAAAAAACTGTTCATTTTAAATTTCTGCCCTATTTTAATGCCACATTTCTGAGTGATATTGAAAATGCATATTTAGTGGAATATATGCAATGTTTTTCTCCCTCAGTTGAGAGTGTCCAACCAAGGGAAGCCTGGAGTTTTCGTTGACTTCCACAAAGTGCTGCTCAACCGCTGCCAGAGTGAGTTTGCAAAGTACCAAGATGATGATGAAATCTTTGAGAAGAACCGAAAAGAGTTGGAGGCTGCCACAGATGTAAGAAATCTTTTATGTTGCTGTCCCAACCACCACAGCTTTTGCTCTATAAAGACAAAACCAATTGTTTTATCACACCCACTAAGTTTAAACATCCATTTGTATCTGCCCTCAGGAAGAGGAGCGTGAGTGCCTTATGATAGAGCAGGAGGAGGCCAAAGATAAGGCCCGCCATCGCTCACTGGGCAACATAAAGTTCATAGGCGAACTCTTCAAGCTGAAGATGGTTACAGAGGTCGTGATACACTACTGTTTAGTGAAACTACTTAAGGATTACGATGAAGTGTCTCTGGAAGGTCTCTGCAAGCTGCTCTCCACGATTGGCAAAGACCTGGCCACAGTAAGTAAAGCATTAACACTCTACACATAAAACATTCTCAGTTATTCATTTATACTCAATATTTTGTATCCTTGACTCATAAAAGCTGATTTTATTCTGTGTCCCTGTTAGCCTCGTATGCATCAATACTTCAACCAGATGGATAAGATCATCAAAGAGAGAAAGACTTCTTTCAGAATACGCTTCATGCTGCAAGATGTCTTGGACCTTAGTAACGTAAATATAAATTAATATATAAGATGTAAAAATAGCTGATAACGAGCATTTATGGTAGTGACTAATGCTGAATGAGCAGAATTGTTTAATACTGTGTGTGAAGTAGTTGACAGGGATTATGAGTCACATTAGAATCTTAAATGTAGAAATTGAAGGTAGACTAACACTGCTTTATAACCATCTCTCATCTGTGATCCACAGAATAACTGGGTGCCTCGTAGAGGTGACCAAGGTCCTAAAATGATCAGCCAAATCCACAATGAGTCCGAGATGGAAGGACAGAGGAAAGGCGTTAAAGTCCAGCAGCAGCTCCAGTCCAAGAAAGATGGAGGCAGGACGGAACGGAATATAGGAGACCGAAGTCCTTACTCACGCGCTGGTGGCAGGACTAACCAGCCTCAGGATGAGGAATGGAACACTGTGCTCATGTCCAAGAATGGGCCCATCAAGGTAGCCTTCAATGTAAAAAGGAATTTTTTCCCTATATTATTAATATTTGGGTACAGTAGTTTGTGTGTGGAGTTTTGTTTTTTACTTTCTCATCTTTGTCAAGTGCCTTCAGAATTAAGCACTCTCAACTTCAACTTTTGACTTTATTTTTCATTTTTTTGTTTATGATTTAACTTTATTGCAGCTTATTGTGCTCTTATAGCAAAGGTTAACTCATATTCTATTGTACAGATACTTTTTTTAATTGGTAGGTTTGTGGTTTTTATTTTTACTCACACATTGTGCTCATTAATATTTCCATATAGCACATACCTATTTGTAGTGGCCAATGCAAGTGAAATACAGTATAAGCACTGTTGACCCAGAACTTGATGTACTCTGGTCCTGTCAGTGTTTTGTATTTGGCTCTGAGGTAATTTGTTCTGTATGTTTAATTTCAGGCAAATACGACTCCACCCCCGCTTGTTGTCCAAACTCGACCGGTGAATTTTTGTAACAATTTTACATTTTTGAAGAACCCCGGGAGCATATCACTGGGTCCACAAGTCTCGGTGAGTGAATTTGTCTCTTCCCTTTTCCAGGGTGATTCATTACAAAGGAAATTACACTAATATTTTTCATAATAATTCAATGTAATAATTTTGTTGAATAATGTTCCTTGTTTAACTTTTTATTTAAATGTGTATTAGGCGCCTCGACCACATCCTTCCAAGCAGGCTCCGTTGGAAGAGCCCAGGAAAATCATTAATTGCTTGTCCCTCAATAAAGACACGCAGCTGCACAAGGCTGAGAGGGCTTGGAAGCCTCCTGTGAAGGAGTACACTCTCAAACGTGGCATAGAGGGAGAAGATCCCGAACAGGTCAAGACTGAAAACCTGTTCAAGCAACTCCGCAGTATCCTCAACAAGATTACACCTGAAAGGTTTGAGGATCTGATGAAGAAGGTGGCAGAGCTGACAATAGATACAGAGGACAGGCTGAAGGGAGTGATTGATTTAATCTATGAGAAGGCCATCTCAGAGCCCAACTTCTCTGTTATCTACGCCAAAATGTGCTACTGCCTTATGGGGGTAAGTCTTGTAATTGTGTCTGAATGTTTTTTTTTTAATTTTGAATTTGCTCCAATGATGACTTCTGTTTTGTGCCATGTGTCTGGGCCACTGAATGTTCATGATGCACTGAGGAACTGATGGAGCACATTTAAAAAAACTGTTCATTTTAAATTTCTGCCCTATTTTTATGCCACATTTCTGAGTGATATTGAAAATGCATATTTAGTGGAATATATGCAATGTTTTTCTCCCTCAGTTGAGAGTGTCCAACCAAGGGAAGCCTGGAGTTTTCGCCAACTTCCACAAAGTGCTGCTCAACCGCTGCCAGAGTGAGTTTGCAAAGGACCAAGATGATGATGAAATCTTTGAGAAGAACCGAAAAGAGTTGGAGGCTGCCACAGATGTAAGAAATCTTTTAATGTTGCTGTCCCAACCACCACAGCTTTTGCTCTATAAAGACAAAACCAATTGTTTTATCACACCCACTAAGTTTAAACATCCATTTGTATCTGCCCTCAGGAAGAGGAGCGTGAGTGCCTTATGATAGAGCAGGAGGAGGCCAAAGATAAGGCCCGCCATCGCTCACTGGGCAACATAAAGTTCATAGGCGAACTCTTCAAGCTGAAGATGGTTACAGAGGTCGTGGTACACTACTGTTTAGTGAAACTACTTAAGGATCACAATGAAGAGTCTCTGGAAGGTCTCTGCAAGCTGCTCTCTACGATTGGCAAAGACCTGGCCACAGTAAGTAAAGCATTAACACTCTAAGTTATTCATTTATACTCAATATTTTGTATCCTTGACTCATAAAAGCTGATTTTATTCTGTGTCCCTGTTAGCCTCATATGCATCAATACTTCAACCAGATGGATAAGATCACCAAAGAGAGAAAGACTTCTTTCAGAATACGCTTCATGCTGCAAGATGTCTTGGACCTTAGTAACGTAAATATAAATTAATATATAAGATGTAAAAATAGCTGATAACAAGCATTTATGGTAGTGACTAATGCTGAATGAGCAGAATTGTTTAATACTGTGTGTGAAGTAGTTGACAGGGATTATGAGTCACATTAGAATCTTAAATGTAGAAATTGAAGGTAGACTAACACTGCTTTATAACCATCTCTCATCTGTGATCCACAGAATAACTGGGTGCCTCGTAGAGGTGACCAAGGTCCTAAAATGATCAGCCGAATCCACAATGAGTCCGAGATGGAAGAACAGAGGAAAGGCGTTAAAGTCCAGCAGCAGCTCCAGTCCAAGAAAGATGGAGGCAGGACGGAACGGAATATAGGAGACCGAAGTCCTTACTCACGCGCTGGTGGCAGGACTAACCAGCCTCAGGATGAGGAATGGAACACTGTGCTCATGTCCAAGAATGGGCCCATCAAGGTGGCCTTCAATGTAAAAAGACAATTTTTTCCCTATATTATTAATATTTGGGTACAGTAGTTTGTGTGTGGAGTTTTGTTTTCTACTTTCTCATCTTTGTCAAGTGCCTTCAGAATTAAGCACTCTCAACTTCAACTTTTGACTTTATTTTTCATTTTTTTGTTTATGATTTAACTTTATTGCAGCTCCAGTGCCTCCCCATAGGCTCTTGATTGACTATGTTGTTATTTTACTCTGTTCAGGGCACTACGGTCCAGGAGACAAGCAGTGCTTCAGTAAACCAGGAGGAAGAGCTTGATGATGACGGCACTGACCTGATTGGTAGTGATGAATTTGAAGTGGAAGAGAAGCTCCAACAACAGAGACTGGATGACTCTCCAGAAAAGCTCACAGAGCAGAATTTGGATGACTCTCCAGAAAAGCTCACAGAGCAGAATTTGGATGAGCCAGCAGAGAACCCTGAGGAGCAGAATTTGGATGACTCTCCAGAAAAGCTCACAGAGCAGAATTTGGATGACTCTCCAGAAAAGCTCACAGAGCAGAATTTGGATGAGCCACCAGAGAAGCCTGAGGAGCAGAATGTGGATGACTCTCCAGAAAAGCTCACAGAGCAGAACTTGGATGAGCCAGCAGAGAACCCTGAGGAGCAGCATTTGGATGAGTCTCCAGAGAAGCCTGAGGAGCAGAATTTGGATGAGTCTCCAGAGAAGCTTCAGGAGGAGAATTTGAATGAGTCTCCAGAGAAGCTTCAGGAGCAGAATTTGAATGAGTCTCCAGAGAAGCTTCAGGAGCAGAATTTGAATGAGTCTCCAGAGAAGCTTCAGGAGCAGAATTTGGATGAGTCTCCAGAGAAGCTTCAGGAGGAGAATTTGGATGAGTCTCCAGAGAAGCTTCAGGAGCAGAATTTGGATGAGTCTCCAGAGAAACCTGAGGAGCAGAATTTGAATGAGTCTCCAGAGAAGCTTCAGGAGCAGAATTTGAGTGAGTCTCCAGAGAAGCTCCAACAGCAGACGTTGGATGACTCTCTAGAGAATCTTGAGGAGCAGAATTTGAATGAGTCTCCAGAAAAGCTTCAGGAGGAGAATTTGAATGAGTCTCCAGAGAAGCTCCAACAGCAGACGTTGGATGACTCTCTAGAGAATCTTGAGGAGCAGAAGGTAGATGAGTCATCTGAAGGGGCTGAACCTCCAGACCTCATCCCTACTGTTCCAGCCTCCTCTGGCCGCCGGAAAAAGTTGCTGAAGAGGATCCGTAAATTCCTAAAACGGATCGCGTCCTGTTGTTCTTGCTGCTGTAGTCCCCGTGTTGAAGACTAATGAAATTTTCTTACTTGTGTCATAAACTATGTGTCTGTATAACTTCTTAAATGTTCACAGACAGAATAAATGTGTGAATGCACTGAATGATTGAAGTGAAGTCTGAATTCATTATATAACACACAATCATTCTGGATGTTTCTTCCTGCAGCTGATTGCTGAAGTGATTTTGCTGCTGGTTTTATAGGAGCAGTATGGGGCCTGTGTGTGTCCCAGATTGTGGCCAACTTTGTAAGATCTACATGCAAAGTTCAACATATTCCAGTTATCATTTGATCTGCATCAAATATGGTTATAGTCCACAAGGCATTCCCTAAGCTTGATTTTTGTTCATTATGATTGGAATATTACTTTAAGATATTTATGACTATCTTCATAATGCTGAAGAAAATGAAAAAATCTTTGGTTTTTAAAGCATGCATAAATATCATGCATGCTTTAAAAACCAAATATGGGGGCACTCTGCGGTAGGGCAGACGGAAGGGGCGCTCATCAGTGAGGTGAATCCGGTGGACAAAATCCTTCGCCTCACCACAGTCCAACTTGTCTCTAGAGTAGACATCCTGGAATTCTAAAACAAGCTCAGCCAATTTCCTCTTCCATTCATCTGATACCTCACAGCTCTCAATGTCAACATCACCTAAGCCACAGTCCTTGAGCAGCTGCATCAGGTCAGGTACTACATGTGGTGGGGTGGAGGCCTGCTCATCCTGGGCTTTGCACAGGCCCTGCATGATGGGCAGGTCTTCAACAGCAACACATGGGAAGACATCAGCAAGTTTGGCGTTGCGTTGGAGTGTCACAGGGCCCTGTGTGGGCTTAAGGACTTTCACAGGAACCCAATGATCTCCCTACATTGGTGTTATAACCCGGCCCACCATAATGTTCTTAGGGGTTGAGCGGGCAGACGTGGGCTCCACTATGACAATGCTCCCAGGTGACACGGGCAGAGGAAGGCAGCTTCCCCCACACCACATACTGCTGTCGTGGTAGTAAGGTGACAGTTTGTTGTAGTCAGACTGTGCTTGTTTTGTCTGGCATGTCTCAACCTGACCACCGAGAAATGCAGCTCAGCAGCTGAATAAATTGTTCACAGTCTGGGTCAGTGTTACTGGAGGAAATGAGCTGCCAGTACTTCGTATCAGACTTCATCTTTTGGATGACAGGCCGGAGTACATTGGTCCCAATAATTAGCTCATCTCTCTGTCCAGGCACAAGGAACACTGGCACAATAAATCTGAATCCATAAATTTCAATGTTCACATCGTAGATGCACTGGGAGAACACCACCGCAGCCAATAAGCACCACACTCTCTGGAACAGGCTGAGGTATAAGGTCAACACCCGAAGCCCTCAGCTTGGACTCCGCCGCTTCACTCATGGTACATGACATGCTCCCTGAATCAAGCATCCCTCTCAAAGTGCATTGATCACTGATTGACACAGGAGCATAAAACAACTCACTAGCTCCTCCAACTCTCTGTGACCCAACGAGAATGACTGTCTTGTCTTCAGGAAATGTTTTGCAACAGTTAGCATATATAGAGTGTGGATCCAGTACATTGGTGAGGGTGTTGTCAACACTGCCCATGCTGCGCCTCTCATTGCATGGGCTGGTTAGTTTAAATCAGCATTGGGGGGAGGAGGTGCGGATGTGTTTGCGTGCCTGGCTGTTTGTGGACATTCACGTTTCATATGACCAGGGCTAAAACAGCTGAGGCACAGCCTGAAAAGTCTACAGTGTGCATGAGTTGTGTGTTCACTTGAGCTACAAACTCTGCATGAGGCACGTGGTGAACCTTGATGGGCAAGTGGGGGGCCAGTCTGCTGGGGGCGTCTCTGTCTAGTGCCAAAGGATGCAGTACACAGGGACAGAACTTTATCAACCATAGCCACCATTTGTTGAGTAGCAGGCTCAGTAGTTGGAGGGCTGACAGCTGCTGGGGCTGGGGAGGCAGGGATCATTTGGAGCACGGAGGCTTGCTGATTCACCGCAGGGCATGTGAGCTGATGCTGGTCAGCGGATACACCATATGGAGGTCAGGGCAGGGGCTGAGACCCAGGCTCTCTTGACACCAGAGTAGCCACTTGAGCAGCAGGTGAGGAATGACAAGAACCATTAATAGGGGCTTGTGCATAGGCAGATTGGATCATCGCATGTTGTGAGTTTACTGGGGTAAATTTTCCTCACATGATTATCCAGTCGATTCTGGACCTCAGCTGCTGTCCACTCCTCAGGGTCTTTCAGTTGGAATGACAGTGCAAGACTTGGATCAGGGCAATGATTAATAAACATCATGACAACCTCTGTACTGGGATCATCGACTAATTTTCCCCGTCTGCGGAGACACTCATCAGCAGCATCTATGGATTTGTTTAAGCGGATCCAGTAATCCATAGCATCCTCTCCAGCTCTTGGTACAGTATTGTAAAAGTCTTTCATTGGCAGGGCAGAGTATGTTAGTTCACTGAAGTTGCGCCTTAGAATGTCAAACAGCATTAGGCAACGCAGTACCATTTAACTCAGGGCGGCAGTGACACCTTAACCACATCCCTGGCTCTGCCTGTTAATCTGGACATTATCAGGTCAAACATTTCTGAGTGTGTCTGTTGGAAAAAGAAACTGTACATACATGTTATCATTTTGGATATAATCATATGTTATGTTATCATTTTGGATATAATCATATGTTGTCTGACTAAAGCACGAACACTCTTCTGCGTCAGAAGCGCCAGCGATTAAAAGGTTGCAGAGGAGTGTTCAAGGTCCTTGTGGAGGAATAATCTTGTGATATGTTTGTAAGATTTCTCTGGGAACAGAGAGTTCATAAACAAGGGTGAAGAAGATGAGCCGAATAACAGACACCTGGCATAATAAGATTGCATGAAAGAATCACACCCACATATCCTTTTCACACACCGCCTAGTAACTGATTTCTACTTGTGTTTACTTGTGTTAACCAATGACTATACGATCACGTATTTTGTAATCTGTTTGTGTGTAAAGAATAAAAGAGCTGTGCAAAGGGAAATCGACGAAGCTTCCGTGGAGCAGAGTGCTAACTACACATCTGACCGGACTTCCCTTTGCATGCAAAGTTCAGGAGAACGTTGTTGTTGTTGTTTTCTTTCACTTGCCGACCGCTCAGAGGCTAGTTGGGTGTTTGGACCTGACATTTTCTTGGTGCCGTGACCCGGATCTCAACATACCCAGTCGCTGACAGAAGGAGGACAACGGACCGCAGCCCGTCGCGACGGCCAGGACTGCACAGGCGTCCTGAAGAAAAGTCCGGAGGGGTGGATTCTCCATTCGGCCGGTCATTAGCGTCTTCCTCCGACTGCCAGAGCTGGATTGACGAGATCCAAAGGGCACAAATGGAGACGGGGCGGCAAGGATAGAGTGAGTATATGATTATACGTCATTAAGATAGCATTGGTATGCTGAAATACCTGATAGCATTGGTATGCTGAAATACCTGAATGAGTATATGTTTACACGTCATTAAGATAGCATTGGTATGCTGAAATACCTGATAGCATTGGTATGCTGAAATACCTGAATGAGTATATGTTTATACGTCATTAAGATAGCATTGGTATGCTGAAATACCTGGAAGAATAGTGGCGCTGAGGACCACAAGCTAAAGCAGAGTACTGAATATTACTGAATATTGCTGAATATTGCTGAATATTGCTGAACATTGCTGAATATTGTTGAATATTGCTGAATATTGCTGAATATTGCTGAATAGTGTTGAATATTGCTGAATATTGTTGAATATTGTTGAATATTGCTGAATATTGCTGAATATTGTTGAATATTGTTGAATATTGCTGAATATTGCTGAATATTGCTGAATATTGCTGAATATTGTTGTATGTGTGTGAAAGAAGCGTGTGTGTGCCGTAAGTCATTGAGGTCTAAAACACTGAAGGAAAAAGAGGATCTGAATCAGCGGGTGGTCTGAAACCTAACGGTGTAAACGAACGACCATTAACGGCTGAAGTAGGGTTCTCCTGAGTACTAAAGTGACCCGAGAGGTATTCCTTGGTGACAAGTTACGGATTTACGTAGATATTATGGGGAACTGTTGTGGTAAATCCTCAACCGAGGAGACCGGAGATGTAAAATTTATGAGACAATGTTCGCCAGGATCAGTAGATTATTTACAAAAATGGCAAAAACAACATGGGTTCAGGGGAGAATTACAGGTTGAAGCATGTAAACTTTTGTTGACCAAAATTCAAAAGAAACCTTTAGGAAGAACTAAAAAGAAACGACAAAACCAAAAATGGGAGGAGGCGTCAGCTAAAGCATGGCTAGGGCAAGCATGTAAACGAAGAAATGAAGCTAATAAGAATAAACAAACAACAGATAACCTAGCTCTACTTAACAGAAAGGAAGAGGACGTAGTAATGCGAAAACGTCAATATCAATTACCAACAGAGGGCGAGGAGGTGGAGGGAGCAGCTAAACTTGTAAAACCCAAACCATTACAACCTCCACCTTACAAAACGACTAATCCTTCCTCACCAAACGTATCTCCACCAAATCAGTATCCAGATTTAGCAGATTTAGATTGGGAGGCAGATGCTTCCACCACACACTCATATGAGTTGAGGGACAGAGAAAAAATAAAACCAAGAACACCATACAGTCCAGGTTATTCTGGGACAGACAATACAGTAATTCAGGCTCCAATGATAGCTGTTCCAGACCCAGCAGGGGAAAACCCGGGGGCTGTCATGTATGTCTTTAGACCATGGACACTGGCAGAAGCCAAATCTGCCACAGAAGGCATACCACCACCAGAGGATGATGTGGAAGAATGGGTAAACATGATGGGGGAACTTTTACAGTCTTATCGTCTAAATGGTCAGGAAGCAGGGGAAGCTTTACAGCAGGCTCTCAAAAGGAGATGGGGACGAGTAAGAGGGAATTATACTGGGAGAACTGCAGCTGGACGAATCCTTCCGTTTCCAGAAAATGGGGAGAATATGCACAACAATGGGAGGGTTTGATGAATCGTGTGAGGGAAGCGTACCGTCCAGCAGCAGATTATGGGAAAATAAATATTATTAAACAAAAACCAGACGAATCACCAGATGATTTCGCAGTGCATTTAGAACAAGCGTTCAAAGCCAATTCCGGCATTCCATATGACGTCGCACCGCAGGGAGCTTATCAGCAGCAATTAAAACATGCTATCCTTCAAGGCTTTCTGCCACCCTTGAGAACTTGGATCACAAAGCATAACATTGAACTTCCCACACAGAGCACACCACAGATGATGCATTGGGCCCGACACGCATGGGCACACACAGATACTAAACGCAAAGCAGGGAGGGGGACAGGGCCCGCTGCAGTCTATTGGGTAGATGATACAGGAGAGGACAGTGAAGTGTTCTGGCAGGGACAGGGGACAGGAAGAGGGGGAAATTGGAGAGGTAGAGGCCGAGGTAGAGGCCGAGGTAGAGGGGGTTATACTCCTAGAAGCAGACAGGATGAAGAATGTTGGAATTGTGGGAAAAAAGGAAATTTTTCCCGGGACTGTAGGTCTCCAAGGGGTTATGATAGGCGACCAGCAGGTGATGAACATGATCAAAACAGGCGTGAGGCACATAACCCGGGGGGATGACATGATGATAAAAATCCATTTAAGCCAACAGCAGATGCTGATCTACAGCTGGTGGATATGTATTCTAGTTTGGCTTTATATGGGGATATGGAAGAAAAACCACAAATCACATTGCAAGTAAATGGGAAAAAAGTAACGTTTTTGTGTGATTCTGGAGCTTGTAGAACCGTGTTAAACATCAAAGTGCCAGGGTTAGAAGCATCTAACGGATGCATCTGGGTTAAATCTGCAAATGGTGGTGTATCAAAAAACCGTATGTCTAAACCACTACACATAACTGACCCTGAGACACAGCAAAGAGTGAAAGCATCCGTCGTCATAGCACCAGAATGCCCAGTAAATTTATTAGGACGAGATTTAATGGCAGAATTCGCCATAGGCATAGTTCCAACACGGACTGGAATGCGAGCCATGCACATAGATGATACCACGGGTGAAATGTACAATTATACAGGAATGGCGTTTTTCTGTTCTTTAGATATAAAACAGGGGGAGGTAGTTTGCCAGCTGCAAAAGGAGGTCACATCCGTGTTAGCAACACCAGATAACAGGATGGGAAATGATCAGTTACACATCACTATGAATCTGGTTAAAACTCTGGACGATCCTTACGTGAAACGCTTCCTAAATTCAGGAGACGCTGACGTAAGATTACCATACATATACACAGATAAAAAGAGCATAGCAGTGACGGACGCAAAATTAAAAGATCGAAAGTTCTTTTTCCTGTGGACTCCACACGTGTCTCTTGCCAAAACAGCAGATATGCAATGGCAGGATCTAGGGCAAATTGTGAACCGAGCAGCAGATTATGAAGTTGAAGATGAACAGGGTTGGCAGTATAGCCCTACAAATAAAATGTACAGGAAAGCATTTGGGAAAACAGTAACTGCAACTCCTGGGATACATGAGCTAAAAGGGTGATATCAAGCCACTGAGATTCTTTTGACAAATGAAGATGAAGATGATTTACAGCAAATTTCAAAGAACCTGTGGACAACAGGTCCCACAGACGTAGGACTGATTACTACGGCTACTCCAGTCATTATCAAACCAAAATCAGATTACAAGCCACGAGTACGGCAATACCCACTTAAACCAGATGCAATACAGGGTATAAAACCAGTTATCACAGCCTTACTCGAAGCAGGAGTAATCCGAGAGTGTCCGGATTCACCATGTAACACACCTATATTTCCTGTTAAAAAGGCCGATGGAACAAATTGGCGGTTGGTCCAAGACCTGCGGGAAATAAATAACGCCGTGGAGTCAAGGGCACCATTCGTGCCTGATCCACATACGTTACTGAACGCACTAAACCCAGACAGCATGTTTTTTAGCGTTATAGATTTAAGTAATGCATTCTTTTCGATCCCAGTACATAAAGATTCACAGTACTGGTTTGCATTTACGTTTGAAGGTAAAGCATACACATTCACACGGTTACCACAGGGGTATTGTGACAGCCCAACAATATACACCCAAGCAATAACTGCATGTCTATCTACATTCACACCCCCAGGCAAAAGTCAAATCCTGATTTATGTGGATGACATCCTCGTGGCGTCTCCAGATAAGCAAACGTGTAAAACAGATTCACTGGCACTGCTACAGCATTTAGAGAAGACAGGGAACAAAGTTAACAAAACTAAACTACAGTGGGTAAAAACGGAAGTGAAATACCTAGGTCATTTGCTTAGCAATAAAGGCCGACAGCTGCATGATGGCCGGAAGGAAGCTATAACTAATGCACCTAAACCACAGAACAAAAAACAAATGATGGCGTTTTTGGGGTTATGTAACTATTGTCGAGCATGGATACCTTCCTATGCCGAGAAAACACAGCCACTACTAACCCTTATCTATGACACACCCATGGCTATGACAGATAAAGTCCTGTGGAACATGGAAGCAGAATACGCATTCAAACAGCTAAAAATCGAGTTACAACAATCAACTGTGTTAGCACTTCCTGATTACAGCAAACCATTCACGCAGACCGTGGATTGCAGGAAAGGGTTTATGACATCAGTGTTGTTGCAGCCACATGGAGGGAAACTTAGGCCAATAGGCTACTACTCTAAGAAACTAGACCCAGTAGCAAGTTCACTGCCTCCATGTGTGCAAGCCGTGTGTGCAGCTGCTTTAGCAGTACAAACCTCAGCGGAGGTGGTGTTATTCCACCCCCTCACATTACTAGTTCCTCATGAAGTAGATGTACTGCTGCTACAAGCAAAAATGAGTTTTCTCACACCAGCAAGACAACTGTCATATACAGCACTACTGTTGTCACAACCACACCTAACTGTGAAAAGATGTACCACTTTAAACCCGGCTACACTGCTCCCTACACCAGAGGAGGGAGCACCACATTGTTGCAAAAGCAAAACCGAAAAACAATCATTACCCAGAACTGATCTAAAAGACGTACCCTTGACAGAAGGGAACACACTATTCGTAGATGGATCTTGTTCTAAAAACCAATATGGGAAAAATCTAACTGGATATTCCATAGTACAGTTACCAAATATGGTGATAGAAGCTAAACAAATCAGCTCAAAACTCTCAGCACAAGCCGCTGAAATAATAGCTTTAATAAGAGCATGCTTATTAAGTGAAGGTAAAAGTGTTACAATCTACACAGATAGCCAATATGCATTCTCAACTCTGTTCCATTTTGCCTCGCAATGGGAACGTCGAGGTATGGTGACGTCAACGGGAAAACCCGTCACCCATGCTAAACTACTAAAAGACCTCTTTTAGCTGCAGTATTACTACCAAAGACGTTAGCTATATGTAAATGTGCAGCACATCAGAAAAGCACTGATGTTGTATCCACAGGAAACAGATTTGCGGATGAAACTGCAAAGAGAGCCGCACAAGGCGAATTTGGCACATCACACATATATGCTAACACAGAACAAACCATGGAGATAAATACTGAAATCTTACGAGATATGCAAAACAATGCACCAGTTTCAGAACAGCAAATGTGGATTACAAAAGGAGCAACATTACAGACAAATGGTATCTATAGTGTGGAAGGAAAAAATATCCTTCCAAGGAGTCTTTTTAAGGCAGCAGCAATATTGAGCCATGGGCAATGCCATGTCTCAACAGGAGGGATGGTTGATCTGGTACAAAGACAGTTTACTGTCTATGGTTTCAATTCTTACTCAAAAACTTTTTGCAGAGCATGTGAAATCTGTGTTAAACATAACTCACAAGGGAATATGCGGCCAAAGAGAGGCCATTTCCCTACACCAGAATATCCTTTTCAGGTCCTACATATGGATTTCATTGAATTAAACAAAAGTGGACCATATCAATACTGTTTGGTTTTAATCTGTGCATTTTCCAAATGGGTAGAAATTGTGCCGTCAGCCAAAGCTGATGCCATCACTGTTGCCAAAGCCATATGTAAAACCATTGTTCCGAACCATGGCATTCCATGCACTATTTATAGTGATAACGGATCACACTTCGTGAACACAGTGGTCAAGCTAATGGCAGAACATTTGGGGATCACATTAAAAAACCACTGTGCGTACCACCCTCAATCAGCAGGGCTAGTGGAAAGAACTAACAGTACTGTAAAAAATAGATTGAAAAAATGCATGGAGGAAACAAAAAGACCATGGCCAGAGTGTTTGGATTTAGTAAAGCTCTACATGAGAATAATGCCATCAGGAAACGGACTGTCTCCATTTGAGATCATAAATGGAAGAGCATTTAGGTTGCCAGCATTTTCCCAGGACATAGAGAAATCTCATACTGAGACCACACTAGCAGAATACATGAAACAAACTTTAAAGATTAAAGAAATTGCCCGAACACATTTACTGCCGCATGATTCTGATTCGTCCCCACAGGAGAAGCCAAATCTGCAACCAGGGGATTGGGTGTTCATCAGAGAAAGGTGTGGTCCTGTCCTCGGTGGGAGGGACCGTTCCAGGTGCTGCTAACGACACCAACAGCTGTAAAAATCGCAGAGAGGACGACGTGGATTCACCTCAGCCACTGTAAACTGCAGGTCGTGCCAGTCGAGTAAGGGGAAGTCGTGCTACACAGGGGGGTCGTCTTATAGTGACGGTTCACCTCAACGTACGTGAAGAGTCTCCTTTGGGAGAAAAGATCCTTGCTTTTTAGAATCCGGTGGGCCTGCAGCGGAGCAGCAATGCCTGAGCTGACTGAGGAACAACGGCGGAGGCGCCGTTGCCGTCGGTGCAGTGAAAGGTGCTGTGCTGTGGCTGTGGTGACAACTCTCATGGCAGGTGGCGCCATCTGGTGGCTGCTACAGGACGTGAGTACTAGAGAAGTGGAAAAGAGACAGTTGGCTCGAGACATTCCACATAGTTATGCCACGAACACTTGGTGGCAATTAATGAATCATACAGCTCATGAGGGAAACCTGTCAAACTGTTATGCTTGTTCCCACATGCCATCGTCATCAACGAACAATGGACTATGGCCTTACAATGTGACTAACAGGAAAACCCTGTGTCTGATTGGTCTTTCAACTTATCCTGGTGTGAATAAAGCTTGGAAGCAGGCTAACTTTTCTGTCCCACTGAACATGTCCAAAGCAGGTGAAATGATAACAAATGTGAACTGTTCAGGTGAAAAAGACCTACTCACCTGGCCCCAAGGGAGGGGCCCTATGGCGTTACCCAATGTCATTTTCACCCATCATTTAGGTCAGAATTTCTTCCCTAGGTGTGTATTGGGAAATGGATCTCAGCAACTAGGATCAGTTCCTATTGCTCTTTGTAACTTGACAATGTCTTTCTGTCCGAAAAGAAATGCAACTCGATGTCAACTGTGTGCAAAAGATGTAAACTGTACCAGGAATGTAACCTGGTACAACCATGCCTGTGCAAAGAATACATCTTGGCGAATTGCACCACCAACACTAAACCCACAGAACCGTGTGATGATATTGAGTAAAGAATGTGACGTTTGTCATATTATCCAGCCACATACTATAATGATGTTCTTATCGAAACTATGAGTAGAGGATAAGTAACTGATGTTCGACAGTATGATATAAAATGATAAACAGGAGGGAAATGTTGGAAAAAGAAACTGTACATACATGTTATCATTTTGGATATAATCATATGTTATGTTATCATTTTGGATATAATCATATGTTGTCTGACTAAAGCACGAACACTCTTCTGCGTCAGAAGCGCCAGCGATTAAAAGGTTGCAGAGGAGTGTTCAAGGTCCTTGTGGAGGAATAATCTTGTGATATGTTTGTAAGATTTCTCTGGGAACAGAGAGTTCATAAACAAGGGTGAAGAAGATGAGCCGAATAACAGACACCTGGCATAATAAGATTGCATGAAAGAATCACACCCACATATCCTTTTCACACACCGCCTAGTAACTGATTTCTACTTGTGTTTACTTGTGTTAACCAATGACTATACGATCACGTATTTTGTAATCTGTTTGTGTGTAAAGAATAAAAGAGCTGTGCAAAGGGAAATCGACGAAGCTTCCGTGGAGCAGAGTGCTAACTACACATCTGACCGGACTTCCCTTTGCATGCAAAGTTCAGAAGAACCTTGTTGTTGTTGCTTTCTTTCACTTGCCGACCGCTCAGAGGCTAGTTGGGTGTTTGGACCCGACAGTGTCTCACATTTAAGTCTAGACAGGTAACATCTCTTCATATCCTCCCATTCCTGAATGGAGAACATATCACTATATGACAGGTTCCCATTTGTCAGCGAGCTTACGCTTACCCCTGACTCCTTTGTTTGCCACCAGCACCTGATCACCAATTGACAGGGTCAGTCCCTTAGTCCATTTGTTGTACTGATCTGACTGATGTTTCTGCTCCACATTGCTGTTTTCTTGGGCCAGGAGCATTACAGAATGTAGGTCATCCATTAGTGATTTAATGTACGCTTTGTAGTCACAAATAGTGTCATCATGAAGGACATTTTTGAACATGAGGTCAACTGGCATCCTGGGGACTCTCCCAAACATCAAATAAAATGGAGGAAAGCCTGTGGTTTCATGGGAAGTGCAATTGTACACAAAGGTCATTGACTGTATCATCTGTGGCCATTTCTGTTTCTGTCTGGGTGGAAGAGATCTCAACATGTTTCCCAGGGTGCGGTTAAATCTCTCCGTAGCACCATTACCCATCGGGTGATAAGGCGAGGTGCGAAACTTGACAACACCACCCATTTTCAGGAGCTCAGCAATCAACTCACTCTCAAAACTTGCTCCCTGGTCAGAGTGAATGCGTTGAGGGAAGCCATAGACACAGAAAAATCCATCCCACAGCTTCTTTGCCACACTCTTAGCTGTCTGGTCCCGACATGGGAATGCATGTGCCAACTTTGTGAAATGATCAGTGATCACAAGGACATCCACAGACTTGTTGTTACTGTCCTCTGCAGACCAGAAATCAATGCACACAAGTTCTAGTGGAGCAGTTGTTTTAATGCTCATCAGAGGGGCTCTTGCAGCTGGCTCAGGGGTTTTACTGCGAACACATCTGGGGCAGTGTCTCACATGGTTGCGCACATCTTTTTCCATATCGTACCAAAAGAAGCATTGGCGAGCTAGAGAGAGTGTGCGTGGCTGACCCTGATGACCAGCATTGTCATGTATGCCAGAAACCACTGCAGCCTTCAGGGAATGGGGGACAAAGAACTGGAAGTGCTTGTGTTTAGTTAGTGGATCCCTAGTGACCCTATAGAGAATGTCATCCAGAAGAGTGAGCTTTTCCCACTGTTTCAAAATCCTCAAAGTCTGCTGACACTCATTACTGCGCTCCCGTCTGGAGGGCCTGCGCTTCCGTCCAACATAAAAGGCGACTCTGGAGACCACAGGATCCTGTTTTTGGTGAGACAAGAGATCAGTATGAGAGAGCACAGAAGAGACATCCAGGCCAGGAGCAGTCAGTGCTGTCAGTTGGTCAGCCAAAGATGTAGCACGCTGCCTGGAAGCAGAATCCCAGTTGCTGATAGAGGACAGAGAAGAGGAGACGTCATCCTCTGACATGGAGACATTGACAGTAGCCGAGAAGGTGTTATCCAGTGACTGGGGTTGGCAGGTCAGATGGAATGCATCCTGCACCATAGCATCCTTAACATCACAGGCATGATCCAACAGTTCATAGTACGGCTCTGACAGGAGGCGTTCAGCCACAGGTCTCACAAAAGGTTCCCTGCTCAAGGCATCTGCCACAACATTCAGCCTGCCTGTCACTGGTCACTGTGGTCACCTTTGAAGTATGGTGGAGGTTTGGCATCTGATTGAACCACAACTTTCACGTGGGGTAGCTCACTGCGACTGGATGGCTGGCACTCTGCAGGTAGCTGATGGGTGTGGCTGGGCTGGTGCATGGTGTTCAAAGTCGCTGTGATATTCTCTCCAATCTGTTTTGCTAACTCAGTTATCATACCACTGAATGCTTCAGAAGTAAAAACTTGTGTTGGTTGAACATGTGTGTTAGCAAAAGGTGTGGAGCTAGCAGCAGGGGCTAATGGAGGGCTTATTATTGACTGGTCTACTGTGCATTCATCAAAACCAGGGGCTACTGGCCTACCCCTCCCAAAACATAATGAAGCAATCTGCTGACCCCTGCCCAAACCAAAAGCAACCCCATGGCCCACTACACCTCGCCCAGATATAACAGTGACATCATCATTGTTTGTACCAGACATCTTCAATGGGACTGTGTGACAATGTGTAACAGAATAAATAGCTAACCTATTTCAAATTAGCGTAATGCAGTCACTTATCAAATGTACAATGGTGAAATTAGACATGAAAACAGTAAAACACCTCAAAATAGAATTATCAACATTTTCCAGAAAATTCACTAAATAGATGTGTATTTACCAAACACTGTTAGTACCTAATTAATGTGATCATTTAATACTGACACACAAAATGAAACAGAATACCAAACTGAAATGAATCATTCATTCTAATTAGAGCCCATTCAACATAACCAGCACCAGTTTCTCTTTGGAGATCACTCCGTTTATTGCCATACTGACAAAAGATGAGACAGCACATCAGTGTGCAAGCTACAGTTATGCCCCAGCTCCTTGCTCTATAACACTGTTACGACCCCCAGTAAAGCTCAACCTTTACTCAAAAGGAGGACCAACATTAACCCATAAGAACCCACGGTGACACAGGTGTCTCACGTCCTTTAAACGTTCTGGAAAGTTCCTTATACAGCTTTATCCTTAACTTTAACTCATGAAGTCCCTAAGTGACACCTACTGAACATCTTGGTGGGTCATGTGACAGGTCATGTGACTTTGTGCTCCCATAACAACATTTCCAAGATGTCTGTCTGCCAGGGTATCACATGTGACAGGTCTAGCTAAATTTCAAAAGCTTGTTTTTGTCGCTGAAAGTAATATTCAAGCCATTTAACAATCCGAATGATTACATAACATGTCCTTTATTACATTGAACCTGTTGTAACCACATTTCTTGCAGAAGTTGATATAAAACAAATCAGATAAATATCGTGGTGACATATATGTCACATTGGGTCTTTTGCCTTAAAATTGTCACGAAAAAACCTAGAGACATATATGTCACAATCTGAAAAATGATAGTGATCTGCTCAGTTAATTTAGCTGATTCAATAATATTTAGTTAATATATTTTATATTGTTCAATTCAAAGCATATTAAAACAAATCTAAACAAAAAAGCATGTTATATTAATTAAATTATGAAGAAAATGTATAAGGAAACCATTTTCGCCTATCAGTAAATAAAATGAACAAACACACAAAATATTTCTACCCTACATCAGTCATATTTCAATGTCATTTTGTTTTTTCTGTATTATGAATAACAAGAAGCAGTACAATAAGAAATACAGTGTTCAGGATGCACTGGCAGTCATCCAGGGAGACGACAGTGAGTTTGAGGGATGTGAAGGTGGCTCAGATGAAGACCCTGAAGACCCTGATCACACTCCCAGCAACGAAGACATGGAGAATGATGAGTCAAGTGAGTCTGGTGATTCAGACTGTAGTGAATCAGATGATTTAGATGAAGTACCTCAACCAAACCTCAACCACCACTGGCGCCAGCTTCTTCAGCGACAGATCTACCTTGTAGGAACACAAATTGCTTGGCTGGTTGTCAGCTTGAAGATGAGAAAAGTCTTGCCAACAAAGAAAGAGGATCTGGTGATGTGGAGAAAAAGGGATGCATGGCCATTGCCAATTGGTATGACAACCGGTCTATTACCCTGATCTCATCCTAGTGTGCAGTTGAACCTCATGACAAAGCTCGACGCCGCAGAAAATCAGACAAAGCATTTGTGGAAGTCAACAGGCCACACATTGTGAAGGAGTAAAACACATCCATTGGGGGATAGACCTCCGAGATGCATTCATTACAAGGTACAAGTACCACATGAGGTCAGAACAGGTACCTCTACCTGTTATAAATTGACCAAAACCACCACCTAAACATTTCCACATAAATGCACACTCGATCAGACTAGTGTTTGAGTAGATCTGTTACCACTATGAGCAAAAAAAAGAAGATATTTTAGAACATGTCTCGAACATGTGGGATAACGTTCTTATCTTGGAACGGAACCAGGTACTTTTACCTAATGGAAAACCAAAAAAGACGAGTAGCGTTGAGCCGATACCAATGAATGGAAACGTGGCTTAATACAAATATCTATGAGTAGTGATTTACTGTCCAGAATGTTAAAGTAGCATTATGGTTCTCTGGCCTCATCATCAGAGCTGACCCACCTCCACATTTCTCCTGGCGCACTGGAAAGATAATTCCATATCGGAATCCCAGCACGTAGCCACTGCTAAAGTTTCTATTTTGTAAATATGTTGCAAGTGTTTCTGTTCTACTTTAATTCATTTAAAGTTTTGCAAGTAAATAACTGAATTACTTATATGAATTTGACATATATTTGTTTTGTTTAAAAACATTTTATTCTTATTCAAATTTAACTCTAACATGTTTTTAGGAATTCTCTCATGTCCAGTGTCATGGTTATATCAAGTTCACAGAGCAGTGTCTTGAGGGCTAGAGACTCAATTACTTTTTAAAAGTTTATTGACATAAAATGACCACAGGTTTTTGATGAGACAATAGTGGAAGCCAACATGGACATGCAAAAGACAGCCTCAGTTCACAAATCTACAGAGCACCCCTAGCATCACGAGAAAAAACCCACTTGTAAACCGAGCACACGGCTTACTAAAGTGAGTAAACCAAGTGCACCTTTTTTCATAGTGTTGTCTTATGCATCAGTCAGTGATGTTATCAGTGTCACCATGTTAACATCTCTGTACAATTTGTTCATCATCCAAGTAATAAGTTAACATTTTCTATATTGTTCAGGAGGTTTTAATCATCAATGCTTGAATGAAAAGGCTATAATCTAAGGCAGACATGTAGTCACAAGAAAGGCAACTTACTTTTTGCATTGAATATGATCCTCTATTACTTGAATTCAGGACTCCCACAAAGAAATGAAACATGGTGTATTACACTGTTAAATAAGGGCAGCAGCACCATTATGTAATCCTAGACTAGATCTCTGACATTCCCCATCAGGTAATAGTCTAATTTAAACAACAATGCCATTTTTACTTTTTATTTTTTCTATTATTTATTTTAAAAGTTTTAAACATTTGCTGTTGTCCAAAAATTCTTGCACATTGTTTATTCGATACATTATCTTTTTTCATGTATGCATGCATGTTTTACTTTATAATAAGAAAGTAAATATTTTTGTTATGTGCCTTTCAAAACTGTCGGTTTAAGAAATAAAGTATCGGTATCGATATCAGCAATACTGGCCTTGAATTATTTGGTATCGGATCGAAACCAAATTTTGTGGTATCGCCCACCCCTAGATCTGACTAAAACGATGACAACATAGCCCCGCTGCGCGCATTCCTTTTCCAGTTCCTGTCCGGTTGGACAGAACAACAACAACAACAATAGCGGATTACCGAGTGTTGTTTGTGCTGCAGAGTCCCTTGAGTTTATTAACGCTACTCCAGCAAACTGCACAAGGCTAGGTTTGTGGACCTGAGGCGGCCAATGGACATAAATCTTGATGATTTAGCATGTAACCGGGCCAGTTTTGGCACTATAATTACACAAAATCAGTTCTACTGTACCCTTCTTTTTGTTATACCTGACTGCCAGGACTGCCCCAGTTCCTTCTGTGTTGCCCCTCCTTATTTCTTCTTCTCTGGTTCCCCCTATATATTCTGCTAGTCCCATAGCCTCTCCCCTTTTGTATTGTCCCCACATGGGAGAGGTCGGTTACCTGTTGTTGCTACTAATAGCACCCTGTTAATTGGTGATCAGGTGCTGGTGGCAAACAAAGGAGTCAGGGGTAAGCGTAAGCTCTCTGACAAATGGGAACCTGTCATCTACACAGTGGTGGCCTCAAAACCTGACCTTCATATCTACCAGATCAGAGACAGGGAAGGGAATGAACGTGTGGTGCACCGCAACCTACTCCTTCAAGTCAACTTCTTGCCCTTGGATGTAATGCTGAATGTTGGTGACACTATCCCAGCTGCTAGCATGATCACTGCGCCTGGGTCTGATGTGTCTAGTGCATCAGCTGTGGATACAGGAGCTGCAACAGTTGCAACCGTTGGGTCGCTCCCCTGCAGCAGTGAGTGTGATGATGACAACCGCACAGCATCCTGGGTTCAGCTACAGTCACCTGCTGAGACAGAAGTTGATCTGCCTCCCCCTGCTGAGATGTCCTCCTCTGCTCATGCTGGGTTGGCTGGTGCTGGTGCTTCCCCAAACCCCTCCCCCTCTGAGTCACACAACAACCATGTTGACTCCAATGACCCACAAGAGTCAGAAATGGGTCGCAGATTTACCACACGTTTTGGTAGAGTCATTAGACCAGTATGCCGCTTGATTGAGTCTATGGCTCAAATTGAATCAGTTTTTGGTTTTGAGAAAGTTCAGTCCTCTGTCATTCATGTGTAATTCTTATAACTGCATTGTAATTGCTAGTTCTCCTTGAGGGAGTGACAGTATTGTTAATAATATTGTGTGTCTCTTGTGCTTGTCGTATTAATATGGACAATGTGTCATATTTTTCAAATAAGATAAGTAATTGTGTATGGCCATTTTATGTGGTGTAAAAGGCACCTCATTTTGTCTATTGAGTTTCTTGAGATCTGCTAGGCGCCGAGCAAGTTTCTAGTCTCTTAACCTTTGTATAGGTAGCTTAAATTGCTGATCTGGACCACTAGTTGGTGTGGTCTGTTTTTAATGGCCAGTGTAAACAATTGTATATGTGAATTATTTTATGTTAGTGGATTTTGTGTAATTCTAGGGGGGTGTATGTAACCGGGCCAGTTTTGGCACTATAATTACACAAAATCAGTTCTGCTGTACCCTTCTTTTTGTTATACCTGACTACCAGGACCGCCCCAGTTCCTTCTGTGTCGCCCCTCCTTATTTCTTCTTCTCTGGTTCCCCCTATATATTCTGCTAGTCCCATAGCCTCTCCCCTTTTGTATTGTCCCCACATGGGAGAGGTCGGTTACCTGTTGTTGCTACTAATAGCACCCTAATACCTGCCTCTTCCCCTCTCTTCCTTCTCCTGGGTGGAGAACCTGCAGTCAGTCAGGAGGCTGACTTTACGTAGTTTGTGTTACTTGCATCTTATGTTTGTTACATTCTGGTGGGTCTGGTAGTCCTGATTTCGTGGCTTCATTTCCTGGTTAGGTAAGAATGTGTTTCCTGGTTTAGGGTAGAGGGCTAGTGTCCAGGTCCGACGGCCCTATGTGCGGGTTGGCCTGGGTGGCTGCCCTGCTTTTGTTTATTTTGGCCGGCCCACCAGCTTTGTTCATTTTGTTCTTGAGATGCTTGGGTTTAGATTATTTAGCTTGAATGATTATTTTATGTACCTATGTTGAAATAAATCTATGTTATCTTCTTTTGACCAAAACCCTGACTCTTTAACCCATAAGAACCCACGGTGACACAGGTGTCTCACGTCCTTTAAACGTTCTGGAAAGTTCCTTATACAGCTTTATCCTTGACTTTAACTCATGAAGTCCCTAAGTGACACCTACTGAACATCTTGGTGGGTCATGTGACAGGTCATGTGACTTTGTGCTCCCATAACAACATTTCCAAGATGTCTGTCTGCCAGGGTATCACATGTGACAGGTCTAGCTAAATTTCAAAAGCTTGTTTTTGTCGCTGAAAGTAATATTCAAGCCATTTAACAATCCTAATGATTACATAACATGTCCTTTATTACATTTAACCTGTTGTAACCACATTTCTTGCAGAAGTTGATATAAAACAAATCAGATAAATATCGTGGTGACATATATGTCACATTGGGTCTTTTGCCTTAAAATTGTCACGAAAAAACCTAGAGACATATATGTCACAATCTGAAAAATGATAGTGATCTGCTCAGTTAATTTAGCTGATTCAATAATATTTAGTTAATATATTTTATATTGTTCAATTCAAAGCATATTAAAACAAATCTAAACAAAAAAGCATGTTATATTAATTAAATTATGAAGAAAATGTATAAGGAAACCATTTTCGCCTATCAGTAAATAAAATGAACAAACAAACAAAATATTTCTACCCTACATCAGTCATATTTCAATGTCATTTTGTTTTTTCTGTATTATGAATAACAAGAAGCAGTACAATAAGAAATACAGTGTTCAGGATGCACTGGCAGTCATCCAGGGAGACGACAGTGAGTTTGAGGGATGTGAAGGTGGCTCAGATGAAGACCCTGAAGACCCTGATCACACTCCCAGCAACGAAGACATGGAGAATGATGAGTCAAGTGAGTCTGGTGATTCAGACTGTAGTGAATCAGATGATTTAGATTCCTTCCTTATACATTTTCTTCATAATTTAATTAATATAACATGCTTTTTTGTTTTTTGTTTCATTCTTGGACATGAACACAGTGTTCCATTCCTCATCCTGAGGCTGGTTAGTCCTGCCACCACCGCGTGAGTAAGGACTCCCATATTCCGTTCCGTCCTGCCTCCATCTTTCTTGGACTGGAGCTGCTGCTGGACTTTAACGCCTTTCCTCTGTCCTTCCATCTCGGACTCTCGGATGGTTATAAAGCAGTGTTAGTCTACCATCAATTTCTACATTTAAGATTCTAATGTGACTCATAATCCCTGTCAACTACTTCACACACAGTATTAAACAATTCTGCTCACTCAGCATTAGTCACTACCATAAATGCTTGTTATCAGCTATTTTTACATCTTATATATTAATTTATATTTACGTTACTAAGGTCCAAGACATCTTGCAGCATGAAGCGTATTCTGAAAGAAGTCTTTCTCTCTTTGATGATCTTATCCATCTGGTTGAAGTATTGATGCATACGAGGCTAACAGGGACACAGAATAAAATCAGCTTTTATGAGTCAAGGATACAAAATATTGAGTATAAATGAATAACTTAGAGTGTTAATGCTTTACTTACTGTGGCCAGGTCTTTGCCAATCGTAGAGAGCAGCTTGCAGAGACCTTCCAGAGACTCTTCATCGTAATCCTTAAGTAGTTTCACTAAACAGTAGTGTATCACGACCTCTGTAACCATCTTCAGCTTGAAGAGTTCGCCTATGAACTTTATGTTGCCCAGTGAGCGATGGCGGGCCTTATCTTTGGCCTCCTCCTGCTCTATCATAAGACACTCACGCTCCTCTTCCTGAGGGCAGATACAAATGAATGTTTAAACTTAGTGGGTGTGATAAAACAATTGGTTTTGTCTTTATAGAGCAAAAGCTGTGGTGGTTGGGACAGCAACATAAAAGATTTCTTACATCTGTGGCAGCCTCCAACTCTTTTCGGTTCTTCTCAAAGATTTCATCATCATCTTGGTACTTTGCAAACTCACTCTGGCAGCGGTTGAGCAGCACTTTGTGGAAGTTGACGAAAACTCCAGGCTTCCCTTGGTTCAGGGGTCGGCAATCTTCAGCATTAAAAGAGCCATTTTGGCTCGATTCCCGACAAATGAAACCAAAACCTATTTGCTCGAAATAAGCCACCAGCCTGTCGGCAACAGGTGACGCATACAAGGTGGGACGCATATTTTGAACGACAAAATATTAAACCACGTTTTATTTCAATGTTACAAGATCACCTAAATCTCCAGAATCAAAATTATTACATTGAAAATATTAACTAAATAGAATAAAATTTATTTAAATTAAATAGCCATTTTTATTCACATTATTTTCTCAAAGCCACAGGGAGCCACGGCAGAGGGATGAAAGAGCCGCATGCGGCTCCGGAGCCGCGGGTTGCCGACCCCTGTATAGAGCAAAAGCTGTGGTGGTTGGGACAGCAACATTGAAAGATTTCTTACATCTGTGGCAGCCTCCAACTCTTTTCGGTTCTTCTCAAAGATTTCATCATCATCTTGGTCCTTTGCAAACTCACTCTGGCAGCGGTTGAGCAGCACTTTGTGGAAGTCAACGAAAACTCCAGGCTTCCCTTGGTTGGACACTCTCAACTGAGGGAGAAAAACATTGCATATATTCCACTAAATATGCATTTTCAATATCACTCAGAAATGTGGCATAAAAACAGGGCAGAAATTTAAAATGAACAGTTTTTTAACCCTCCTGTTATGTTACGGGTCAAATTGACCCGTTTTAAAGTTTGAAGATCTAGGAAAAATAGTTAAAAGTATTTTTTCAGTATGAAACTTCTTCTGCTTGCCTTAATTAGTGTAATCAACATATAAAATGAAAATGGTTCATCTAACATATTTGCAACCACCCCCTGCATGTTTATATCACATAGATACTGTTCGGGTCAATTTGACCCAGCAGTCAAACTGGAGGTAAAAGGGTGTCAGAAATGTCAGACTATTTCTTTCTTTGCAACTGTGAGACATATTTCACCCCAATCACACACACATACACACACACACACACACACAAATTCCCCCATCCCATCTTTCTCCCTATTCTCTCAACCTGTAAAGTGCGGGAAAGTGCAGGTGTTATGACTTTTGGCGGGAACCATTTACGTTCTTGCGGGAAAACTCCACCCACAGTCAGTGGACACTCGCAGGGGAGGGGCAAAACATATAAAAGATTCTCTGCATTGGAGTCCTACCAACATTACACTCTGTCAGTCAGAGCTTTACAAAATGAGCAGCAGAAGCAAAAAGATGACAGTCCAGGAGGCTCTGGAAGTCATCTTAGATCATGACAGTGAAATAGAGGAGGATGTGTCTGAAGAGGAAGACTATCTTGAGCTCCATTCTGATTCTAATGATTCTGATTTTGAACCAGATGAGGGAATTGCAATTCCTATTCCTCCAAGTAAGACATTCATGTCAAAAAATGGTGAAATACAGTGGTCTTCATCCCCAAATATGCGTCAGGCAAAACTGTCTGCAGAAAACATAATAAAGACAGTGCCAGGGCCCACTAGGATGGCAGTGACTCGTGTGACAGACATCAAGTCAACTTTTGAGCTGGTCATGCCTAATTCAATCCAGAAAATCATTCTGGAAATGACTAATCTAGAAGGGAGGCGTGTTTTTGGGGAGAAGTGGAAGGAGCTGGACAAAACACATTTAGATGCATATTTGGGGCTCCTCATCCTGGCTGGGGTCTATAAGTCGAAGGATGAATCGACAGCCAGTCTGTGGGATGCAGAGACAGGCAGGGCTATATTTCGAGCCACAATGTCTCTGGAGACTTTTCACATTTTCTCCAGAGTAATCCGATTTGATAATCTAGAGACAAGGGCTGGCAGACAGGAGAGAGACAAGCTGGCAGCTATTAGGACAGTGTGGGACAAGTGGGTAGAGCAACTTCCACTACTCTATAACCCAGGCCCTAATATCACAGTGGATGAAAGGCTGGTGGCATTCAGAGGTCGCTACCCATTTAGCCAATACATGCCTTCCAAACCAGCTAAATATGGGATAAAAATCTGGGCAGCATGTGATGCAAACACCAGCTATGCATTGAACATGCAGGTTTACACTGGAAAGCTGGTTGGAGGAGCCCCAGAGAAGAATCAGGGCACAAGGGTCGTGCTCGACATGGCACAGGGTCTCAGGAGGCACAACATAACCTGTGACAATTTTTTCACAAGCTACAACTTGGGTCAGGAGCTTCTAAAGAGAAAGCTCACAATATTCGGAACTGTCCGTAAGAACAGGGCTGAACTCCCTGCTGAGCTGCTTGTAATCAAGAACAGGGCCCCTCAATCTTCCATGTTTGCCTTCACAGACACCACAGCCCTAGTGTCTTACTGCCCCAAAAAGGGAAAAAATGTTGTGCTCATGAGCACTCTGCACAAAAATGCTGAAATCAGCACAAGAGAGGACCAGAAACCAAGTATGATCCTGGATTACAATGCCACCAAAGGGGGGTAGACAACTTGGACAAAGTAACAGAGTTCTACAGCACCAAGCGAATGACTGCGCGCTGGCCATTGGTCATCTTTTATAACATGATCGATGTATGGGCCTACAATACGTTTGTCATCTGGACTGAGATCTTTCCTGACTGGAATGTGTCAAAGCTGTACAAGAGGCGCATCTTTCTCGAGCAGCTGGGGAAGGCGCTTGTGACACCGCACATCCAACGGAGGCAGCACCTGCCAAGGACCCCAGCCGCTGCAGCCACAGTGAGGGAGATCCAGGAGAGGACTGCACCTAGTACACCAGTGCGTGAGGCAAGTAAGGTTGTGTGTGCATGTGTGTACGTGCGTGCATGTGTGTGTATAAGTGTATGAGAGCGCGTTGTGTGTGTCTTGGGATCAGCAAAAAAACATCATAGTAAAGTAATCATGGTCCCCTTGTTTCTACGTTGCTGCTGGGGGAAAAAGGAAGAGGAAGAGGTGCCAGGTCTGCAGGCCATCTGATGATGTCAAGACAAGCATGACCTGTGCGAAATGTGCAAAATTCATTTGCACAAAGCAGTGTAATGACATGTCATTCGTGTGCTGTGTAGATGTACAGACAGACACACACACACACCTTGTTCATATTGCTATTGCTTGTTATTTTGTTCATTTCTGGTTCACAAACAGTGCATGTATGTAAAACAAAATTTAAATGTTATATTTCAATGTTATGTAAAACTATTGTGTTTTATATGTTGGTCTTTCAAAAGTAATAAAGTGGTGAAACATTAAAAAAAGTTTGAATATGTATTTTTTTATGAAAAACGAGTGAATTATCCTAATTGAACCATTACCTGTGAGAGGTAAGGAACACCATTGCACTAAATATTGATAGAATAGTTTGTAATGGAGTTAGTAATGAAATATTAACAATGCTTTTTAGGATTCTTTTTGGTTTCGAACATTTTTGGATAATTAAACATGCACCGGGTCAAATTGACCCGGGAACATCATTGCTGTTCCTGACAAATGAACATAACAGGAGGGTTAAATGTGCTCCATCAGTTCCTCAGTGCATCATGAACATTCAGGAGGCACAGCCTGCTGGAGGAGGTTTTGGCGTTTGAGCGCAAGATGACAGTGTTTGCCAGAGATTTACAGAGAGGTACGCTGTCTCACTTCCCCTCGTTGAAACAGTTCAAAGAAGCACACCATCAGATAAATTACGAGTATTTACATCGTGCAATCATCGCAATACAAACCGCGTTTGGGGAAAGATTCTGTGAGTTCAGAGAGGAAAAAACACATTATCCTTTCCCGTCACTCCCCTGAACATCGATCCATCCCTGTTGAATATGACTGCATTTACAGGTGTAAGTCACCCCGATCTTGAGATCGAACTGGCCGACATAGCTGAGAAAGACGTGTGGGTGTCTAAGTTCAGAAGATTGACAGCTGATCTTGAAGATGTTGCTCGACAGAAGGCCATTCTTGCTCAGACTCACAAGTGGCATGATATTGAAAACCTCCCCAAATCGGACAAACTTGTGTTCGAGACATGGAATGCCATTCCCGACACCTATTTGAACATGAAGAGGTACGCATTTGGGGTCCTGTCCATCTTCGGATCCACATATTTGTGCGAGCAAGTGTTCTCCACCATGAACTTCATAAAAAGCAAAAATCGGTCGCGACTCACAGATGACAGCTTACAGTCATGTGTGAAGCTCAAAGTTACATCATACAACCCCGATATGGAGAAGCTCTGCGGGGAAGTTCATGGGCAGAAATCGCATTAAGCAGGTGAGAGAAACGAGCAATTAATTTTGCAAATATAGATATTTATATCGGACCCTGAACTGATGTAGTTTTGTTTCATATTCAGGTCGACGGTTGACTGCAGCACGCGACTGAGGAAATAGTCGCGGATGACGGCACACTGAAATAGACATTTTTTCCCCTTTTAATTAACCCATAAGAACCCACGGTGACACAGGTGTCTCACGTCCTTTAAACGTTCTGGAAAGTTCCTTATACAGCTTTATACTTGACTTTAACTCATGAAGTCCCTAAGTGACACCTACTGAACATCTTGGTGGGTCATGTGACAGATCATGTGACTTTGTGCTCCCATAACAACATTTCCAAGATGTCTGTCTGTCAGGGTATCACATGTGACAGGTCTAGCTAAATTTAAAAAGCTTGTTTTTTGTCGCTGAAGGTTATATTCAAGCCATTTAACAATCCTAATGATTACATAACATGTCCTTTATTACATTGAACCTGTTGTAACCACATTTCTTGCAGAAGTTGATATAAAACAAATCAAATAAATATCGTGGTGACATATATGTCACATCGGGTCTTTTGCCTTAAAATTGTCACGGAAAAAACCTAGTGACATATATGTCACAATCTGAAAAATGATAGTGATCTGCTCTGTTAATTTAGCTGATTCAATAATATTTAGTTAATATATTTTATATTGTTCAATTCAAAGCATATTAAAACAAATCTAAACAAAAAAGCATGTTATATTAATTAAATTATGAAGAAAATGTATAAGGAAACCATTTTCGCCTATCAGTAAATAAAATGAACAAACAAACAAAATATTTCTACCCTACATCAGTCATATTTCAATGTCATTTTGTTTTTTCTGTATTATGAATAACAAGAAGCAGTACAATAAGAAATACAGTGTTCAGGATGCACTGGCAGTCATCCAGGGAGACAACAGTGAGTTTGAGGGATGTGAAGGTGGCTCAGATGAAGACCCTGAGGACCCTGATCACACTCCCAGCAACGAAGACATGGAGAATGATGAGTCAAGTGAGTCTGGTGATTCAGACTGTAGTGAATCAGATGATTTAGATGAAGTACCTCAACCAAACCTCAACCACCACTGGCGCCAGGTTCTTCAGCGACAGATCTACCTTGTAGGAACACAAATTGCTTGGCTGGTTGTCAGCTTGAAGATGAGAAAAGTCTTGCCAACAAAGAAAGAGGATCTGGTGATGTGGAGAAAAAGGGATGCATGGCCATTGCCAATTGGTATGACAACCGGTCTGTTACCCTGATCTCATCCTAGTGTGCAGTTGAACCTCATGACAAAGCTCGACGCCGCAGAAAATCAGACAAAGCATTTGTGGAAGTCAACAGGCCACACATTGTGAAGGAGTAAAACACATCCATTGGGGGGATAGACCTCCTAGATGCATTCATTACAAGGTACAAGTACCACATGAGGTCAGAACAGGTACCTCTACCTGTTATGACAAACCATAATGCTAGGCCTTGTTAAAGCATGGCTGATTTATCGTTGTGACTGTAAACTACTTGGTGTCCACAAGCCACTGAAACAAAGGAGCTTCCAGGCAGAGGTCACAACTAGCCTTATTCTCCTGTGTTCACAAAGGGGTCGCCAATCACTCAGCGCCACATCTCCACCACCACCGCCCAAACAAGTTTGTGTTGGAGATTCAGATGATGTTCGCGTGGACCAGTTTGCACACTGGCCTGTGAAATGTGACAAGCATGGCCGTTGCAAATTCTTCAAAATCAATGCAACCACCACCCTCTGTGAGAAATGCGATGTGTGTCTTGCTTCACTGAGGAAAGAGATTGTTTCAAATGTTTCCATTTGGCCTGGGCTAAACTGCCACACATGCTAACATGTTATCATGTAAACATGATAACAATGGTTCAAACATGGTGCTGAGGATACAAAAGTTTTTGTTTCTACACTTTTTTAAAAATATGTGTTTTATCAAGTTGACTACATCAATCTGTTGCTCAGTTTTCTAGAGCTACAGTAACTTGTTGAGAAGACCTCCAATATGAGGCAGTCTTATTTATTTTTACTTAGTTTGCAAAGTTTTGTGTTGAAAAACAAATCTGAAAATAGATTTTGTTGTTAAACCTAAGAAGCAAAGTTCTAATTTTGTTGAAATGCACATAAAAATACAAATCTTTGTTACCAAACAGGAAAAAACTGTCAGGCTGATTCATTCTCAAATGAAAAATAAATTGACCATTAACACCCAATGTGACATATATGTAACATTTCAGATCTTTGACATTGGGGGGAGGTATTTTGGAAAAAATGTCAGAAATGTGTTCTGTGTGTTCTATTTAGTCTGTGTTATGTCCCCCATAATTTTCCTTGAAGGAGAAATGGGTCCGGGTTCTTATGGGTTAAAGTGAATATTTCTTTTTTTTCAAACCCACTAATAAGTGAAGGACCTGCATTTTGTATTTTATTTCAAAGAAAAATTATACGTGCCAGTATTCTTTTTTTAAGAGTTCAAAAGAATTTAGTGTTTTGTTGTGTCAAGCACAGAAATAAAATGACAGTCGTTATCAGTTTGCAGTTCTTTTATTTCATAAATGCAATAAACTACAGTTCTTATATACATATCATAAGTGTAATGAAACTATATATGCGGTGTTATCTTCATTATAGCGGTCAAATAGGTTTTGGTTTCATTTGTCGGGAATCGAGCCAAAATGGCTCTTTTAATGCTGAAGGTTGCCGACCCCTGAACCAAGGGAAGCCTGGAGTTTTCGTTGACTTCCACAAAGTGCTGCTCAACCGCTGCCAGAGTGAGTTTGCAAAGTACCAAGATGATGATGAAATCTTTCAGAAGAACCGAAAAGAGTTGGAGGCTGCCACAGATGTAAGAAATCTTTTATGTTGCTGTCCCAACCACCACAGCTTTTGCTCTATAAAGACAAAACCAATTGTTTTATCACACCGACTAAGTTTAAACATTCATTTGTATCTGCCCTCAGGAAGAGGAGCGTGAGTGCCTTATGATAGAGCAGGAGGAGGCCAAAGATAAGGCCCGCCATCGCTCACTGGGCAACATAAAGTTCATAGGCGAACTCTTCAAGCTGAAGATGGTTACAGAGGTCGTGATACACTACTGTTTAGTGAAACTACTTAAGGATCACAATGAAGAGTCTCTGGAAGGTCTCTGCAAGCTGCTCTCCACGATTGGCAAAGACCTGGCCACAGTAAGTAAAGCATTAACACTCTACACATAAAACACTCTCAGTTATTCATTTATACTCAATAGTTTGTATCCTTGACTCATAAAAGCTGATTTTATTCTGTGTCCCTGTTAGCCTCGTATGCATCAGTACTTCAACCAGATGGATAAGATCATCAAAGAGAGAAAGACTTCTTTCAGAATACGCTTCATGCTGCAAGATGTCTTGGACCTTAGTAACGTAAATATAAATTAATATATAAGATGTAAAAATAGCTGATAACAAGCATTTATGGTAGTGACTAATGCTGAATGAGCAGAATTGTTTAATACTGTGTGTGAAGTAGTTGACAGGGATTATGATGAGTCACATTAGAATCTTAAATGTAGAAATTGAAGGTAGACTAACACTGCTTTATAACCATCTCTCATCTGTGATCCACAGAATAACTGGGTGCCTCGTAGAGGTGACCAAGGTCCTAAAATGATCAGCCGAATCCACAATGAGTCCGAGATGGAAGGACAGAGGAAAGGCGTTAAAGTCCAGCAGCAGCTCCAGTCCAAGAAAGATGGAGGCAGGACGGAACGGAATATAGGAGACCGAAGTCCTTACTCACGTGGTGGTGGCAGAACTAACCAGCCTCAGGATGAGGAATGGAACACTGTGCTCATGTCCAAGAATGGGCCCATCAAGGTGGCCTTCAATGTAAAAAGACAATTTTTTCCCTATATTATTAATATTTGGGTACAGTAGTTTGTGTGTGGAGTTTTGTTTTTTACTTTCTCATCTTTGTCAAGTGCCTTCAGAATTAAGCACTCTCAACTTCAACTTTTGACTTTATTTTTCATTTTTTTGTTTATGATTTAACTTTATTGCAGCTCCAGTGCCTCCCCATAGGCTCTTGATTGACTATGTTGTTATTTTACTCTGTTCAGGGCACTACGGTCCAGGAGACAAGCAGTGCTTCAGTAAACCAGGAGGAAGAGCTTGATGATGACGGCACTGACCTGATTGGTAGTGATGAATTTGAAGTGGAAGAGAAGCTCCAACAACAGAGACTGGATGACTCTCCAGAAAAGCTCACAGAGCAGAATTTGGATGAGCCACCAGAGAAGCCTGAGGAGCAGAATTTGGATGACTCTCCAGAAAAGCTCACAGAGCAGAATTTGGATGACTCTCCAGAAAAGCTCACAGAGCAGAATTTGGATGAGCCAGCAGACAAGCCTGAGGAGCAGCATTTGGATGAGTCTCTAGAGAATCTTGAGGAGCAGAATTTGAATGAGTCTCCAGAAAAGCTTCAGGAGGAGAATTTGAATGAGTCTCCAGAGAAGCTCCAACAGCAGACGTTGGATGACTCTCTAGAGAATCTTGAGGAGCAGAAGGTAGATGAGTCATCTGAAGGGGCTGAACCTCCAGACCTCATCCCTACTGTTCCAGCCTCCTCTGGCCGCCGGAAAAAGGTGCTGAAGAGGATCCGTAAATTCCTAAAACGGATCGCGTCCTGTTGTTCTTGCTGCTGTAGTCCCCGTGTTGAAGACTAATGAAATTTTCTTACTTGTGTCATAAACTATGTGTCTGTATAACTTCTTAAATGTTCACAGACAGAATAAATGTGTGAATGCACTGAATGATTGAAGTGAAGTCTGAATTCATTATATAACACACAATCATTCTGGATGTTTC
Organism: Chaunax sp. Z400; assembly: GCA_037577475.1. Classification (NCBI taxonomy): domain Eukaryota; kingdom Metazoa; phylum Chordata; class Actinopteri; order Lophiiformes; family Chaunacidae; genus Chaunax; species Chaunax sp. Z400. The sequence continues at coordinate 11,418,273 of CM075192.1, forward strand.
TTCCTGCAGCTGATTGCTGAAGTGATTTTGCTGCTGGTTTTATAGGAGCAGTATGGGGCCTGTGTGTGTCCCAGATTGTGGCCAACTTTGTAAGATCTACAACATTTCAACATATTCCAGTTATCATTTGATCTGCATCAAATATGGTTATAGTCCACAAGGCATTCCCTAAGCTTGATTTTTGTTCATTATGATTGGAATATTACTTTAAGATATTTATGACTATCTTCATAATGCTGAAGAAAATGAAAAAATCTTTGGTTTTTAAAGCATGCATAAATATCATGCATGCTTTAAAAACCAAATATGGGGGCACTCTGCGGTAGGGCAGACGGAAGGGGCGCTCATCAGTGAGGTGAATCCGGTGGACAAAATCCTTCGCCTCACCACAGTCCAACTTGTCTCTAGAGTAGACATCCTGGAATTCTAAAACAAGCTCAGCCAATTTCCTCTTCCATTCATCTGATACCTCACAGCTCTCAATGTCAACATCACCTAAGCCACAGTCCTTGAGCAGCTGCATCAGGTCAGGTACTACATGTGGTGGGGTGGAGGCCTGCTCATCCTGGGCTTTGCACAGGCCCTGCATGATGGGCAGGTCTTCAACAGCAACACATGGGAAGACATCAGCAAGTTTGGCGTTGCGTCGGAGTGTCACAGGGCCCTGTGTGGGCTTAAGGACTTTCACAGGAACCCAATGATCTCCCCACATTGGTGTTATAACCCGGCCCACCATAATGTTCTTAGGGGTTGAGCGGGCAGACGTGGGCTCCACTATGACAATGCTCCCAGGTGACACAGGCAGAGGAAGGCAGCTTCCCCCACACCACATACTGCTGTCGTGGTAGTAAGGTGACAGTTTGTTGTAGTCGGACTGTGCCTGTTTCGTCTGGCATGTCTGAACCTGACCACCGAGAAATGCAGCTCAGCAGCTGAATAAATTGTTCACAGTCTGGGTCAGTGTTACTGGAGGAAATGAGCTGCCAGTACTTCGTATCAGACTTCATCTTTTGGATGACAGGCCGGAGTACATTGGTCCCAATAATTAGCTCATCTCTCTGTCCAGGCACAAGGAACACTGGCACAATAAATCTGAATCCATAAATTTCAATGTTCACATCGTAGATGCACTTTGGTTGTGTGAGAACACCACCGCAGCCAATAAGCACCACACTCTCTGGAACAGGCTGAGGTATAAGGTCAACACCCGAAGCCCTCAGCTTGGACTCCGCCTCTTCACTCATGGTACATGACATGCTCCCTGAATCAAGCATCCCTCTCAAAGTGCATTGATCACTGATTGACACAGGAGCATAAAACAACTCACTAGCTCCTCCAACTCTCTGTGACCCAACGAGAATGACTGTCTTGTCTTCAGGAAATGTTTTGCAACAGTTAGCATATATAGAGTGTGGATCCAGTACATTGGTGAGGGTGTTGTCAACACTGCCCATGCTGCGCCTCTCATTGCATGGGCTGGTTAGTTTAAATCAGCATTGGGGGGAGGAGGTGCGGATGTGTTTGCGTGCCTGGCTGTTTGTGGACATTCACGTTTCATATGACCAGGGCTAAAACAGCTGAGGCACAGCCTGAAAAGTCTACAGTGTGCATGAGTTGTGTGTTCACTTGAGCTACAAACTCTGCATGAGGCACGTGGTGAACCTTGATGGGCAAGTGGGGTGCCAGTCTGCTGGGGGCGTCTCTGTCTAGTGCCAAAGGATGCAGTACACAGGGACAGAACTTTATCAACCATAGCCACCATTTGTTGAGTAGCAGGCTCAGTAGTTGGAGGGCTGACAGCTGCTGGGGCTGGGGAGGCAGGGATCATTTGGAGCATGGAGGCTTGCTGATTCACCGCAGGGCATGTGAGCTGATGCTGGTCAGCGGATACACCATATGGAGGTCAGGGCAGGGGCTGAGACCCAGGCTCTCTTGACACCAGAGTAGCCACTTGAGCAGCAGGTGAGGAATGACAAGAACCATTAATAGGGGCTTGTGCATAGGCAGATTGGATCATTGCATGTTGTGAGTTTACTGGGGTAAATTTTCCTCACATGATTATCCAGTCGATTCTGGACCTCAGCTGCTGTCCACTCCTCAGGGTCTTTCAGTTGGAATGACAGTGCAAGACTTGGATCAGGGCAATGATTAATAAACATCATGACAACCTCTGTACTGGGATCATCGACTAATTTTCCCCGTCTGCGGAGACACTCATCAGCAGCATCTATGGATTTGTTTAAGCGGATCCAGTAATCCATAGCATCCTCTCCAGCTCTTGGTACAGTACTGTAAAAGTCTTTCATTGGCAGGGCAGAGTATGTTAGTTCACTGAAGTTGCGCCTTAGAATGTCAAACAGCATTAGGCAACGCAGTACCATTTAACTCAGGGCGGCAGCGAAGTGACACCTTAACCACATCCCTGGCTCTGCCTGTTAATCTGGACATTATCAGGTCAAACATTTCTGAGTGTGTCTGTTGGAAAAAGAAACTGTACATACATGTTATCATTTTGGACATAATCATATGTTATGTTATCATTTTGGATATAATCATATGTTGTCTGACTAAAGCACGAACACTCTTCTGCGTCAGAAGCGTCAGCGATTAAAAGGTTGCAGAGGAGTGTTCAAGGTCCTTGTGGAGGAATAATCTTGTGATATGTTTGTAAGATTTCTCTGGGAACAGAGAGTTCATAAACAAGGGTGAAGAAGATGAGCCGAATAACAGACACCTGGCATAATAAGATTGCATGAAAGAATCACACCCACATATCCTTTTCACACACCGCCTAGTAACTGATTTCTACTTGTGTTTACTTGTGTTAACTAATGACTATACGATCACGTATTTTGTAATCTGTTTGTGTGTAAAGAATAAAAGAGCTGTGCAAAGGGAAATCGACGAAGCTTCCGTGGAGCAGAGTGCTAACTACACATCTGACCGGACTTCCCTTTGCATGCAAAGTTCAGGAGAACGTTGTTGTTGTTGTTTTCTTTCACTTGCCGACCGCTCAGAGGCTAGTTGGGTGTTTGGACCTGACATTTTCTTGGTGCCGTGACCCGGATCTCAACATACCCAGTCGCTGACAGAAGGAGGACAACGGACCGCAGCCCGTCGCGACGGCCAGGACTGCACAGGCGTCCTGAAGAAAAGTCCGGAGGGGTGGATTCTCCATTCGGCCGGTCATTAGCGTCTTCCTCCGACTGCCAGAGCTGGATTGACGAGATCCAAAGGGCACAAATGGAGACGGGGCGGCAAGGATAGAGTGAGTATATGATTATACGTCATTAAGATAGCATTGGTATGCTGAAATACCTGAGAGCATTGGTATGCTGAAATACCTGAATGAGTATATGTTTATACGTCATTAAGATAGCATTGGTATGCTGAAATACCTGGAAGAATAGTGGCGCTGAGGACCACAAGCTAAAGCAGAGTACTGAATATTACTGAATATTGCTGAATATTGCTGAATATTGCTGAACATTGCTGAATATTGTTGAATATTGTTGAATATTGCTGAATATTGCTGAATATTGCTGAATAGTGTTGAATATTGCTGAATATTGTTGTATGTGTGTGAAAGAAGCGTGTGTGTGCCGTAAGTCATTGAGGTCTAAAACACTGAAGGAAAAAGAGGATCTGAATCAGCGGGTGGTCTGAAACCTAACGGTGTAAACGAACGACCATTAACGGCTGAAGTAGGGTTCTCCTGAGTACTAAAGTGACCCGAGAGGTATTCCTTGGTGACAAGTTACGGATTTACGTAGATATTATGGGGAACTGTTGTGGTAAATCCTCAACCGAGGAGACCGGAGATGTAAAATTTATGAGACAATGTTCGCCAGGATCAGTAGATTATTTACAAAAATGGCAAAAACAACATGGGTTCAGGGGAGAATTACAGGTTGAAGCATGTAAACTTTTGTTGACCAAAATTCAAAAGAAACCTTTAGGAAGAACTAAAAAGAAACGACAAAACCAAAAATGGGAGGAGGCGTCAGCTAAAGCATGGCTAGGGCAAGCATGTAAACGAAGAAATGAAGCTAATAAGAATAAACAAACAACAGATAACCTAGCTCTACTTAACAGAAAGGAAGAGGACGTAGTAATGCGAAAACGTCAATATCAATTACCAACAGAGGGCGAGGAGGTGGAGGGAGCAGCTAAACTTGTAAAACCCAAACCATTACAACCTCCACCTTACAAAACGACTAATCCTTCCTCACCAAACGTATCTCCACCAAATCAGTATCCAGATTTAGCAGATTTAGATTGGGAGGCAGATGCTTCCACCACACACTCATATGAGTTGAGGGACAGAGAAAAAATAAAACCAAGAACACCATACAGTCCAGGTTATTCTGGGACAGACAATACAGTAATTCAGGCTCCAATGATAGCTGTTCCAGACCCAGCAGGGGAAAACCCGGGGGCTGTCATGTATGTCTTTAGACCATGGACACTGGCAGAAGCCAAATCTGCCACAGAAGGCATACCACCACCAGAGGATGATGTGGAAGAATGGGTAAACATGATGGGGGAACTTTTACAGTCTTATCGTCTAAATGGTCAGGAAGCAGGGGAAGCTTTACAGCAGGCTCTCAAAAGGAGATGGGGACGAGTAAGAGGGAATTATACTGGGAGAACTGCAGCTGGACGAATCCTTCCGTTTCCAGAAAATGGGGAGAATATGCACAACAATGGGAGGGTTTGATGAATCGTGTGAGGGAAGCGTACCGTCCAGCAGCAGATTATGGGAAAATAAATATTATTAAACAAAAACCAGACGAATCACCAGATGATTTCGCAGTGCGTTTAGAACAAGCGTTCAAAGCCAATTCCGGCATTCCATATGACGTCGCACCGCAGGGAGCTTATCAGCAGCAATTAAAACATGCTATCCTTCAAGGCTTTCTGCCACCCTTGAGAACTTGGATCACAAAGCATAACATTGAACTTCCCACACAGAGCACACCACAGATGATGCACTGGGCCCGACATGCATGGGCACACACAGATACTAAACGCAAAACAGGGAGGGGGACAGGGCCCGCTGCAGTCTATTGGGTAGATGATACAGGAGAGGACAGTGAAGTGTTCTGGCAGGGACAGGGGACAGGAAGAGGGGGAAATTGGAGAGGTAGAGGCCGAGGTAGAGGCCGAGGTAGAGGGGGTTATACTCCTAGAAGCAGACAGGATGAAGAATGTTGGAATTGTGGGAAAAAGGAAATTTTTCCCGGGACTGTAGGTCTCCAAGGGGTTATGATAGGCGACCAGCAGGTGATGAACATGATCAAAACAGGCGTGAGGCACATAACCCGGGGGGATGACATGATGATAAAAATCCACTTAAGCCAACAGCAGATGCTGATCTACAGCTGGTGGATATGTATTCTAGTTTGGCTTTATATGGGGATATGGAAGAAAAACCACAAATCACATTGCAAGTAAATGGGAAAAAAGTAACGTTTTTGTGTGATTCTGGAGCTTGTAGAACCGTGTTAAACATCAAAGTGCCAGGGTTAGAAGCATCTAACGGATGCATCTGGGTTAAATCTGCAAATGGTGGTGTATCAAAAAACCGTATGTCTAAACCACTACACATAACTGACCCTGAGACACAGCAAAGAGTGAAAGCATCCGTCGTCATAGCACCAGAATGCCCAGTAAATTTATTAGGACGAGATTTAATGGCAGAATTCGCCATAGGCATAGTTCCAACACGGACTGGAATGCGAGCCATGCACATAGATGATACCACGGGTGAAATGTACAATTATACAGGAATGGCGTTTTTCTGTTCTTTAGATATAAAACAGGGGGAGGTAGTTTGCCAGCTGCAAAAGGAGGTCACATCCGTGTTAGCAACACCAGATAACAGGATGGGAAATGATCAGTTACACATCACTATGAATCTGGTAAAAACTCTGGACGATCCTTACGTGAAACGCTTCCTAAATTCAGGAGACGCTGACGTAAGATTACCATACATATACACAGATAAAAAGAGCATAGCAGTGACGGACGCAAAATTAAAAGATCGAAAGTTCTTTTTCCTGTGGACTCCACACGTGTCTCTAGCCAAAACAGCAGATATGCAATGGCAGGATCTAGGGCAAATTGTGAACCGAGCGTCCGCCGCAGCAGATTATGAAGTTGAAGATGAACAGGGTTGGCAGTATAGCCCTACAAATAAAATGTACAGGAAAGCATTTGGGAAAACAGTAACTGCAACTCCTGGGATACATGAGCTAAAAGGGTGATATCAAGCCACTGAGATTCTTTTGACAAATGAAGATGAAGATGATTTACAGCAAATTTCAAAGAACCTGTGGACAACAGGTCCCACAGACGTAGGACTGATTACTACGGCTACTCCAGTCATTATCAAACCAAAATCAGATTACAAGCCACGAGTACGGCAATACCCACTTAAACCAGATGCAATACAGGGTATAAAACCAGTTATCACAGCCTTACTCGAAGCAGGAGTAATCCGAGAGTGTCCGGATTCACCATGTAACACACCTATATTTCCTGTTAAAAGGCCGATGGAACAAATTGGCGGTTGGTCCAAGACCTGCGGGAAATAAATAACGCCGTGGAGTCAAGGGCACCATTCGTGCCTGATCCACATACGTTACTGAACGCACTAAACCCAGACAGCATGTTTTTTAGCGTTATAGATTTAAGTAATGCATTCTTTTCGATCCCAGTACATAAAGATTCACAGTACTGGTTTGCATTTACGTTTGAAGGTAAAGCATACACATTCACACGGTTACCACAGGGGTATTGTGACAGCACAACAATATACACCCAAGCAATAACTGCATGTCTATCTACATTCACACCCCCAGGCAAAAGTCAAATCCTGATTTATGTGGATGACATCCTCGTGGCGTCTCCAGATAAGCAAACGTGTAAAACAGATTCACTGGCACTGCTACAGCATTTAGAGAAGACAGGGAACAAAGTTAACAAAACTAAACTACAGTGGGTAAAAACGGAAGTGAAATACCTAGGTCATTTGCTTAGCAATAAAGGACGACAGCTGCATGATGGCCGGAAGGAAGCTATAACTAATGCACCTAAACCACAGAACAAAAAACAAATGATGGCGTTTTTGGGGTTATGTAACTATTGTCGAGCATGGATACCTTCCTATGCCGAGAAAACACAGCCACTACTAACCCTTATCTATGACACACCCATGGCTATGACAGATAAAGTCCTGTGGAACATGGAAGCAGAATACGCATTCAAACAGCTAAAAATCGAGTTACAACAATCAACTGTGTTAGCACTTCCTGATTACAGCAAACCATTCACGCAGACCGTGGATTGCAGGAAAGGGTTTATGACATCAGTGTTGTTGCAGCCACATGGAGGGAAACTTAGGCCAATAGGCTACTACTCTAAGAAACTAGACCCAGTAGCAAGTTCACTGCCTCCATGTGTGCAAGCCGTGTGTGCAGCTGCTTTAGCAGTACAAACCTCAGCGGAGGTGGTGTTATTCCACCCCCTCACATTACTAGTTCCTCATGAAGTAGATGTACTGCTGCTACAAGCAAAAATGAGTTTTCTCACACCAGCAAGACAACTGTCATATACAGCACTACTGTTGTCACAACCACACCTAACTGTGAAAAGATGTACCACTTTAAACCCGGCTACACTGCTCCCTACACCAGAGGAGGGAGCACCACATTGTTGCAAAAGCAAAACCGAAGAACAATTATTACCCAGAACTGATCTGAAAGACGTACCCTTGACAGAAAGGAACACACTATTTGTAGATGGATCTTGTTCTAAAAACCAATATGGAAAAAATCTAACTGGATATTCCGTAGTACAGTTACCAAATATGGTGGTAGAAGCTAAACAAATTAGCTCAAAACTATCAGCACAAGCCGCTGAAATAATAGCTTTAACAGTGACAAGTTACGGATTTACGTAGATATTATGGGGAACTGTTGTGGTAAATCCTCAACCGAGGAGACCGGAGATGTAAAATTTATGAGACAATGTTCGCCAGGATCAGTAGATTATTTACAAAAATGGCAAAAACAACATGGGTTCAGGGGAGAATTACAGGTTGAAGCATGTAAACTTTTGTTGACCAAAATTCAAAAGAAACCTTTAGGAAGAACTAAAAAGAAACGACAAAACCAAAAATGGGAGGAGGCGTCAGCTAAAGCATGGCTAGGGCAAGCATGTAAACGAAGAAATGAAGCTAATAAGAATAAACAAACAACAGATAACCTAGCTCTACTTAACAGAAAGGAAGAGGACGTAGTAATGCGAAAACGTCAATATCAATTACCAACAGAGGGCGAGGAGGTGGAGGGAGCAGCTAAACTTGTAAAACCCAAACCATTACAACCTCCACCTTACAAAACGACTAATCCTTCCTCACCAAACGTATCTCCACCAAATCAGTATCCAGATTTAGCAGATTTAGATTGGGAGGCAGATGCTTCCACCACACACTCATATGAGTTGAGGGACAGAGAAAAAATAAAACCAAGAACACCATACAGTCCAGGTTATTCTGGGACAGACAATACAGTAATTCAGGCTCCAATGATAGCTGTTCCAGACCCAGCAGGGGAAAACCCGGGGGCTGTCATGTATGTCTTTAGACCATGGACACTGGCAGAAGCCAAATCTGCCACAGAAGGCATACCACCACCAGAGGATGATGTGGAAGAATGGGTAAACATGATGGTTTCATGTGTGACCTGTGTTTAACAGTTCCCTTATGTCATCTCACACGGTAATGAGATGAAAACAACATCCCTAAAATACACTATATTTTATGTACACACACTCAAAAGTACTGTACAATAAAACAAACTGTGTGTCACGCAGTATGTATATGCGTGTGTGTGTGTGTGAGGTTGTTGAAATCCATAAAATTTCTGCATAAACAATTCCAACATGTGTTAACAGAAAGCTTCTCAACATGCAGCAACATGTCTAAAAGATGTTATTGTGCAACAAAAGCAGCTCATATACAAATCTGAATAAAGATCATCTCCATTTAGGATCCATACAAATTGAATTTGTATTGTATTTGTTTTAGCATTTTCTTTTTGATGATTCACACTCTTCGTAGGACTGATTACTACGGCTACTCCAGTCATTATCAAACCAAAATCAGATTACAAGCCACGAGTACGGCAATACCCACTTAAACCAGATGCAATACAGGGTATAAAACCAGTTATCACAGCTTTACTTGAAGCAGGAGTAATCCGAGAGTGTCCGGATTCACCATGTAACACACCTATATTTCCTGTTAAAAAGGCCGATGGAACAAATTGGCGGTTGGTCCAAGACCTGCGGGAAATAAATAATGCCGTGGAGTCAAGGGCACCATTCGTGCCTGATCCACATACGTTACTGAACGCACTAAACCCAGACAGCATGTTTTTTAGCGTTATAGATTTGAGTAATGCATTCTTTTCGATCCCAGTACATAAAGATTCACAGTACTGGTTTGCATTTACGTTTGAAGGTAAAGCATACACATTCACGCGGTTACCACAGGGGTATTGTGACAGCCCAACAATATACACCCAAGCAATAACTGCATGTCTATCTACATTCACACCCCCAGGCAAAAGTCAAATCCTGATTTATGTGGATGACATCCTTGTGGCATCTCCAGATAAACAAACGTGTAAAACAGATTCACTGGCACTGCTACAGCATTTAGAGAAGACAGGGAACAAAGTTAACAAAACTAAACTACAGTGGGTAAAAACGGAAGTGAAATACCTAGGTCATTTGCTTAGCAATAAAGGCCGACAGCTGCATGATGGCCGGAAGGAAGCTATAACTAATGCACCTAAACCACAGAACAAAAAACAAATGATGGCGTTTTTGGGGTTATGTAACTATTGTCGAGCATGGATACCTTCCTATGCCGAGAAAACACAGCCACTACTAACCCTTATCTATGACACACCCATGGCTATGACAGATAAAGTCCTGTGGAACATGGAAGCAGAATACGCATTCAAACAGCTAAAAATCGAGTTACAACAATCAACTGTGTTAGCACTTCCTGATTACAGCAAACCATTCACGCAGACCGTGGATTGCAGGAAAGGGTTTATGACATCCGTGTTGTTGCAACCACATGGAGGGAAACTTAGGCCAATAGGCTACTACTCTAAGAAACTAGACCCAGTAGCAAGTTCACTGCCTCCATGTGTGCAAGCCGTGTGTGCAGCTGCTTTAGCAGTACAAACCTCAGCGGAGGTGGTGTTATTCCACCCCCTCACATTACTAGTTCCTCATGAAGTAGATGTACTGCTGCTACAAGCAAAAATGAGTTTTCTCACACCAGCAAGACAACTGTCATATACAGCACTACTGTTGTCACAACCACACCTAACTGTGAAAAGATGTACCACTTTAAACCCGGCTACACTGCTCCCTACACCAGAGGAGGGAGCACCACATTGTTGCAAAAGCAAAACCGAAAAACAATCATTACCCAGAACTGATCTAAAAGACGTACCCTTGACAGAAGGGAACACACTATTCGTAGATGGATCTTGTTCTAAAAACCAATATGGGAAAAATCTAACTGGATATTCCATAGTACAGTTACCAAATATGGTGATAGAAGCTAAACAAATCAGCTCAAAACTCTCAGCACAAGCCGCTGAAATAATAGCTTTAATAAGAGCATGCTTATTAAGTGAAGGTAAAAGTGTTACAATCTACACAGATAGCCAATATGCATTCTCAACTCTGTTCCATTTTGCCTCGCAATGGGAACGTCGAGGTATGGTGACGTCAACGGGAAAACCCGTCACCCATGCTAAACTACTAAAAGACCTTTTAGCTGCAGTATTACTACCAAAGACGTTAGCTATATGTAAATGTGCAGCACATCAGAAAAGCACTGATGTTGTATCCACAGGAAACAGATTTGCGGATGAAACTGCAAAGAGAGCCGCACAAGGCGAATTTGGCACATCACACATATATGCTAACACAGAACAAACCATGGAGATAAATACTGAAATCTTACGAGATATGCAAAACAATGCACCAGTTTCAGAACAGCAAATGTGGATTACAAAAGGAGCAACATTACAGACAAATGGTATCTATAGTGTGGAAGGAAAAAATATCCTTCCAAGGAGTCTTTTTAAGGCAGCAGCAATATTGAGCCATGGGCAATGCCATGTCTCAACAGGAGGGATGGTTGATCTGGTACAAAGACAGTTTACTGTCTATGGTTTCAATTCTTACTCAAAAAATTTTTGCAGAGCATGTGAAATCTGTGTTAAACATAACTCACAAGGGAATATGCGGCCAAAGAGAGGCCATTTCCCTACACCAGAATATCCTTTTCAGGTCCTACATATGGATTTCATTGAATTAAACAAAAGTGGACCATATCAATACTGTTTGGTTTTAATCTGTGCATTTTCCAAATGGGTAGAAATTGTGCCGTCAGCCAAAGCTGATGCCATCACTGTTGCCAAAGCCATATGTAAAACCATTGTTCCGAACCATGGCATTCCATGCACTATTTATAGTGATAACGGATCACACTTCGTGAACACAGTGGTCAAGCTAATGGCAGAACATTTGGGGATCACATTAAAAAACCACGGTGCCCTCAATCAGCAGGGCTAGTGGAAAGAACTAACGGTACTGTAAAAAATAGATTGAAAAAATGCATGGAGGAAACAAAAAGACCATGGCCAGAGTGTTTGGATTTAGTAAAGCTCTACATGAGAATAATGCCATCAGGAAACGGACTGTCTCCATTTGAGATCATAAATGGAAGAGCATTTAGGTTGCCAGCATTTTCCCAGGACATAGAGAAATCTCATACTGAGACCACACTAGCAGAATACATGAAACAAACTTTAAAGATTAAAGAAATTGCCCGAACACATTTACTGCCGCATGATTCTGATTCGTCCCCACAGGAGAAGCCAAATCTGCAACCAGGGGATTGGGTGTTCATCAAGGTCATCCAGAGAAAGGTGTGGTCCTGTCCTCGGTGGGAGGGACCGTTCCAGGTGCTGCTAACGACACCAACAGCTGTAAAAATCGCAGAGAGGACGACGTGGATTCACCTCAGCCACTGTAAACTGCAGGTCGTGCCAGTCGAGTAAGGGGAAGTCGTGCTACACAGGGGGGTCGTCTTATAGTGACGGTTCACCTCAACGTACGTGAAGAGTCTCCCTTGGGAGAAAAGATCCTTGCTTTTTAGAATCCGGTGGGCCTGCAGCGGAGCAGCAATGCCTGAGCTGACTGAGGAACAACGGCGGAGGCGCCGTTGCCGTCGGTGCAGTGAAAGGTGCTGTGCTGTGGCTGTGGTGACAACTCTCATGGCAGGTGGCGCCATCTGGTGGCTGCTACAGGACGTGAGTACTAGAGAAGTGGAAAAGAGACAGTTGGCTCGAGACATTCCACATAGTTATGCCACGAACACTTGGTGGCAATTAATGAATCATACAGCTCATGAGGGAAACCTGTCAAACTGTTATGCTTGTTCCCACATGCCATCGTCATCAACGAACAATGGACTATGGCCTTACAATGTGACTAACAGGAAAACCCTGTGTCTGATTGGTCTTTCAACTTATCCTGGTGTGAATAAAGCTTGGAAGCAGGCTAACTTTTCTGTCCCACTGAACATGTCCAAAGCAGGTGAAATGATAACAAATGTGAACTGTTCAGGTGAAAAAGACCTACTCACCTGGCCCCAAGGGAGGGGCCCTATGGCGTTACCCAATGTCATTTTCACCCATCATTTAGGTCAGAATTTCTTCCCTAGGTGTGTATTGGGAAATGGATCTCAGCAACTAGGATCAGTTCCTATTGCTCTTTGTAACTTGACAATGTCTTTCTGTCCGAAAAGAAATGCAACTCGATGTCAACTGTGTGCAAAAGATGTAAACTGTACCAGGAATGTAACCTGGTACAACCATGCCTGTGCAAAGAATACATCTTGGCGAATTGCACCACCAACACTAAACCCACAGAACCGTGTGATGATATTGAGTAAAGAATGTGACGTTTGTCATATTATCGAGCCACATACTATAATGATGTTCTTATCGAAACTATGAGTAGAGGATAAGTAACTGATGTTCGACAGTATGATATAAAATGATAAACAGGAGGGAAATGTTGGAAAAAGAAACTGTACATACATGTTATCATTTTGGATATAATCATATGTTATGTTATCATTTTGGATATAATCATATGTTGTCTGACTAAAGCACGAACACTCTTCTGCGTCAGAAGCGCCAGCGATTAAAAGGTTGCAGAGGAGTGTTCAAGGTCCTTGTGGAGGAATAATCTTGTGATATGTTTGTAAGATTTCTCTGGGAACAGAGAGTTCATAAACAAGGGTGAAGAAGATGAGCCGAATAACAGACACCTGGCATAATAAGATTGCATGAAAGAATCACACCCACATATCCTTTTCACACACCGCCTAGTAACTGATTTCTACTTGTGTTTACTTGTGTTAACCAATGACTATACGATCACGTATTTTGTAATCTGTTTGTGTGTAAAGAATAAAAGAGCTGTGCAAAGGGAAATCGACGAAGCTTCCGTGGAGCAGAGTGCTAACTACACATCTGACCGGACTTCCCTTTGCATGCAAAGTTCAGAAGAACCTTGTTGTTGTTGCTTTCTTTCACTTGCCGACCGCTCAGAGGCTAGTTGGGTGTTTGGACCCGACAGTGTCTCACATTTAAGTCTAGACAGGTAACATCTCTTCATATCCTCCCATTCCTGAATGGAGAACATATCACTATATGACAGGTTCCCATTTGTCAGCGAGCTTACGCTTACCCCTGACTCCTTTGTTTGCCACCAGCACCTGATCACCAATTGACAGGGTCAGTCCCTTAGTCCATTTGTTGTACTGATCTGACTGATGTTTCTGCTCCACATTGCTGTTTTCTTGGGCCAGGAGCATTACAGAATGTAGGTCATCCATTAGTGATTTAATGTACGCTTTGTAGTCACAAATAGTGTCATCATGAAGGACATTTTTGAACATGAGGTCAACTGGCATCCTGGGGACTCTCCCAAACATCAAATAAAATGGAGGAAAGCCTGTGGTTTCATGGGAAGTGCAATTGTACACAAAGGTCATTGACTGTATCATCTGTGGCCATTTCTGTTTCTGTCTGGGTGGAAGAGATCTCAACATGTTTCCCAGGGTGCGGTTAAATCTCTCCGTAGCACCATTACCCATCGGGTGATAAGGCGAGGTGCGAAACTTGACAACACCACCCATTTTCAGGAGCTCAGCAATCAACTCACTCTCAAAACTTGCTCCCTGGTCAGAGTGAATGCGTTGAGGGAAGCCATAGACACAGAAAAATCCATCCCACAGCTTCTTTGCCACACTCTTAGCTGTCTGGTCCCGACATGGGAATGCATGTGCCAACTTTGTGAAATGATCAGTGATCACAAGGACATCCACAGACTTGTTGTTACTGTCCTCTGCAGACCAGAAATCAATGCACACAAGTTCTAGTGGAGCAGTTGTTTTAATGCTCATCAGAGGGGCTCTTGCAGCTGGCTCAGGGGTTTTACTGCGAACACATCTGGGGCAGTGTCTCACATGGTTGCGCACATCTTTTTCCATATCGTACCAAAAGAAGCATTGGCGAGCTAGAGAGAGTGTGCGTGGCTGACCCTGATGACCAGCATTGTCATGTATGCCAGAAACCACTGCAGCCTTCAGGGAATGGGGGACAAAGAACTGGAAGTGCTTGTGTTTAGTTAGTGGATCCCTAGTGACCCTATAGAGAATGTCATCCAGAAGAGTGAGCTTTTCCCACTGTTTCAAAATCCTCAAAGTCTGCTGACACTCATTACTGCGCTCCCGTCTGGAGGGCCTGCGCTTCCGTCCAACATAAAAGGCGACTCTGGAGACCACAGGATCCTGTTTTTGGTGAGACAAGAGATCAGTATGAGAGAGCACAGAAGAGACATCCAGGCCAGGAGCAGTCAGTGCTGTCAGTTGGTCAGCCAAAGATGTAGCACGCTGCCTGGAAGCAGAATCCCAGTTGCTGATAGAGGACAGAGAAGAGGAGACGTCATCCTCTGACATGGAGACATTGACAGTAGCCGAGAAGGTGTTATCCAGTGACTGGGGTTGGCAGGTCAGATGGAATGCATCCTGCACCATAGCATCCTTAACATCACAGGCATGATCCAACAGTTCATAGTACGGCTCTGACAGGAGGCGTTCAGCCACAGGTCTCACAAAAGGTTCCCTGCTCAAGGCATCTGCCACAACATTCAGCCTGCCTGTCACTGGTCACTGTGGTCACCTTTGAAGTATGGTGGAGGTTTGGCATCTGATTGAACCACAACTTTCACGTGGGGTAGCTCACTGCGACTGGATGGCTGGCACTCTGCAGGTAGCTGATGGGTGTGGCTGGGCTGGTGCATGGTGTTCAAAGTCGCTGTGATATTCTCTCCAATCTGTTTTGCTAACTCAGTTATCATACCACTGAATGCTTCAGAAGTAAAAACTTGTGTTGGTCGAACATGTGTGTTAGCAAAAGGTGTGGAGCTAGCAGCAGGGGCTAATGGAGGGCTTATTATTGACTGGTCTACTGTGCATTCATCAAAACCAGGGGCTACTGGCCTACCCCTCCCAAAACATAATGAAGCAATCTGCTGACCCCTGCCCAAACCAAAAGCAACCCCATGGCCCACTACACCTCGCCCAGATATAACAGTGACATCATCATTGTTTGTACCAGACATCTTCAATGGGACTGTGTGACAATGTGTAACAGAATAAATAGCTAACCTATTTCAAATTAGCGTAATGCAGTCACTTATCAAATGTACAATGGTGAAATTAGACATGAAAACAGTAAAACACCTCAAAATAGAATTATCAACATTTTCCAGAAAATTCACTAAATAGATGTGTATTTACCAAACACTGTTAGTACCTAATTAATGTGATCATTTAATACTGACACACAAAATGAAACAGAATACCAAACTGAAATGAATCATTCATTCTAATTAGAGCCCATTCAACATAACCAGCACCAGTTTCTCTTTGGAGATCACTCCGTTTATTGCCATACTGACAAAAGATGAGACAGCACATCAGTGTGCAAGCTACAGTTATGCCCCAGCTCCTTGCTCTATAACACTGTTACGACCCCCAGTAAAGCTCAACCTTTACTCAAAAGGAGGACCAACATTAACCCATAAGAACCCACGGTGACACAGGTGTCTCACGTCCTTTAAACGTTCTGGAAAGTTCCTTATACAGCTTTATCCTTAACTTTAACTCATGAAGTCCCTAAGTGACACCTACTGAACATCTTGGTGGGTCATGTGACAGGTCATGTGACTTTGTGCTCCCATAACAACATTTCCAAGATGTCTGTCTGCCAGGGTATCACATGTGACAGGTCTAGCTAAATTTCAAAAGCTTGTTTTTGTCGCTGAAAGTAATATTCAAGCCATTTAACAATCCGAATGATTACATAACATGTCCTTTATTACATTGAACCTGTTGTAACCACATTTCTTGCAGAAGTTGATATAAAACAAATCAGATAAATATCGTGGTGACATATATGTCACATTGGGTCTTTTGCCTTAAAATTGTCACGAAAAAACCTAGAGACATATATGTCACAATCTGAAAAATGATAGTGATCTGCTCAGTTAATTTAGCTGATTCAATAATATTTAGTTAATATATTTTATATTGTTCAATTCAAAGCATATTAAAACAAATCTAAACAAAAAAGCATGTTATATTAATTAAATTATGAAGAAAATGTATAAGGAAACCATTTTCGCCTATCAGTAAATAAAATGAACAAACACACAAAATATTTCTACCCTACATCAGTCATATTTCAATGTCATTTTGTTTTTTCTGTATTATGAATAACAAGAAGCAGTACAATAAGAAATACAGTGTTCAGGATGCACTGGCAGTCATCCAGGGAGACGACAGTGAGTTTGAGGGATGTGAAGGTGGCTCAGATGAAGACCCTGAAGACCCTGATCACACTCCCAGCAACGAAGACATGGAGAATGATGAGTCAAGTGAGTCTGGTGATTCAGACTGTAGTGAATCAGATGATTTAGATGAAGTACCTCAACCAAACCTCAACCACCACTGGCGCCAGCTTCTTCAGCGACAGATCTACCTTGTAGGAACACAAATTGCTTGGCTGGTTGTCAGCTTGAAGATGAGAAAAGTCTTGCCAACAAAGAAAGAGGATCTGGTGATGTGGAGAAAAAGGGATGCATGGCCATTGCCAATTGGTATGACAACCGGTCTATTACCCTGATCTCATCCTAGTGTGCAGTTGAACCTCATGACAAAGCTCGACGCCGCAGAAAATCAGACAAAGCATTTGTGGAAGTCAACAGGCCACACATTGTGAAGGAGTAAAACACATCCATTGGGGGATAGACCTCCGAGATGCATTCATTACAAGGTACAAGTACCACATGAGGTCAGAACAGGTACCTCTACCTGTTATAAATTGACCAAAACCACCACCTAAACATTTCCACATAAATGCACACTCGATCAGACTAGTGTTTGAGTAGATCTGTTACCACTATGAGCAAAAAAAAGAAGATATTTTAGAACATGTCTCGAACATGTGGGATAACGTTCTTATCTTGGAACGGAACCAGGTACTTTTACCTAATGGAAAACCAAAAAAGACGAGTAGCGTTGAGCCGATACCAATGAATGGAAACGTGGCTTAATACAAATATCTATGAGTAGTGATTTACTGTCCAGAATGTTAAAGTAGCATTATGGTTCTCTGGCCTCATCATCAGAGCTGACCCACCTCCACATTTCTCCTGGCGCACTGGAAAGATAATTCCATATCGGAATCCCAGCACGTAGCCACTGCTAAAGTTTCTATTTTGTAAATATGTTGCAAGTGTTTCTGTTCTACTTTAATTCATTTAAAGTTTTGCAAGTAAATAACTGAATTACTTATATGAATTTGACATATATTTGTTTTGTTTAAAAACATTTTATTCTTATTCAAATTTAACTCTAACATGTTTTTAGGAATTCTCTCATGTCCAGTGTCATGGTTATATCAAGTTCACAGAGCAGTGTCTTGAGGGCTAGAGACTCAATTACTTTTTAAAAGTTTATTGACATAAAATGACCACAGGTTTTTGATGAGACAATAGTGGAAGCCAACATGGACATGCAAAAGACAGCCTCAGTTCACAAATCTACAGAGCACCCCTAGCATCACGAGAAAAAACCCACTTGTAAACCGAGCACACGGCTTACTAAAGTGAGTAAACCAAGTGCACCTTTTTTCATAGTGTTGTCTTATGCATCAGTCAGTGATGTTATCAGTGTCACCATGTTAACATCTCTGTACAATTTGTTCATCATCCAAGTAATAAGTTAACATTTTCTATATTGTTCAGGAGGTTTTAATCATCAATGCTTGAATGAAAAGGCTATAATCTAAGGCAGACATGTAGTCACAAGAAAGGCAACTTACTTTTTGCATTGAATATGATCCTCTATTACTTGAATTCAGGACTCCCACAAAGAAATGAAACATGGTGTATTACACTGTTAAATAAGGGCAGCAGCACCATTATGTAATCCTAGACTAAACCTCTGACATTCCCCATCAGGTAATAGTCTAATTTAAACAACAATGCCATTTTTACTTTTTATTTTTTCTATTATTTATTTTAAAAGTTTTAAACATTTGCTGTTGTCCAAAAATTCTTGCACATTGTTTATTCGATACATTACCTTTTTTCATGTATGCATGCATGTTTTACTTTATAATAAGAAAGTAAATATTTTTGTTATGTGCCTTTCAAAACTGTCGGTTTAAGAAATAAAGTATCGGTATCGATATCAGCAATACTGGCCTTGAATTATTTGGTATCGGATCGAAACCAAATTTTGTGGTATCGCCCACCCCTAGATCTGACTAAAACGATGACAACATAGCCCCGCTGCGCGCATTCCTTTTCCAGTTCCTGTCCGGTTGGACAGAACAACAACAACAACAATAGCGGATTACCGAGTGTTGTTTGTGCTGCAGAGTCCCTTGAGTTTATTAACGCTACTCCAGCAAACTGCACAAGGCTAGGTTTGTGGACCTGAGGCGGCCAATGGACATAAATCTTGATGATTTAGCATGTAACCGGGCCAGTTTTGGCACTATAATTACACAAAATCAGTTCTACTGTACCCTTCTTTTTGTTATACCTGACTGCCAGGACTGCCCCAGTTCCTTCTGTGTTGCCCCTCCTTATTTCTTCTTCTCTGGTTCCCCCTATATATTCTGCTAGTCCCATAGCCTCTCCCCTTTTGTATTGTCCCCACATGGGAGAGGTCGGTTACCTGTTGTTGCTACTAATAGCACCCTGTTAATTGGTGATCAGGTGCTGGTGGCAAACAAAGGAGTCAGGGGTAAGCGTAAGCTCTCTGACAAATGGGAACCTGTCATCTACACAGTGGTGGCCTCAAAACCTGACCTTCATATCTACCAGATCAGAGACAGGGAAGGGAATGAACGTGTGGTGCACCGCAACCTACTCCTTCAAGTCAACTTCTTGCCCTTGGATGTAATGCTGAATGTTGGTGACACTATCCCAGCTGCTAGCATGATCACTGCGCCTGGGTCTGATGTGTCTAGTGCATCAGCTGTGGATACAGGAGCTGCAACAGTTGCAACCGTTGGGTCCCTCCCCTGCAGCAGTGAGTGTGATGATGACAACCGCACAGCATCCTAGGTTCAGCTACAGTCACCTGCTGAGACAGAAGTTGATCTGCCTCCCCCTGCTGAGATGTCCTCCTCTGCTCATGCTGGGTTGGCTGGTGCTGGTGCTTCCCCAAACCCCTCCCCCTCTGAGTCACACAACAACCATGTTGACTCCAATGACCCACAAGAGTCAGAAATGGGTCGCAGATTTACCACACGTTTTGGTAGAGTCATTAGACCAGTATGCCGCTTGATTGAGTCTATGGCTCAAATTGAATCAGTTTTTGGTTTTGAGAAAGTTCAGTCCTCTGTCATTCATGTGTAATTCTTATAACTGCATTGTAATTGCTAGTTCTCCTTGAGGGAGTGACAGTATTGTTAATAATATTGTGTGTCTCTTGTGCTTGTCGTATTAATATGGACAATGTGTCATATTTTTCAAATAAGATAAGTAATTGTGTATGGCCATTTTATGTGGTGTAAAAGGCACCTCATTTTGTCTATTGAGTTTCTTGAGATCTGCTAGGCGCCGAGCAAGTTTCTAGTCTCTTAACCTTTGTATAGGTAGCTTAAATTGCTGATCTGGACCACTAGTTGGTGTGGTCTGTTTTTAATGGCCAGTGTAAACAATTGTATATGTGAATTATTTTATGTTAGTGGATTTTGTGTAATTCTAGGGGGGTGTATGTAACCGGGCCAGTTTTGGCACTATAATTACACAAAATCAGTTCTGCTGTACCCTTCTTTTTGTTATACCTGACTACCAGGACCGCCCCAGTTCCTTCTGTGTCGCCCCTCCTTATTTCTTCTTCTCTGGTTCCCCCTATATATTCTGCTAGTCCCATAGCCTCTCCCCTTTTGTATTGTCCCCACATGGGAGAGGTCGGTTACCTGTTGTTGCTACTAATAGCACCCTAATACCTGCCTCTTCCCCTCTCTTCCTTCTCCTGGGTGGAGAACCTGCAGTCAGTCAGGAGGCTGACTTTACGTAGTTTGTGTTACTTGCATCTTATGTTTGTTACATTCTGGTGGGTCTGGTAGTCCTGATTTCGTGGCTTCATTTCCTGGTTAGGTAAGAATGTGTTTCCTGGTTTAGGGTAGAGGGCTAGTGCCCAGGTCCGACGGCCCTATGTGCGGGTTGGCCTGGGTGGCTGCCCTGCTTTTGTTTATTTTGGCCGGCCCACCAGCTTTGTTCATTTTGTTCTTGAGATGCTTGGGTTTAGATTATTTAGCTTGAATGATTATTTTATGTACCTATGTTGAAATAAATCTATGTTATCTTCTTTTGACCAAAACCCTGACTCTTTAACCCATAAGAACCCACGGTGACACAGTTGTCTCACGTCCTTTAAACGTTCTGGAAAGTTCCTTATACAGCTTTATCCTTGACTTTAACTCATGAAGTCCCTAAGTGACACCTACTGAACATCTTGGTGGGTCATGTGACAGGTCATGTGACTTTGTGCTCCCATAACAACATTTCCAAGATGTCTGTCTGCCAGGGTATCACATGTGACAGGTCTAGCTAAATTTCAAAAGCTTGTTTTTGTCGCTGAAAGTAATATTCAAGCCATTTAACAATCCTAATGATTACATAACATGTCCTTTATTACATTTAACCTGTTGTAACCACATTTCTTGCAGAAGTTGATATAAAACAAATCAGATAAATATCGTGGTGACATATATGTCACATTGGGTCTTTTGCCTTAAAATTGTCACGAAAAAACCTAGAGACATATATGTCACAATCTGAAAAATGATAGTGATCTGCTCAGTTAATTTAGCTGATTCAATAATATTTAGTTAATATATTTTATATTGTTCAATTCAAAGCATATTAAAACAAATCTAAACAAAAAAGCATGTTATATTAATTAAATTATGAAGAAAATGTATAAGGAAACCATTTTCGCCTATCAGTAAATAAAATTAACAAACAAACAAAATATTTCTACCCTACATCAGTCATATTTCAATGTCATTTTGTTTTTTCTGTATTATGAATAACAAGAAGCAGTACAATAAGAAATACAGTGTTCAGGATGCACTGGCAGTCATCCAGGGAGACGACAGTGAGTTTGAGGGATGTGAAGGTGGCTCAGATGAAGACCCTGAAGACCCTGATCACACTCCCAGCAACGAAGACATGGAGAATGATGAGTCAAGTGAGTCTGGTGATTCAGACTGTAGTGAATCAGATGATTTAGATTCCTTCCTTATACATT
Source organism: Chaunax sp. Z400 (assembly GCA_037577475.1). NCBI lineage: Eukaryota > Metazoa > Chordata > Actinopteri > Lophiiformes > Chaunacidae > Chaunax > Chaunax sp. Z400. Next base: position 11,440,288 of record CM075192.1, read on the forward strand.
TTCTTCATAATTTAATTAATATAACATGCTTTTTTGTTTTTTGTTTCATTCTTGGACATGAACACAGTGTTCCATTCCTCATCCTGAGGCTGGTTAGTCCTGCCACCACCGCGTGAGTAAGGACTCCCATATTCCGTTCCGTCCTGCCTCCATCTTTCTTGGACTGGAGCTGCTGCTGGACTTTAACGCCTTTCCTCTGTCCTTCCATCTCGGACTCATTGTGGATTCGGCTGATCGTTTTAGGACCTTGGTCACCTCTACGAGGCACCCAGTTATTCTGTGGATCACAGATGAGAGATGGTTATAAAGCAGTGTTAGTCTACCTTCAATTTCTACATTTAAGATTCTAATGTGACTCATAATCCCTGTCAACTACTTCACACACAGTATTAAACAATTCTGCTCACTCAGCATTAGTCACTACCATAAATGCTTGTTATCAGCTATTTTTACATCTTATATATTAATTTATATTTACGTTACTAAGGTCCAAGACATCTTGCAGCATGAAGCGTATTCTGAAAGAAGTCTTTCTCTCTTTGATGATCTTATCCATCTGGTTGAAGTATTGATGCATACGAGGCTAACAGGGACACAGAATAAAATCAGCTTTTATGAGTCAAGGATACAAAATATTGAGTATAAATGAATAACTTAGAGTGTTAATGCTTTACTTACTGTGGCCAGGTCTTTGCCAATCGTAGAGAGCAGCTTGCAGAGACCTTCCAGAGACTCTTCATCGTAATCCTTAAGTAGTTTCACTAAACAGTAGTGTATCACGACCTCTGTAACCATCTTCAGCTTGAAGAGTTCGCCTATGAACTTTATGTTGCCCAGTGAGCGATGGCGGGCCTTATCTTTGGCCTCCTCCTGCTCTATCATAAGGCACTCACGCTCCTCTTCCTGAGGGCAGATACAAATGAATGTTTAAACTTAGTGGGTGTGATAAAACAATTGGTTTTGTCTTTATAGAGCAAAAGCTGTGGTGGTTGGGACAGCAACATAAAAGATTTCTTACATCTGTGGCAGCCTCCAACTCTTTTCGGTTCTTCTCAAAGATTTCATCATCATCTTGGTACTTTGCAAACTCACTCTGGCAGCGGTTGAGCAGCACTTTGTGGAAGTTGACGAAAACTCCAGGCTTCCCTTGGTTCAGGGGTCGGCAATCTTCAGCATTAAAAGAGCCATTTTGGCTCGATTCCCGACAAATGAAACCAAAACCTATTTGCTCGAAATAAGCCACCAGCCTGTCGGCAACAGGTGACGCATACAAGGTGGGACGCATATTTTGAACGACAAAATATTAAACCACGTTTTATTTCAATGTTACAAGATCACCTAAATCTCCAGAATCAAAATTATTACATTGAAAATATTAACTAAATAGAATAAAATTTATTTAAATTAAATAGCCATTTTTATTCACATTATTTTCTCAAAGCCACAGGGAGCCACGGCAGAGGGATGAAAGAGCCGCATGCGGCTCCGGAGCCGCGGGTTGCCGACCCCTGTATAGAGCAAAAGCTGTGGTGGTTGGGACAGCAACATTGAAAGATTTCTTACATCTGTGGCAGCCTCCAACTCTTTTCGGTTCTTCTCAAAGATTTCATCATCATCTTGGTCCTTTGCAAACTCACTCTGGCAGCGGTTGAGCAGCACTTTGTGGAAGTCAACGAAAACTCCAGGCTTCCCTTGGTTGGACACTCTCAACTGAGGGAGAAAAACATTGCATATATTCCACTAAATATGCATTTTCAATATCACTCAGAAATGTGGCATAAAAACAGGGCAGAAATTTAAAATGAACAGTTTTTTAACCCTCCTGTTATGTTACGGGTCAAATTGACCCGTTTTAAAGTTTGAAGATCTAGGAAAAATAGTTAAAAGTATTTTTTCAGTATGAAACTTCTTCTGCTTGCCTTAATTAGTGTAATCAACATATAAAATGAAAATGGTTCATCTAACATATTTGCAACCACCCCCTGCATGTTTATATCACATAGATACTGTTCGGGTCAATTTGACCCAGCAGTCAAACTGGAGGTAAAAGGGTGTCAGAAATGTCAGACTATTTCTTTCTTTGCAACTGTGAGACATATTTCACCCCAATCACACACACATACACACACACACACACACACACAAATTCCCCCATCCCATCTTTCTCCCTATTCTCTCAACCTGTAAAGTGCGGGAAAGTGCAGGTGTTATGACTTTTGGCGGGAACCATTTACGTTCTTGCGGGAAAACTCCACCCACAGTCAGTGGACACTCGCAGGGGAGGGGCAAAACATATAAAAGATTCTCTGCATTGGAGTCCTACCAACATTACACTCTGTCAGTCAGAGCTTTACAAAATGAGCAGCAGAAGCAAAAAGATGACAGTCCAGGAGGCTCTGGAAGTCATCTTAGATCATGACAGTGAAATAGAGGAGGATGTGTCTGAAGAGGAAGACTATCTTGAGCTCCATTCTGATTCTAATGATTCTGATTTTGAACCAGATGAGGGAATTGCAATTCCTATTCCTCCAAGTAAGACATTCATGTCAAAAAATGGTGAAATACAGTGGTCTTCATCCCCAAATATGCGTCAGGCAAAACTGTCTGCAGAAAACATAATAAAGACAGTGCCAGGGCCCACTAGGATGGCAGTGACTCGTGTGACAGACATCAAGTCAACTTTTGAGCTGGTCATGCCTAATTCAATCCAGAAAATCATTCTGGAAATGACTAATCTAGAAGGGAGGCGTGTTTTTGGGGAGAAGTGGAAGGAGCTGGACAAAACACATTTAGATGCATATTTGGGGCTCCTCATCCTGGCTGGGGTCTATAAGTCGAAGGATGAATCGACAGCCAGTCTGTGGGATGCAGAGACAGGCAGGGCTATATTTCGAGCCACAATGTCTCTGGAGACTTTTCACATTTTCTCCAGAGTAATCCGATTTGATAATCTAGAGACAAGGGCTGGCAGACAGGAGAGAGACAAGCTGGCAGCTATTAGGACAGTGTGGGACAAGTGGGTAGAGCAACTTCCACTACTCTATAACCCAGGCCCTAATATCACAGTGGATGAAAGGCTGGTGGCATTCAGAGGTCGCTACCCATTTAGCCAATACATGCCTTCCAAACCAGCTAAATATGGGATAAAAATCTGGGCAGCATGTGATGCAAACACCAGCTATGCATTGAACATGCAGGTTTACACTGGAAAGCTGGTTGGAGGAGCCCCAGAGAAGAATCAGGGCACAAGGGTCGTGCTCGACATGGCACAGGGTCTCAGGAGGCACAACATAACCTGTGACAATTTTTTCACAAGCTACAACTTGGGTCAGGAGCTTCTAAAGAGAAAGCTCACAATATTCGGAACTGTCCGTAAGAACAGGGCTGAACTCCCTGCTGAGCTGCTTGTAATCAAGAACAGGGCCCCTCAATCTTCCATGTTTGCCTTCACAGACACCACAGCCCTAGTGTCTTACTGCCCCAAAAAGGGAAAAAATGTTGTGCTCATGAGCACTCTGCACAAAAATGCTGAAATCAGCACAAGAGAGGACCAGAAACCAAGTATGATCCTGGATTACAATGCCACCAAAGGGGGGTAGACAACTTGGACAAAGTAACAGGGTTCTACAGCACCAAGCGAATGACTGCGCGCTGGCCATTGGTCATCTTTTATAACATGATCGATGTATGGGCCTACAATACGTTTGTCATCTGGACTGAGATCTTTCCTGACTGGAATGTGTCAAAGCTGTACAAGAGGCGCATCTTTCTCGAGCAGCTGGGGAAGGCGCTTGTGACACCGCACATCCAACGGAGGCAGCACCTGCCAAGGACCCCAGCCGCTGCAGCCACAGTGAGGGAGATCCAGGAGAGGACTGCACCTAGTACACCAGTGCGTGAGGCAAGTAAGGTTGTGTGTGCATGTGTGTACGTGCGTGCATGTGTGTGTATAAGTGTATGAGAGCGCGTTGTGTGTGTCTTGGGATCAGCAAAAAAACATCATAGTAAAGTAATCATGGTCCCCTTGTTTCTACGTTGCTGCTGGGGGAAAAAGGAAGAGGAAGAGGTGCCAGGTCTGCAGGCCATCTGATGATGTCAAGACAAGCATGACCTGTGCGAAATGTGCAAAATTCATTTGCACAAAGCAGTGTAATGACATGTCATTCGTGTGCTGTGTAGATGTACAGACAGACACACACACACACCTTGTTCATATTGCTATTGCTTGTTATTTTGTTCATTTCTGGTTCACAAACAGTGCATGTATGTAAAACAAAATTTAAATGTTATATTTCAATGTTATGTAAAACTATTGTGTTTTATATGTTGGTCTTTCAAAAGTAATAAAGTGGTGAAACATTAAAAAAAGTTTGAATATGTATTTTTTTATGAAAAACGAGTGAATTATCCTAATTGAACCATTACCTGTGAGAGGTAAGGAACACCATTGCACTAAATATTGATAGAATAGTTTGTAATGGAGTTAGTAATGAAATATTAACAATGCTTTTTAGGATTCTTTTTGGTTTCGAACATTTTTGGATAATTAAACATGCACCGGGTCAAATTGACCCGGGAACATCATTGCTGTTCCTGACAAATGAACATAACAGGAGGGTTAAATGTGCTCCATCAGTTCCTCAGTGCATCATGAACATTCAGGAGGCACAGCCTGCTGGAGGAGGTTTTGGCGTTTGAGCGCAAGATGACAGTGTTTGCCAGAGATTTACAGAGAGGTAGGCTGTCTCACTTCCCCTCGTTGAAACAGTTCAAAGAAGCACACCATCAGATAAATTACGAGTATTTACATCGTGCAATCATCGCAATACAAACCGCGTTTGGGGAAAGATTCTGTGAGTTCAGAGAGGAAAAAACACATTATCCTTTCCCGTCACTCCCCTGAACATCGATCCATCCCTGTTGAATATGACTGCATTTACAGGTGTAAGTCACCCCGATCTTGAGATCGAACTGGCCGACATAGCTGAGAAAGACGTGTGGGTGTCTAAGTTCAGAAGATTGACAGCTGATCTTGAAGATGTTGCTCGACAGAAGGCCATTCTTGCTCAGACTCGCAAGTGGCATGATATTGAAAACCTCCCCAAATCGGACAAACTTGTGTTCGAGACATGGAATGCCATTCCCGACACCTATTTGAACATGAAGAGGTACGCATTTGGGGTCCTGTCCATCTTCGGATCCACATATTTGTGCGAGCAAGTGTTCTCCACCATGAACTTCATAAAAAGCAAAAATCGGTCGCGACTCACAGATGACAGCTTACAGTCATGTGTGAAGCTCAAAGTTACATCATACAACCCCGATATGGAGAAGCTCTGCGGGGAAGTTCATGGGCAGAAATCGCATTAAGCAGGTGAGAGAAACGAGCAATTAATTTTGCAAATATAGATATTTATATCGGACCCTGAACTGATGTAGTTTTGTTTCATATTCAGGTCGACGGTTGACTGCAGCACGCGACTGAGGAAATAGTCGCGGATGACGGCACACTGAAATAGACATTTTTTCCCCTTTTAATTAACCCATAAGAACCCACGGTGACACAGGTGTCTCACGTCCTTTAAACGTTCTGGAAAGTTCCTTATACAGCTTTATACTTGACTTTAACTCATGAAGTCCCTAAGTGACACCTACTGAACATCTTGGTGGGTCATGTGACAGATCATGTGACTTTGTGCTCCCATAACAACATTTCCAAGATGTCTGTCTGTCAGGGTATCACATGTGACAGGTCTAGCTAAATTTAAAAAGCTTGTTTTTTGTCGCTGAAGGTTATATTCAAGCCATTTAACAATCCTAATGATTACATAACATGTCCTTTATTACATTGAACCTGTTGTAACCACATTTCTTGCAGAAGTTGATATAAAACAAATCAAATAAATATCGTGGTGACATATATGTCACATCGGGTCTTTTGCCTTAAAATTGTCACGGAAAAAACCTAGTGACATATATGTCACAATCTGAAAAATGATAGTGATCTGCTCTGTTAATTTAGCTGATTCAATAATATTTAGTTAATATATTTTATATTGTTCAATTCAAAGCATATTAAAACAAATCTAAACAAAAAAGCATGTTATATTAATTAAATTATGAAGAAAATGTATAAGGAAACCATTTTCGCCTATCAGTAAATAAAATGAACAAACAAACAAAATATTTCTACCCTACATCAGTCATATTTCAATGTCATTTTGTTTTTTCTGTATTATGAATAACAAGAAGCAGTACAATAAGAAATACAGTGTTCAGGATGCACTGGCAGTCATCCAGGGAGACAACAGTGAGTTTGAGGGATGTGAAGGTGGCTCAGATGAAGACCCTGAGGACCCTGATCACACTCCCAGCAACGAAGACATGGAGAATGATGAGTCAAGTGAGTCTGGTGATTCAGACTGTAGTGAATCAGATGATTTAGATGAAGTACCTCAACCAAACCTCAACCACCACTGGCGCCAGGTTCTTCAGCGACAGATCTACCTTGTAGGAACACAAATTGCTTGGCTGGTTGTCAGCTTGAAGATGAGAAAAGTCTTGCCAACAAAGAAAGAGGATCTGGTGATGTGGAGAAAAAGGGATGCATGGCCATTGCCAATTGGTATGACAACCGGTCTGTTACCCTGATCTCATCCTAGTGTGCAGTTGAACCTCATGACAAAGCTCGACGCCGCAGAAAATCAGACAAAGCATTTGTGGAAGTCAACAGGCCACACATTGTGAAGGAGTAAAACACATCCATTGGGGGGATAGACCTCCTAGATGCATTCATTACAAGGTACAAGTACCACATGAGGTCAGAACAGGTACCTCTACCTGTTATGACAAACCATAATGCTAGGCCTTGTTAAAGCATGGCTGATTTATCGTTGTGACTGTAAACTACTTGGTGTCCACAAGCCACTGAAACAAAGGAGCTTCCAGGCAGAGGTCACAACTAGCCTTATTCTCCTGTGTTCACAAAGGGGTCGCCAATCACTCAGCGCCACATCTCCACCACCACCGCCCAAACAAGTTTGTGTTGGAGATTCAGATGATGTTCGCGTGGACCAGTTTGCACACTGGCCTGTGAAATGTGACAAGCATGGCCGTTGCAAATTCTTCAAAATCAATGCAACCACCACCCTCTGTGAGAAATGCGATGTGTGTCTTGCTTCACTGAGGAAAGAGATTGTTTCAAATGTTTCCATTTGGCCTGGGCTAAACTGCCACACATGCTAACATGTTATCATGTAAACATGATAACAATGGTTCAAACATGGTGCTGAGGATACAAAAGTTTTTGTTTCTACACTTTTTTAAAAATATGTGTTTTATCAAGTTGACTACATCAATCTGTTGCTCAGTTTTCTAGAGCTACAGTAACTTGTTGAGAAGACCTCCAATATGAGGCAGTCTTATTTATTTTTACTTAGTTTGCAAAGTTTTGTGTTGAAAAACAAATCTGAAAATAGATTTTGTTGTTAAACCTAAGAAGCAAAGTTCTAATTTTGTTGAAATGCACATAAAAATACAAATCTTTGTTACCAAACAGGAAAAAACTGTCAGGCTGATTCATTCTCAAATGAAAAATAAATTGACCATTAACACCCAATGTGACATATATGTAACATTTCAGATCTTTGACATTGGGGGGAGGTATTTTGGAAAAAATGTCAGAAATGTGTTCTGTGTGTTCTATTTAGTCTGTGTTATGTCCCCCATAATTTTCCTTGAAGGAGAAATGGGTCCGGGTTCTTATGGGTTAAAGTGAATATTTCTTTTTTTTCAAACCCACTAATAAGTGAAGGACCTGCATTTTGTATTTTATTTCAAAGAAAAATTATACGTGCCAGTATTCTTTTTTTAAGAGTTCAAAAGAATTTAGTGTTTTGTTGTGTCAAGCACAGAAATAAAATGACAGTCGTTATCAGTTTGCAGTTCTTTTATTTCATAAATGCAATAAACTACAGTTCTTATATACATATCATAAGTGTAATGAAACTATATATGCGGTGTTATCTTCATTATAGCGGTCAAATAGGTTTTGGTTTCATTTGTCGGGAATCGAGCCAAAATGGCTCTTTTAATGCTGAAGGTTGCCGACCCCTGAACCAAGGGAAGCCTGGAGTTTTCGTTGACTTCCACAAAGTGCTGCTCAACCGCTGCCAGAGTGAGTTTGCAAAGTACCAAGATGATGATGAAATCTTTCAGAAGAACCGAAAAGAGTTGGAGGCTGCCACAGATGTAAGAAATCTTTTATGTTGCTGTCCCAACCACCACAGCTTTTGCTCTATAAAGACAAAACCAATTGTTTTATCACACCGACTAAGTTTAAACATTCATTTGTATCTGCCCTCAGGAAGAGGAGCGTGAGTGCCTTATGATAGAGCAGGAGGAGGCCAAAGATAAGGCCCGCCATCGCTCACTGGGCAACATAAAGTTCATAGGCGAACTCTTCAAGCTGAAGATGGTTACAGAGGTCGTGATACACTACTGTTTAGTGAAACTACTTAAGGATCACAATGAAGAGTCTCTGGAAGGTCTCTGCAAGCTGCTCTCCACGATTGGCAAAGACCTGGCCACAGTAAGTAAAGCATTAACACTCTACACATAAAACACTCTCAGTTATTCATTTATACTCAATAGTTTGTATCCTTGACTCATAAAAGCTGATTTTATTCTGTGTCCCTGTTAGCCTCGTATGCATCAGTACTTCAACCAGATGGATAAGATCATCAAAGAGAGAAAGACTTCTTTCAGAATACGCTTCATGCTGCAAGATGTCTTGGACCTTAGTAACGTAAATATAAATTAATATATAAGATGTAAAAATAGCTGATAACAAGCATTTATGGTAGTGACTAATGCTGAATGAGCAGAATTGTTTAATACTGTGTGTGAAGTAGTTGACAGGGATTATGATGAGTCACATTAGAATCTTAAATGTAGAAATTGAAGGTAGACTAACACTGCTTTATAACCATCTCTCATCTGTGATCCACAGAATAACTGGGTGCCTCGTAGAGGTGACCAAGGTCCTAAAATGATCAGCCGAATCCACAATGAGTCCGAGATGGAAGGACAGAGGAAAGGCGTTAAAGTCCAGCAGCAGCTCCAGTCCAAGAAAGATGGAGGCAGGACGGAACGGAATATAGGAGACCGAAGTCCTTACTCACGTGGTGGTGGCAGAACTAACCAGCCTCAGGATGAGGAATGGAACACTGTGCTCATGTCCAAGAATGGGCCCATCAAGGTGGCCTTCAATGTAAAAAGACAATTTTTTCCCTATATTATTAATATTTGGGTACAGTAGTTTGTGTGTGGAGTTTTGTTTTTTACTTTCTCATCTTTGTCAAGTGCCTTCAGAATTAAGCACTCTCAACTTCAACTTTTGACTTTATTTTTCATTTTTTTGTTTATGATTTAACTTTATTGCAGCTCCAGTGCCTCCCCATAGGCTCTTGATTGACTATGTTGTTATTTTACTCTGTTCAGGGCACTACGGTCCAGGAGACAAGCAGTGCTTCAGTAAACCAGGAGGAAGAGCTTGATGATGACGGCACTGACCTGATTGGTAGTGATGAATTTGAAGTGGAAGAGAAGCTCCAACAACAGAGACTGGATGACTCTCCAGAAAAGCTCACAGAGCAGAATTTGGATGAGCCACCAGAGAAGCCTGAGGAGCAGAATTTGGATGACTCTCCAGAAAAGCTCACAGAGCAGAATTTGGATGACTCTCCAGAAAAGCTCACAGAGCAGAATTTGGATGAGCCAGCAGACAAGCCTGAGGAGCAGCATTTGGATGAGTCTCTAGAGAATCTTGAGGAGCAGAATTTGAATGAGTCTCCAGAAAAGCTTCAGGAGGAGAATTTGAATGAGTCTCCAGAGAAGCTCCAACAGCAGACGTTGGATGACTCTCTAGAGAATCTTGAGGAGCAGAAGGTAGATGAGTCATCTGAAGGGGCTGAACCTCCAGACCTCATCCCTACTGTTCCAGCCTCCTCTGGCCGCCGGAAAAAGGTGCTGAAGAGGATCCGTAAATTCCTAAAACGGATCGCGTCCTGTTGTTCTTGCTGCTGTAGTCCCCGTGTTGAAGACTAATGAAATTTTCTTACTTGTGTCATAAACTATGTGTCTGTATAACTTCTTAAATGTTCACAGACAGAATAAATGTGTGAATGCACTGAATGATTGAAGTGAAGTCTGAATTCATTATATAACACACAATCATTCTGGATGTTTCTTCCTGCAGCTGATTGCTGAAGTGATTTTGCTGCTGGTTTTATAGGAGCAGTATGGGGCCTGTGTGTGTCCCAGATTGTGGCCAACTTTGTAAGATCTACAACATTTCAACATATTCCAGTTATCATTTGATCTGCATCAAATATGGTTATAGTCCACAAGGCATTCCCTAAGCTTGATTTTTGTTCATTATGATTGGAATATTACTTTAAGATATTTATGACTATCTTCATAATGCTGAAGAAAATGAAAAAATCTTTGGTTTTTAAAGCATGCATAAATATCATGCATGCTTTAAAAACCAAATATGGGGGCACTCTGCGGTAGGGCAGACGGAAGGGGCGCTCATCAGTGAGGTGAATCCGGTGGACAAAATCCTTCGCCTCACCACAGTCCAACTTGTCTCTAGAGTAGACATCCTGGAATTCTAAAACAAGCTCAGCCAATTTCCTCTTCCATTCATCTGATACCTCACAGCTCTCAATGTCAACATCACCTAAGCCACAGTCCTTGAGCAGCTGCATCAGGTCAGGTACTACATGTGGTGGGGTGGAGGCCTGCTCATCCTGGGCTTTGCACAGGCCCTGCATGATGGGCAGGTCTTCAACAGCAACACATGGGAAGACATCAGCAAGTTTGGCGTTGCGTCGGAGTGTCACAGGGCCCTGTGTGGGCTTAAGGACTTTCACAGGAACCCAATGATCTCCCCACATTGGTGTTATAACCCGGCCCACCATAATGTTCTTAGGGGTTGAGCGGGCAGACGTGGGCTCCACTATGACAATGCTCCCAGGTGACACAGGCAGAGGAAGGCAGCTTCCCCCACACCACATACTGCTGTCGTGGTAGTAAGGTGACAGTTTGTTGTAGTCGGACTGTGCCTGTTTCGTCTGGCATGTCTGAACCTGACCACCGAGAAATGCAGCTCAGCAGCTGAATAAATTGTTCACAGTCTGGGTCAGTGTTACTGGAGGAAATGAGCTGCCAGTACTTCGTATCAGACTTCATCTTTTGGATGACAGGCCGGAGTACATTGGTCCCAATAATTAGCTCATCTCTCTGTCCAGGCACAAGGAACACTGGCACAATAAATCTGAATCCATAAATTTCAATGTTCACATCGTAGATGCACTTTGGTTGTGTGAGAACACCACCGCAGCCAATAAGCACCACACTCTCTGGAACAGGCTGAGGTATAAGGTCAACACCCGAAGCCCTCAGCTTGGACTCCGCCTCTTCACTCATGGTACATGACATGCTCCCTGAATCAAGCATCCCTCTCAAAGTGCATTGATCACTGATTGACACAGGAGCATAAAACAACTCACTAGCTCCTCCAACTCTCTGTGACCCAACGAGAATGACTGTCTTGTCTTCAGGAAATGTTTTGCAACAGTTAGCATATATAGAGTGTGGATCCAGTACATTGGTGAGGGTGTTGTCAACACTGCCCATGCTGCGCCTCTCATTGCATGGGCTGGTTAGTTTAAATCAGCATTGGGGGGAGGAGGTGCGGATGTGTTTGCGTGCCTGGCTGTTTGTGGACATTCACGTTTCATATGACCAGGGCTAAAACAGCTGAGGCACAGCCTGAAAAGTCTACAGTGTGCATGAGTTGTGTGTTCACTTGAGCTACAAACTCTGCATGAGGCACGTGGTGAACCTTGATGGGCAAGTGGGGTGCCAGTCTGCTGGGGGCGTCTCTGTCTAGTGCCAAAGGATGCAGTACACAGGGACAGAACTTTATCAACCATAGCCACCATTTGTTGAGTAGCAGGCTCAGTAGTTGGAGGGCTGACAGCTGCTGGGGCTGGGGAGGCAGGGATCATTTGGAGCATGGAGGCTTGCTGATTCACCGCAGGGCATGTGAGCTGATGCTGGTCAGCGGATACACCATATGGAGGTCAGGGCAGGGGCTGAGACCCAGGCTCTCTTGACACCAGAGTAGCCACTTGAGCAGCAGGTGAGGAATGACAAGAACCATTAATAGGGGCTTGTGCATAGGCAGATTGGATCATTGCATGTTGTGAGTTTACTGGGGTAAATTTTCCTCACATGATTATCCAGTCGATTCTGGACCTCAGCTGCTGTCCACTCCTCAGGGTCTTTCAGTTGGAATGACAGTGCAAGACTTGGATCAGGGCAATGATTAATAAACATCATGACAACCTCTGTACTGGGATCATCGACTAATTTTCCCCGTCTGCGGAGACACTCATCAGCAGCATCTATGGATTTGTTTAAGCGGATCCAGTAATCCATAGCATCCTCTCCAGCTCTTGGTACAGTACTGTAAAAGTCTTTCATTGGCAGGGCAGAGTATGTTAGTTCACTGAAGTTGCGCCTTAGAATGTCAAACAGCATTAGGCAACGCAGTACCATTTAACTCAGGGCGGCAGCGAAGTGACACCTTAACCACATCCCTGGCTCTGCCTGTTAATCTGGACATTATCAGGTCAAACATTTCTGAGTGTGTCTGTTGGAAAAAGAAACTGTACATACATGTTATCATTTTGGACATAATCATATGTTATGTTATCATTTTGGATATAATCATATGTTGTCTGACTAAAGCACGAACACTCTTCTGCGTCAGAAGCGTCAGCGATTAAAAGGTTGCAGAGGAGTGTTCAAGGTCCTTGTGGAGGAATAATCTTGTGATATGTTTGTAAGATTTCTCTGGGAACAGAGAGTTCATAAACAAGGGTGAAGAAGATGAGCCGAATAACAGACACCTGGCATAATAAGATTGCATGAAAGAATCACACCCACATATCCTTTTCACACACCGCCTAGTAACTGATTTCTACTTGTGTTTACTTGTGTTAACTAATGACTATACGATCACGTATTTTGTAATCTGTTTGTGTGTAAAGAATAAAAGAGCTGTGCAAAGGGAAATCGACGAAGCTTCCGTGGAGCAGAGTGCTAACTACACATCTGACCGGACTTCCCTTTGCATGCAAAGTTCAGGAGAACGTTGTTGTTGTTGTTTTCTTTCACTTGCCGACCGCTCAGAGGCTAGTTGGGTGTTTGGACCTGACATTTTCTTGGTGCCGTGACCCGGATCTCAACATACCCAGTCGCTGACAGAAGGAGGACAACGGACCGCAGCCCGTCGCGACGGCCAGGACTGCACAGGCGTCCTGAAGAAAAGTCCGGAGGGGTGGATTCTCCATTCGGCCGGTCATTAGCGTCTTCCTCCGACTGCCAGAGCTGGATTGACGAGATCCAAAGGGCACAAATGGAGACGGGGCGGCAAGGATAGAGTGAGTATATGATTATACGTCATTAAGATAGCATTGGTATGCTGAAATACCTGAGAGCATTGGTATGCTGAAATACCTGAATGAGTATATGTTTATACGTCATTAAGATAGCATTGGTATGCTGAAATACCTGGAAGAATAGTGGCGCTGAGGACCACAAGCTAAAGCAGAGTACTGAATATTACTGAATATTGCTGAATATTGCTGAATATTGCTGAACATTGCTGAATATTGTTGAATATTGTTGAATATTGCTGAATATTGCTGAATATTGCTGAATAGTGTTGAATATTGCTGAATATTGTTGTATGTGTGTGAAAGAAGCGTGTGTGTGCCGTAAGTCATTGAGGTCTAAAACACTGAAGGAAAAAGAGGATCTGAATCAGCGGGTGGTCTGAAACCTAACGGTGTAAACGAACGACCATTAACGGCTGAAGTAGGGTTCTCCTGAGTACTAAAGTGACCCGAGAGGTATTCCTTGGTGACAAGTTACGGATTTACGTAGATATTATGGGGAACTGTTGTGGTAAATCCTCAACCGAGGAGACCGGAGATGTAAAATTTATGAGACAATGTTCGCCAGGATCAGTAGATTATTTACAAAAATGGCAAAAACAACATGGGTTCAGGGGAGAATTACAGGTTGAAGCATGTAAACTTTTGTTGACCAAAATTCAAAAGAAACCTTTAGGAAGAACTAAAAAGAAACGACAAAACCAAAAATGGGAGGAGGCGTCAGCTAAAGCATGGCTAGGGCAAGCATGTAAACGAAGAAATGAAGCTAATAAGAATAAACAAACAACAGATAACCTAGCTCTACTTAACAGAAAGGAAGAGGACGTAGTAATGCGAAAACGTCAATATCAATTACCAACAGAGGGCGAGGAGGTGGAGGGAGCAGCTAAACTTGTAAAACCCAAACCATTACAACCTCCACCTTACAAAACGACTAATCCTTCCTCACCAAACGTATCTCCACCAAATCAGTATCCAGATTTAGCAGATTTAGATTGGGAGGCAGATGCTTCCACCACACACTCATATGAGTTGAGGGACAGAGAAAAAATAAAACCAAGAACACCATACAGTCCAGGTTATTCTGGGACAGACAATACAGTAATTCAGGCTCCAATGATAGCTGTTCCAGACCCAGCAGGGGAAAACCCGGGGGCTGTCATGTATGTCTTTAGACCATGGACACTGGCAGAAGCCAAATCTGCCACAGAAGGCATACCACCACCAGAGGATGATGTGGAAGAATGGGTAAACATGATGGGGGAACTTTTACAGTCTTATCGTCTAAATGGTCAGGAAGCAGGGGAAGCTTTACAGCAGGCTCTCAAAAGGAGATGGGGACGAGTAAGAGGGAATTATACTGGGAGAACTGCAGCTGGACGAATCCTTCCGTTTCCAGAAAATGGGGAGAATATGCACAACAATGGGAGGGTTTGATGAATCGTGTGAGGGAAGCGTACCGTCCAGCAGCAGATTATGGGAAAATAAATATTATTAAACAAAAACCAGACGAATCACCAGATGATTTCGCAGTGCGTTTAGAACAAGCGTTCAAAGCCAATTCCGGCATTCCATATGACGTCGCACCGCAGGGAGCTTATCAGCAGCAATTAAAACATGCTATCCTTCAAGGCTTTCTGCCACCCTTGAGAACTTGGATCACAAAGCATAACATTGAACTTCCCACACAGAGCACACCACAGATGATGCACTGGGCCCGACATGCATGGGCACACACAGATACTAAACGCAAAACAGGGAGGGGGACAGGGCCCGCTGCAGTCTATTGGGTAGATGATACAGGAGAGGACAGTGAAGTGTTCTGGCAGGGACAGGGGACAGGAAGAGGGGGAAATTGGAGAGGTAGAGGCCGAGGTAGAGGCCGAGGTAGAGGGGGTTATACTCCTAGAAGCAGACAGGATGAAGAATGTTGGAATTGTGGGAAAAAGGAAATTTTTCCCGGGACTGTAGGTCTCCAAGGGGTTATGATAGGCGACCAGCAGGTGATGAACATGATCAAAACAGGCGTGAGGCACATAACCCGGGGGGATGACATGATGATAAAAATCCACTTAAGCCAACAGCAGATGCTGATCTACAGCTGGTGGATATGTATTCTAGTTTGGCTTTATATGGGGATATGGAAGAAAAACCACAAATCACATTGCAAGTAAATGGGAAAAAAGTAACGTTTTTGTGTGATTCTGGAGCTTGTAGAACCGTGTTAAACATCAAAGTGCCAGGGTTAGAAGCATCTAACGGATGCATCTGGGTTAAATCTGCAAATGGTGGTGTATCAAAAAACCGTATGTCTAAACCACTACACATAACTGACCCTGAGACACAGCAAAGAGTGAAAGCATCCGTCGTCATAGCACCAGAATGCCCAGTAAATTTATTAGGACGAGATTTAATGGCAGAATTCGCCATAGGCATAGTTCCAACACGGACTGGAATGCGAGCCATGCACATAGATGATACCACGGGTGAAATGTACAATTATACAGGAATGGCGTTTTTCTGTTCTTTAGATATAAAACAGGGGGAGGTAGTTTGCCAGCTGCAAAAGGAGGTCACATCCGTGTTAGCAACACCAGATAACAGGATGGGAAATGATCAGTTACACATCACTATGAATCTGGTAAAAACTCTGGACGATCCTTACGTGAAACGCTTCCTAAATTCAGGAGACGCTGACGTAAGATTACCATACATATACACAGATAAAAAGAGCATAGCAGTGACGGACGCAAAATTAAAAGATCGAAAGTTCTTTTTCCTGTGGACTCCACACGTGTCTCTAGCCAAAACAGCAGATATGCAATGGCAGGATCTAGGGCAAATTGTGAACCGAGCGTCCGCCGCAGCAGATTATGAAGTTGAAGATGAACAGGGTTGGCAGTATAGCCCTACAAATAAAATGTACAGGAAAGCATTTGGGAAAACAGTAACTGCAACTCCTGGGATACATGAGCTAAAAGGGTGATATCAAGCCACTGAGATTCTTTTGACAAATGAAGATGAAGATGATTTACAGCAAATTTCAAAGAACCTGTGGACAACAGGTCCCACAGACGTAGGACTGATTACTACGGCTACTCCAGTCATTATCAAACCAAAATCAGATTACAAGCCACGAGTACGGCAATACCCACTTAAACCAGATGCAATACAGGGTATAAAACCAGTTATCACAGCCTTACTCGAAGCAGGAGTAATCCGAGAGTGTCCGGATTCACCATGTAACACACCTATATTTCCTGTTAAAAGGCCGATGGAACAAATTGGCGGTTGGTCCAAGACCTGCGGGAAATAAATAACGCCGTGGAGTCAAGGGCACCATTCGTGCCTGATCCACATACGTTACTGAACGCACTAAACCCAGACAGCATGTTTTTTAGCGTTATAGATTTAAGTAATGCATTCTTTTCGATCCCAGTACATAAAGATTCACAGTACTGGTTTGCATTTACGTTTGAAGGTAAAGCATACACATTCACACGGTTACCACAGGGGTATTGTGACAGCCCAACAATATACACCCAAGCAATAACTGCATGTCTATCTACATTCACACCCCCAGGCAAAAGTCAAATCCTGATTTATGTGGATGACATCCTCGTGGCGTCTCCAGATAAGCAAACGTGTAAAACAGATTCACTGGCACTGCTACAGCATTTAGAGAAGACAGGGAACAAAGTTAACAAAACTAAACTACAGTGGGTAAAAACGGAAGTGAAATACCTAGGTCATTTGCTTAGCAATAAAGGACGACAGCTGCATGATGGCCGGAAGGAAGCTATAACTAATGCACCTAAACCACAGAACAAAAAACAAATGATGGCGTTTTTGGGGTTATGTAACTATTGTCGAGCATGGATACCTTCCTATGCCGAGAAAACACAGCCACTACTAACCCTTATCTATGACACACCCATGGCTATGACAGATAAAGTCCTGTGGAACATGGAAGCAGAATACGCATTCAAACAGCTAAAAATCGAGTTACAACAATCAACTGTGTTAGCACTTCCTGATTACAGCAAACCATTCACGCAGACCGTGGATTGCAGGAAAGGGTTTATGACATCAGTGTTGTTGCAGCCACATGGAGGGAAACTTAGGCCAATAGGCTACTACTCTAAGAAACTAGACCCAGTAGCAAGTTCACTGCCTCCATGTGTGCAAGCCGTGTGTGCAGCTGCTTTAGCAGTACAAACCTCAGCGGAGGTGGTGTTATTCCACCCCCTCACATTACTAGTTCCTCATGAAGTAGATGTACTGCTGCTACAAGCAAAAATGAGTTTTCTCACACCAGCAAGACAACTGTCATATACAGCACTACTGTTGTCACAACCACACCTAACTGTGAAAAGATGTACCACTTTAAACCCGGCTACACTGCTCCCTACACCAGAGGAGGGAGCACCACATTGTTGCAAAAGCAAAACCGAAGAACAATTATTACCCAGAACTGATCTGAAAGACGTACCCTTGACAGAAAGGAACACACTATTTGTAGATGGATCTTGTTCTAAAAACCAATATGGAAAAAATCTAACTGGATATTCCGTAGTACAGTTACCAAATATGGTGGTAGAAGCTAAACAAATTAGCTCAAAACTATCAGCACAAGCCGCTGAAATAATAGCTTTAACAGTGACAAGTTACGGATTTACGTAGATATTATGGGGAACTGTTGTGGTAAATCCTCAACCGAGGAGACCGGAGATGTAAAATTTATGAGACAATGTTCGCCAGGATCAGTAGATTATTTACAAAAATGGCAAAAACAACATGGGTTCAGGGGAGAATTACAGGTTGAAGCATGTAAACTTTTGTTGACCAAAATTCAAAAGAAACCTTTAGGAAGAACTAAAAAGAAACGACAAAACCAAAAATGGGAGGAGGCGTCAGCTAAAGCATGGCTAGGGCAAGCATGTAAACGAAGAAATGAAGCTAATAAGAATAAACAAACAACAGATAACCTAGCTCTACTTAACAGAAAGGAAGAGGACGTAGTAATGCGAAAACGTCAATATCAATTACCAACAGAGGGCGAGGAGGTGGAGGGAGCAGCTAAACTTGTAAAACCCAAACCATTACAACCTCCACCTTACAAAACGACTAATCCTTCCTCACCAAACGTATCTCCACCAAATCAGTATCCAGATTTAGCAGATTTAGATTGGGAGGCAGATGCTTCCACCACACACTCATATGAGTTGAGGGACAGAGAAAAAATAAAACCAAGAACACCATACAGTCCAGGTTATTCTGGGACAGACAATACAGTAATTCAGGCTCCAATGATAGCTGTTCCAGACCCAGCAGGGGAAAACCCGGGGGCTGTCATGTATGTCTTTAGACCATGGACACTGGCAGAAGCCAAATCTGCCACAGAAGGCATACCACCACCAGAGGATGATGTGGAAGAATGGGTAAACATGATGGTTTCATGTGTGACCTGTGTTTAACAGTTCCCTTATGTCATCTCACACGGTAATGAGATGAAAACAACATCCCTAAAATACACTATATTTTATGTACACACACTCAAAAGTACTGTACAATAAAACAAACTGTGTGTCACGCAGTATGTATATGCGTGTGTGTGTGTGTGAGGTTGTTGAAATCCATAAAATTTCTGCATAAACAATTCCAACATGTGTTAACAGAAAGCTTCTCAACATGCAGCAACATGTCTAAAAGATGTTATTGTGCAACAAAAGCAGCTCATATACAAATCTGAATAAAGATCATCTCCATTTAGGATCCATACAAATTGAATTTGTATTGTATTTGTTTTAGCATTTTCTTTTTGATGATTCACACTCTTCGTAGGACTGATTACTACGGCTACTCCAGTCATTATCAAACCAAAATCAGATTACAAGCCACGAGTACGGCAATACCCACTTAAACCAGATGCAATACAGGGTATAAAACCAGTTATCACAGCTTTACTTGAAGCAGGAGTAATCCGAGAGTGTCCGGATTCACCATGTAACACACCTATATTTCCTGTTAAAAAGGCCGATGGAACAAATTGGCGGTTGGTCCAAGACCTGCGGGAAATAAATAACGCCGTGGAGTCAAGGGCACCATTCGTGCCTGATCCACATACGTTACTGAACGCACTAAACCCAGACAGCATGTTTTTTAGCGTTATAGATTTGAGTAATGCATTCTTTTCGATCCCAGTACATAAAGATTCACAGTACTGGTTTGCATTTACGTTTGAAGGTAAAGCATACACATTCACGCGGTTACCACAGGGGTATTGTGACAGCCCAACAATATACACCCAAGCAATAACTGCATGTCTATCTACATTCACACCCCCAGGCAAAAGTCAAATCCTGATTTATGTGGAAGACATCCTTGTGGCATCTCCAGATAAACAAACGTGTAAAACAGATTCACTGGCACTGCTACAGCATTTAGAGAAGACAGGGAACAAAGTTAACAAAACTAAACTACAGTGGGTAAAAACGGAAGTGAAATACCTAGGTCATTTGCTTAGCAATAAAGGCCGACAGCTGCATGATGGCCGGAAGGAAGCTATAACTAATGCACCTAAACCACAGAACAAAAAACAAATGATGGCGTTTTTGGGGTTATGTAACTATTGTCGAGCATGGATACCTTCCTATGCCGAGAAAACACAGCCACTACTAACCCTTATCTATGACACACCCATGGCTATGACAGATAAAGTCCTGTGGAACATGGAAGCAGAATACGCATTCAAACAGCTAAAAATCGAGTTACAACAATCAACTGTGTTAGCACTTCCTGATTACAGCAAACCATTCACGCAGACCGTGGATTGCAGGAAAGGGTTTATGACATCCGTGTTGTTGCAACCACATGGAGGGAAACTTAGGCCAATAGGCTACTACTCTAAGAAACTAGACCCAGTAGCAAGTTCACTGCCTCCATGTGTGCAAGCCGTGTGTGCAGCTGCTTTAGCAGTACAAACCTCAGCGGAGGTGGTGTTATTCCACCCCCTCACATTACTAGTTCCTCATGAAGTAGATGTACTGCTGCTACAAGCAAAAATGAGTTTTCTCACACCAGCAAGACAACTGTCATATACAGCACTACTGTTGTCACAACCACACCTAACTGTGAAAAGATGTACCACTTTAAACCCGGCTACACTGCTCCCTACACCAGAGGAGGGAGCACCACATTGTTGCAAAAGCAAAACCGAAAAACAATCATTACCCAGAACTGATCTAAAAGACGTACCCTTGACAGAAGGGAACACACTATTCGTAGATGGATCTTGTTCTAAAAACCAATATGGGAAAAATCTAACTGGATATTCCATAGTACAGTTACCAAATATGGTGATAGAAGCTAAACAAATCAGCTCAAAACTCTCAGCACAAGCCGCTGAAATAATAGCTTTAATAAGAGCATGCTTATTAAGTGAAGGTAAAAGTGTTACAATCTACACAGATAGCCAATATGCATTCTCAACTCTGTTCCATTTTGCCTCGCAATGGGAACGTCGAGGTATGGTGACGTCAACGGGAAAACCCGTCACCCATGCTAAACTACTAAAAGACCTTTTAGCTGCAGTATTACTACCAAAGACGTTAGCTATATGTAAATGTGCAGCACATCAGAAAAGCACTGATGTTGTATCCACAGGAAACAGATTTGCGGATGAAACTGCAAAGAGAGCCGCACAAGGCGAATTTGGCACATCACACATATATGCTAACACAGAACAAACCATGGAGATAAATACTGAAATCTTACGAGATATGCAAAACAATGCACCAGTTTCAGAACAGCAAATGTGGATTACAAAAGGAGCAACATTACAGACAAATGGTATCTATAGTGTGGAAGGAAAAAATATCCTTCCAAGGAGTCTTTTTAAGGCAGCAGCAATATTGAGCCATGGGCAATGCCATGTCTCAACAGGAGGGATGGTTGATCTGGTACAAAGACAGTTTACTGTCTATGGTTTCAATTCTTACTCAAAAAATTTTTGCAGAGCATGTGAAATCTGTGTTAAACATAACTCACAAGGGAATATGCGGCCAAAGAGAGGCCATTTCCCTACACCAGAATATCCTTTTCAGGTCCTACATATGGATTTCATTGAATTAAACAAAAGTGGACCATATCAATACTGTTTGGTTTTAATCTGTGCATTTTCCAAATGGGTAGAAATTGTGCCGTCAGCCAAAGCTGATGCCATCACTGTTGCCAAAGCCATATGTAAAACCATTGTTCCGAACCATGGCATTCCATGCACTATTTATAGTGATAACGGATCACACTTCGTGAACACAGTGGTCAAGCTAATGGCAGAACATTTGGGGATCACATTAAAAAACCACTGTGCCCTCAATCAGCAGGGCTAGTGGAAAGAACTAACGGTACTGTAAAAAATAGATTGAAAAAATGCATGGAGGAAACAAAAAGACCATGGCCAGAGTGTTTGGATTTAGTAAAGCTCTACATGAGAATAATGCCATCAGGAAACGGACTGTCTCCATTTGAGATCATAAATGGAAGAGCATTTAGGTTGCCAGCATTTTCCCAGGACATAGAGAAATCTCATACTGAGACCACACTAGCAGAATACATGAAACAAACTTTAAAGATTAAAGAAATTGCCCGAACACATTTACTGCTGCATGATTCTGATTCGTCCCCACAGGAGAAGCCAAATCTGCAACCAGGGGATTGGGTGTTCATCAAGGTCATCCAGAGAAAGGTGTGGTCCTGTCCTCGGTGGGAGGGACCGTTCCAGGTGCTGCTAACGACACCAACAGCTGTAAAAATCGCAGAGAGGACGACGTGGATTCACCTCAGCCACTGTAAACTGCAGGTCGTGCCAGTCGAGTAAGGGGAAGTCGTGCTACACAGGGGGGTCGTCTTATAGTGACGGTTCACCTCAACGTACGTGAAGAGTCTCCCTTGGGAGAAAAGATCCTTGCTTTTTAGAATCCGGTGGGCCTGCAGCGGAGCAGCAATGCCTGAGCTGACTGAGGAACAACGGCGGAGGCGCCGTTGCCGTCGGTGCAGTGAAAGGTGCTGTGCTGTGGCTGTGGTGACAACTCTCATGGCAGGTGGCGCCATCTGGTGGCTGCTACAGGACGTGAGTACTAGAGAAGTGGAAAAGAGACAGTTGGCTCGAGACATTCCACATAGTTATGCCACGAACACTTGGTGGCAATTAATGAATCATACAGCTCATGAGGGAAACCTGTCAAACTGTTATGCTTGTTCCCACATGCCATCGTCATCAACGAACAATGGACTATGGCCTTACAATGTGACTAACAGGAAAACCCTGTGTCTGATTGGTCTTTCAACTTATCCTGGTGTGAATAAAGCTTGGAAGCAGGCTAACTTTTCTGTCCCACTGAACATGTCCAAAGCAGGTGAAATGATAACAAATGTGAACTGTTCAGGTGAAAAAGACCTACTCACCTGGCCCCAAGGGAGGGGCCCTATGGCGTTACCCAATGTCATTTTCACCCATCATTTAGGTCAGAATTTCTTCCCTAGGTGTGTATTGGGAAATGGATCTCAGCAACTAGGATCAGTTCCTATTGCTCTTTGTAACTTGACAATGTCTTTCTGTCCGAAAAGAAATGCAACTCGATGTCAACTGTGTGCAAAAGATGTAAACTGTACCAGGAATGTAACCTGGTACAACCATGCCTGTGCAAAGAATACATCTTGGCGAATTGCACCACCAACACTAAACCCACAGAACCGTGTGATGATATTGAGTAAAGAATGTGACGTTTGTCATATTATCGAGCCACATACTATAATGATGTTCTTATCGAAACTATGAGTAGAGGATAAGTAACTGATGTTCGACAGTATGATATAAAATGATAAACAGGAGGGAAATGTTGGAAAAAGAAACTGTACATACATGTTATCATTTTGGATATAATCATATGTTATGTTATCATTTTGGATATAATCATATGTTGTCTGACTAAAGCACGAACACTCTTCTGCGTCAGAAGCGCCAGCGATTAAAAGGTTGCAGAGGAGTGTTCAAGGTCCTTGTGGAGGAATAATCTTGTGATATGTTTGTAAGATTTCTCTGGGAACAGAGAGTTCATAAACAAGGGTGAAGAAGATGAGCCGAATAACAGACACCTGGCATAATAAGATTGCATGAAAGAATCACACCCACATATCCTTTTCACACACCGCCTAGTAACTGATTTCTACTTGTGTTTACTTGTGTTAACCAATGACTATACGATCACGTATTTTGTAATCTGTTTGTGTGTAAAGAATAAAAGAGCTGTGCAAAGGGAAATCGACGAAGCTTCCGTGGAGCAGAGTGCTAACTACACATCTGACCGGACTTCCCTTTGCATGCAAAGTTCAGAAGAACCTTGTTGTTGTTGCTTTCTTTCACTTGCCGACCGCTCAGAGGCTAGTTGGGTGTTTGGACCCGACAGTGTCTCACATTTAAGTCTAGACAGGTAACATCTCTTCATATCCTCCCATTCCTGAATGGAGAACATATCACTATATGACAGGTTCCCATTTGTCAGCGAGCTTACGCTTACCCCTGACTCCTTTGTTTGCCACCAGCACCTGATCACCAATTGACAGGGTCAGTCCCTTAGTCCATTTGTTGTACTGATCTGACTGATGTTTCTGCTCCACATTGCTGTTTTCTTGGGCCAGGAGCATTACAGAATGTAGGTCATCCATTAGTGATTTAATGTACGCTTTGTAGTCACAAATAGTGTCATCATGAAGGACATTTTTGAACATGAGGTCAACTGGCATCCTGGGGACTCTCCCAAACATCAAATAAAATGGAGGAAAGCCTGTGGTTTCATGGGAAGTGCAATTGTACACAAAGGTCATTGACTGTATCATCTGTGGCCATTTCTGTTTCTGTCTGGGTGGAAGAGATCTCAACATGTTTCCCAGGGTGCGGTTAAATCTCTCCGTAGCACCATTACCCATCGGGTGATAAGGCGAGGTGCGAAACTTGACAACACCACCCATTTTCAGGAGCTCAGCAATCAACTCACTCTCAAAACTTGCTCCCTGGTCAGAGTGAATGCGTTGAGGGAAGCCATAGACACAGAAAAATCCATCCCACAGCTTCTTTGCCACACTCTTAGCTGTCTGGTCCCGACATGGGAATGCATGTGCCAACTTTGTGAAATGATCAGTGATCACAAGGACATCCACAGACTTGTTGTTACTGTCCTCTGCAGACCAGAAATCAATGCACACAAGTTCTAGTGGAGCAGTTGTTTTAATGCTCATCAGAGGGGCTCTTGCAGCTGGCTCAGGGGTTTTACTGCGAACACATCTGGGGCAGTGTCTCACATGGTTGCGCACATCTTTTTCCATATCGTACCAAAAGAAGCATTGGCGAGCTAGAGAGAGTGTGCGTGGCTGACCCTGATGACCAGCATTGTCATGTATGCCAGAAACCACTGCAGCCTTCAGGGAATGGGGGACAAAGAACTGGAAGTGCTTGTGTTTAGTTAGTGGATCCCTAGTGACCCTATAGAGAATGTCATCCAGAAGAGTGAGCTTTTCCCACTGTTTCAAAATCCTCAAAGTCTGCTGACACTCATTACTGCGCTCCCGTCTGGAGGGCCTGCGCTTCCGTCCAACATAAAAGGCGACTCTGGAGACCACAGGATCCTGTTTTTGGTGAGACAAGAGATCAGTATGAGAGAGCACAGAAGAGACATCCAGGCCAGGAGCAGTCAGTGCTGTCAGTTGGTCAGCCAAAGATGTAGCACGCTGCCTGGAAGCAGAATCCCAGTTGCTGATAGAGGACAGAGAAGAGGAGACGTCATCCTCTGACATGGAGACATTGACAGTAGCCGAGAAGGTGTTATCCAGTGACTGGGGTTGGCAGGTCAGATGGAATGCATCCTGCACCATAGCATCCTTAACATCACAGGCATGATCCAACAGTTCATAGTACGGCTCTGACAGGAGGCGTTCAGCCACAGGTCTCACAAAAGGTTCCCTGCTCAAGGCATCTGCCACAACATTCAGCCTGCCTGTCACTGGTCACTGTGGTCACCTTTGAAGTATGGTGGAGGTTTGGCATCTGATTGAACCACAACTTTCACGTGGGGTAGCTCACTGCGACTGGATGGCTGGCACTCTGCAGGTAGCTGATGGGTGTGGCTGGGCTGGTGCATGGTGTTCAAAGTCGCTGTGATATTCTCTCCAATCTGTTTTGCTAACTCAGTTATCATACCACTGAATGCTTCAGAAGTAAAAACTTGTGTTGGTCGAACATGTGTGTTAGCAAAAGGTGTGGAGCTAGCAGCAGGGGCTAATGGAGGGCTTATTATTGACTGGTCTACTGTGCATTCATCAAAACCAGGGGCTACTGGCCTACCCCTCCCAAAACATAATGAAGCAATCTGCTGACCCCTGCCCAAACCAAAAGCAACCCCATGGCCCACTACACCTCGCCCAGATATAACAGTGACATCATCATTGTTTGTACCAGACATCTTCAATGGGACTGTGTGACAATGTGTAACAGAATAAATAGCTAACCTATTTCAAATTAGCGTAATGCAGTCACTTATCAAATGTACAATGGTGAAATTAGACATGAAAACAGTAAAACACCTCAAAATAGAATTATCAACATTTTCCAGAAAATTCACTAAATAGATGTGTATTTACCAAACACTGTTAGTACCTAATTAATGTGATCATTTAATACTGACACACAAAATGAAACAGAATACCAAACTGAAATGAATCATTCATTCTAATTAGAGCCCATTCAACATAACCAGCACCAGTTTCTCTTTGGAGATCACTCCGTTTATTGCCATACTGACAAAAGATGAGACAGCACATCAGTGTGCAAGCTACAGTTATGCCCCAGCTCCTTGCTCTATAACACTGTTACGACCCCCAGTAAAGCTCAACCTTTACTCAAAAGGAGGACCAACATTAACCCATAAGAACCCACGGTGACACAGGTGTCTCACGTCCTTTAAACGTTCTGGAAAGTTCCTTATACAGCTTTATCCTTAACTTTAACTCATGAAGTCCCTAAGTGACACCTACTGAACATCTTGGTGGGTCATGTGACAGGTCATGTGACTTTGTGCTCCCATAACAACATTTCCAAGATGTCTGTCTGCCAGGGTATCACATGTGACAGGTCTAGCTAAATTTCAAAAGCTTGTTTTTGTCGCTGAAAGTAATATTCAAGCCATTTAACAATCCGAATGATTACATAACATGTCCTTTATTACATTGAACCTGTTGTAACCACATTTCTTGCAGAAGTTGATATAAAACAAATCAGATAAATATCGTGGTGACATATATGTCACATTGGGTCTTTTGCCTTAAAATTGTCACGAAAAAACCTAGAGACATATATGTCACAATCTGAAAAATGATAGTGATCTGCTCAGTTAATTTAGCTGATTCAATAATATTTAGTTAATATATTTTATATTGTTCAATTCAAAGCATATTAAAACAAATCTAAACAAAAAAGCATGTTATATTAATTAAATTATGAAGAAAATGTATAAGGAAACCATTTTCGCCTATCAGTAAATAAAATGAACAAACACACAAAATATTTCTACCCTACATCAGTCATATTTCAATGTCATTTTGTTTTTTCTGTATTATGAATAACAAGAAGCAGTACAATAAGAAATACAGTGTTCAGGATGCACTGGCAGTCATCCAGGGAGACGACAGTGAGTTTGAGGGATGTGAAGGTGGCTCAGATGAAGACCCTGAAGACCCTGATCACACTCCCAGCAACGAAGACATGGAGAATGATGAGTCAAGTGAGTCTGGTGATTCAGACTGTAGTGAATCAGATGATTTAGATGAAGTACCTCAACCAAACCTCAACCACCACTGGCGCCAGCTTCTTCAGCGACAGATCTACCTTGTAGGAACACAAATTGCTTGGCTGGTTGTCAGCTTGAAGATGAGAAAAGTCTTGCCAACAAAGAAAGAGGATCT
Organism: Chaunax sp. Z400; assembly: GCA_037577475.1. Taxonomy (NCBI): domain Eukaryota; kingdom Metazoa; phylum Chordata; class Actinopteri; order Lophiiformes; family Chaunacidae; genus Chaunax; species Chaunax sp. Z400. The sequence continues at coordinate 11,467,833 of CM075192.1, forward strand.
GGTGATGTGGAGAAAAAGGGATGCATGGCCATTGCCAATTGGTATGACAACCGGTCTATTACCCTGATCTCATCCTAGTGTGCAGTTGAACCTCATGACAAAGCTCGACGCCGCAGAAAATCAGACAAAGCATTTGTGGAAGTCAACAGGCCACACATTGTGAAGGAGTAAAACACATCCATTGGGGGATAGACCTCCGAGATGCATTCATTACAAGGTACAAGTACCACATGAGGTCAGAACAGGTACCTCTACCTGTTATAAATTGACCAAAACCACCACCTAAACATTTCCACATAAATGCACACTCGATCAGACTAGTGTTTGAGTAGATCTGTTACCACTATGAGCAAAAAAAAGAAGATATTTTAGAACATGTCTCGAACATGTGGGATAACGTTCTTATCTTGGAACGGAACCAGGTACTTTTACCTAATGGAAAACCAAAAAAGACGAGTAGCGTTGAGCCGATACCAATGAATGGAAACGTGGCTTAATACAAATATCTATGAGTAGTGATTTACTGTCCAGAATGTTAAAGTAGCATTATGGTTCTCTGGCCTCATCATCAGAGCTGACCCACCTCCACATTTCTCCTGGCGCACTGGAAAGATAATTCCATATCGGAATCCCAGCACGTAGCCACTGCTAAAGTTTCTATTTTGTAAATATGTTGCAAGTGTTTCTGTTCTACTTTAATTCATTTAAAGTTTTGCAAGTAAATAACTGAATTACTTATATGAATTTGACATATATTTGTTTTGTTTAAAAACATTTTATTCTTATTCGAATTTAACTCTAACATGTTTTTAGGAATTCTCTCATGTCCAGTGTCATGGTTATATCAAGTTCACAGAGCAGTGTCTTGAGGGCTAGAGACTCAATTACTTTTTAAAAGTTTATTGACATAAAATGACCACAGGTTTTTGATGAGACAATAGTGGAAGCCAACATGGACATGCAAAAGACAGCCTCAGTTCACAAATCTACAGAGCACCCCTAGCATCACGAGAAAAAACCCACTTGTAAACCGAGCACACGGCTTACTAAAGTGAGTAAACCAAGTGCACCTTTTTTCATAGTGTTGTCTTATGCATCAGTCAGTGATGTTATCAGTGTCACCATGTTAACATCTCTGTACAATTTGTTCATCATCCAAGTAATAAGTTAACATTTTCTATATTGTTCAGGAGGTTTTAATCATCAATGCTTGAATGAAAAGGCTATAATCTAAGGCAGACATGTAGTCACAAGAAAGGCAACTTACTTTTTGCATTGAATATGATCCTCTATTACTTGAATTCAGGACTCCCACAAAGAAATGAAACATGGTGTATTACACTGTTAAATAAGGGCAGCAGCACCATTATGTAATCCTAGACTAAACCTCTGACATTCCCCATCAGGTAATAGTCTAATTTAAACAACAATGCCATTTTTACTTTTTATTTTTTCTATTATTTATTTTAAAAGTTTTAAACATTTGCTGTTGTCCAAAAATTCTTGCACATTGTTTATTCGATACATTACCTTTTTTCATGTATGCATGCATGTTTTACTTTATAATAAGAAAGTAAATATTTTTGTTATGTGCCTTTCAAAACTGTCGGTTTAAGAAATAAAGTATCGGTATCGATATCAGCAATACTGGCCTTGAATTATTTGGTATCGGATCGAAACCAAATTTTGTGGTATCGCCCACCCCTAGATCTGACTAAAACGATGACAACATAGCCCCGCTGCGCGCATTCCTTTTCCAGTTCCTGTCCGGTTGGACAGAACAACAACAACAACAATAGCGGATTACCGAGTGTTGTTTGTGCTGCAGAGTCCCTTGAGTTTATTAACGCTACTCCAGCAAACTGCACAAGGCTAGGTTTGTGGACCTGAGGCGGCCAATGGACATAAATCTTGATGATTTAGCATGTAACCGGGCCAGTTTTGGCACTATAATTACACAAAATCAGTTCTACTGTACCCTTCTTTTTGTTATACCTGACTGCCAGGACTGCCCCAGTTCCTTCTGTGTTGCCCCTCCTTATTTCTTCTTCTCTGGTTCCCCCTATATATTCTGCTAGTCCCATAGCCTCTCCCCTTTTGTATTGTCCCCACATGGGAGAGGTCGGTTACCTGTTGTTGCTACTAATAGCACCCTGTTAATTGGTGATCAGGTGCTGGTGGCAAACAAAGGAGTCAGGGGTAAGCGTAAGCTCTCTGACAAATGGGAACCTGTCATCTACACAGTGGTGGCCTCAAAACCTGACCTTCATATCTACCAGATCAGAGACAGGGAAGGGAATGAACGTGTGGTGCACCGCAACCTACTCCTTCAAGTCAACTTCTTGCCCTTGGATGTAATGCTGAATGTTGGTGACACTATCCCAGCTGCTAGCATGATCACTGCGCCTGGGTCTGATGTGTCTAGTGCATCAGCTGTGGATACAGGAGCTGCAACAGTTGCAACCGTTGGGTCCCTCCCCTGCAGCAGTGAGTGTGATGATGACAACCGCACAGCATCCTAGGTTCAGCTACAGTCACCTGCTGAGACAGAAGTTGATCTGCCTCCCCCTGCTGAGATGTCCTCCTCTGCTCATGCTGGGTTGGCTGGTGCTGGTGCTTCCCCAAACCCCTCCCCCTCTGAGTCACACAACAACCATGTTGACTCCAATGACCCACAAGAGTCAGAAATGGGTCGCAGATTTACCACACGTTTTGGTAGAGTCATTAGACCAGTATGCCGCTTGATTGAGTCTATGGCTCAAATTGAATCAGTTTTTGGTTTTGAGAAAGTTCAGTCCTCTGTCATTCATGTGTAATTCTTATAACTGCATTGTAATTGCTAGTTCTCCTTGAGGGAGTGACAGTATTGTTAATAATATTGTGTGTCTCTTGTGCTTGTCGTATTAATATGGACAATGTGTCATATTTTTCAAATAAGATAAGTAATTGTGTATGGCCATTTTATGTGGTGTAAAAGGCACCTCATTTTGTCTATTGAGTTTCTTGAGATCTGCTAGGCGCCGAGCAAGTTTCTAGTCTCTTAACCTTTGTATAGGTAGCTTAAATTGCTGATCTGGACCACTAGTTGGTGTGGTCTGTTTTTAATGGCCAGTGTAAACAATTGTATATGTGAATTATTTTATGTTAGTGGATTTTGTGTAATTCTAGGGGGGTGTATGTAACCGGGCCAGTTTTGGCACTATAATTACACAAAATCAGTTCTGCTGTACCCTTCTTTTTGTTATACCTGACTACCAGGACCGCCCCAGTTCCTTCTGTGTCGCCCCTCCTTATTTCTTCTTCTCTGGTTCCCCCTATATATTCTGCTAGTCCCATAGCCTCTCCCCTTTTGTATTGTCCCCACATGGGAGAGGTCGGTTACCTGTTGTTGCTACTAATAGCACCCTAATACCTGCCTCTTCCCCTCTCTTCCTTCTCCTGGGTGGAGAACCTGCAGTCAGTCAGGAGGCTGACTTTACGTAGTTTGTGTTACTTGCATCTTATGTTTGTTACATTCTGGTGGGTCTGGTAGTCCTGATTTCGTGGCTTCATTTCCTGGTTAGGTAAGAATGTGTTTCCTGGTTTAGGGTAGAGGGCTAGTGCCCAGGTCCGACGGCCCTATGTGCGGGTTGGCCTGGGTGGCTGCCCTGCTTTTGTTTATTTTGGCCGGCCCACCAGCTTTGTTCATTTTGTTCTTGAGATGCTTGGGTTTAGATTATTTAGCTTGAATGATTATTTTATGTACCTATGTTGAAATAAATCTATGTTATCTTCTTTTGACCAAAACCCTGACTCTTTAACCCATAAGAACCCACGGTGACACAGTTGTCTCACGTCCTTTAAACGTTCTGGAAAGTTCCTTATACAGCTTTATCCTTGACTTTAACTCATGAAGTCCCTAAGTGACACCTACTGAACATCTTGGTGGGTCATGTGACAGGTCATGTGACTTTGTGCTCCCATAACAACATTTCCAAGATGTCTGTCTGCCAGGGTATCACATGTGACAGGTCTAGCTAAATTTCAAAAGCTTGTTTTTGTCGCTGAAAGTAATATTCAAGCCATTTAACAATCCTAATGATTACATAACATGTCCTTTATTACATTTAACCTGTTGTAACCACATTTCTTGCAGAAGTTGATATAAAACAAATCAGATAAATATCGTGGTGACATATATGTCACATTGGGTCTTTTGCCTTAAAATTGTCACGAAAAAACCTAGAGACATATATGTCACAATCTGAAAAATGATAGTGATCTGCTCAGTTAATTTAGCTGATTCAATAATATTTAGTTAATATATTTTATATTGTTCAATTCAAAGCATATTAAAACAAATCTAAACAAAAAAGCATGTTATATTAATTAAATTATGAAGAAAATGTATAAGGAAACCATTTTCGCCTATCAGTAAATAAAATGAACAAACAAACAAAATATTTCTACCCTACATCAGTCATATTTCAATGTCATTTTGTTTTTTCTGTATTATGAATAACAAGAAGCAGTACAATAAGAAATACAGTGTTCAGGATGCACTGGCAGTCATCCAGGGAGACGACAGTGAGTTTGAGGGATGTGAAGGTGGCTCAGATGAAGACCCTGAAGACCCTGATCACACTCCCAGCAACGAAGACATGGAGAATGATGAGTCAAGTGAGTCTGGTGATTCAGACTGTAGTGAATCAGATGATTTAGATTCCTTCCTTATACATTTTCTTCATAATTTAATTAATATAACATGCTTTTTTGTTTTTTGTTTCATTCTTGGACATGAACACAGTGTTCCATTCCTCATCCTGAGGCTGGTTAGTCCTGCCACCACCGCGTGAGTAAGGACTCCCATATTCCGTTCCGTCCTGCCTCCATCTTTCTTGGACTGGAGCTGCTGCTGGACTTTAACGCCTTTCCTCTGTCCTTCCATCTCGGACTCATTGTGGATTCGGCTGATCGTTTTAGGACCTTGGTCACCTCTACGAGGCACCCAGTTATTCTGTGGATCACAGATGAGAGATGGTTATAAAGCAGTGTTAGTCTACCTTCAATTTCTACATTTAAGATTCTAATGTGACTCATAATCCCTGTCAACTACTTCACACACAGTATTAAACAATTCTGCTCACTCAGCATTAGTCACTACCATAAATGCTTGTTATCAGCTATTTTTACATCTTATATATTAATTTATATTTACGTTACTAAGGTCCAAGACATCTTGCAGCATGAAGCGTATTCTGAAAGAAGTCTTTCTCTCTTTGATGATCTTATCCATCTGGTTGAAGTATTGATGCATACGAGGCTAACAGGGACACAGAATAAAATCAGCTTTTATGAGTCAAGGATACAAAATATTGAGTATAAATGAATAACTTAGAGTGTTAATGCTTTACTTACTGTGGCCAGGTCTTTGCCAATCGTAGAGAGCAGCTTGCAGAGACCTTCCAGAGACTCTTCATCGTAATCCTTAAGTAGTTTCACTAAACAGTAGTGTATCACGACCTCTGTAACCATCTTCAGCTTGAAGAGTTCGCCTATGAACTTTATGTTGCCCAGTGAGCGATGGCGGGCCTTATCTTTGGCCTCCTCCTGCTCTATCATAAGGCACTCACGCTCCTCTTCCTGAGGGCAGATACAAATGAATGTTTAAACTTAGTGGGTGTGATAAAACAATTGGTTTTGTCTTTATAGAGCAAAAGCTGTGGTGGTTGGGACAGCAACATAAAAGATTTCTTACATCTGTGGCAGCCTCCAACTCTTTTCGGTTCTTCTCAAAGATTTCATCATCATCTTGGTACTTTGCAAACTCACTCTGGCAGCGGTTGAGCAGCACTTTGTGGAAGTTGACGAAAACTCCAGGCTTCCCTTGGTTCAGGGGTCGGCAATCTTCAGCATTAAAAGAGCCATTTTGGCTCGATTCCCGACAAATGAAACCAAAACCTATTTGCTCGAAATAAGCCACCAGCCTGTCGGCAACAGGTGACGCATACAAGGTGGGACGCATATTTTGAACGACAAAATATTAAACCACGTTTTATTTCAATGTTACAAGATCACCTAAATCTCCAGAATCAAAATTATTACATTGAAAATATTAACTAAATAGAATAAAATTTATTTAAATTAAATAGCCATTTTTATTCACATTATTTTCTCAAAGCCACAGGGAGCCACGGCAGAGGGATGAAAGAGCCGCATGCGGCTCCGGAGCCGCGGGTTGCCGACCCCTGTATAGAGCAAAAGCTGTGGTGGTTGGGACAGCAACATTGAAAGATTTCTTACATCTGTGGCAGCCTCCAACTCTTTTCGGTTCTTCTCAAAGATTTCATCATCATCTTGGTCCTTTGCAAACTCACTCTGGCAGCGGTTGAGCAGCACTTTGTGGAAGTCAACGAAAACTCCAGGCTTCCCTTGGTTGGACACTCTCAACTAAGGGAGAAAAACATTGCATATATTCCACTAAATATGCATTTTCAATATCACTCAGAAATGTGGCATAAAAACAGGGCAGAAATTTAAAATGAACAGTTTTTTAACCCTCCTGTTATGTTACGGGTCAAATTGACCCGTTTTAAAGTTTGAAGATCTAGGAAAAATAGTTAAAAGTATTTTTTCAGTATGAAACTTCTTCTGCTTGCCTTAATTAGTGTAATCAACATATAAAATGAAAATGGTTCATCTAACATATTTGCAACCACCCCCTGCATGTTTATATCACATAGATACTGTTCGGGTCAATTTGACCCAGCAGTCAAACTGGAGGTAAAAGGGTGTCAGAAATGTCAGACTATTTCTTTCTTTGCAACTGTGAGACATATTTCACCCCAATCACACACACATACACACACACACACAAATTCCCCCATCCCATCTTTCTCCCTATTCTCTCAACCTGTAAAGTGCGGGAAAGTGCAGGTGTTATGACTTTTGGCGGGAACCATTTACGTTCTTGCGGGAAAACTCCACCCACAGTCAGTGGACACTCGCAGGGGAGGGGCAAAACATATAAAAGATTCTCTGCATTGGAGTCCTACCAACATTACACTCTGTCAGTCAGAGCTTTACAAAATGAGCAGCAGAAGCAAAAAGATGACAGTCCAGGAGGCTCTGGAAGTCATCTTAGATCATGACAGTGAAATAGAGGAGGATGTGTCTGAAGAGGAAGACTATCTTGAGCTCCATTCTGATTCTAATGATTTTGATTTTGAACCAGATGAGGGAATTGCAATTCCTATTCCTCCAAGTAAGACATTCATGTCAAAAAATGGTGAAATACAGTGGTCTTCATCCCCAAATATGCGTCAGGCAAAACTGTCTGCAGAAAACATAATAAAGACAGTGCCAGGGCCCACTAGGATGGCAGTGACTCGTGTGACAGACATCAAGTCAACTTTTGAGCTGGTCATGCCTAATTCAATCCAGAAAATCATTCTGGAAATGACTAATCTAGAAGGGAGGCGTATTTTTGGGGAGAAGTGGAAGGAGCTGGACAAAACACATTTAGATGCATATTTGGGGCTCCTCATCCTGGCTGGGGTCTATAAGTCGAAGGATGAATCGACAGCCAGTCTGTGGGATGCAGAGACAGGCAGGGCTATATTTCGAGCCACAATGTCTCTGGAGACTTTTCACATTTTCTCCAGAGTAATCCGATTTGATAATCTAGAGACAAGGGCTGGCAGACAGGAGAGAGACAAGCTGGCAGCTATTAGGACAGTGTGGGACAAGTGGGTAGAGCAACTTCCACTACTCTATAACCCAGGCCCTAATATCACAGTGGATGAAAGGCTGGTGGCATTCAGAGGTCGCTACCCATTTAGCCAATACATGCCTTCCAAACCAGCTAAATATGGGATAAAAATCTGGGCAGCATGTGATGCAAACACCAGCTATGCATTGAACATGCAGGTTTACACTGGAAAGCCGGTTGGAGGAGCCCCAGAGAAGAATCAGGGCACAAGGGTCGTGCTCGACATGGCACAGGGTCTCAGGAGGCACAACATAACCTGTGACAATTTTTTCACAAGCTACAACTTGGGTCAGGAGCTTCTAAAGAGAAAGCTCACAATATTCGGAACTGTCCGTAAGAACAGGGCTGAACTCCCTGCTGAGCTGCTTGTAATCAAGAACAGGGCCCCTCAATCTTCCATGTTTGCCTTCACAGACACCACAGCCCTAGTGTCTTACTGCCCCAAAAAGGGAAAAAATGTTGTGCTCATGAGCACTCTGCACAAAAATGCTGAAATCAGCACAAGAGAGGACCAGAAACCAAGTATGATCCTGGATTACAATGCCACCAAAGGGGGGTAGACAACTTGGACAAAGTAACAGGGTTCTACAGCACCAAGCGAATGACTGCGCGCTGGCCATTGGTCATCTTTTATAACATGATCGATGTATGGGCCTACAATACGTTTGTCATCTGGACTGAGATCTTTCCTGACTGGAATGTGTCAAAGCTGTACAAGAGGCGCATCTTTCTCGAGCAGCTGGGGAAGGCGCTTGTGACACCGCACATCCAACGGAGGCAGCACCTGCCAAGGACCCCAGCCGCTGCAGCCACAGTGAGGGAGATCCAGGAGAGGACTGCACCTAGTACACCAGTGCGTGAGGCAAGTAAGGTTGTGTGTGCATGTGTGTACGTGCGTGCATGTGTGTGTATAAGTGTATGAGAGCGCGTTGTGTGTGTCTTGGGATCAGCAAAAAAACATCATAGTAAAGTAATCATGGTCCCCTTGTTTCTACGTTGCTGCTGGGGGAAAAAGGAAGAGGAAGAGGTGCCAGGTCTGCAGGCCATCTGATGATGTCAAGACAAGCATGACCTGTGCGAAATGTGCAAAATTCATTTGCACAAAGCAGTGTAATGACATGTCATTCGTGTGCTGTGTAGATGTACAGACAGACACACACACACACCTTGTTCATATTGCTATTGCTTGTTATTTTGTTCATTTCTGGTTCACAAACAGTGCATGTATGTAAAACAAAATTTAAATGTTATATTTCAATGTTATGTAAAACTATTGTGTTTTATATGTTGGTCTTTCAAAAGTAATAAAGTGGTGAAACATTAAAAAAAGTTTGAATATGTATTTTTTTATGAAAAACGAGTGAATTATCCTAATTGAACCATTACCTGTGAGAGGTAAGGAACACCATTGCACTAAATATTGATAGAATAGTTTGTAATGGAGTTAGTAATGAAATATTAACAATGCTTTTTAGGATTCTTTTTGGTTTCGAACATTTTTGGATAATTAAACATGCACCGGGTCAAATTGACCCGGGAACATCATTGCTGTTCCTGACAAATGAACATAACAGGAGGGTTAAATGTGCTCCATCAGTTCCTCAGTGCATCATGAACATTCAGGAGGCACAGCCTGCTGGAGGAGGTTTTGGCGTTTGAGCGCAAGATGACAGTGTTTGCCAGAGATTTACAGAGAGGTAGGCTGTCTCACTTCCCCTCGTTGAAACAGTTCAAAGAAGCACACCATCAGATAAATTACGAGTATTTACATCGTGCAATCATCGCAATACAAACCGCGTTTGGGGAAAGATTCTGTGAGTTCAGAGAGGAAAAAACACATTATCCTTTCCCGTCACTCCCCTGAACATCGATCCATCCCTGTTGAATATGACTGCATTTACAGGTGTAAGTCACCCCGATCTTGAGATCGAACTGGCCGACATAGCTGAGAAAGACGTGTGGGTGTCTAAGTTCAGAAGATTGACAGCTGATCTTGAAGATGTTGCTCGACAGAAGGCCATTCTTGCTCAGACTCACAAGTGGCATGATATTGAAAACCTCCCCAAATCGGACAAACTTGTGTTCGAGACATGGAATGCCATTCCCGACACCTATTTGAACATGAAGAGGTACGCATTTGGGGTCCTGTCCATCTTCGGATCCACATATTTGTGCGAGCAAGTGTTCTCCACCATGAACTTCATAAAAAGCAAAAATCGGTCGCGACTCACAGATGACAGCTTACAGTCATGTGTGAAGCTCAAAGTTACATCATACAACCCCGATATGGAGAAGCTCTGCGGGGAAGTTCATGGGCAGAAATCGCATTAAGCAGGTGAGAGAAACGAGCAATTAATTTTGCAAATATAGATATTTATATCGGACCCTGAACTGATGTAGTTTTGTTTCATATTCAGGTCGACGGTTGACTGCAGCACGCGACTGAGGAAATAGTCGCGGATGACGGCACACTGAAATAGACATTTTTTCCCCTTTTAATTAAAGTGGATATTTCTTTTTTTTCAAACCCACTAATAAGTGAAGGACCTGCATTTTGTATTTTATTTCAAAGAAAAATTATACGTGCCAGTATTCTTTTTTTAAGAGTTCAAAAGAATTTAGTGTTTTGTTGTGTCAAGCACAGAAATAAAATGACAGTCGTTATCAGTTTGCAGTTCTTTTATTTCATAAATGCAATAAACTACAGTTCTTATATACATATCATACGTGTAATGAAACTATATATGCGGTGTTATCTTCATTATAGCGGTCAAATAGGTTTTGGTTTCATTTGTCGGGAATCGAGCCAAAATGGCTCTTTTAATGCTGAAGGTTGCCGACCCCTGAACCAAGGGAAGCCTGGAGTTTTCGTTGACTTCCACAAAGTGCTGCTCAACCGCTGCCAGAGTGAGTTTGCAAAGTACCAAGATGATGATGAAATCTTTCAGAAGAACCGAAAAGAGTTGGAGGCTGCCACAGATGTAAGAAATCTTTTATGTTGCTGTCCCAACCACCACAGCTTTTGCTCTATAAAGACAAAACCAATTGTTTTATCACACCCACTAAGTTTAAACATTCATTTGTATCTGCCCTCAGGAAGAGGAGCGTGAGTGCCTTATGATAGAGCAGGAGGAGGCCAAAGATAAGGCCCGCCATCGCTCACTGGGCAACATAAAGTTCATAGGCGAACTCTTCAAGCTGAAGATGGTTACAGAGGTCGTGGTACACTACTGTTTAGTGAAACTACTTAAGGATTACGATGAAGAGTCTCTGGAAGGTCTCTGCAAGCTGCTCTCCACGATTGGCAAAGACCTGGCCAGAGTAAGTAAAGCAATAACACTCTACACATAAAACACTCTCAGTTATTCATTTATACTCAATATTTTGTATCCTTGACTCATAAAAGCTGATTTTATTCTGTGTCCCTGTTAGCCTCGTATGCATCAATACTTCAACCAGATGGATAAGATCACCAAAGAGAGAAAGACTTCTTTCAGAATACGCTTCATGCTGCAAGATGTCTTGGACCTTAGTAACGTAAATATAAATTAATATATAAGATGTAAAAATAGCTGATAACAAGCATTTATGGTAGTGACTAATGCTGAATGAGCAGAATTGTTTAATACTGTGTGTGAAGTAGTTGACAGGGATTATGATGAGTCACATTAGAATCTTAAATGTAGAACTGAAGGTAGACTAACACTGCTTTATAACCATCTCTCATCTGTGATCCACAGAATAACTGGGTGCCTCGTAGAGGTGACCAAGGTCCAAAAATGATCAGCCGAATCCACAATGAGTCCGAGATGGAAGAACAGAGGAAAGGCGTTAAAGTCCAGCAGCAGCTCCAGTCCAAGAAAGATGGAGGCAGGACGGAACGGAATATGGCAGACCGAAGTCCTTACTCACGCGCTGGTGGCAGGACTAACCAGCCTCAGGATGAGGAATGGAACACTGTGCTCATGTCCAAGAATGGGCCCATCAAGGTGGCCTTCAATGTAAAAAGACAATTTTTCCACTATATTATTAATATTTGGGTACAGTAGTTTGTGTGTGGAGTTTTGTTTTTTACTTTCTCATCTTTGTCAAGTGCCTTCAGAATTAAGCACTCTCAACTTCAACTTTTGACTTTATTTTTCATTTTTTTGTTTATGATTTAACTTTATTGCAGCTCCAGTGCCTCCCCATAGGCTCTTGATTGACTATGTGGTTATTTTACTCTGTTCAGGGCACTACGGTCCAGGAGACAAGCAGTGCTTCAGTAAACCAGGAGGAAGAGCTTGATGATGACGGCACTGACCTGATTGGTAGTGATGAATTTGAAGTGGCAGAGAAGCTCCAACAACAGACGTTGGATGACTCTCTAGAGAATCTTGAGGAGCAGAAGGTAGATGAGTCATCTGAAGGGGCTGAACCTCCAGACCTCATCCCTACTGTTCCAGCCTCCTCTGGCCGCTGGAAAAAGGTGCTGAAGAGGATCCGTAAATTCTTAAAACGGATCGCGTCCTGTTGTTCTTGCTGCTGTAGTCCCCGTGTTGAAGACTAATGAAATTTTCTTACTTGTGTCATAAACTATGTGTCTGTATAACTTCTTAAATGTTCACAGACAGAATAAATGTGTGAATGCACTGAATGATTGAAGTGAAGTCTGAATTCATTATATAACACACAATCATTCTGGATGTTTCTTCCTGCAGCTGATTGCTGAAGTGATTTTGCTGCTGGTTTTATAGGAGCAGTATGGGGCCTGTGTGTGTCCCAGATTGTGGCCAACTTTGTAAGATCTACATGCAAAGTTCAACATATTCCAGTTATCATTTGATCTGCATCAAATATGGTTATAGTCCATAAGGCATTCCCTAAGCTTGATTTTTGTTCATTATGATTGGAATATTACTTTAAGATATTTATGACTATCTTCATAATGCTGAAGAAAATGAAAAAATCTTTGGTTTTTAAAGCATGCATAAATATCATGCATGCTTTAAAAACCAAATATGGGGGCACTCTGCGGTAGGGCAGACGGAAGGGGCGCTCATCAGTGAGGTGAATCCGGTGGACAAAATCCTTCGCCTCACCACAGTCCAACTTGTCTCTAGAGTAGACATCCTGGAATTCTAAAACAAGCTCAGCCAATTTCCTCTTCCATTCATCTGATACCTCACAGCTCTCAATGTCAACATCACCTAAGCCACAGTCCTTGAGCAGCTGCATCAGGTCGGGTACTACATGTGGTGGGGTGGAGGCCTGCTCATCCTGGGCTTTGCACAGGCCCTGCATGATGGGCAGGTCTTCAACAGCAACACATGGGAAGATATCAGCAAGTTTGGCGTTGCGTCGGAGTGTCACAGGGCCCTGTGTGGGGTTAAGGACTTTCACTGGAACCCAATGATCTCCCCACATTGGTGTTATAACCCGGCCCACCATAATGTTCTTAGGGGTTGAGCGGGCAGACGTGGGCTCCACTATGACAATGCTCCCAGGTGACACAGGCAGAGGAAGGCAGCTTCCCCCACACCACATACTGCTGTCGTGGTAGTAAGGTGACAGTTTGTTGTAGTCGGACTGTGCCTGTTTCGTCTGGCATGTCTGAACCTGACCACCGAGAAATGCAGCTCAGCAGCTGAATATATTGTTCACAGTCTTTGTAAAAGCTTTACCAGTGCATCCTAGAAATGCTTTATATGGCTCTAGCAGACTTTAACAGGACTGATACAATCATTTAATGATCTAAGATTTGAGTGTGCTACATTAAATATTATGTACACAGGTATGAAAACTAGGATCTGATGGTGCTCCAATAAGTCAGTAGGTCATTCTATAAATGTTACCCAGACCTGTTGTAGTGGTTGTATTTTTCTCACTCACTGAATTTTAAGTCATAATAAATTTGGTGATATAATCTTTATTTTGTAGTATTCATAATTTTCTAAAGCCATGCATGCCAGTGAGTAGGGGTAAGTCATTAAAGGTGGTGTTTCAAAGTGCTGCAGGGAGCTTAACTGAGACTTGCTACCATTGTCTTTATAGTTTGGAATGTTGTCCAAACCATCACATGACCTCAGAGCAGAACATTACCAGTGTTTACATTTTACATAAATCATGACTGTGCTGGTCCTGTTCAGGTTGTATTAAATTTTGAATATGCCCATCTTGTAAGTGGCCATTTGTTTCATTGTGGCTCAGGACGCAGAACGGCTGTCAACTGACATCGTTTGTTCAATCCCCAACCGTTTGTAGTCTACAAGTCGAAGATACTGAATCCCAAATTGCTCCCAATACTTTTCCATTGTAAAAGAGTGTGTTGTTATTGCTCCTGACATCTGGTGCCTTGTCTGGTGGTCTCTGTGTATGAATGTGTGAATGCTGGCTTGTCTTTGAGTGGTTGATCCCACTAGAAAGGTGCCATACAAGTAGTCCATTTTGGCTTTTTTTTTATCACTGGGATACTTGAGGAACAATATTACTGGTAAATATTATGAAATCTGCTAAAAGATATCACCACGAAACTTCACAAATTTATTTCTCCATTAATATATTTTTGTAGTATTTTTCTGAAAGTTTAAATATGGAACGAGGCGTTATTCAATATGCAATCATTTGTAAACATTTCCGGAATTTCAGCACCTCATCAGTGTAATTACTGACAAACAGCATGTAAGAAATAGCACTGAATATATTTTGTCCCTGTCGTATTAAATGTTTATGTACATGTGAGTGCAGATGTCAACAGAAGATCTTAACAGAAAACATTTATTAGTTCAGATAGCAATAATGAATAGCAGCATTTCCATTGTGAAGAACAAGATTTGAAATATTTACATGGTGTGTAAAAGGAAAAGAAGGAAAACAGCAAAGAAAACCCTGTGAATCTATCAGATTCTTCATATTTAAGCAGTGATAGCGTCGTGCTCCTTGAACACGATGGTCTTGGGGTTGATTCCCACGCTCTTGGTGGTGTTGTGAGTTTTGTAAATGCCGATGAGACGATCAGCAATCTCAAACATGTTGTTCCTCAGTGAGATGATGATGAACTGAGCATTTTTTTGTTTGCTCCTGCACAGAGATGGTGGGAAAAGAAACAGTTACTGATCTGAAGAGTGAATGGGATTAAATTGAGTATTATACTTTAGAGTGAAGAAAACATATTTCCAAAATTCTATAAAAGTAACAGACAGTGGAGTCAAAGCTTATCCATTTCATTTGATCCAACTCCCACAAAAGGTGGTTTTTCTTAACACCATTATTCCAGTGTTACACAAAGGAGATACTGAGCTCTTCAGTGATTATTACACAGATTAGTTGAACAGTTCCAAAAATGGACTGGCTAATGACATTCAGTTGGATCACTGTATCCTTGGATTCAGTGCTTACTCCAGGACACTAGAATCAGGCAGATGTTTGCCAATTTAGGAGGTCCTTCATAACATGTTACACTCTTGCTACTAAAATGGACATCCTGAAACCAACTTTAACATCTCACCATGCAGCTAATCTCATCGCCTAACACAGTCATACTCACGTAAATGTAACAGGCGACAATGGAGACGTTCTTGAAATCCAGAGCAGCGTCTATCTCATCCATGAAGTAGAGCGGTGTGGGTTTAAAGTGGTGCAGAGCAAAGACCAGAGCCAAGGAGCTGAGGGTCTTTTCTCCTCCCGACAGGTTGAATATCTTTCCCCAGCTCTTCTTTGGAGGACGTACACTACAGTGAAGAGAAAAATCAGAGCTCAAACAAAAGGTCAGGAATCAACGAAATGTATCTCTGGTCTTTGACCTGTTGCTTTTATTTTTATTATCTCTTACCTGAACATGATGCCCTCAGAGAAAGGATCTAAACTGTCTACAAGCTCCAACTCTGCATCGCCGCCCAGTGTAAGCATCTGGTAGTTTTCCTTCAGCTTGTTTGTGATCATGTTGAAACCGGTCATAAACTCGTTAAGGCGCTGTTTGCGCAAGTCCTCGTAGCCACGTTTGAATTTGTCTCTCTGTGTGGTGATCTCATCCAGCTGAGCCACACGCTGCAAGTACAGCTCCTCCTAAAATACACAATGACACATACTGAATTAAATACTCAAATAAGTGAAAATTTCATTAATGACACAATTTGTGGTCCTCTGTTAAGGTTAGCTGGAAGAATGCCAGCTAGTATTCCTGCCTACCTTCTTCTTAAAGTCTGCAATGGCACCAAGGTTGGGCTTCATCTGAGCACACCGAGTCTCTAATGTGACGATCTTGTTGATAATGACGGGGTCAGAGATTTCTTCAAGTTCAGCAAGAGTAAGAACAGGAAGTTCCTCTGCTGGCTTGTCCTCAATGGAATGAAGGGAGAGCTTGGTGGCCTGAAGAACATAAACAAGAATAATTAACACTCGGTCAGAGACAAAATTCTAATACTCTAAAACCATAAACATTTTACCATTATAAAATCTTTCAAAATATTAATATTTGTATTGAGCTCATTTCAAAACAAAAACACACCTAACACTTCCTCACCCACCTCTTTCTGCCAGTGTTTGATCTTGTTGTTGTGTTCATTGATGGTGGTCTCTATCTGCTCAATGCGGAGCCGGACACTGAGGGACTCCTCCTGCAGCGCATGCTCCTGCTGCTGAAGGACCTTTATCTCCTTCAACACCCCCTGATACTGCTCCTGCACCTCAGGAAGTGCAGCCTAGAGGACAAGAAAAAACAGTGCTCAGCTTACTACAGTGTTCACTTGAAATTCATTTACATGTGTTAATTCTTTGTGCTGCAGCAAAAATTACCAATCTACTTTCACTAAAACAGAATATGGTCTAGAATTAATGATATAACCACATACCCACAATCCTACAGAAATTACTTGCATACTTTTACTTGGATAGCAACACTTTTCAAACATTGGTTAAAAGTAAATAGGAGATGTGGAATTTATCAGTCTTTCCTTTTATTAAAAAGGGTAAAGAGATTTTTTTCACTCCTTTATGGGACTTGTAATCAGCAACATTTCTCTTTATTTTAAAACAAGAGGCATAAAACTAGTTATCGACACTGCAAGAAAAACAGTTTTACAATAAACTGTCTTCTTGGAGCCAGAAACTACACCTTTTGGATATACTGTATTGATAAACATCTGGGCATTTTTCAGTGTCAACAACACTGAGCGTTAAACACACAGTGAAGAAAGCATGCCCACCTCAGCCTCCTGACAGGCTTTCATAATCTCTCCAGCCTCATCCTCCAGTTTCTTCAGTTTTTCAGTGAGTTCAGCCATTGACTTCTCATTCTCCTCCATCTCACCCTGCACTCGATTCACACCATCCTCACACTTCTTCAGGTTCCTGCACAGGGGAGACAGACAGCAAAACTTAACATTAGATTATTGTCAGAGTGGCCGTGGTTAATATACAGTGTGCGTGAGCAGAAAAACTACCATGTTGCAAATGGATGACCACTGAAAGGAAACAGTCTTGTATTCATGGTTAAAAGGATCTGCGCTCAATGACAGTTTTGTCAACTTTTAACATCAGGATCTCATGTTAATCACGACTAGCCCATGCTGATGCTGTGTCTACACTCAGGAGGCATCTTCAGTGCCCCTTGTGTGTCTACACATGATGTGTTTAGGGACTGCATTAAGTGTAGATCTCCAGTGTTTTGGCAGCATTCAAAGCCAAACATACAATCACTGCAGTAAAATTAGAATAGACTTAAAGCACATAAATGCACTTCAGGATGGTTTCCCAGCCTAGCTAAAACAGGCTGGATTGATTAAAAGAGAAGAATATTTGTTCCATCAGACTAAAGTGAGATGAACGACTAAAACTGAAGAATTCAGGATTAAAAGTATATGAAAAAATAATATTGAGACTTTATGGTGTGTTCAGACAAAAAGTTAATTAAAATTTTGTGCAGTGAGATCACATACATAGTTAATGCAAAGATGTGAGTAGATGTGTTATTTGCACAAGATGAAAAAATTCAATTTCAGATCACATTTTATGGCTTTAAATAATAGAAGTTATTATTTAGATTACAAATACACCTCAGTGAGTGAGACAGAAAGACAGTGAATGAAAAGAAAGAGGTATTTGCTGTACAGTCATGCTGTTGGCGTATTTCTCCAGAGTGTTCTTCATGTCTCGGAGCTGCGGTTGCAAGCTCTGGATGTTCTCCTCCAGCTGCAGCTTTCTCTCTTGCCAGCCCTGCAGCTTCGACATTTTCTCATTCAACTTGCTTTCCATACGGTCGAGCTAGAGAAAACACAAGATAATCATCATGTCCCATAC
The DNA here is from genome assembly GCA_037577475.1 of Chaunax sp. Z400. NCBI lineage: Eukaryota > Metazoa > Chordata > Actinopteri > Lophiiformes > Chaunacidae > Chaunax > Chaunax sp. Z400. The sequence continues at coordinate 11,485,858 of CM075192.1, forward strand.
AGTGATGGCCTGCTGTGGAAATTATGTAACAGCTGGGTCCATATTCATCCAGCTGTCAGAATCCTTTTGAATACAGTTTTATGATATACAGTATGAACTTAATGATGATGTCTAATAGTATGTAGTCATGGTTTAAAATCACCTTCAAAAAAATGGCTATAAAAGTGTCAATTCTGTAATAATTGAACATAACATCTACTTCATCACATATTCAATCTGTTTTTTGAGTTCTGGTACTGCATCTTGAGCTGTTCAAACAGTATTCATGTGTTCATTTTTAAGTTCTATTAAATGTGAGTGGACCTTGGATCATTCTTTTAGATTCCGTTTAAAGGTGAGGATGTTATTAAATAAACAATGTACAGTATAAGGTCTTTGAGTTCTAATATAATGTGGTTGCTGCTACATTAATATCTTAAAATTAAGTGCAAATTACAAGATTGTGAGAAAGGTTTCAGTGTTATAAAAGTAGCCATAATGCTGATGAAAACTGTTATTTTAAATCAAATGCAAAAGATTTCACTTTTACCATTCTCCCATCTAGAAAGGTTAATTTACAGCAGCACTAAATATGTACCGGAATGGAATTTTGGACCAGTTAGGACCAATTTTCTACTCCAAGACATGCCCTCACCTCCTCCTGGGAGAACTCTGTGCCAATACAGGAACCCATCCTGCCTTTCAATACTCTTCCTCCTCCAGTCATGGTTCCTGTAAGAGAGAAATAAAAATCAGACATGTAAAAACAGAATATATGCATGTATTATTATCTTCACAGAGAGAGCCATACAAATAGGAGCTATAGGGATAAAAAGATCAGCCATGTAAAATTGTGACAGAAAAAATAAGCCACCCACCTGCCATCTCGATTATCTGTCCCTTCAGGGTGACCACTCTCCAGCGCTTGTCTTTCTGGAAGCCCATCCTCGTGGCTTGCTCCATGTCCTGTGCCACCAGGGTATCCCTTAGTGCAAAGTAGAAAGCTGGTCGCACACTCTCATCTTTTACTCGCACCATGTCAAAGAGACGAGGGCTGTCCTCTGGAGTACGAATGGGAGCCATGTTCTTCTCCCACACCTTCATCTGGGCAAAAGAAGTGATTAGCTAAACAGAAGTTTAAAAGTTTGGAGGGTGTATGTCTTTGTCCAGGAATACCAGTAAAGAACAGTAACAGACAATTTGTGGTCAAAGACACAGAACTACTGTCCGTGAAGCAGGAATGATATTTAACAGAAACACTGAACCAATTTAGTCTCTACATAACAAGATGGTCTGTTCACACTGTCTTGATCAGGGGTCGCAAGATAATGACTTTTACCTTGTCAAGTCCAATGAAGGTGGCGACCCCAATGTTCTGTTCTTTGAGGAATGTAACACATTTCTGAGCTGTGTCAATGGTGTCCACCACAATATTGTCCAGAGCACCACAACTAGAGGAAATGGCCACATCGTACTTCTCATCTATGGCTCCAAGGTCTCCCTACAAGTACACAAACAAATCATACAGTAACACAGCGACTAGGGATGCACAATATACATATAGGACCAATAAGTTATCAGTCTCATACTCTGAAATTTATATTATTGGTTATTGGCCAATAAGCAGAATTGATAATACGAAGCAAAATTGCTTTTATTGATTTAAAAGTGCAACATCTGCACACTCTGACAGCGCCATTAAAGTTGGTACACCACTAAAGTTGGTTTGTGATCCACCAATAAACATGTTCAAGTCATCAATCTGATGCATCTGGATAGATCCACATGATGCAAGACTAAAGAACCAAACATGTCACCGGTGTGGATGTTCCCAAGGCCATAAGGAACAGGTATTATCAGATACTGGTAATGGCTTTTGGGGAAAAAAACACACACATGCATCCCTTACAGCTACTATAAGCATAGACTTCTGGTTTTCATTCCAGACATTGTATGCTTAAAATTCAAATAAAATCAATTTGTAAAGGTGGAGAGGATGTTAGCAATTTTGAGAAGGTGCTGTGCACACCATAGCTAGATGACCATTAACTAAATTTTGCTGCGTAACCCTGTATATTAATATGTTCTAACAGCTTTTTACCAATCTTCCAAAGATGCCAGGAATTCTTCCACTCTTTTTCTGCTGCATGAGAGCATCCAGGACCTTTCCTCGACTGCGGTTGGAGGAAAGAGAGCTCTTGGCTTCATCCACCTTCTGTCTCATTTCCCTCACCACTTCCTTAGTCTCATTATCCATCTTCATCAGCTGCTCTTCCTCATCCTGTGGAAAAAGAGGAGCAATTCAACAGAAGCTCACACAAATGACGCCATCCACAGTGCAGAAATACTACACATGTAGTGAGTATATCTGAATGTGCAATGGTTCCAAAACAAGCTGATTTTTACAGATGAAAAATGTCCCATGTAAATGCTGTCTTAAAAAATGCCACCTTAAACATTACCAACAATAGTTTTACCTTCTTGAGCTCTTTTTCTTTCTGTGGTACTTTGACTTCTAAGTCTTTGATGGCGGCACGGCGCTCACACAGCGTGTCAGTGGTTGTCTTAAGTGTCTGCTTGGCTGTGTTGAGCTGTGTCACCGCTGTGTTGTGACGACTAAGGTAGATGTCAAGTTCCGACTGAGCCAGGTCCACACGAGACCGGGTCTCATTCACGGCCTTACTGAGCTCCATCAGCTCTTTCTCTTTGGTCTGGAGAAGCCAAAAGAGAGGTACAATTGGAGGACTTGGAGACAAAATTTCACATAAACATCAAGATGTCTACATGTACACACCTCTTTGTCCTGTTGCAAGCCGCTTGTCTCTTGTACTGTACTCTTGTTACATCATCATAATTAACCTCATCACAATGACACATTCTTCCCTTATCATGCAGTATGTGTTTTATTTTAAGTGTTAAATGTTGACACTAGTTCCACCTTTGCCTTGGCCACATATTGAAAATATTTTAGAGACAGAATACAACACAAACGCATTAACAAGCTTTACATTAGGTCTGAAACTGAAAGATATTTCCAATATAATTTTTTTTAATTCATTGATTTTTTTTTGTCATTAGCCTGTGGAAAAAAAACTTGTTCTGGACCTTTGGGCAGATGTAACAAGTAATTCTAAGATAACTTACGATTTTTTTTTTTTTTTTTTGCATTACTCACCCCTCTCTCAAATTTTAGTAAGAGAAAATAATCAGCATAAATCTGCCATAAAAATAACCATTAGTTCATATAAAACAGAGAATGTGCCATGTGAGAAGCTGGAACCAGTGAATGTTTGGTATTCTATCTTAGAAGTGTTTCAGATAACTTTATTCCACCACAGCAAGACACATTTGGAATATTTTCTTTAATCCAAGTGGTAAATTTAATAATTCACCAGAAGCTAAAAATTTATGTTTCATTGCATTATAACATGACTCAAAAAAGTTTCAGTCCAGATTTCAGTTTGTTAACGTCACTCTGGTTCCAAAGACGGCCTTCAGCTGTTCTCGTTTGTGCCGAGACTCCTGGGAAGTTGTGTGTTGTGTTACTCTCAAACTCCACTGGCTGGTCAAATACCGTCATTGTTGAGTAGTTCTCCACCATGAGGCATGAAGGGTCATCCGACTGTCCAGGGACTTTACCAAGAGGATAGTTCCTCCATAAAACTTTATCAGTGCACACCTGCCATGGAGAACCTCTGAGCAATTTTGCTTTTTCAGCCTGAACCCACGCGGACCTTTCCTGGGAGGACTCGCTCCTGTCCGAGTCAGCTGTAGAACGCCAGGGATGGCTGTGGCACCATGAATGCTGCAGCTTCTCTTGCAAACTCTCCAGTGTGTATATTGGCTGTTGTTCCTGCTCTAGGGACGTATCAGACTTTGTTTGTGCAGTCCATGTGTAGATGGAGCAGAGCTGGAGCAGCTTCTGTCGAGTTTCCAGAGGGAGAGGATGCTCCATGTCATCCAGGATTAACTGGAGCAAGTGAGGTGTGCTGATACAGGGAGCATCCAGGCATGCTGAGAGCAGCTGCTGCCACCGCAGATGTATGCGGTTGACAAAAATCCTGTCCTTCATTCGGGCCTTCTTTTGTGCTTTTGTTTCAAAACGGTATTCAAATTTCGTACTGTTACAGAAGAGGACTTCAGCAATCCACGCAGAAATGTAGAAAGCCCTGTGATTATTCTGCTCGTTAGCAAGCGGCTTCAGTTCAACAAAGAGCTTCTCCAGAAGAAGGTGAATAAAGGATGGTGAGTTGAGCATCTTCAGGAGGGGCAGCCAGAAACGCAGGAAGGTTTGAGGGAGTCTGGGTTCAGTGGGAGAGGCACTGTCACAAGTGTCACAGCCTAATGTTTCCAGCTGTTCGACAGTAGGAACTAGAAATCCATTTTCCAACAACAAGTCAATCAATAAATCACTTGACTCCAAAGCAAACTGTTTGATCTCACCTAGTAACCAGCTCATGTCTGAAAATGGGGCTGGCCACAAACCCGTCTCTTTGACTTCAGGACGCCCATCAAAAGCCTGGTACTGCTCCTTTTCAAAGGATATCAGAAGTTCCCGTGCATTCTTGTAGGCTTCCATCTCTTTTTGGCGGGCAATGAGCTCATCCTCTTTGTGTTTTAGGTCAATTTCTTCATCTTCTCCAACCAGCTGTGATTCCCAGTCCTGGTTTGGATCTCCTCCTAGCTGCCTGGCCCAGTATTTCTGCTGGAGCCATTCTAGAACCACCTTACATCCCTTTCGACACCATTTCAAGGTAGGGAGCTTGCGGTGTGTAAAATCATGCCTAAGGTTTACAATCCACTCTGGGATGTTTAGATTCCCAGCCAGTCGCCGTAGTGGACGGGCTGTTTTCCCTTGTTGTCGTTCAGTGATCAAATTAACAAACCGTACCAGGGCCGCTCCATAAAGCAGAACTAGGTCGTCTCCGTCTAGCTGTCCTGATCTGTCCAGGACTTGGCACCTTACCAGGTCCGCTGTACACTCCACTGCGACGGGACTGCTATTGGCATACCTGCCTTTCCACGCTGATATCCTCTGCAGTGCATACCTCTGTAAAGCTGGGTCCGTTGAGTAAAGATACTCCAGAACCTGATCCCACTCGGCTTTGTTGACCCATGCCACCACATGGCGTTTTTTCTCTGAGCCCTTTTTCTTCATTTTGATGGAGGAAGCGACGAGTGGTCGACTTACGTTAACACCTTAACCAAATAACACTCCTTTAGCCCGAGAAATCGTCGTCTTCTGAAAAGCACTGTCACAAAAAAAGCGTCAAATCGCATCCCGGAAATGACATTTTTATGTCTTCTTCTTCTTCTTCTGTCGTTTTTTGCCGGGTGGCAGCCAGCGTTAAAGTGCATTACCGCCGCCTCCTGTGTTGGAGTGTGGACGACCAGAGTTATCTACCCCCTCCAAAAAAAAAAAAGAAAAAACCCCCACAAACAAAATAAATTAATAAATTAAAACCTACATTCGATTAATCAGTCTTGTTTCTTACAAATAATGGAATAAACTCTCTAACCCGATGGAAAATAGGTTATTCAGATTAAGTTCTTCCATGCTGTGCCTTCTGATTTCCCTCCTCAATATTTCTCGTCCTTGGTGTACTTTTGGCAGTGACAAATTACATGCTCCACTGATTCCTCTACTTGACAGTAATCACATAATCCTGTATCCCAGCTGTGCTGCCATTCTCTAATGATGTTACTCTTGATTATTCCTTTTGCTTCAGATTTGCTTCACGATATCTCCATGATCTCTTTTTGCTTCAGAGCCTCTTTAGCTAAAGCATCCACCTTTTCATTGCCTTTTATCCCTCTGTGAGCCGGTATCCACATAAATGTTGAATGGACATTCTTGTTTTCTATTCTGTACAGTTTCAAAGATTTCATTAACCAAATCCTGTCTACAAGATGAGCCTGACTGCAATGACTTCAATGCAGAGCATGAATCTGAGCACAGAATAACTTTATCAATTTGTGTCTCTTCTGTCAGCTGTAATTCTTATGCAATTGCTAGCATCTCAACTGTAAATGCAGACAAATGATCTGATGTAGGTTTTTTAATAAATATTTGTAATGCTGGTATACAAAAAGCAAACCCTGTGTTCCCTGTATTGGGGTCTTTGGATTCATCAGTGTATACTGGGACGGATGTATTATATAATGTTTGTAACCTATCTTCAACAAAGACTGCAACATTTCCAAAACATTTGTACCCCTGCATTTTTTCTAAAGAATAGAAATCAACAGCCACTGGGGGGAACAGCCAGGGAGGTGTTACTGGTAGTGGATCTTAGGGATATATCTCTTCTGACTTAATGCCATATTTTGTGCTACTTTCTCACTGCTCCATGCAAAACACAGTTTGGCCCTGTCTCTTTCCCAACAGAAGTACTTTGTTTGTTGGATGTCGATCTTCAATATGCCCTTGGAGTAGTACTGGGCAACTACCTTTGCCCAGTAGTTCATCATTATTTGCTTTCGTCTCATTTGCAATGGCATTTCACCCAACTCAACTTGGAGAGCAGCGACTCAGAGCTTGAGCTTGTGTCACTTCCAACTTCTTTAGTGATGTTTTACCGCTGAGCCATAAACAGTACACCCGTAATCAAATACTGATCGCATCATCCCTACATCGATGTTGTTAATTGCATATCTACTCGCTCCCCAGTCTAACCCTGCTAAACATCGCATAACATTCAATATCTTTTTACACTTATTGATTATCTTATTAATATGCTCATTCCATGTCAAACCATACTCCCAGGAAGCTAAAGACTTTAAATTGTTCAATTCTTTGACCATACATGTTTAAATGCATGTATATCAACCTCTCTCCTCTTTGTTAAAAGTATTGTTTTTGTTTTTTCTACTGAAAACTTGAACCCCCATGAATATGACCATTTTTCAACAATGTTGACTGCATCTTGCATTTTCTCCATAATATGTCTGACATTTTTCCACCTTTTCCATAAGGCTCCATCGTCAGCAAACAATGATCGTTCAATATCACCCTGTAGTTGACAGAACACATCATTTATCATAATGGAAAAGAGTATTGGACTAATTACACTGCCCTGAGAAATGCCATTGTCGATCATGTATCTTTGGGATAATGTTGCTCCAACTTTAACTTGGACAAATCTGTCAAATAAGAAGTTTTTAATCTTTAAAAAAAAAAGAATTATATGTCTTACCGTCTATTCCTATTATGTTCAGTTTTATCAATAACCCTTCCTTCCAAAGCAAAGCAAAGCAGAGCAAATTTATTTATATAGCACATTTCGTACACTGAGGCAATTCAAAGTGCCTTATGCAAATTCTTCCCTCAATATCACACAGGTACAGTGAATAGCTAAACACTCTCTAACAGAACAAATGGAGCAAAGCAAAAGGAGGAGAGAGGGGCAAGAAGGATAATGAAAAGGAGAAAGGAAGAAGAAGTGGAGCAATTAAAATCCACTAAGTTTACAAGGAAAGCGAGAGATGCCAAATTTAGCTTAACAACAATCCACCAATCTGAACAGAGCGACAAACTGACTGGAGCAACTCAGCTAATGAACAGTTATGAAGGACAGAGATCTGAACTGACAAAAATGGCTGACATGAAATCCACCAATCAGAAACAAGTACATTTCAGGCATGTCTTTTAAAGAAAATACAAGATGATGTGGCAGGCTTTTATTTTTATTTTTTTAATTGTATATCACATTCCAGCAGGACTTGGAACATTTTACAGTGACCTTATTCTGTGTATTAAATACACAGAAAACATTATCAGCCAATGACAATCAACCGTGCACAGCAACCCATGTTAATTAACATCAACTGAGTCACAGATGAATGCTAGCTAATGCTAATTTTAAGTTCAGTGACAAATGACCAACAACTTAATGGTTTATTATTTAGTAGCAGTAATAGTGGGGCATTCTGAATCTTATTTTCATACTTCCAACAACCTCGAGTACATATTTTTCATGCTTATTGGTATAGTTACCGCATCTGGAGCATTTCCCCAAGTACTGGGTGGCTGCATGGCCTGGTCGTAGTAATGTTGTGAATAGCTGGTAGTGCATGGGGTGCAGGGGCTTAGTGGTAGAGGTAGTAGGCCTACCTTTGTTTCAGCAATCAGCCACATCCACTGGATGGATTACTGGCACTGGTCCTCACTACTTGCCCAACTCTCACCTATGGCTCCAAGAAGTTGTTTGTTTGCATGTATGTCTTTGAGATTTTATTTTATTTTAAATAGAAAATAACCCACAAAATAAAATCTGTATTAGAAACAAGTGACATAAAATAAATTATAAATATGATATAAATAAGGCATTGCACAAAATGAGATATTAAAGAAACCAGTGAAGACATTAACTTTCCAAATTTCCCTGATGTATTAAAGGTGGGAGTAACGCAAACTGACGTCAACTCTAGCTCTTTATTGATTAGCAAAGCACGTTATTATCGTCCAAAAGTAACGCTCTGCTCCAACAGCGGTAACTACCAATGCAATAAACTATTCATTTCATCCATTTCATCACATTAACGTTTCTGTACCTCTGTCGCTTCACCGTTTTTCTTCCTCTTCCTTCCTTCTTTTCCTTCGCTGGGCGCCAGCGCCCCCCCACACCCCTCCCACTCCCACCAGAGGAGGCAGGTAAAGTGTAACGAGTGGGGTGGGGGGCGGCAGGAACCCAGATAAAAGCCCTCTCCGTTATTTAATAGGCTCTTTGCTATGCAGTTATGTTGTTGTGGGCTTATGTAATATTTTGATATAATAGTAGAGATAGTATTGGTAAAAATTGTAAAAGCTAAACATTTAGATTCCCCCCCCCCATTTGCGGCGCCCCTATGGATGACGGCGCCCTTAGCATTCGCCGATACAGCCTATGCCATTGCCTAGGGCCGGCGCTGGGCGCACTGACTCGGGCAAGTGCTGCCTTTGTCATACAGACAAGAAGGAAAGTCTGTCATGTCCACTGGCAAATCCCTCCAAAAGGGCAAGTGATGGGTACAGCCTCTTGGCAAGGTATATTCCTCGATTCCATTCTCTCAGTCAGCTCCCAATTATACTTGATCCTGCAAGGCTTGACGATGGCAGAGGGATAGATGCAATACTGAGGGAAAAACAAGGCGCAGTACCATCAGAGTTGCCGTTGTTCAACAACACTAAGTTGAAAAGGGCTGAAAAACGATCAACTCCTTAAACCACTGGAGATGAGATCAAAGCGCTCAAAGGAAACGCAAACATCACGCAACACGTCATCAAAGATTGCACCATCAAAGGAGCCTGAAACCATATGAAGGTGATGCAGCAGAAAATCTGGTTCTCACCAGAGAAATCAACGCCAGTACAACCAGAGTGACAACAAACATGACTGAACATGGAGTAAGTAGTTCCACTGTTAGTTATTGAAGTGATAAGGTAAATTCAACAGTTTGTTTCAGCATATACGTATTACCAGACAAATTATATAAAAACTACTAGTACACATGATGCTAGGAGTTGTAGGCTGTTATTCTGGATTATTAATCCTGTTGCTGGTTAAGGTTTAACGTGTTCTCCACGTTCAGCGCGTGTGTAAGTGTTGTCTATTGTGGCAGGACAGGTACCGCTAGCCGGTGATTGATTAGCGATTTAACTTGGCTCGACCTGGACTGTTTGCTTGCACATAAAAAGGTCTTTCTTCTCAAAACGTAGTTTATTTATTTATTTAACCTTTATTTAACCAGGAGAATAAAACCCATTGAGATCAATGATCTGTTTTACAAGGGTGACCTGGCCAAGAAGGCAGCAGCACATGTCATGAATTACACATAAAACAACACTGTATACAAACAGAAGAAATATTGATACAGACAGCAATAAAAAAGAATATACAATGGAATCATATTTAAAGTGCAGGTCGTAATATTAAACTCATGTAATTAAGTTAAGACATCAAAGGAAGCTTTCCCAACATTACCCTCATAACTCCTGTGTCAGCAGGTGGATGGGGCATGACACGTCTGCTTGTAGTTTTTATCATTTCCACCATGATTGAAGGAATTCAGGACCAATGTAACAATCATTTGTCGTGATTAGAAAACAAAGTTCTGAAATGAATACAGTTTTTGACTGAATTATTTGCACAGTAGCTAGCACAACCAGGGTGCATTGAAGCCACTGTTAACACAGTGAATGACCTTTGACCAGAGGTATCATTTTCCTAAATCCACTCAAATCTTGAACAGTCCAAGTGAATTAATAGGTGGCAGTGAAATATGAGTTTGAAGATGTCCAAACCATTCTAGGACTTTTTATAGAACAAATAAATGTGCAACGTAAAGTGATTCAAAACTCATTTATTTTTTAAATCATGTTGTTGTCAGGTCAAGGATAGACTTTGTTTGCAACCGTTGACAACACTAACATACAGTTCAGTACTTTAGTGAATTGATTTTTGGAACCTGCAGCATTCTTACATCTTTCACTGTGCCCATATGCGCCTATAGCCCTTAAAATGATTTGTTCACCACGTGTAGCTGGGACCCTACTTCTAGCCAGGATCGCTCGTGCCGTGATACACTCTTAATATTTCTTTTGCCATTCTCCCTCTTCTGTTTTCCAGAGTTATTATCACAGCCAAACAAACATGCACACCAGTGCACCAATGGTAGAGACGAGTAGTAGTCCACGACCTGTCAGGCCCGCTGACGTCTATCCGCCCAGCTCCCAGATGCAGTCGTCCCATACTGCCTCCTCTCAGGGCAACCTCAATCCCCCTGCACAGGTTAGTTCAAATTAGTAATCACCAGAATGTTAAAATGATGCACATATTACTGTTCTACCTGAAAACCTTTCCGCATAATACATAGTGCATTCTCTTGCCCGAGTATAAGATATTATTTTGAAACAACTGAACCATTTCTACGTTAACAACCACAGGTGGAGATAGTGCCTGCTCCCTACAGAGTGGGTTAATTACATTAAGAGTGTGTTGCACTGTGGGTTGTTTGATGTTGCAAGGCCTGCAGGGTTTTTAATGTTGTTAATATTGTCTATGTTACACTTAAGTGAACCTAAAATAAGGAAGCCCGGTTAAACCTACTGGAATTTCTGACAGCTAGTGATGCTTGTTTTGCTGCCATAGAGAAATTAATTTTTGGACCAATGAAAATGAGTTAACAGCAAAGACTGTCTCATCTGTCATGTAATTTCTAGTGTAGGGTTAGACAGAAGTTTAAACTAGTTGGGTGTGAATGCTGAAACATATTTTTTGCTGCAGGAGCAAGGTGCCAAGCCTGCCAATGAACCTTCGTCCACTCAGGCCGACCCTCTCCCTATTGCTCCAGCTGAACCTGCTGCTCAGGTTGTAGATGAGACCAGGGAGAATAAAGGTAAGTTGTGACAGTTTGTTGAGAAATTCCACTTATAAAGTGACATTCACCCAAAAAATGCAAACAAACATACTTTTCTTCCTTCATCTTCTCACTTAATCATCTGCATTTATCCATCTCTTTACACGACTCGCAGGGAAATGTAAGCCGATTGAGCCAGAAGCGAGTAAGAGGTACAGCAGGAAGTTCATCCTGAGCCTCCAGTTTGTCGCGGCTAGCATGCAAAAACCTGAAAGAATGCTTTGCTTGAGAGATGTGATCCTTGACAAGGTTGGTGATGTTTGACATCATTTTGCTGTTGAGTGTGACAATATTACTCACGCATGACGTTATGACATATTTATTTTATGTTAGTTTTCCAGTTTATATCATTTTGATTATGACAATTAGGAAACCTCAGAATTTGACACTATTTTCCTAAGTAGAACATGGGCTTTAAAATGAAAGATTGGAGTACACAGAGAAGTTGAGGAGCAGGATGAAAGTCTGTACATATGCACGCATCAAGTGCACATAATAGTCCTGTATATTTGTCTTTTTTATAACTTATTGTCCATTACCTTAAGTGCTATGCTAAAACCAGAGTCAAATTCCTTGTATGTGTACACATACTTGGCCAATGAAGCTGATTCTGATTCTGATAGTTAAACTGCATGTGTGTTTAAAGTTAGTGAAAATGTAATGTTAATGAAAATATTTAAATTTATATTGAAGCATGGTCTAATGTCTGGTCATAGCCTTATAAAACACACCTAGACACACAAGCTCTGACATGCAGCTATATATATATTGGGATCTGTGCTCTTATAGCAAAGGTTAACTCATATTCTATTGTACAGATACTTTTTTAAAACTTTTTTTTATCATAATTTTGTTGAATAATGTTCGTTCTTTAACTTTTTATTTAAATGTGTATTCGGCACCTGGACCACATCCTTCCAAGCAGGCTCCGTTGGAAGAGCCCAGGAAAATCATCCATTGCTTGTCCCTCAATAAAGACACGCAGCTGCACAAGTCTGAGAGGGCTTGGAAGCCTCCTGTGAAGGAGTACACTCTCAAATGTGGCATAGAGGGAGAAGATTCCGAACAGGTCAAGACTGAAAACCTGTTCAAGCAACTCCGCAGTATCCTCAAGAAGATTATTACACCTGAAAAGTTTGAGGATCTGATGAAGAAGGTGGCAGAGCTGACAATAGATACAGAGGACAGGCTGAAGGGAGTGATTGATTTAATCTATGAGAAGGCCATCTCAGAGCCCAACTTCTCTGTTATCTACGCCAAAATGTGCTACTGCCTTATGGGGGTAAGTCTTGTAATTGTGTCTGAATGGGTTTTTTTTTATTTTGAATTTGCTCCAATGATGACTTCTGTTTTGTGCCATGTGTCTGGGCCACTGAATGTTCATGATGCACTGAGGAACTGATGGAGCACATTTAAAAAACTGTTCATTTTAAATTTCTGCCCTATTTTAATGCCACATTTCTGAGTGATATTGAAAATGCATATTTAGTGGAATATATGCAATGTTTTTCTCCCTCAGTTGAGAGTGTCCAACCAAGGGAAGCCTGGAGTTTTCGTTGACTTCCACAAAGTGCTGCTCAACCGCTGCCAGAGTGAGTTTGCAAAGTACCAAGATGATGATGAAATCTTTGAGAAGAACCGAAAAGAGTTGGAGGCTGCCACAGATGTAAGAAATCTTTTATGTTGCTGTCCCAACCACCACAGCTTTTGCTCTATAAAGACAAAACCAATTGTTTTATCACACCCACTAAGTTTAAACATCCATTTGTATCTGCCCTCAGGAAGAGGAGCGTGAGTGCCTTATGATAGAGCAGGAGGAGGCCAAAGATAAGGCCCGCCATCGCTCACTGGGCAACATAAAGTTCATAGGCGAACTCTTCAAGCTGAAGATGGTTACAGAGGTCGTGATACACTACTGTTTAGTGAAACTACTTAAGGATTACGATGAAGTGTCTCTGGAAGGTCTCTGCAAGCTGCTCTCCACGATTGGCAAAGACCTGGCCAGAGTAAGTAAAGCAATAACACTCTACACATAAAACATTCTCAGTTATTCATTTATACTCAATATTTTGTATCCTTGACTCATAAAAGCTGATTTTATTCTGTGTCCCTGTTAGCCTCGTATGCATCAATACTTCAACCAGATGGATAAGATCATCAAAGAGAGAAAGACTTCTTTCAGAATACGCTTCATGCTGCAAGATGTCTTGGACCTTAGTAACGTAAATATAAATTAATATATAAGATGTAAAAATAGCTGATAACGAGCATTTATGGTAGTGACTAATGCTGAATGAGCAGAATTGTTTAATACTGTGTGTGAAGTAGTTGACAGGGATTATGAGTCACATTAGAATCTTAAATGTAGAAATTGAAGGTAGACTAACACTGCTTTATAACCATCTCTCATCTGTGATCCACAGAATAACTGGGTGCCTCGTAGAGGTGACCAAGGTCCTAAAATGATCAGCCAAATCCACAATGAGTCCGAGATGGAAGGACAGAGGAAAGGCGTTAAAGTCCAGCAGCAGCTCCAGTCCAAGAAAGATGGAGGCAGGACGGAACGGAATATAGGAGACCGAAGTCCTTACTCACGCGCTGGTGGCAGGACTAACCAGCCTCAGGATGAGGAATGGAACACTGTGCTCATGTCCAAGAATGGGCCCATCAAGGTAGCCTTCAATGTAAAAAGGAATTTTTTTCCCTATATTATTAATATTTGGGTACAGTAGTTTGTGTGTGGAGTTTTGTTTTTTACTTTCTCATCTTTGTCAAGTGCCTTCAGAATTAAGCACTCTCAACTTCAACTTTTGACTTTATTTTTCATTTTTTTGTTTATGATTTAACTTTATTGCAGCTTATTGTGCTCTTATAGCAAAGGTTAACTCATATTCTATTGTACAGATACTTTTTTTAATTGGTAGGTTTGTGGTTTTTATTTTTACTCACACATTGTGCTCATTAATATTTCCATATAGCACATACCTATTTGTAGTGGCCAATGCAAGTGAAATACAGTATAAGCACTGTTGACCCAGAACTTGATGTACTCTGGTCCTGTCAGTGTTTTGTATTTGGCTCTGAGGTAATTTGTTCTGTATGTTTAATTTCAGGCAAATACGACTCCACCCCCGCTTGTTGTCCAAACTCGACCGGTGAATTTTTGTAACAATTTTACATTTTTGAAGAACCCCGGGAGCATATCACTGGGTCCACAAGTCTCGGTGAGTGAATTTGTCTCTTCCCTTTTCCAGGGTGATTCATTACAAAGGAAATTACACTAATATTTTTCATAATAATTCAATATAATAATTTTGTTGAATAATGTTCCTTGTTTAACTTTTTATTTAAATGTGTATTAGGCGCCTCGACCACATCCTTCCAAGCAGGCTCCGTTGGAAGAGCCCAGGAAAATCATCCATTGCTTGTCCCTCAATAAAGACACGCAGCTGCACAAGGCTGAGAGGGCTTGGAAGCCTCCTGTGAAGGAGTACACTCTCAAACGTGGCATAGAGGGAGAAGATCCCGAACAGGTCAAGACTGAAAACCTGTTCAAGCAACTCCGCAGTATCCTCAACAAGATTACACCTGAAAGGTTTGAGGATCTGATGAAGAAGGTGGCAGAGCTGACAATAGATACAGAGGACAGGCTGAAGGGAGTGATTGATTTAATCTATGAGAAGGCCATCTCAGAGCCCAACTTCTCTGTTATCTACGCCAAAATGTGCTACTGCCTTATGGGGGTAAGTCTTGTAATTGTGTCTGAATGTTGTTTTTTTTATTTTGAATTTGCTCCAATGATGACTTCTGTTTTGTGCCATGTGTCTGGGCCACTGAATGTTCATGATGCACTGAGGAACTGATGGAGCACATTTAAAAAAACTGTTCATTTTAAATTTCTGCCCTATTTTTATGCCACATTTCTGAGTGATATTGAAAATGCATATTTAGTGGAATATATGCAATGTTTTTCTCCCTCAGTTGAGAGTGTCCAACCAAGGGAAGCCTGGAGTTTTCGCCAACTTCCACAAAGTGCTGCTCAACCGCTGCCAGAGTGAGTTTGCAAAGGACCAAGATGATGATGAAATCTTTGAGAAGAACCGAAAAGAGTTGGAGGCTGCCACAGATGTAAGAAATCTTTTAATGTTGCTGTCCCAACCACCACAGCTTTTGCTCTATAAAGACAAAACCAATTGTTTTATCACACCCACTAAGTTTAAACATCCATTTGTATCTGCCCTCAGGAAGAGGAGCGTGAGTGCCTTATGATAGAGCAGGAGGAGGCCAAAGATAAGGCCCGCCATCGCTCACTGGGCAACATAAAGTTCATAGGCGAACTCTTCAAGCTGAAGATGGTTACAGAGGTCGTGGTACACTACTGTTTAGTGAAACTACTTAAGGATCACAATGAAGAGTCTCTGGAAGGTCTCTGCAAGCTGCTCTCTACGATTGGCAAAGACCTGGCCACAGTAAGTAAAGCATTAACACTCTAAGTTATTCATTTATACTCAATATTTTGTATCCTTGACTCATAAAAGCTGATTTTATTCTGTGTCCCTGTTAGCCTCATATGCATCAATACTTCAACCAGATGGATAAGATCACCAAAGAGAGAAAGACTTCTTTCAGAATACGCTTCATGCTGCAAGATGTCTTGGACCTTAGTAACGTAAATATAAATTAATATATAAGATGTAAAAATAGCTGATAACAAGCATTTATGGTAGTGACTAATGCTGAATGAGCAGAATTGTTTAATACTGTGTGTGAAGTAGTTGACAGGGATTATGAGTCACATTAGAATCTTAAATGTAGAAATTGAAGGTAGACTAACACTGCTTTATAACCATCTCTCATCTGTGATCCACAGAATAACTGGGTGCCTCGTAGAGGTGACCAAGGTCCTAAAATGATCAGCCGAATCCACAATGAGTCCGAGATGGAAGAACAGAGGAAAGGCGTTAAAGTCCAGCAGCAGCTCCAGTCCAAGAAAGATGGAGGCAGGACGGAACGGAATATAGGAGACCGAAGTCCTTACTCACGCGCTGGTGGCAGGACTAACCAGCCTCAGGATGAGGAATGGAACACTGTGCTCATGTCCAAGAATGGGCCCATCAAGGTGGCCTTCAATGTAAAAAGACAATTTTTTCCCTATATTATTAATATTTGGGTACAGTAGTTTGTGTGTGGAGTTTTGTTTTCTACTTTCTCATCTTTGTCAAGTGCCTTCAGAATTAAGCACTCTCAACTTCAACTTTTGACTTTATTTTTCATTTTTTTGTTTATGATTTAACTTTATTGCAGCTCCAGTGCCTCCCCATAGGCTCTTGATTGACTATGTTGTTATTTTACTCTGTTCAGGGCACTACGGTCCAGGAGACAAGCAGTGCTTCAGTAAACCAGGAGGAAGAGCTTGATGATGACGGCACTGACCTGATTGGTAGTGATGAATTTGAAGTGGAAGAGAAGCTCCAACAACAGAGACTGGATGACTCTCCAGAAAAGCTCACAGAGCAGAATTTGGATGACTCTCCAGAAAAGCTCACAGAGCAGAATTTGGATGAGCCAGCAGAGAACCCTGAGGAGCAGAATTTGGATGACTCTCCAGAAAAGCTCACAGAGCAGAATTTGGATGACTCTCCAGAAAAGCTCACAGAGCAGAATTTGGATGAGCCACCAGAGAAGCCTGAGGAGCAGAATTTGGATGACTCTCCAGAAAAGCTCACAGAGCAGAATTTGGATGACTCTCCAGAAAAGCTCACAGAGCAGAACTTGGATGAGCCAGCAGAGAACCCTGAGGAGCAGCATTTGGATGAGTCTCCAGAGAAGCCTGAGGAGCAGAATTTGGATGAGTCTCCAGAGAAGCTTCAGGAGGAGAATTTGAATGAGTCTCCAGAGAAGCTTCAGGAGCAGAATTTGAATGAGTCTCCAGAGAAGCTTCAGGAGCAGAATTTGAATGAGTCTCCAGAGAAGCTTCAGGAGCAGAATTTGGATGAGTCTCCAGAGAAGCTTCAGGAGGAGAATTTGGATGAGTCTCCAGAGAAGCTTCAGGAGCAGAATTTGGATGAGTCTCCAGAGAAACCTGAGGAGCAGAATTTGAATGAGTCTCCAGAGAAGCTTCAGGAGCAGAATTTGAGTGAGTCTCCAGAGAAGCTCCAACAGCAGACGTTGGATGACTCTCTAGAGAATCTTGAGGAGCAGAATTTGAATGAGTCTCCAGAAAAGCTTCAGGAGGAGAATTTGAATGAGTCTCCAGAGAAGCTCCAACAGCAGACGTTGGATGACTCTCTAGAGAATCTTGAGGAGCAGAAGGTAGATGAGTCATCTGAAGGGGCTGAACCTCCAGACCTCATCCCTACTGTTCCAGCCTCCTCTGGCCGCCGGAAAAAGTTGCTGAAGAGGATCCGTAAATTCCTAAAACGGATCGCGTCCTGTTGTTCTTGCTGCTGTAGTCCCCGTGTTGAAGACTAATGAAATTTTCTTACTTGTGTCATAAACTATGTGTCTGTATAACTTCTTAAATGTTCACAGACAGAATAAATGTGTGAATGCACTGAATGATTGAAGTGAAGTCTGAATTCATTATATAACACACAATCATTCTGGATGTTTCTTCCTGCAGCTGATTGCTGAAGTGATTTTGCTGCTGGTTTTATAGGAGCAGTATGGGGCCTGTGTGTGTCCCAGATTGTGGCCAACTTTGTAAGATCTACATGCAAAGTTCAACATATTCCAGTTATCATTTGATCTGCATCAAATATGGTTATAGTCCACAAGGCATTCCCTAAGCTTGATTTTTGTTCATTATGATTGGAATATTACTTTAAGATATTTATGACTATCTTCATAATGCTGAAGAAAATGAAAAACTCTTTGGTTTTTAAAGCATGCATAAATATCATGCATGCTTTAAAAACCAAATATGGGGGCACTCTGCGGTAGGGCAGACGGAAGGGGCGCTCATCAGTGAGGTGAATCCGGTGGACAAAATCCTTCGCCTCACCACAGT
This sequence comes from Chaunax sp. Z400, assembly GCA_037577475.1. Taxonomy (NCBI): domain Eukaryota; kingdom Metazoa; phylum Chordata; class Actinopteri; order Lophiiformes; family Chaunacidae; genus Chaunax; species Chaunax sp. Z400. Next base: position 11,504,243 of record CM075192.1, read on the forward strand.
CCAACTTGTCTCTAGAGTAGACATCCTGGAATTCTAAAACAAGCTCAGCCAATTTCCTCTTCCATTCATCTGATACCTCACAGCTCTCAATGTCAACATCACCTAAGCCACAGTCCTTGAGCAGCTGCATCAGGTCAGGTACTACATGTGGTGGGGTGGAGGCCTGCTCATCCTGGGCTTTGCACAGGCCCTGCATGATGGGCAGGTCTTCAACAGCAACACATGGGAAGACATCAGCAAGTTTGGCGTTGCGTTGGAGTGTCACAGGGCCCTGTGTGGGCTTAAGGACTTTCACAGGAACCCAATGATCTCCCCACATTGGTGTTATAACCCGGCCCACCATAATGTTCTTAGGGTTTGAGCGGGCAGACGTGGGCTCCACTATGACAATGCTCCCAGGTGACACGGGCAGAGGAAGGCAGCTTCCCCCACACCACATACTGCTGTCGTGGTAGTAAGGTGACAGTTTGTTGTAGTCGGACTGTGCCTGTTTTGTCTGGCATGTCTCAACCTGACCACCGAGAAATGCAGCTCAGCAGCTGAATAAATTGTTCACAGTCTGGGTCAGTGTTACTGGAGGAAATGAGCTGCCAGTACTTCGTATCAGACTTCATCTTTTGGATGACAGGCCGGAGTACATTGGTCCCAATAATTAGCTCATCTCTCTGTCCAGGCACAAGGAACACTGGCACAATAAATCTGAATCCATAAATTTCAATGTTCACATCGTAGATGCACTGGGAGAACACCACCGCAGCCAATAAGCACCACACTCTCTGGAACAGGCTGAGGTATAAGGTCAACACCCGAAGCCCTCAGCTTGGACTCCGCCTCTTCACTCATGGTACATGACATGCTCCCTGAATCAAGCATCCCTCTCAAAGTGCATTGATCACTGATTGACACAGGAGCATAAAACAACTCACTAGCTCCTCCAACTCTCTGTGACCCAACGAGAATGACTGTCTTGTCTTCAGGAAATGTTTTGCAACAGTTAGCATATATAGAGTGTGGATCCAGTACATTGGTGAGGGTGTTGTCAACACTGCCCATGCTGCGCCTCTCATTGCATGGGCTGGTTAGTTTAAATCAGCATTGGGGGGAGGAGGTGCGGATGTGTTTGCGTGCCTGGCTGTTTGTGGACATTCACGTTTCATATGACCAGGGCTAAAACAGCTGAGGCACAGCCTGAAAAGTCTACAGTGTGCATGAGTTGTGTGTTCACTTGAGCTACAAACTCTGCATGAGGCACGTGGTGAACCTTGATGGGCAAGTGGGGGGCCAGTCTGCTGGGGGCGTCTCTGTCTAGTGCCAAAGGATGCAGTACACAGGGACAGAACTTTATCAACCATAGCCACCATTTGTTGAGTAGCAGGCTCAGTAGTTGGAGGGCTGACAGCTGCTGGGGCTGGGGAGGCAGGGATCATTTGGAGCATGGAGGCTTGCTGATTCACCGCAGGGCATGTGAGCTGATGCTGGTCAGCGGATACACCATATGGAGGTCAGGGCAGGGGCTGAGACCCAGGCTCTCTTGACACCAGAGTAGCCACTTGAGCAGCAGGTGAGGAATGACAAGAACCATTAATAGGGGCTTGTGCATAGGCAGATTGGATCATCGCATGTTGTGAGTTTACTGGGGTAAATTTTCCTCACATGATTATCCAGTCGATTCTGGACCTCAGCTGCTGTCCACTCCTCAGGGTCTTTCAGTTGGAATGACAGTGCAAGACTTGGATCAGGGCAATGATTAATAAACATCATGACAACCTCTGTACTGGGATCATCGACTAATTTTCCCCGTCTGCGGAGACACTCATCAGCAGCATCTATGGATTTGTTTAAGCGGATCCAGTAATCCATAGCATCCTCTCCAGCTCTTGGTACAGTACTGTAAAAGTCTTTCATTGGCAGGGCAGAGTATGTTAGTTCACTGAAGTTGCGCCTTAGAATGTCAAACAGCATTAGGCAACGCAGTACCATTTAACTCAGGGCGGCAGCGAAGTGACACCTTAACCACATCCCTGGCTCTGCCTGTTAATCTGGACATTATCAGGTCAAACATTTCTGAGTGTGTCTGTTGGAAAAAGAAACTGTACATACATGTTATCATTTTGGATATAATCATATGTTATGTTATCATTTTGGATATAATCATATGTTGTCTGACTAAAGCACGAACACTCTTCTGCGTCAGAAGCGCCAGCGATTAAAAGGTTGCAGAGGAGTGTTCAAGGTCCTTGTGGAGGAATAATCTTGTGATATGTTTGTAAGATTTCTCTGGGAACAGATAGTTCATAAACAAGGGTGAAGAAGATGAGCCGAATAACAGACACCTGGCATAATAAGATTGCATGAAAGAATCACACCCACATATCCTTTTCACACACCGCCTAGTAACTGATTTCTACTTGTGTTTACTTGTGTTAACCAATGACTATACGATCACGTATTTTGTAATCTGTTTGTGTGTAAAGAATAAAAGAGCTGTGCAAAGGGAAATCGACGAAGCTTCCGTGGAGCAGAGTGCTAACTACACATCTGACCGGACTTCCCTTTGCATGCAAAGTTCAGAAGAACCTTGTTGTTGTTGCTTTCTTTCACTTGCCGACCGCTCAGAGGCTAGTTGGGTGTTTGGACCCGACAGTGTCTCACATTTAAGTCTAGACAGGTAACATCTCTTCATATCCTCCCATTCCTGAATGGAGAACATATCACTATATGACAGGTTCCCATTTGTCAGCGAGCTTACGCTTACCCCTGACTCCTTTGTTTGCCACCAGCACCTGATCACCAATTGACAGGGTCAGTCCCTTAGTCCATTTGTTGTACTGATCTGACTGATGTTTCTGCTCCACATTGCTGTTTTCTTGGGCCAGGAGCATTACAGAATGTAGGTCATCCATTAGTGATTTAATGTACGCTTTGTAGTCACAAATAGTGTCATCATGAAGGACATTTTTGAACATGAGGTCAACTGGCATCCTGGGGACTCTCCCAAACATCAAATAAAATGGAGGAAAGCCTGTGGTTTCATGGGAAGTGCAATTGTACACAAAGGTCATTGACTGTATCATCTGTGGCCATTTCTGTTTCTGTCTGGGTGGAAGAGATCTCAACATGTTTCCCAGGGTGCGGTTAAATCTCTCCGTAGCACCATTACCCATCGGGTGATAAGGCGAGGTGCGAAACTTGACAACACCACCCATTTTCAGGAGCTCAGCAATCAACTCACTCTCAAAACTTGCTCCCTGGTCAGAGTGAATGCGTTGAGGGAAGCCATAGACACAGAAAAATCCATCCCACAGCTTCTTTGCCACACTCTTAGCTGTCTGGTCCCGACATGGGAATGCATGTGCCAACTTTGTGAAATGATCAGTGATCACAAGGACATCCACAGACTTGTTGTTACTGTCCTCTGCAGACCAGAAATCAATGCACACAAGTTCTAGTGGAGCAGTTGTTTTAATGCTCATCAGAGGGGCTCTTGCAGCTGGCTCAGGGGTTTTACTGAGAACACATCTGGGGCAGTGTCTCACATGGTTGCGCACATCTTTTTCCATATCGTACCAAAAGAAGCATTGGCGAGCTAGAGAGAGTGTGCGTGGCTGACCCTGATGACCAGCATTGTCATGTATGCCAGAAACCACTGCAGCCTTCAGGGAATGGGGGACAAAGAACTGGAAGTGCTTGTGTTTAGTTAGTGGATCCCTAGTGACCCTATAGAGAATGTCATCCAGAAGAGTGAGCTTTTCCCACTGTTTCAAAATCCTCAAAGTCTGCTGACACTCATTACTGCGCTCCCGTCTGGAGGGCCTGCGCTTCCGTCCAACATAAAAGGCGACTCTGGAGACCACAGGATCCTGTTTTGTAAAGATGTAGCACGCTGCCTGGAAGCAGAATCCCAGTTGCTGATAGAGGACAGAGAAGAGGAGACGTCATCCTCTGACATGGAGACATTGACAGTAGCCGAGAAGGTGTTATCCAGTGACTGGGGTTGGCAGGTCAGATGGAATGCATCCTGCACCATAGCATCCTTAACATCACAGGCATGATCCAACAGTTCATAGTACGGCTCTGACAGGAGGCGTTCAGCCACAGGTCTCACAAAAGGTTCCCTGCTCAAGGCATCTGCCACAACATTCAGCCTGCCTGTCACTGGTCACTGTGGTCACCTTTGAAGTATGGTGGAGGTTTGGCATCTGATTGAACCACAACTTTCACGTGGGGTAGCTCACTGCGACTGGATGGCTGGCACTCTGCAGGTAGCTGATGGGTGTGGCTGGGCTGGTGCATGGTGTTCAAAGTCGCTGTGATATTCTCTCCAATCTGTTTTGCTAACTCAGTTATCATACCACTGAATGCTTCAGAAGTAAAAACTTGTGTTGGTCGAACATGTGTGTTAGCAAAAGGTGTGGAGCTAGCAGCAGGGGCTAATGGAGGGCTTATTATTGACTGGTCTACTGTGCATTCATCAAAACCAGGGGCTACTGGCCTACCCCTCCCAAAACATAATGAAGCAATCTGCTGACCCCTGCCCAAACCAAAAGCAACCCCATGGCCCACTACACCTCGCCCAGATATAACAGTGACATCATCATTGTTTGTACCAGACATCTTCAATGGGACTGTGTGACAATGTGTAACAGAATAAATAGCTAACCTATTTCAAATTAGCGTAATGCAGTCACTTATCAAATGTACAATGGTGAAATTAGACATGAAAACAGTAAAACACCTCAAAATAGAATTATCAACATTTTCCAGAAAATTCACTAAATAGATGTGTATTTACCAAACACTGTTAGTACCTAATTAATGTGATCATTTAATACTGACACACAAAATGAAACAGAACACCAAACTGAAATGAATCATTCATTCTAATTAGAGCCCATTCAACATAACCAGCACCAGTTTCTCTTTGGAGATCACTCCGTTTATTGCCATACTGACAAAAGATGAGACAGCACATCAGTGTGCAAGCTACAGTTATGCCCCAGCTCCTTGCTCTATAACACTGTTACGACCCCCAGTAAAGCTCAACCTTTACTCAAAAGGAGGACCAACATTAACCCATAAGAACCCACGGTGACACAGGTGTCTCACGTCCTTTAAACGTTCTGGAAAGTTCCTTATACAGCTTTATCCTTAACTTTAACTCATGAAGTCCCTAAGTGACACCTACTGAACATCTTGGTGGGTCATGTGACAGGTCATGTGACTTTGTGCTCCCATAACAACATTTCCAAGATGTCTGTCTGCCAGGGTATCACATGTGACAGGTCTAGCTAAATTTCAAAAGCTTGTTTTTGTCGCTGAAAGTAATATTCAAGCCATTTAACAATCCGAATGATTACATAACATGTCCTTTATTACATTGAACCTGTTGTAACCACATTTCTTGCAGAAGTTGATATAAAACAAATCAGATAAATATCGTGGTGACATATATGTCACATTGGGTCTTTTGCCTTAAAATTGTCACGAAAAAACCTAGAGACATATATGTCACAATCTGAAAAATGATAGTGATCTGCTCAGTTAATTTAGCTGATTCAATAATATTTAGTTAATATATTTTATATTGTTCAATTCAAAGCATATTAAAACAAATCTAAACAAAAAAGCATGTTATATTAATTAAATTATGAAGAAAATGTATAAGGAAACCATTTTCGCCTATCAGTAAATAAAATTAACAAACAAACAAAATATTTCTACCCTACATCAGTCATATTTCAATGTCATTTTGTTTTTTCTGTATTATGAATAACAAGAAGCAGTACAATAAGAAATACAGTGTTCAGGATGCACTGGCAGTCATCCAGGGAGACGACAGTGAGTTTGAGGGATGTGAAGGTGGCTCAGATGAAGACCCTGAAGACCCTGATCACACTCCCAGCAACGAAGACATGGAGAATGATGAGTCAAGTGAGTCTGGTGATTCAGACTGTAGTGAATCAGATGATTTAGATGAAGTACCTCAACCAAACCTCAACCACCACTGGCGCCAGCTTCTTCAGCGACAGATCTACCTTGTAGGAACACAAATTGCTTGGCTGGTTGTCAGCTTGAAGATGAGAAAAGTCTTGCCAACAAAGAAAGAGGATCTGGTGATCTGGAGAAAAAGGGATCCATGGCCATTGCCAATTGGTATGACAACAGATCTGTTACCCTGATCTCATCCTAGTGTGCAGTTGAACCTCATGACAAAGCTCGACGCCGCAGAAAATCAGACAAAGCATTTGTGGAAATCAACAGGCCACACATTGTGAAGGAGTAAAACACATCCATTGGGGGATAGACCTCCGAGATGCATTCATTACAAGGTACAAGTACCACATGAGGTCAGAACAGGTACCTCTACCTGTTATAAATTGACCAAAACCACCACCTAAACATTTCCACATAAATGCACACTCGATCAGACTAGTGTTTGAGTAGATCTGTTACCACTATGAGCAAAAAAAAGAAGATATTTTAGAACATGTCTCGAACATGTGGGATAACGTTCTTATCTTGGAACGGAACCAGGTACTTTTACCTAATGTAAAACCAAAAAAGACGAGTAGCGTTGAGCCGATACCAATGAATGGAAACGTGGCTTAATACAAATATCTATGAGTAGTGATTTACTGTCCAGAATGTTAAAGTAGCATTATGGTTCTCTGGCCTCATCATCAGAGCTGACCCACCTCCACATTTCTCCTGGCGCACTGGAAAGATAATTCCATATCGGAATCCCAGCACGTAGCCACTGCTAAAGTTTCTATTTTGTAAATATGTTGCAAGTGTTTCTGTTCTACTTTAATTCATTTAAAGTTTTGCAAGTAAATAACTGAATTACTTATATGAATTTGACATATATTTGTTTTGTTTAAAAACATTTTATTCTTATTCAAATTTAACTCTAACATGTTTTTAGGAATTCTCTCATGTCCAGTGTCATGGTTATATCAAGTTCACAGAGCAGTGTCTTGAGGGCTAGAGACTCAATTACTTTTTAAAAGTTTATTGACATAAAATGACCACAGGTTTTTGATGAGACAATAGTGGAAGCCAACATGGACATGCAAAAGACAGCCTCAGTTCACAAATCTACAGAGCACCCCTAGCATCACGAGAAAAAACCCACTTGTAAACCGAGCACACGGCTTACTAAAGTGAGTAAACCAAGTGCACCTTTTTTCATAGTGTTGTCTTATGCATCAGTCAGTGATGTTATCAGTGTCACCATGTTAACATCTCTGTACAATTTGTTCATCATCCAAGTAATAAGTTAACATTTTCTATATTGTTCAGGAGGTTTTAATCATCAATGCTTGAATGAAAAGGCTATAATCTAAGGCAGACATGTAGTCACAAGAAAGGCAACTTACTTTTTGCATTGAATATGATCCTCTATTACTTGAATTCAGGACTCCCACAAAGAAATGAAACATGGTGTATTACACTGTTAAATAAGGGCGGCAGCACCATTATGTAATCCTAGACTAAACCTCTGACATTCCCCATCAGGTAATAGTCTAATTTAAACAACAATGCCATTTTTACTTCTTTTTATTTTTTCTATTATTTATTTTAAAAGTTTTAAACATTTGCTGTTGTCCAAAAATTCTTGCACATTGTTTATTCGATACATTACCTTTTTTCATGTATGCATGCATGTTTTACTTTATAATAAGAAAGTAAATATTTTTGTTATGTGCCTTTCAAAACTGTCGGTTTAAGAAATAAACTATCGGTATCGATATCAGCAATACTGGCCTTGAATTATTTGGTATCGGATCGAAACCAAATTTTGTGGTATCGCCCACCCCTAGATCTGACTAAAACGATGACAACATAGCCCCGCTGCGCGCATTCCTTTTCCAGTTCCTGTCCGGTTGGACAGAACAACAACAACAACAATAGCGGATTACCGAGTGTTGTTTGTGCTGCAGAGTCCCTTGAGTTTATTAACGCTACTCCAGCAAACTGCACAAGGCTAGGTTTGTGGACCTGAGGCGGCCAATGGACATAAATCTTGATGATTTAGCATGTAACCGGGCCAGTTTTGGCACTATAATTACACAAAATCAGTTCTACTGTACCCTTCTTTTTGTTATACCTGACTGCCAGGACTGCCCCAGTTCCTTCTGTGTTGCCCCTCCTTATTTCTTCTTCTCTGGTTCCCCCTATATATTCTGCTAGTCCCATAGCCTCTCCCCTTTTGTATTGTCCCCACATGGGAGAGGTCGGTTACCTGTTGTTGCTACTAATAGCACCCTGTTAATTGGTGATCAGGTGCTGGTGGCAAACAAAGGAGTCAGGGGTAAGCGTAAGCTCTCTGACAAATGGGAACCTGTCATCTACACAGTGGTGGCCTCAAAACCTGACCTTCATATCTACCAGATCAGAGACAGGGAAGGGAATGAACGTGTGGTGCACCGCAACCTACTCCTTCAAGTCAACTTCTTGCCCTTGGATGTAATGCTGAATGTTGGTGACACTATCCCAGCTGCTAGCATGATCACTGCGCCTGGGTCTGATGTGTCTAGTGCATCAGCTGTGGATACAGGAGCTGCAACAGTTGCAACCGTTGGGTCGCTCCCCTGCAGCAGTGAGTGTGATGATGACAACCGCACAGCATCCTGGGTTCAGCTACAGTCACCTGCTGAGACAGAAGTTGATCTGCCTCCCCCTGCTGAGATGTCCTCCTCTGCTCATGCTGGGTTGGCTGGTGCTGGTGCTTCCCCAAACCCCTCCCCCTCTGAGTCACACAACAACCATGTTGACTCCAATGACCCACAAGAGTCAGAAATGGGTCGCAGATTTACCACACGTTTTGGTAGAGTCATTAGACCAGTATGCCGCTTGATTGAGTCTATGGCTCAAATTGAATCAGTTTTTGGTTTTGAGAAAGTTCAGTCCTCTGTCATTCATGTGTAATTCTTATAACTGCATTGTAATTGCTAGTTCTCCTTGAGGGAGTGACAGTATTGTTAATAATATTGTGTGTCTCTTGTGCTTGTCGTATTAATATGGACAATGTGTCATATTTTTCAAATAAGATAAGTAATTGTGTATGGCCATTTTATGTGGTGTAAAAGGCACCTCATTTTGTCTATTGAGTTTCTTGAGATCTGCTAGGCGCCGAGCAAGTTTCTAGTCTCTTAACCTTTGTATAGGTAGCTTAAATTGCTGATCTGGACCACTAGTTGGTGTGGTCTGTTTTTAATGGCCAGTGTAAACAATTGTATATGTGAATTATTTTATGTTAGTGGATTTTGTGTAATTCTAGGGGGGTGTATGTAACCGGGCCAGTTTTGGCACTATAATTACACAAAATCAGTTCTGCTGTACCCTTCTTTTTGTTATACCTGACTGCCAGGACCGCCCCAGTTCCTTCTGTGTCGCCCCTCCTTATTTCTTCTTCTCTGGTTCCCCCTATATATTCTGCTAGTCCCATAGCCTCTCCCCTTTTGTATTGTCCCCACATGGGAGAGGTCGGTTACCTGTTGTTGCTACTAATAGCACCCTAATACCTGCCTCTTCCCCTCTCTTCCTTCTCCTGGGTGGAGAACCTGCAGTCAGTCAGGAGGCTGACTTTACGTAGCTTGTGTTACTTGCATCTTATGTTTGTTACATTCTGGTGGGTCTGGTAGTCCTGATTTCGTGGCTTCATTTCCTGGTTAGGTAAGAATGTGTTTCCTGGTTTAGGGTAGAGGGCTAGTGCCCAGGTCCGACGGCCCTATGTGCGGGTTGGCCTGGGTGGCTGCCCTGCTTTTGTTTATTTTGGCCGGCCCACCAGCTTTGTTCATTTTGTTCTTGAGATGCTTGGGTTTAGATTATTTAGCTTGAATGATTATTTTATGTACCTATGTTGAAATAAATCTATGTTATCTTCTTTTGACCAAAACCCTGACTCTTTAACCCATAAGAACCCACGGTGACACAGGTGTCTCACGTCCTTTAAACGTTCTGGAAAGTTCCTTATACAGCTTTATCCTTGACTTTAACTCATGAAGTCCCTAAGTGACACCTACTGAACATCTTGGTGGGTCATGTGACAGGTCATGTGACTTTGTGCTCCCATAACAACATTTCCAAGATGTCTGTCTGCCAGGGTATCACATGTGACAGGTCTAGCTAAATTTAAAAAGCTTGTTTTTGTCGCTGAAAGTAATATTCAAGCCATTTAACAATCCTAATGATTACATAACATGTCCTTTATTACATTTAACCTGTTGTAACCACATTTCTTGCAGAAGTTGATATAAAACAAATCAGATAAATATCGTGGTGACATATATGTCACATCGGGTCTTTTGCCTTAAAATTGTCACGAAAAAACCTAGAGACATATATGTCACAATCTGAAAAATGATAGTGATCTGCTCAGTTAATTTAGCTGATTCAATAATATTTAGTTAATATATTTTATATTGTTCAATTCAAAGTATATTAAAACAAATCTAAACAAAAAAGCATGTTATATTAATTAAATTATGAAGAAAATGTATAAGGAAACCATTTTCGCCTATCAGTAAATAAAATGAACAAACAAACAAAATATTTCTACCCTACATCAGTCATATTTCAATGTCATTTTGTTTTTTCTGTATTATGAATAACAAGAAGCAGTACAATAAGAAATACAGTGTTCAGGATGCACTGGCAGTCATCCAGGGAGACGACAGTGAGTTTGAGGGATGTGAAGGTGGCTCAGATGAAGACCCTGAAGACCCTGATCACACTCCCAGCAACGAAGACATGGAGAATGATGAGTCAAGTGAGTCTGGTTATTCAGACTGTAGTGAATCAGATGATTTAGATTCCTTCCTTATACATTTTCTTCATAATTTAATTAATATAACATGCTTTTTTGTTTTTTGTTTCATTCTTGGACATGAACACAGTGTTCCATTCCTCATCCTGAGGCTGGTTAGTCCTGCCACCACCGCGTGAGTAAGGACTCCCATATTCCGTTCCGTCCTGCCTCCATCTTTCTTGGACTGGAGCTGCTGCTGGACTTTAACGCCTTTCCTCTGTCCTTCCATCTCGGACTCATTGTGGATTCGGCTGATCGTTTTTGGACCTTGGTCACCTCTACGAGGCACCCAGTTATTCTGTGGATCACAGATGAGAGATGGTTATAAAGCAGTGTTAGTCTACCTTCAATTTCTACATTTAAGATTCTAATGTGACTCATAATCCCTGTCATCTACTTCACACACAGTATTAAACAATTCTGCTCATTCAGCATTAGTTACTACCATAAATGCTTGTTATCAGCTATTTTTACATCTTATATATTAATTTATATTTACGTTACTAAGGTCCAAGACATCTTGCAGCATGAAGCGTATTCTGAAAGAAGTCTTTCTCTCTTTGATGATCTTATCCATCTGGTTGAAGTATTGATGCATACGAGGCTAACAGGGACACAGAATAAAATCAGCTTTTATGAGTCAAGGATACAAAATATTGAGTATAAATGAATAACTGAGAGTGTTTTATGTGTAGAGTGTTAATGCTTTACTTACTCTGGCCAGGTCTTTGCCAATCGTGGAGAGCAGCTTGCAGAGACCTTCCAGAGACTCTTCATCGTAATCCTTAAGTAGTTTCACTAAACAGTAGTGTACCACGACCTCTGTAACCATCTTCAGCTTGAAGAGTTCGCCTATGAACTTTATGTTGCCCAGTGAGCGATGGCGGGCCTTATCTTTGGCCTCCTCCTGCTCTATCATAAGGCACTCACGCTCCTCTTCCTGAGGGCAGATACAAATGGATGTTTAAACTTAGTGGGTGTGATAAAACAATTGGTTTTGTCTTTATAGAGCAAAAGCTGTGGTGGTTGGGACAGCAACATTAAAGATTTCTTACATCTGTGGCAGCCTCCAACTCTTTTCGGTTCTTCTCAAAGATTTCATCATCATCTTGGTCCTTTGCAAACTCACTCTGGCAGCGGTTGAGCAGCACTTTGTGGAAGTCAACGAAAACTCCAGGCTTCCCTTGGTTCAGGGGTCGACAACCTTCAGCATTAAAAGAGCCATTTTGGCTCGATTCCCGACAAATGAAACCAAAACCTATTTGCTCGAAATAAGCCACCAGCCTGTCGGCAACAGGTGACGCATACAAGGTGGGACGCATATTTTGAACGACAAAATATTAAACCACGTTTTATTTCAATGTTACAAGATCACCTAAATCTCCAGAATCAAAATTATTACATTGAAAATATTAACTAAATAGAATAAAATTTATTTAAATTAAATGGCCATTTTTATTCACATTATTTTCTCAAAGCCACAGGGAGCCACGGCAGAGGGATGAAAGAGCCGCATGCGGCTCCGGAGCCGCGGGTTGCCGACCCCTGTATAGAGCAAAAGCTGTGGTGGTTGGGACAGCAACATTAAAAGATTTCTTACATCTGTGGCAGCCTCCAACTCTTTTCGGTTCTTCTCAAGGATTTCATCATCATCTTGGTCCTTTGCAAACTCACTCTGGCAGCGGTTGAGCAGCACTTTGTGGAAGTCAACGAAAACTCCAGGCTTCCCTTGGTTGGACACTCTCAACTGAGGGAGAAAAACATTGCATATATTCCACTAAATATGCATTTTCAATATCACTCAGAAATGTGGCATAAAAACAGGGCAGAAATTTAAAATGAACAGTTTTTTAAATGTGCTCCATCAGTTCCTCAGTGCATCATGAACATTCAGGAGGCACAGCCTGCTGGAGGAGGTTTTGGCGTTTGAGCGCAAGATGACAGTGTTTGCCAGAGATTTACAGAGAGGTAGGCTGTCTCACTTCCCCTCGTTGAAACAGTTCAAAGAAGCACACCATCAGATAAATTACGAGTATTTACATCGTGCAATCATCGCAATACAAACCGCGTTTGGGGAAAGATTCTGTGAGTTCAGAGAGGAAAAAACACATTATCCTTTCCCGTCACTCCCCTGAACATCGATCCATCCCTGTTGAATATGACTGCATTTACAGGTGTAAGTCACCCCGATCTTGAGATCGAACTGGCCGACATAGCTGAGAAAGACGTGTGGGTGTCTAAGTTCAGAAGATTGACAGCTGATCTTGAAGATGTTGCTCGACAGAAGGCCATTCTTGCTCAGACTCACAAGTGGCATGATATTGAAAACCTCCCCAAATCGGACAAACTTGTGTTCGAGACATGGAATGCCATTCCCGACACCTATTTGAACATGAAGAGGTACGCATTTGGGGTCCTGTCCATCTTCGGATCCACATATTTGTGCGAGCAAGTGTTCTCCACCATGAACTTCATAAAAAGCAAAAATCGGTCGCGACTCACAGATGACAGCTTACAGTCATGTGTGAAGCTCAAAGTTACATCATACAACCCCGATATGGAGAAGCTCTGCGGTGAAGTTCATGGGCAGAAATCGCATTAAGCAGGTGAGAGAAACGAGCAATTAATTTTGCAAATATAGATATTTATATCGGACCCTGAACTGATGTAGTTTTGTTTCATATTCAGGTCGACGGTTGACTGCAGCACGCGACTGAGGAAATAGTCGCGGATGACGGCACACTGAAATAGACATTTTTTCCCCTTTTAATTAAAGTGAATATTTCTTTTTTTTCAAACCCACTAATAAGTGAAGGACCTGCATTTTGTATTTTATTTCAAAGAAAAATTATACGTGCCAGTATTCTTTTTTTAAGAGTTCAAAAGAATTTAGTGTTTTGTTGTGTCAAGCACAGAAATAAAATGACAGTCGTTATCAGTTTGTAGTTCTTTTATTTCATAAATGCAATAAACTACAGTTCTTATATACATATCATAAGTGTAATGAAACTATATATGCGGTGTTATCTTCATTATAGCGGTCAAATAGGTTTTGGTTTCATTTGTCGGGAATCGAGCCAAAATGGCTCTTTTAATGCTGAAGGTTGCCGACCCCTGAACCAAGGGAAGCCTGGAGTTTTCGTTGACTTCCACAAAGTGCTGCTCAACCGCTGCCAGAGTGAGTTTGCAAAGGACCAAGATGATGATGAAATCTTTCAGAAGAACCGAAAAGAGTTGGAGGCTGCCACAGATGTAAGAAATCTTTTATGTTGCTGTCCCAACCACCACAGCTTTTGCTCTATAAAGACAAAACCAATTGTTTTATCACACCCACTAAGTTTAAACATTCATTTGTATCTGCCCTCAGGAAGAGGAGCGTGAGTGCCTTATGATAGAGCAGGAGGAGGCCAAAGATAAGGCCCGCCATCGCTCACTGGGCAACATAAAGTTCATAGGCAAACTCTTCAAGCTGAAGATGGTTACAGAGGTCGTGATACACTACTGTTTAGTGAAACTACTTAAGGATCACAATGAAGAGTCTCTGGAAGGTCTCTGCAAGCTGCTCTCCACGATTGGCAAATACCTGGCCAGAGTAAGTAAAGCATTAACACTCTACACATAAAACACTCTCAGTTATTCATTTATACTCAATATTTTGTATCCTTGACTCATAAAAGCTGATTTTATTCTGTGTCCCTGTTAGCCTCGTATGCATCAATACTTCAACCAGATGGATAAGATCACCAAAGAGAGAAAGACTTCTTTCAGAATACGCTTCATGCTGCAAGATGTCTTGGAGCTTAGTAACGTAAATATAAATTAATATATAAGATGTAAAAATAGCTGATAACAAGCATTTATGGTAGTGACTAATGCTGAATGAGCAGAATTGTTTAATACTGTGTGTGAAGTAGTTGACAGGGATTATGAGTCACATTAGAATCTTAAATGTAGAACTGAAGGTAGACTAACACTGCTTTATAACCATCTCTCATCTGTGATCCACAGAATAACTGGGTGCCTCGTAGAGGTGACCAAGGTCCAAAAATGATCAGCCGAATCCACAATGAGTCCGAGATGGAAGAACAGAGGAAAGGCGTTAAAGTCCAGCAGCAGCTCCAGTCCAAGAAAGATGGAGGCAGGACGGAACGGAATATGGGAGACCGAAGTCCTTACTCACGCGCTGGTGGCAGGACTAACCAGCCTCAGGATGAGGAATGGAACACTGTGCTCATGTCCAAGAATGGGCCCATCAAGGTGGCCTTCAATGTAAAAAGACAATTTTTTCCCTATATTATTAATATTTGGGTACAGTAGTTTGTGTGTGGAGTTTTGTTTTCTACTTTCTCATCTTTGTCAAGTGCCTTCAGAATTAAGCACTCTCAACTTCAACTTTTGACTTTATTTTTCATTTTTTTGTTTATGATTTAACTTTATTGCAGCTCCAGTGCCTCCCCATAGGCTCTTGATTGACTATGTGGTTATTTTACTCTGTTCAGGGCACTACGGTCCAGGAGACAAGCAGTGCTTCAGTAAACCAGGAGGAAGAGCTTGATGATGACGGCACTGACCTGATTGGTAGTGATGAATTTGAAGTGGCAGAGAAGCTCCAACAGCAGACGTTGGATGACTCTCTAGAGAATCTTGAGGAGCAGAAGGTAGATGAGTCATCTGAAGGGGCTGAACCTCCAGACCTCATCCCTACTGTTCCAGCCTCCTCTGGCCGCTGGAAAAAGGTGCTGAAGAGGATCCGTAAATTCTTAAAACGGATCGCGTCCTGTTGTTCTTGCTGCTGTAGTCCCCGTGTTGAAGACTAATGAAATTTTCTTACTTGTGTCATAAACTATGTGTCTGTATAACTTCTTAAATGTTCACAGACAGAATAAATGTGTGAATGCACTGAATGATTGAAGTGAAGTCTGAATTCATTATATAACACACAATCATTCTGGATGTTTCTTCCTGCAGCTGATTGCTGAAGTGATTTTGCTGCTGGTTTTATAGGAGCAGTATGGGGCCTGTGTGTGTCCCAGATTGTGGCCAACTTTGTAAGATCTACATGCAAAGTTCAACATATTCCAGTTATCATTTGATCTGCATCAAATATGGTTATAGTCCATAAGGCATTCCCTAAGCTTGATTTTTGTTCATTATGATTGGAATATTACTTTAAGATATTTATGACTATCTTCATAATGATGAAGAAAATGAAAAAATCTTTGGTTTTTAAAGCATGCATAAATATCATGCATGCTTTAAAAACCAAATATGGGGGCACTCTGCGGTAGGGCAGACGGAAGGGGCGCTCATCAGTGAGGTGAATCCGGTGGACAAAATCCTTCGCCTCACCACAGTCCAACTTGTCTCTAGAGTAGACATCCTGGAATTCTAAAACAAACTCAGCCAATTTCCTCTTCCATTCATCTGATACCTCACAGCTCTCAATGTCAACATCACCTAAGCCACAGTCCTTGAGCAGCTGCATCAGGTCAGGTACTACATCTGGTGGGGTGGAGGCCTGCTCATCCTGGGCTTTGCACAGGCCCTGCATGATGGGCAGGTCTTCAACAGCAACACATGGGAAGATATCAGCAAGTTTGGCGTTGCGTCGGAGTGTCACAGGGCCCTGTGTGGGCTTAAGGACTTTCACAGGAACCCAATGATCTCCCCACATTGGTGTTATAACCCGGCCCACCATAATGTTCTTAGGGGTTGAGCGGGCAGACGTGGGCTCCACTATGACAATGCTCCCAGGTGACACGGGCAGAGGAAGGCAGCTTCCCCCACACCACATACTGCTGTCGTGGTAGTGAGGTGACAGTTTGTTGTAGTCGGACTGTGCCTGTTTCGTCTGGCATGTCTGAACCTGACCACCGAGAAATGCAGCTCAGCAGCTGAATATATTGTTCACAGTCTTTGTAAAAGCTTTACCAGTGCATCCTAGAAATGCTTGATATGGCTCTAGCAGACTTTAACAGGACTGATACAATCATTTAATGATCTAAGATTTGAGTGTGCTACATTAAATATTATGTACACAGGTATGAAAACTAGGATCTGATGGTGCTCCAATAAGTCAGTCGGTCATTCTATAAATGTTACCCAGACCTGTTGTAGTGGTTGTATTTTTCTCACTCACTGAATTTTAAGTCATAATAAATTTGGTGATATAATCTTTATTTTGTAGTATTCATAATTTTCTAAAGCCATGCATGCCAGTGAGTAGGGGTAAGTCATTAAAGGTGGTGTTTCAAAGTGCTGCAGGGAGCTTAACTGAGACTTGCTACCATTGTCTTTATAGTTTGGAATGTTGTCCAAACTATCACATGACCTCAGAGCAGAACATTACCAGTGTTTACATATTACATAAATCATGACTGTGCTGGTCCTGTTCAGGTTGTATTAAATTTTGAATATGCCCATCTTGTAAGTGGCCATTTGTTTCATTGTGGCTCAGGACGCAGAACGGCTGTCAACTGACATCGTTTGTTCAATCCCCAACCGTTTGTAGTCTACAAGTCGAAGATACTGAATCCCAAATTGCTCCCAATACTTTTCCATTGTAAAAGAGTGTGTTGTTATTGCTCCTGACATCTGGTGCCTTGTCTGGTGGTCTCTGTGTATGAATGTGTGAATGCTGGCTTGTCTTTGAGTGGTTGATCCCACTAGAAAGGTGCCATACAAGTAGTCCATTTTGGCTTTTTTTTTATCACTGGGATACTTGAGGAACAATATTACTGGTAAATATTATGAAATCTGCTAAAAGATATCACCACGAAACTTCACAAATTTATTTCTCCATTAATATATTTTTGTAGTATTTTTCTGAAAGTTTAAATATGGAACGAGGCGTTATTCAATATGCAATCATTTGTAAACATTTCCGGAATTTCAGCACCTCATCAGTGTAATTACTGACAAACAGCATGTAAGAAATAGCACTGAATATATTTTGTCCCTGTCGTATTAAATGTTTATGTACATGTGAGTGCAGATGTCAACAGAAGATCTTAACAGAAAACATTTATTAGTTCAAATAGCAATAATGAATAGCAGCATTTCCATTGCGAAGAACAAGATTTGAAATATTTACATGGTGTGTAAAAGGAAAAGAAGGAAAACAGCAAAGAAAACCCTGTGAATCTATCAGATTCTTCATATTTAAGCAGTGATAGCGTCGTGCTCCTTGAACACGATGGTCTTGGGGTTGATTCCCACGCTCTTGGTGGTGTTGTGAGTTTTGTAAATGCCGATGAGACGATCAGCAATCTCAAACATGTTGTTCCTCAGTGAGATGATGATGAACTGAGCATTTTTTGTTTGCTCCTGCACAGAGATGGTGGGAAAAGAAACAGTTACTGATCTGAAGAGTGAATGGGATTAAATTGAGTATTATACTTTAGAGTGAAGAAAACATATTTCCAAAATTCTATAAAAGTAACAGACAGTGGAGTCAAAGCTTATCCATTTCATTTGATCCAACTCCCACAAAAGGTGGTTTTTCTTAACACCATTATTCCAGTGTTACACAAAGGAGATACTGAGCTCTTCAGTGATTATTACACAGATTAGTTGAACAGTTCCAAAAATGGACTGGCTAATGACATTCAGTTGGATCACTGTATCCTTGGATTCAGTGCTTACTCCAGGACACTAGAATCAGGCAGATGTTTGTCAATTTAGGAGGTCCTTCATAACATGTTACACTCTTGCTACGAAAATGGACATCCTGAAACCAACTTTAACATCTCACCATGCAGCTAATCTCATCGCCTAACACAGTCATACTCACGTAAATGTAACAGGCAACAATGGAGACGTTCTTGAAATCCAGAGCAGCGTCTATCTCATCCATGAAGTAGAGCGGTGTGGGTTTAAAGTGGTGCAGAGCAAAGACCAGAGCCAAGGAGCTGAGGGTCTTTTCTCCTCCCGACAGGTTGAATATCTTTCAAAATCAGAGCTCAAACAAAAGGTCAGGAATCAACGAAATGTATCTCTGGTCTTTGACCTGTTGCTTTTATTTTTATTATCTCTTACCTGAACATGATGCCCTCAGAGAAAGGATCTAAACTGTCTACAAGCTCCAACTCTGCATCGCCGCCCAGTGTAAGCATCTGGTAGTTTTCCTTCAGCTTGTTTGTGATCATGTTGAAACCGGTCATAAACTCGTTAAGGCGCTGTTTGCGCAAGTCCTCGTAGCCACATTTGAATTTGTCTCTCTGTGTGGTGATCTCATCCAGCTGAGCCACACGCTGCAAGTACAGCTCCTCCTAAAATACACAATGACACATACTGAATTAAATACTCAAATAAGTGAAAATTTCATTAATGACACAATTTGTGGTCCTCTGTTAAGGTTAGCTGGAAGATTGCCAGCTAGTATTCCTGCCTACCTTCTTCTTAAAATCTGCAATGGCACCAAGGTTGGGCTTCATCTGAGCACACCGAGTCTCTAATGTGACGATCTTGTTGATAATGACGGGGTCAGAGATTTCTTCAAGTTCAGCAAGAGTAAGAACAGGAAGTTCCTCTGCTGGCTTGTCCTCAATGGAATGAAGGGAGAGCTTGGTGGCCTGAAGAACATAAACAAGAATAATTAACACTCGGTCAAAGACAAAATTCTAATACTCTAAAACCATAAACATTTTACCATTATAAAATCTTTCAAAATATTAATATTTGTATTGAGCTCATTTCAAAACAAAAACACACCTAACACTTCCTCACCCACCTCTTTCTGCCAGTGTTTGATCTTGTTGTTGTGTTCATTGATGGTGGTCTCTATCTGCTCAATGCGGAGCCGGACACTGAGGGACTCCTCCTGCAGCGCATGCTCCTGCTGCTGAAGGACCTTTATCTCCTTCAACACCCCCTGATACTGCTCCTGCACCTCAGGAAGTGCAGCCTAGAGGACAAGAAAAAACAGTGCTCAGCTTACTACAGTGTTCACTTGAAATTCATTTACATGTGTTAATTCTTTGTGCTGCAGCAAAAATTACCAATCTACTTTCACTAAAACAGAATATGGTCTAGAATTAATGATATAACCACATACCCACAATCCTACAGAAATTACTTGCATACTTTTACTTGGATAGCAACACTTTTCAAACATTGGTTAAAAGTAAATAGGAGATGTGGAATTTATCAGTCTTTCCTTTTATTAAAAAGGGTAGAGATTTTTTTCACTCCTTTATGGGACTTGTAATCAGCAACATTTCTCTTTATTTTAAAACAAGAGGCATAAAACTAGTTATCGACACTGCAAGAAAAACAGTTTTACAATAAACTGTCTTCTTGGAGCCAGAAACTACACCTTTTGGATATACTGTATTGATAAACATCTGGGCATTTTTCAGTGTCAACAACACTGAGCGTTAAACACACAGTGAAGAAAGCATGCCCACCTCAGCCTCCTGACAGGCTTTCATAATCTCTCCAGCCTCGTCCTCCAGTTTCTTCAGTTTTTCAGTGAGTTCAGCCATTGACTTCTCATTCTCCTCCATCTCACCCTGCACTCGATTCACACCATCCTCACACTTCTTCAGGTTCCTGCAC
Source organism: Chaunax sp. Z400 (assembly GCA_037577475.1). NCBI lineage: Eukaryota > Metazoa > Chordata > Actinopteri > Lophiiformes > Chaunacidae > Chaunax > Chaunax sp. Z400. The sequence continues at coordinate 11,524,614 of CM075192.1, forward strand.
AGGGGAGACAGACAGCAAAACTTAACATTAGATTATTGTCAGAGTGGCCGTGGTTAATATACAGTGTGCGTGAGCAGAAAAACTACCATGTTGCAAATGGATGACCACTGAAAGGAAACAGTCTTGTATTCATGGTTAAAAGGATCTGCGCTCAATGACAGTTTTGTCAACTTTTAACATCAGGATCTCATGTTAATCACGACTAGCCCATGCTGATGCTGTGTCTACACTCAGGAGGCATCTTCAGTGCCCCTTGTGTGTCTACACATGATGTGTTTAGGGACTGCATTGAGTGTAGATCTCCAGTGTTTTGGCAGCATTCAAAGCCAAACACACAATCACTGCAGTAAAATTAGAATAGACTTAAAGCACATAAATGCACTTCAGGATGGTTTCCCAGCCTAGCTAAAACAGGCTGGATTGATTAAAAGAGAAGAATATTTGTTCCATCAGACTAAAGTGAGATGAACGACTAAAACTGAAGAATTCAGGATTAAAAGTATATGAAAAAATAATATTGAGACTTTATGGTGTGTTCAGACAAAAAGTTAATTAAAATTTTGTGCAGTGAGATCACATACATAGTTAATGCAAAGATGTGAGTAGATGTGTTATTTGCACAAGATGAAAAAATTCAATTTCAGATCACATTTTATGGCTTTAAATAATAGAAGTTATTATTTAGATTACAAATACACCTCAGTGAGTGAGACAGAAACACAGTGAATGAAAAGAAAGAGGTATTTGCTGTACAGTCATGCTGTTGGAGTATTTCTCCAGAGTGTTCTTCATGTCTCGGAGCTGCGGTTGCAAGCTCTGGATGTTCTCCTCCAGCTGCAGCTTTCTCTCTTGCCAGCCCTGCAGCTTCGACATTTTCTCATTCAACTTGCTTTCCATACGGTCGAGTTAGAGAAAACACAAGAAAATCATCATGTCCCATACAGTGATGGCCTGCTGTGGAAATTATGTAACAGCTGGGTCCATATTCATCCAGCTGTCAGAATCCTTTTGAATACAGTTTTATGATATACAGTATGAACTTAATGATGATGTCTAATAGTATGTAGTCATGGTTTAAAATCACCTTCAAAAAAATGGCTATAAATGTGTCAATTCTGTAATAATTGAACATAACATCTACTTCATCACATATTCAATCTGTTTTTTGAGTTCTGGTACTGCATCTTGAGCTGTTCAAACAGTATTCATGTGTTCATTTTTAAGTTCTATTAAATGTGAGTGGACCTTGGATCATTCTTTTAGATTCCGTTTAAAGGTGAGGATGTTATTAAATAAACAATGTACAGTATAAGGTCTTTGAGTTCTAATATAATGTGGTTGCTGCTACATTAATATCTTAAAATTAAGTGCAAATTACAAGATTGTGAGAAAGGTTTCAGTGTTATAAAAGTAGCCATAATGCTGATGAAAACTGTTATTTTAAATCAAATGCAAAAGATTTCACTTTTACCATTCTCCCATCTAGAAAGGTTAATTTACAGCAGCACTAAATATGTACCGGAATGGAATTTTGGACCAGTTAGGACCAATTTTCTACTCCAAGACATGCCCTCACCTCCTCCTGGGAGAACTCTGTGCCAATACAGGAACCCATCCTGCCTTTCAATACTCTTCCTCCTCCAGTCATGGTTCCTGTAAGAGAGAAATAAAAATCAGACATGTAAAAACAGAATATATGCATGTATTATTATCTTCACAGAGAGAGCCATACAAATAGGAGCTATAGGGATAAAAAGATCAGCCATGTAAAATTGTGACAGAAAAAATAAGCCACCCACCTGCCATCTCGATTATCTGTCCCTTCAGGGTGACCACTCTCCAGCGCTTGTCTTTCTGGAAGGCCATCCTCGTGGCTTGCTCCATGTCCTGTGCCACCAGGGTATCCCTTAGTGCAAAGTAGAAAGCTGGTCGCACACTCTCATCTTTTACTCGCACCATGTCAAAGAGACGAGGGCTGTCCTCTGGAGTACGAATGGGAGCCATGTTCTTCTCCCACACCTTCATCTGGGCAAAAGAAGTGATTAGCTAAACAGAAGTTTAAAAGTTTGGAGGGTGTATGTCTTTGTCCAGGAATACCAGTAAAGAACAGTAACAGACAATTTGTGGTCAAAGACACAGAACTACTGTCCGTGAAGCAGGAATGATATTTAACAGAAACACTGAACCAATTTAGTCTCTACATAACAAGATGGTCTGTTCACACTGTCTTGATCAGGGGTCGCAAGATAATGACTTTTACCTTGTCAAGTCCAATGAAGGTGGCGACCCCAATGTTCTGTTCTTTGAGGAATGTAACACATTTCTGAGCTGTGTCAATGGTGTCCACCACAATATTGTCCAGAGCACCACAACTAGAGGAAATGGCCACATCGTACTTCTCATCTATGGCTCCAAGGTCTCCCTACAAGTACACAAACAAATCATACAGTAACACAGCGACTAGGGATGCACAATATACATATAGGACCAATAAGTTATCAGTCTCATACTCTGAAATTTATATTATTGGTTATTGGCCAATAAGCAGAATTGATAATACGAAGCAAAATTGCTTTTATTGATTTAAAAGTGCAACATCTGCACACTCTGACAGCGCCATTAAAGTTGGTACACCACTAAAGTTGGTTTGTGATCCACCAATAAACATGTTCAAGTCATCAATCTGATGCATCTGGATAGATCCACATGATGCAAGACTAAAGAACCAAACATGTCACCAGTGTGGATGTTCCCAAGGCCATAAGGAACAGGTATTATCAGATACTGGTAATGGCTTTTGGGGAAAAAAAACACACACATGCATCCCTTACAGCTACTATAAGCATAGACTTCTGGTTTTCATTCCAGACATTGTATGCTTAAAATTCAAATAAAATCAATTTGTAAAGGTGGAGAGGATGTTAGCAATTTTGAGAAGGTGCTGTGCACACCATAGCTAGATAATAATAATAATAATAATAATGATACCTTTATTAGTCCCACATGGGGAAATTCTTTCTCTGCATTTGACCCATCCCTGAGGAGCAGTGGGCTGCCACTACACGCGGCGCCCGGGGAGCAAATTGGGGTTCAGTATCTTGCTCAAGGATACTTCAACTTGTGGACTTGCAGGGGCTGAGGATCGAACCACCGACCTTTTGTTCCGTGAACGACCGCTCTACCCCCTGAGCCACAGCCGCCCAGATGACCATTAACTAAATTTTGCTGCGTAACCCTGTATATTAATATGTTCTAACAGCTTTTTACCAATCTTCCAAAGATGCCAGGAATTCTTCCACTCTTTTTCTGCTGCATGAGAGCATCCAGGACCTTTCCTCGACTGCGGTTGGAGGAAAGAGAGCTCTTGGCTTCATCCACCTTCTGTCTCATTTCCCTCACCACTTCCTTAGTCTCATTATCCATCTTCATCAGCTGCTCTTCCTCATCCTGTGGAAAAAGAGGAGCAATTCAACAGAAGCTCACACAAATGACGCCATCCACAGTGCAGAAATACTACACATGTAGTGAGTATATCTGAATGTGCAATGGTTCTAAAACAAGCTGATTTTTACAGATGAAAAATGTCCCATGTAAATGCTGTCTTAAAAAATACCACCTTAAACATTACCAACAATAGTTTTACCTTCTTGAGCTCTTTTTCTTTCTGTGGTACTTTGACTTCTAAGTCTTTGATGGCGGCACGGCGCTCACACAGCGTGTCAGTGGTTGTCTTAAGTGTCTGCTTGGCTGTGTTGAGCTGTGTCACCGCTGTGTTGTGACGACTAAGGTAGATGTCAAGTTCCAACTGAGCCAGGTCCATACGAGACCGGGTCTCATTTACGGCCTTACTGAGCTCCATCAGCTCTTTCTCTTTGGTCTGGAGAAGCCAAAAGAGAGGTACAATTGGAGGACTTGGAGACAAAATTTCACATAAACATCAAGATGTCTACATGTACACACCTCTTTGTCCTGTTGCAAGCCGCTTGTCTCTTCCTTCAGGCTCTCCATCACCTCCTTCAGTTTTTCCTCTTCTTTCACCTTCTGCTCCTCCAGCTCTTCCTTGCGATCTGTAGCCTCAGATATGGCCTTTTCACTGCTGGCTGGTATACCACGGACTTCCTCCAGCTAAAACATGAGCCAGACAGAGAATGTTTAAAAGTAGTGTTTGTGCAACACCTGTCTACAATCAACTTGAGGAGAAAACTCGTCAATGCACATTTCAACTTGACAAAGATTGTAGTAGCTACGTGCCTTTTAAATCAAATGATGAGATAAAGTGATTAGTGAAAACTTAAGACAAGAGAAGAAGTATATACACTGAAAATATTTTGTGCTAGTGTCAGATGGAAGCAACTGTGCTCCACATACAGAGGGAGGTCAAAACACACAACTGTAATCAACTCTAAACACTCATTCAGGACTGAGCAAACCCTGCTTAAGACTGGCAGAACAGTTTTGCAGCTTGACAAGGAGTGGTATGTGTGTGTAGTCTATGTTTTGTTGGGTTAACTGTGGGTGAAACATGAATGTGGCTGCTGGGAGTGCTACACAAGCCAGCCCATAGTTGACTACCACACAGCAGAACACTGCTCCCCAGACGTCTGCCTGACTCTGACCAAGACGTTTCCAGAGCAAAGTCATTGTAGGAGGAACAGATAGGGTTTTAAAGCAGAGAGAGAGAAGAGAGAATAAATTTAGTTCCCAGACAATGTTTGTATAAAAAAAGATTTCAGTAAGTACACAAGTTAGAGAAACATTAGTCTAAAAGACAGAAACATCAATAATGATTATACAGAACAGGGGTGGGCCATCAATAGGCACACTTTAACATTCAACTTGTGATTTACTTTACAGCCCCCTGGTGGCAGGTTTAGGGCAGATACTCCTTCCTGCCATGAAATTCGGACTTCAATTCTCTAGGTTTTATTTTTTCTATGGATCATGTTTATTTAAAAGATTTCTCTTTTCTCGAGGTAAGAAAAAAATCTTTGAAAATTAAAGCAAGGTCCCGAAACACTTCTACTTGTATAAAGTGATTTATATATTTTTAAATCATTTCCAGTAGCAGTATTCATGTTTATTGTACAGAATCAAATTTCCCTTTACCTTGTATTTCTTTGTGTGGCTGTAAATAAATCAATAAATTTTTCTGGAACCACATGACCAGCAGCCAGTTTTTTGTTCAAAAACACAACATTGTCTGTAATATTTATATACAAATTTAACTTCACAACTAAAACAATTTTTAATTTTCACGAGAAATGCAGACCAGCAACATTTTGACATAGACCAGTTGCATGTTCACCAATTAGCTTGAGTGTACTATTGGGATGGGTACGTCCAAATCTCATTCTTGATATGTCTTCTTTTTTTAAAATTTCTGCTAATTCCTCACATTTCTCCTACCCTCCTTTGAATACTGTGAAAATGTCTTCCTTTAGTTTCCTTGTTCCATTTCTCCTTCCGCTTCTTTAGCATTTCTGACATAATTTTACTTTTAACTTCGGCTTTACTATAGTTTACTGCACGGATGGACTGGCCATCTGGAGTACCAGGAGAATTCCTCCTTTTTAGCCCGGAGGACGTGTCGTCCATGATTTTCAAAAAGATTTTCAAATGTTGACTCATCAGACCAAAGGACTGTTCTAGATAGTATAGTTATTAGTAGCATAACATAGTTAGTTAATGAAATAGAGAGAGCTCAACCTCATGAAATCTTTGGCTGCAGCATTAAAACCCTGTCAAAATCCCAGCTTCATCTTGAGTTTGCTTTGACATTGTGGTATAACAGCATGCTATTGCAGTACTATAGGTTTTGCCATACCTTCTGACATTATAGATTATGACTAATCACAATGTAATTACTAGTATTTACTGACAGGTAAAAGATGTTTGATTTAATGTTAAAACCACATACCGTAGTGATTTAGCATCATTGACCTGATCGTAAAAAAAGAGCATAAACATATTGCTTGAGTAGAATAACATTTTATTGCAGTATAAAAAGATGACTTATGCAACCTTGTGCTGACAATAGTACCTGTTTCCAGGGTTGTAAATGAAAGGCATCATCTCCTACTTCCTCTTTGTAGGGATCAACAACTGCATTAACAGTATAGTTAACTTGCATATGAGGTGTAAGATATTTTTTTTAACTGTACTCTTGTTACATCATCATAATTAACCTCATCACAATGACACATTCTTCCCTTATCATGCAGTATGTGTTTTATTTTAAGTGTTAAATGTTGACACTAGTTCCACCTTTGCCTTGGCCACATATTGAAAATATTTTAGAGACAGAATACAACACAAACGCATTAACAAGCTTTACATTAGGTCTGAAACTGAAAGATATTTCCAATATAATTTTTTTTAATTCATTGATTTTTTTTGTCAGAAGCCTGTGGAAAAAAAACTTGTTCTGGACCTTTGGGCAGATGTAACAAGTAATTCTAAGATAACTTACGATTTTTTTTTTTTTTTTTGCATTACTCACCCCTCTCTCAAATTTTAGTAAGAGAAAATAATCAGCATAAATCTGCCATAAAAATAACCATTAGTTCATATAAAACAGAGAATGTGCCATGTGAGAAGCTGGAACCAGTGAATGTTTGGTATTCTATCTTAGAAGTGTTTCAGATAACTTTATTCCACCACAGCAAGACACATTTGGAATATTTTCTTTAATCCAAGTGGTAAATTTAATAATTCACCAGAAGCTAAAAATTTATGTTTCATTGCATTATAACATGACTCAAAAAAGTTTCAGTCCAGATTTCAGTTTGTTAACGTCACTCTGGTTCCAAAGACGGCCTTCAGCTGTTCTCGTTTGTGCCGAGACTCCTGGGAAGTTGTGTGTTGTGTTACTCTCAAACTCCACTGGCTGGTCAAATACCGTCATTGTTGAGTAGTTCTCCACCATGAGGCATGAAGGGTCATCCGACTGTCCAGGGACTTTACCAAGAGGATAGTTCCTCCATAAAACTTTATCAGTGCACACCTGCCATGGAGAACCTCTGAGCAATTTTGCTTTTTCAGCCTGAACCCACGCGGACCTTTCCTGGGAGGACTCGCTCCTGTCCGAGTCAGCTGTAGAACGCCAGGGATGGCTGTGGCACCATGAATGCTGCAGCTTCTCTTGCAAACTCTCCAGTGTGTATATTGGCTGTTGTTCCTGCTCTAGGGACGTATCAGACTTTGTTTGTGCAGTCCATGTGTAGATGGAGCAGAGCTGGAGCAGCTTCTGTCGAGTTTCCAGAGGGAGAGGATGCTCCATGTCATCCAGGATTAACTGGAGCAAGTGAGGTGTGCTGATACAGGGAGCATCCAGGCATGCTGAGAGCAGCTGCTGCCACCGCAGATGTATGCGGTTGACAAAAATCCTGTCCTTCATTCGGGCCTTCTTTTGTGCTTTTGTTTCAAAACGGTATTCAAATTTCGTACTGTTACAGAAGAGGACTTCAGCAATCCACGCAGAAATGTAGAAAGCCCTGTGATTATTCTGCTCGTTAGCAAGCGGCTTCAGTTCAACAAAGAGCTTCTCCAGAAGAAGGTGAATAAAGGATGGTGAGTTGAGCATCTTCAGGAGGGGCAGCCAGAAACGCAGGAAGGTTTGAGGGAGTCTGGGTTCAGTGGGAGAGGCACTGTCACAAGTGTCACAGCCTAATGTTTCCAGCTGTTCGACAGTAGGAACTAGAAATCCATTTTCCAACAACAAGTCAATCAATAAATCACTTGACTCCAAAGCAAACTGTTTGATCTCACCTAGTAACCAGCTCATGTCTGAAAATGGGGCTGGCCACAAACCCGTCTCTTTGACTTCAGGACGCCCATCAAAAGCCTGGTACTGCTCCTTTTCAAAGGATATCAGAAGTTCCCGTGCATTCTTGTAGGCTTCCATCTCTTTTTGGCGGGCAATGAGCTCATCCTCTTTGTGTTTTAGGTCAATTTCTTCATCTTCTCCAACCAGCTGTGATTCCCAGTCCTGGTTTGGATCTCCTCCTAGCTGCCTGGCCCAGTATTCCTGCTGGAGCCATTCTAGAACCACCTTACATCCCTTTCGACACCATTTCAAGGTAGGGAGCTTGCGGTGTGTAAAATCATGCCTAAGGTTTACAATCCACTCTGGGATGTTTAGATTCCCAGCCAGTCGCCGTAGTGGACGGGCTGTTTTCCCTTGTTGTCGTTCAGTGATCAAATTAACAAACCGTACCAGGGCCGCTCCATAAAGCAGAACTAGGTCGTCTCCGTCTAGCTGTCCTGATCTGTCCAGGACTTGGCACCTTACCAGGTCCGCTGTACACTCCACTGCGACGGGACTGCTATTGGCATACCTGCCTTTCCACGCTGATATCCTCTGCAGTGCATACCTCTGTAAAGCTGGGTCCGTTGAGTAAAGATACTCCAGAACCTGATCCCACTCGGCTTTGTTGACCCATGCCACCACATGGCGTTTTTTCTCTGAGCCCTTTTTCTTCATTTTGATGGAGGAAGCGACGAGTGGTCGACTTACGTTAACACCTTAACCAAATAACACTCCTTTAGCCCGAGAAATCGTCGTCTTCTGAAAAGCACTGTCACAAAAAAAGCGTCAAATCGCATCCCGGAAATGACATATTTATGTCTTCTTCTTCTTCTTCTTCTTCTGTCGTTTTTTGCCGGGTGGCAGCCGGCGTTAAAGTGCATTACCGCCGCCTCCTGTGTTGGAGTGTGGACGACCAGAGTTATCTACCCCCTCCAAAAAAAAACAACAGAAAAAACCCCCACAAACAAAATAAATTAATAAATTAAAACCTACATTCGATTAATCAGTCTTGTTTCTTACAAATAATGGAATAAACTCTCTAACCCGATGGAAAATAGGTTATTCAGATTAAGTTCTTCCATGCTGTGCCTTCTGATTTCCCTCCTCAATATTTCTCATCCTTGGTGTACTTTTGGCAGTGACAAATTACATGCTCCACTGATTCCTCTACTTGACAGTAATCACATAATCCTGTATCCCAGCTGTGCTGCCATTCTCTAATGATGCTACTCTTGATTATTCCTTTTGCTTCAGATTTGCTTCACGATATCTCCATGATCTCTTTTTGCTTCAGAGCCTCTTTAGCTAAAGCATCCACCTTTTCATTGCCTTTTATCCCTCTGTGAGCCGGTATCCACATAAATGTTGAATGGACATTCTTGTTTTCTATTCTGTACAGTTTCAAAGATTTCATTAACCAAATCCTGTCTACAAGATGAGCCTGACTGCAATGACTTCAATGCAGAGCATGAATCTGAGCACAGAATAACTTTATCAATTTGTGTCTCTTCTGTCAGCTGTAATTTTTATGCAATTGCTAGCATCTCAACTGTAAATGCAGACAAATGATCTGATGTAGGTTTTTTAATAAATATTTGTAATGCTGGTATACAAAAAGCAAACCCTGTGTTCCCTGTATTGGGGTCTTTGGATTCATCAGTGTATACTGGGACGGATGTATTATATAATGTTTGTAACCTATCTTCAACAAGGACTGCAACATTTCCAAAACATTTGTACCCCTGCATTTTTTCTAAAGAATAGAAATCAACAGCCACTGGGGGGAACAGCCAGGGAGGTGTTACTGGTAGTGGATCTTAGGGATATATCTCTTCTGACTTAATGCCATATTTTGTGCTACTTTCTCCTTGCTCCATGCAAAACACTCCAGTTTGGCCCTGTCTCTTTCCCAACAGAAGTACTTTGTTTGTTGGATGTCGATCTTCAATATGCCCTTGGAGTAGTACTGGGCAACTACCTTTGCCCAGTAGTTCATCATTATTTGCTTTCGTCTCATTTGCAATGGCATTTCACCCAACTCAACTTGGAGAGCAGCGACTCAGAGCTTGAGCTTGTGTCACTTCCAACTTCTTTAGTGATGTTTTACCGCTGAGCCATAAACAGTACACCCGTAATCAAATACTGATCGCATCATCCCTACATCGATGTTGTTAATTGCATATCTACTCGCTCCCCAGTCTAACCCTGCTAAACATCGCATAACATTCAATATCTTTTTACACTTATTGATTATCTTATTAATATGCTCATTCCATGTCAAACCATACTCCCAGGAAGCTAAAGACTTTAAATTGTTCAATTCTTTGACCATACATGTTTAAATGCATGTATATCAACCTCTCTCCTCTTTGTGAAAAGTATTGTTTTTGTTTTTTCTACTGAAAACTTGAACCCCCATGAATATGACCATTTTTCAACAATGTTGACTGCATCTTGCATTTTCTCCATAATATGTCTGACATTTTTCCCCCTTTTCCATAAGGCTCCATCGTCAGCAAACAATGATCGTTCAATATCACCCTGTAGTTGACAGAACACATCATTTATCATAATGGAAAAGAGTATTGGACTAATTACACTGCCCTGAGGAATGCCATTGTCGATCATGTATCTTTGGGATAATGTTGCTCCAACTTCAACTTGGACAAATCTGTCAAATAAGAAGTTTTTAATCTTTAAAAAAAAAAGAATTATATGTCTTACCGTCTATTCCTATTATGTTCAGTTTTATCAATAACCCTTCCTTCCAAAGCAAAGCAAAGCAGAGCAAATTTATTTATATAGCACATTTCGTACACTGAGGCAATTCAAAGTGCCTTATGCAAATTCTTCCCTCAATATCACACAGGTACAGTGAATAGCTAAACACTCTCTAACAGAACAAATGGAGCAAAGCAAAAGGAGGAGAGAGGGGCAAGAAGGATAATGAAAAGGAGAAAGGAAGAAGAAGTGGAGCAATTAAAATCCACTAAGTTTACAAGGAAAGCGAGAGATGCCAAATTTAGCTTAACAACAATCCACCAATCTGAACAGAGCGACAAACTGACTGGAGCTACTCAGCTAATGAACAGTTATGAAGGACAGAGATCTGAACTCACAAAAATGGCTGACATGAAATCCACCAATCAGAAACAAGTACATTTCAGGCATGTCTTTTAAAGAAAATACAAGATGATGTGGTAGGCTTTTATTTTTATTTTTTTAATTGTATATCACATTCCAGCAGGACTTGGAACATTTTACAGTGACCTTATTCTGTGTATTAAATACACAGAAAACATTATCAGCCAATGACAATCAACCGTGCACAGCAACCCATGTTAATTAACATCAACTGAGTCACAGATGAATGCTAGCTAATGCTAATTTTAAGTTCAGTGACAAATGACCAACAACTTAATGGTTTATTATTTAGTAGCAGTAATAGTGGGGCATTCTGAATCTTATTTTCATACTTCCAACAACCTCGAGTACATATTTTTCATGCTTATTGGTATAGTTACCGCATCTGGAGCATTTCCCCAAGTACTGGGTGGCTGCATGGCCTGGTCGTAGTAATGTTGTGAATAGCTGGTAGTGCATGGGGTGCAGGGGCTTAGTGGTAGAGGTAGTAGGCCTACCTTTGTTTCAACAATCAGCCACATCCACTAGATGGATTACTGGCACTGGTCCTCACTACTTGCCCAACTCTCACCTATGGCTCCAAGAAGTTGTTTGTTTGCATGTATGTCTTTGAGATTTGATTTTATTTTAAATAGAAAATAACCCACAAAATAAAATCTGTATTAGAAACAAGTGACATAAAATAAATTATAAATATGATATAAATAAGGCATTGCACAAAATGAGATATTAAAGAAACCAGTGAAGACATTAACTTTCCAAATTTCCCTGATGTATTAAAGGTGTGAGTAACGCAAACTGACGTCAACTCTAGCTCTTTATTGATTAGCAAAGCACGTTACTATCGTCCAAAAGTAACGCTCTGCTCCAACAGCGGTGACTACCAATGCAATAAACTATTCATTTCATCACATTAACGTTTCTGTACCTCTGTCGCTTCCCCGTTTTTCTTCCTATTCCTTCCTTCTTTTCCTTCGCTGGCCGCCAGCGCCCCCCCACTCCCACCAGAGGAGGCAGGTAAAGTGTAACGAGTGGGGTGGGGGGCGGCAGGAACCCAGATAAAAGCCCTCTCCGTTATTTAATAGGCTCTTTGCTATGCAGTTATGTTGTTGTGGGCTTATGTAATATTTTGATATAATAGTAGAGATAGTATTAGTAAAAATTGTAAAAGCTAAACATTTAGATTCCCCCCCCCCATTTGCGGCGCCCCTATGGATGACGGCGCCCTTAGCATTCGCCGATACAGCCTATGCCATTGCCTAGGGCCGGCGCTGGGCGCACTGACTCGGGCAAGTGCTGCCTTTGTCATACAGACAAGAAGGAAAGTCTGTCATGTCCACTGGCAAATCCCTCCAAAAGGGCAAGTGATGGGTACAGCCTCTTGGCAAGGTATATTCCTCGATTCCATTCTCTCAGTCAGCTCCCAATTATACTTGATCCTGCAAGGCTTGACGATGGCAGAGGGATAGATGCAATACTGAGGGAAAAACAAGGCGCAGTACCATCAGAGTTGCCGTTGTTCAACAACACTAAGTTGAAAAGGGCTGAAAAACGATCAACTCCTTAAACCACTGGAGATGAGATCAAAGCGCTCAAAGGAAACGCAAACATCACGCAACACCTCATCAAAGATTGCACCATCAAAGGAGCCTGAAACCATATGAAGGTGATGCAGCAGAAAATCTGGTTCTCACCAGAGAAATCAACGCCAGTACAACCAGAGTGACAACAAACATGACTGAAAATGGAGTAAGTAGTTCCACTGTTAGTTATTGAAGTGATAAGGTAAATTCAACAGTTTGTTTCAGCATATACGTATTACCAGACAAATTATATAAAAACTACTAGTACACATGATGCTAGGAGTTGTAGGCTGTTATTCTGGATTATTAATCCTATTGCTGGTTAAGGTTTAACGTGTTCTCCACGTTCAGCGCGTGTGTAAGTGTTGTCTATTGTGGCAGGACAGGTACCGCTAGCCGGTGATTGATTAGCGATTTAACTTGGCTCGACCTGGACTGTTTGCTTGCACATAAAAAGGTCTTTCTTCTCAAAACGTAGTTTATTTATTTATTTAACCTTAATTTAACCAGGAGAATAAAACCCATTGAGATCAATGATCTGTTTTACAAGGGTGACCTGGCCAAGAAGGCAGCAGCACATGTCATGAATTACACATAAAACAACACTGTATACAAACAGAAGAAATATTGATACAGACAGCAATAAAAAAGAATATACAATGGAATCATATTTAAAGTGCAGGTCGTAATATTAAACTCATGTAATTAAGTTAAGACATCAAAGGAAGCTTTCCCAACATTACCCTCATAACTCCTGTGTCAGCAGGTGGATGGGGCATGACACGTCTGCTTGTAGTTTTTATCATTTCGACCATGATTGAAGGAATTCAGGACCAATGTAACAATCATTTGTCGTGATTAGAAAACAAAGTTCTGAAATGAATACAGTTTTTGAATGAATTATTTGCACAGTAGCTAGCACAACCAGGGTGCATTGAAGCCACTGTTAACACAGTGAATGACCTTTGACCAGAGGTATCATTTTCCTAAATCCACTCAAATCTTGAACAGTCCAAGTGAATTAATAGGTGGCAGTGAAATATGAGTTTGAATATGTCCAAACCATTCTAGGACTTTTTATAGAACAAATAAATGTGCAATGTAAAGTGATTCAAAACTCATTTATTTTTTAAATCATGTTGTTGTTAGGTCAAGGATAGACTTTGTTTGCAACCGTTGACAACACTAACACTAAAGTACGAACTGTACTTTAGTAATTTAGTGAATTGATTTTGGGAACCTGCAGCATTCTTACATCTTTCACTGTGCCCATATGCGCCTGTAGCCCTTAAAATGATTTGTTCACCACGTGTAGCTGGGACCCTACTTCTAGCCAGGATTGCGTGCCGTGATACACTCTTAATATTTCTTTTGCCATTCTCCCTCTTCTGTTTTCCAGAGTTATTATTACAGCCGAACAAACATGCACACCAGTGCACCAATGGTACAGACGAGTAGAGGTCTACGACTTGTCAGGCCCGCTGACGCCTATCCGCCCAGCTCCCAGATGCAGTCATCCCATACTGCCTCCTCTCAGGGCTACTTCATCCCCCTTGCACAGGTTAGTTCAAATTAGTAATCACCAGAATGTTAAAATGATGCACATATTACTGTTCTACCTGAAAACCTTTCCGCATAATACATAGTGCATTCTCTTGCCCGAGTATAAGATAATTTTTTGAAACAACTGAACCATTTCTACGTTAACAACCACAGGTGGAGATAGTGCCTGCTCCCTACAGAGTGGGTTAATTAGATTAAGAGTGTGTTGCACTGTGGGTTGTTTGATGTTGCAAGGCCTGCAGGGTTTTTAATGTCTGTTAATATTGTCTATGTTACACATAAGTGAACCTAAAATAAGGAAGCCTGGTTAAACCTACTGGAATTTCTGACAGCTAGTGATGCTTGTTTTGCTGCCATAGAGAAATTAATTTTTGGACCAGTGAAAATGGGCTAATAGCAAAGACTGTCTCATCTGTCAAGTAATTTCTAGTCTTTCTTCTCAAAACATAGTTTATTTATTTATTCAACCTTTATTTAACCAGGAGAATAAAACCCATTGAGATCAAAGATCTCTTTTACAAGGGTGACCTGGCCAAGAAGGCAGCAGCACACGTTGTGAACTACACATAAAACAACACTGTATACAAACAGAAGAAATATTGATACAGACAGCAATAAAAAAGAATACACAATGGAATCATATTTAAAGTGCAGGTCGTAATATTAAACTCATGTAATTAAGTTAAGACATCAAAGGAAGCTTTCCCAACATTACCCTCATAACTCCTGTGTCAGCAGGTGGATGGGGCATGACACGTCTGCTTGTAGTTATTATCATTTCCACCATGATTGAAGGAATTCAGGACCAATGTAACAATCATTTGTCGTGATTAGAAAACAAAGTTCTGAAATGAATACAGTTTTTGACTGAATTATTTGTACAGTAGCTAGCACAACCAGGGTGCATTGAAGCCACTGTTAACACAGTGAATGACCTTTGACCAGAGGTATCATTTTCCTAAATCCACTCAAATCTTGAACAGTCCAAGTGAATTAATAGGTGGCAGTGAAATATGAGTTTGAAGATGTCCAAACCATTCTAGGACTTTTTATAGAACAAATAAATGTGCAACGTAAAGTGATTCAAAACTCATTTATTTTTTAAATCATGTTGTTGTCAGGTCAAGGATAGACTTTGTTTGCAACCGTTGACAACACTAACATACAGTTCTATACTTTAGTGAATTGATTTTGGGAACCTGCAGCATTCTTACATCTTTCACTGTGCCCATATGCGCCTATAGCCCTTAAAATGATTTGTTCACCACGTGTAGCTGGGACCCTACTTCTAGCCAGGATCGCTCGTGCCGTGATACGCTCTTAATATTTCTTTTGCCATTCTCCCTCTTCTGTTTTCCAGAGGTATTATCAGAGCCAAACAAAGATGCACACCAGTGCACCAATCGTACAGACGAGTAGAGGTCTACGACTTGTCAGGCCCGCTGACGTCTATCCGCCCAGCTCCCAGATGCAGTCGTCCCATACTGCCTCCTCTCAGGGCAACCTCAATCCCCTTGCACAGGTTAGTTCAAATTAGTAATCACCAGAATGTTAAAATGATGCACATATTACTGTTCTACCTGAAAACCTTTCCGCATAATACATAGTGCATTCTCTTGCCCGAGTATAAGATAATTTTTTGAAACAACTGAACCATTTCTACGTTAACAACCACAGGTGGAGATAGTGCCTGCTCCCTACAGAGTGGGTTAATTACATTAAGAGTGTGTTGCACTGTGGGTTGTTTGATGTTGCAAGGCCAGCAGGGTTTTTAATGTCTGTTAATATTGTCTATGTTACACTTAAGTGAACCTAAAATAAGGAAGCCTGGTTAAACCTACTGGAATTTCTGACAGCTAGTGATGCTTGTTTTGCTGCCATAGAGAAATTAATTTTTGGACCAGTGAAAATGGGCTAATAGCAAAGACTGTCTCATCTGTCAAGTAATTTCTAGTCTTTCTTCTCAAAACGTAGTTTATTTATTTATTTAACCTTTATTTAACCAGGAGAATAAAACCCATTGAGATCAATGATCTGTTTTACAAGGGTGACCTGGCCAAGAAGGCAGCAGCACACGTTGTGAATTACACATAAAACAACACTGTATACAAACAGAAGAAATATTGATACAGACAGCAATAAAAAAGAATATACAATGGAATCATATTTAAAGTGCAGGTCGTAATATTAAACTCATGTAATTAAGTTAAGACATCAAAGGAAGCTTTCCCAACATTACCCTCATAACTCCTGTGTCAGCAGGTAGATGGGACATGACACGTCTGCTTGTAGTTTTTATCATTTCCACCATGATTGAAGGAATTCAGGACCAATGTAACAATCATTTGTCGTGATTAGAAAACAAAGTTCTGAAATGAATACAGTTTTTGACTGAATTATTTGCACAGTAGCTAGCACAACCAGGGTGCATTGAAGCCACTGTTAACACAGTGAATGACCTTTGACCAGAGGTATCATTTTCCTAAATCCACTCAAATCTTGAACAGTCCAAGTGAATTAATAGGTGGCAGTGAAATATGAGTTTGAAGATGTCCAAACCATTCTAGGACTTTTTATAGAACAAATAAATGTGCAACATAAAGTGATTCAAAACTCATTTATTTTTTAAATCATGTTGTTGTCAGGTCAAGGATAGACTTTGTTTGCAACCGTTGACAACACTAACATACAGTTCAGTACTTTAGTGAATTGATTTTGGGAACCTGCAGCATTCTTACATCTTTCACTGTGCCCATATGCGCCTATAGCCCTTAAAATGTTTGTTCACCACGTGTAGCTGGGACCCTACTTCTAGCCAGGATCGCTCGTGCCGTGATACACTCTTAATATTTCTTTTGCCTTTCTCCCTCTTCTGTTTTCCAGAGTTATTATTACAGCCGAACAAACATGCACACCAGTGCACCAATGGTAGAGACGAGTAGTAGTCCACGACCTGTCAGGCCCGCTGACGTCTATCCGCCCAGCTCCCAGATGCAGTCGTCCCATACTGCCTCCTCTCAGGGCAACCTCAATCCCCTTGCACAGGTTAGTTCAAATTAGTAATCACCAGAATGTTAAAATGATGCACATATTACTGTTCTACCTGAAAACCTTTCCACATAATACATAGTGCATTCTCTTGCCCGAGTATAAGATATTATTTTGAAACAACCAAACCTTTCTACGTCAACAACCACAGGTGGAGATAGTACCTTCTCCCTACAGAGTGGGTTAATTACATTAAGAGTGTGTTGCACTGTGGGTTGTTTGATGTTGCAAGGCCAGCAGGGTTTTTAATGTCTGTTAATATTGTCTATGTTACACTTAAGTGAACCTAAAATAAGGAAGCCTGGTTAAACCTACTGGAATTTCTGACAGCTAGTGATGCTTGTTTTGCTGCCATAGAGAAATTAATTTTTGGACCAGTGAAAATGGGCTAATAGCAAAGACTGTCTCATCTGTCAAGTAATTTCTAGTCTTTCTTCTCAAAACGTAGTTTATTTAACCTTTATTTAACCAGGAGAATAAAACCCATTGAGATCAATGATCTGTTTTACAAGGGTGACCTGGCCAAGAAGGCAGCAGCACACGTTGTGAATTACACATAAAACAACACTGTATACAAACAGAAGAAATATTGATACAGACAGCAATAAAAAAGAATATACAATGGAATCATATTTAAAGTGCAGGTCGTAATATTAAACTCATGTAATTAAGTTAAGACATCAAAGGAAGCTTTCCCAACATTACCCTCATAACTCCTGTGTCAGCAGGTAGATGGGACATGACACGTCTGCTTGTAGTTTTTATCATTTCCACCATGATTGAAGGAATTCAGGACCAATGTAACAATCATTTGTCGTGATTAGAAAACAAAGTTCTGAAATGAATACAGTTTTTGACTGAATTATTTGCACAGTAGCTAGCACAACCAGGGTGCATTGAAGCCACTGTTAACACAGTGAATGACCTTTGACCAGAGGTATCATTTTCCTAAATCCACTCAAATCTTGAACAGTCCAAGTGAATTAATAGGTGGCAGTGAAATATGAGTTTGAAGATGTCCAAACCATTCTAGGACTTTTTATAGAACAAATAAATGTGCAACATAAAGTGATTCAAAACTCATTTATTTTTTAAATCATGTTGTTGTCAGGTCAAGGATAGACTTTGTTTGCAACCGTTGACAACACTAACATACAGTTCAGTACTTTAGTGAATTGATTTTGGGAACCTGCAGCATTCTTACATCTTTCACTGTGCCCATATGCGCCTATAGCCCTTAAAATGTTTGTTCACCACGTGTAGCTGGGACCCTACTTCTAGCCAGGATCGCTCGTGCCGTGATACACTCTTAATATTTCTTTTGCCTTTCTCCCTCTTCTGTTTTCCAGAGTTATTATTACAGCCGAACAAACATGCACACCAGTGCACCAATGGTAGAGACGAGTAGTAGTCCACGACCTGTCAGGCCCGCTGACGTCTATCCGCCCAGCTCCCAGATGCAGTCGTCCCATACTGCCTCCTCTCAGGGCAACCTCAATCCCCTTGCACAGGTTAGTTCAAATTAGTAATCACCAGAATGTTAAAATGATGCACATATTACTGTTCTACCTGAAAACCTTTCCACATAATACATAGTGCATTCTCTTGCCCGAGTATAAGATATTATTTTGAAACAACCAAACCTTTCTACGTCAACAACCACAGGTGGAGATAGTACCTTCTCCCTACAGAGTGGGTTAATTACATTAAGAGTGTGTTGCACTGTGGGTTGTTTGATGTTGCAAGGCCAGCAGGGTTTTTAATGTCTGTTAATATTGTCTATGTTACACTTAAGTGAACCTAAAATAAGGAAGCCTGGTTAAACCTACTGGAATTTCTGACAGCTAGTGATGCTTGTTTTGCTGCCATAGAGAAATTAATTTTTGGACCAGTGAAAATGGGCTAATAGCAAAGACTGTCTCATCTGTCAAGTAATTTCTAGTCTTTCTTCTCAAAACGTAGTTTATTTAACCTTTATTTAACCAGGAGAATAAAACCCATTGAGATCAATGATCTGTTTTACAAGGGTGACCTGGCCAAGAAGGCAGCAGCACACGTTGTGAATTACACATAAAACAACACTGTATACAAACAGAAGAAATATTGATACAGACAGCAATAAAAAAGAATATACAATGGAATCATATTTAAAGTGCAGGTCGTAATATTAAACTCATGTAATTAAGTTAAGACATCAAAGGAAGCTTTCCCAACATTACCCTCATAACTCCTGTGTCAGAAGGTAGATGGGACATGACACGTCTGCTTGTAGTTTTTATCATTTCCACCATGATTGAAGGAATTCAGGACCAATGTAACAATCATTTGTCGTGATTAGAAAACAAAGTTCTGAAATGAATACAGTTTTTGACTGAATTATTTGCACAGTAGCTAGCACAACCAGGGTGCATTGAAGCCACTGTTAACACAGTGAATGACCTTTGACCAGAGGTATCATTTTCCTAAATCCACTCAAATCTTGAACAGTCCAAGTGAATTAATAGGTGGCAGTGAAATATGAGTTTGAAGATGTCCAAACCATTCTAGGACTTTTTATAGAACAAATAAATGTGCAACATAAAGTGATTCAAAACTCATTTATTTTTTAAATCATGTTGTTGTCAGGTCAAGGATAGACTTTGTTTGCAACCGTTGACAACACTAACATACAGTTCAGTACTTTAGTGAATTGATTTTGGGAACCTGCAGCATTCTTACATCTTTCACTGTGCCCATATGCGCCTATAGCCCTTAAAATGTTTGTTCACCACGTGTAGCTGGGACCCTACTTCTAGCCAGGATCGCTCGTGCCGTGATACACTCTTAATATTTCTTTTGCCTTTCTCCCTCTTCTGTTTTCCAGAGTTATTATTACAGCCGAACAAACATGTACACCAGTGCACCAATGGTAGAGACGAGTAGTAGTCCACGACCTGTCAGGCCCGCTGACGTCTATCCGCCCAGCTCCCAGATGCAGTCGTCCCATACTGCCTCCTCTCAGGGCAACCTCAATCCCCTTGCACAGGTTAGTTCAAATTAGTAATCACCAGAATGTTAAAATGATGCACATATTACTGTTCTACCTGAAAACCTTTCCACATAATACATAGTGCATTCTCTTGCCCGAGTATAAGATATTATTTTGAAACAACCAAACCTTTCTACGTCAACAACCACAGGTGGAGATAGTACCTTCTCCCTACAGAGTGGGTTAATTACATTAAGAGTGTGTTGCACTGTGGGTTGTTTGATGTTGCAAGGCCAGCAGGGTTTTTAATGTCTGTTAATATTGTCTATGTTACACTTAAGTGAACCTAAAATAAGGAAGCCTGGTTAAACCTACTGGAATTTCTGACAGCTAGTGATGCTTGTTTTGCTGCCATAGAGAAATTAATTTTTGGACCAGTGAAAATGGGCTAATAGCAAAGACTGTCTCATCTGTCAAGTAATTTCTAGTCTTTCTTCTCAAAACGTAGTTTATTTAACCTTTATTTAACCAGGAGAATAAAACCCATTGAGATCAATGATCTGTTTTACAAGGGTGACCTGGCCAAGAAGGCAGCAGCACACGTTGTGAATTACACATAAAACAACACTGTATACAAACAGAAGAAATATTGATACAGACAGCAATAAAAAAGAATATACAATGGAATCATATTTAAAGTGCAGGTCGTAATATTAAACTCATGTAATTAAGTTAAGACATCAAAGGAAGCTTTCCCAACATTACCCTCATAACTCCTGTGTCAGCAGGTAGATGGGACATGACACGTCTGCTTGTAGTTTTTATCATTTCCACCATGATTGAAGGAATTCAGGACCAATGTAACAATCATTTGTCGTGATTAGAAAACAAAGTTCTGAAATGAATACAGTTTTTGACTGAATTATTTGCACAGTAGCTAGCACAACCAGGGTGCATTGAAGCCACTGTTAACACAGTGAATGACCTTTGACCAGAGGTATCATTTTCCTAAATCCACTCAAATCTTGAACAGTCCAAGTGAATTAATAGGTGGCAGTGAAATATGAGTTTGAAGATGTCCAAACCATTCTAGGACTTTTTATAGAACAAATAAATGTGCAACATAAAGTGATTCAAAACTCATTTATTTTTTAAATCATGTTGTTGTCAGGTCAAGGATAGACTTTGTTTGCAACCGTTGACAACACTAACATACAGTTCAGTACTTTAGTGAATTGATTTTGGGAACCTGCAGCATTCTTACATCTTTCACTGTGCCCATATGCGCCTATAGCCCTTAAAATGTTTGTTCACCACGTGTAGCTGGGACCCTACTTCTAGCCAGGATCGCTCGTGCCGTGATACACTCTTAATATTTCTTTTGCCTTTCTCCCTCTTCTGTTTTCCAGAGTTATTATTACAGCCGAACAAACATGCACACCAGTGCACCAATGGTAGAGACGAGTAGTAGTCCACGACCTGTCAGGCCCGCTGACGTCTATCCGCCCAGCTCCCAGATGCAGTCGTCCCATACTGCCTCCTCTCAGGGCAACCTCAATCCCCTTGCACAGGTTAGTTCAAATTAGTAATCACCAGAATGTTAAAATGATGCACATATTACTGTTCTACCTGAAAACCTTTCCACATAATACATAGTGCATTCTCTTGCCCGAGTATAAGATATTATTTTGAAACAACCAAACCTTTCTACGTCAACAACCACAGGTGGAGATAGTACCTTCTCCCTACAGAGTGGGTTAATTACATTAAGAGTGTGTTGCACTGTGGGTTGTTTGATGTTGCAAGGCCAGCAGGGTTTTTAATGTCTGTTAATATTGTCTATGTTACACTTAAGTGAACCTAAAATAAGGAAGCCTGGTTAAACCTACTGTAATTTCTGACAGCTAGTGATGCTTGTTTTGCTGCCATAGAGAAATTAATTTTTGGACCAGTGAAAATGAGTTAACAGCAAAGACTGTCTCATCTGTCAAGTAATTTCTAGTCTTTCTTCTCAAAACGTAGTTTATTTATTTATTTAACCTTTATTTAACCAGGAGAATAAAACCCATTGAGATCAATGATCTGTTTTACAAGGGTGACCTGGCCAAGAAGGCAGCAGCACACGTTGTGAATTACACATAAAACAACACTGTATACAAACAGAAGAAATATTGATACAGACAGCAATAAAAAAGAATATACAATGGAATCATATTTAAAGTGCAGGTCGTAATATTAAACTCATGTAATTAAGTTAAGACATCAAAGGAAGCTTTCCCAACATTACCCTCATAACTCCTGTGTCAGCAGGTAGATGGGACATGACACGTCTGCTTGTAGTTTTTATCATTTCCACCATGATTGAAGGAATTCAGGACCAATGTAACAATCATTTGTCGTGATTAGAAAACAAAGTTCTGAAATGAATACAGTTTTTGACTGAATTATTTGCACAGTAGCTAGCACAACCAGGGTGCATTGAAGCCACTGTTAACACAGTGAATGACCTTTGACCAGAGGTATCATTTTCCTAAATCCACTCAAATCTTGAACAGTCCAAGTGAATTAATAGGTGGCAGTGAAATATGAGTTTGAAGATGTCCAAACCATTCTAGGACTTTTTATAGAACAAATAAATGTGCAACATAAAGTGATTCAAAACTCATTTATTTTTTAAATCATGTTGTTGTCAGGTCAAGGATAGACTTTGTTTGCAACCGTTGACAACACTAACATACAGTTCAGTACTTTAGTGAATTGATTTTGGGAACCTGCAGCATTCTTACATCTTTCACTGTGCCCATATGCGCCTATAGCCCTTAAAATGTTTGTTCACCACGTGTAGCTGGGACCCTACTTCTAGCCAGGATCGCTCGTGCCGTGATACACTCTTAATATTTCTTTTGCCTTTCTCCCTCTTCTGTTTTCCAGAGTTATTATTACAGCCGAACAAACATGCACACCAGTGCACCAATGGTAGAGACGAGTAGTAGTCCACGACCTGTCAGGCCCGCTGACGTCTATCCGCCCAGCTCCCAGATGCAGTCGTCCCATACTGCCTCCTCTCAGGGCAACCTCAATCCCCTTGCACAGGTTAGTTCAAATTAGTAATCACCAGAATGTTAAAATGATGCACATATTACTGTTCTACCTGAAAACCTTTCCACATAATACATAGTGCATTCTCTTGCCCGAGTATAAGATATTATTTTGAAACAACCAAACCTTTCTACGTCAACAACCACAGGTGGAGATAGTACCTTCTCCCTACAGAGTGGGTTAATTACATTAAGAGTGTGTTGCACTGTGGGTTGTTTGATGTTGCAAGGCCAGCAGGGTTTTTAATGTCTGTTAATATTGTCTATGTTACACTTAAGTGAACCTAAAATAAGGAAGCCTGGTTAAACCTACTGGAATTTCTGACAGCTAGTGATGCTTGTTTTGCTGCCATAGAGAAATTAATTTTTGGACCAGTGAAAATGGGCTAATAGCAAAGACTGTCTCATCTGTCAAGTAATTTCTAGTCTTTCTTCTCAAAACGTAGTTTATTTAACCTTTATTTAACCAGGAGAATAAAACCCATTGAGATCAATGATCTGTTTTACAAGGGTGACCTGGCCAAGAAGGCAGCAGCACATGTCATGAATTACACATAAAACAACACTGTATACAAACAGAAGAAATATTGATACAGACAGCAATAAAAAAGAATATACAATGGAATCATATTTAAAGTGCAGGTCGTAATATTAAACTCATGTAATTAAGTTAAGACATCAAAGGAAGCTTTCCCAACATTACCCTCATAACTCCTGTGTCAGCAGGTGGATGGGGCATGACACGGCTGCTTGTAGTTTTTATCATTTCCACCATGATTGAAGGAATTCAGGACCAATGTAACAATCATTTGTCGTGATTAGAAAACAAAGTTCTGAAATGAATACAGTTTTTGACTGAATTATTTGCACAGTAGCTAGCACAACCAGGGTGCATTGAAGCCACTGTTAACACAGTGAATGACCTTTGACCAGAGGTATCATTTTCCTAAATCCACTCAAATCTTGAACAGTCCAAGTGAATTAATAGGTGGCAGTGAAATATGAGTTTGAAGATGTCCAAACCATTCTAGGACTTTTTATAGAACAAATAAATGTGCAACATAAAGTGATTCAAAACTCATTTATTTTTTAAATCATGTTGTTGTCAGGTCAAGGATAGACTTTGTTTGCAACCGTTGACAACACTAACATATAGTTCAGTACTTTAGTGAATTGATTTTGGGAACCTGCAGCATTCTTACATCTTTCACTGTGCCCATATGCGCCTATAGCCCTTAAAATGATTTGTTCACCACGTGTAGCTGGGACCCTACTTCTAGCCAGGATCGCTCGTGCCGTGATACACTCTTAATATTTCTTTTGCCATTCTCCCTCTTCTGTTTTCCAGAGTTATTATCACAGCCAAACAAACATGCACACCAGTGCACCAATGGTAGAGACGAGTAGTAGTCCACGACCTGTCAGGCCCGCTGACGTCTATCCGCCCAGCTCCCAGATGCAGTCGTCCCATACTGCCTCCTCTCAGGGCAACCTCAATCCCCCTGCACAGGTTAGTTCAAATTAGTAATCACCAGAATGTTAAAATGATGCACATATTACTGTTCTACCTGAAAACCTTTCCGCATAATACATAGTGCATTCTCTTGCCCGAGTATAAGATATTATTTTGAAATAACTGAACCATTTCTACGTTAACAACCACAGGTGGAGATAGTGCCTGCTCCCTACAGAGTGGGTTAATTACATTAAGAGTG
The DNA here is from genome assembly GCA_037577475.1 of Chaunax sp. Z400. Lineage (NCBI taxonomy): Eukaryota > Metazoa > Chordata > Actinopteri > Lophiiformes > Chaunacidae > Chaunax > Chaunax sp. Z400. Next base: position 11,549,540 of record CM075192.1, read on the forward strand.
TGTTGCACTGTGGGTTGTTTGATGTTGCAAGGCCTGCAGGGTTTTTAATGTTGTTAATATTGTTTATGTTACACTTAAGTGAACCTAAAATAAGGAAGCCTGGTTAAACCTACTGGAATTTCTGACAGCTAGTGATGCTTGTTTTGCTGCCATAGAGAAATCAATTTTTGGACCAATGAAAATGAGTTAACAGCAAAGACTGTCTCATCTGTCATGTAATTTCTAGTGTAGGGTTAGACAGAAGTTTAAACTAGTTGGGTGTGAATGCTGAAACATATTTTTTGCTGCAGGAGCAAGGTGCCAAGCCTGCCAATGAACCTTCGTCCACTCAGGCCGACCCTCTCCCTATTGCTCCAGCTGAACCTGCTGCTCAGGTTGTAGATGAGACCAGGGAGAATAAAGGTAAGTTGTGACAGTTTGTTGAGAAATTCCACTTATAAAGTGACATTCACCCAAAAAATGCAAACAAACATCCTTCATCTTCTCACTTAATCATCTGCATTTATCCATCTCTTTACACGACTCGCAGGGAAATGTAAGCCGATTGAGCCAGAAGCGAGTAAGAGGTACAGCAGGAAGTTCATCCTGAGCCTCCAGTTTGTCGCGGCTAGCATGCAAAAACCTGAAAGAATGCTTTGCTTGAGAGGTGTGATCCTTGACAAGGTTGGTGATGTTTGACATCATTTTGCTGTTGAGTGTGACAATATTACTCACGCGTGACGTTATGACATATTTATTTTATGTTAGTTTTCCAGTTTATATCATTTTGATTATGACAATTAGGAAACCTCAGAATTTGACACTATTTTCCTAAGTAGAACATGGGCTTTAAAATGAAAGATTGGAGTACACAGAGAAGTTGAGGAGCAGGATGAAAGTCTGTACATATGCACGCATCAAGTGCACATAATAGTCCTGTATATTTGTCTTTTTTATAACTTATTGTCCATTACCTTAAGTGCTATGCTAAAACCAGAGTCAAATTCCTTGTATGTGTACACATACTTGGCCAATGAAGCTGATTCTGATTCTGATAGTTAAACTGCATGTGTGTTTAAAGTTAGTGAAAATGTAATGTTAATGAAAATATTTAAATTTATATTGAAGCATGGTCTAATGTCTGGTCATAGCCTTATAAAACACACCTAGACACACAAGCTCTGACATGCAGCTATATACAGTATGGTTAACTCATATTCTATTGTACAGATACTTTTTTTAATTGGTAGGTTTGTGGTTTTTATTTTTACTCACACATTGTGCTCATTAATATTTCCATATAGCACATACCTATTTGTAGTGGCCAATGCAAGTGAAATACAGTATAAGCACTGTTGACCCAGAACTTGATGTACTCTGGTCCTGTCAGTGTTTTGTATTTGGCTCTGAGGTAATTTGTTCTGTATGTTTAATTTCAGGCGAATACGACTCCACCCCCGCTTGTTGCCCAAACTCGACCGGTGAATTTTTGTAACAATTTTACATTTTTGAAGAACCCCGGGAGCATATCACTGGGTCCACAAGTCTCGGTGAGTGAATTTGTCTCTTCCCTTTTCCAGGGTGATTCATTACAAAGGAAATTACACTAATATTTTTCATAATAATTCAATATAATAATTTTGTTGAATAATGTTCCTTGTTTAACTTTTTATTTAAATGTGTATTAGGCGCCTCGACCACATCCTTCCAAGCAGGCTCCGTTGGAAGAGCCCAGGAAAATCATCCATTGCTTGTCCCTCAATAAAGACACGCAGATGCACAAGGCTGAGAGGGCTTGGAAGCCTCCTGTGAAGGAGTACACTCTCAAACGTGGCATAGAGGGAGAAGATCCCGAACAGGTCAAGACTGAAAACCTGTTCAAGCAACTCCGCAGTATCCTCAACAAGATTACACCTGAAAAGTTTGAGGATCTGATGAAGAAGGTGGCAGAGCTGACAATAGATACAGAGGACAGGCTGAAGGGAGTGATTGATTTAATCTATGAGAAGGCCATCTCAGAGCCCAACTTCTCTGTTATCTACGCAAAAATGTGCTACTGCCTTATGGGGGTAAGTCTTGTAATTGTGTCTGAATGTTTTTTTTTATTTTTTTTATTTGCTCCAATGATGACTTCTGTTTTGTGCCATGTGTCTGGGCCACTGAATGTTCATGATGCACTGAGGAACTGATGGAGCACATTTAAAAAACTGTTCATTTTAAATTTCTGCCCTGTTTTTATGCCACATTTCTGAGTGATATTGAAAATGCATATTTAGTGGAATATATGCAATGTTTTTCTCCCTCAGTTGAGAGTGTCCAACCAAGGGAAGCCTGGAGTTTTCGTCAACTTCCACAAAGTGCTGCTCAACCGCTGCCAGAGTGAGTTTGCAAAGGACCAAGATGATGATGAAATCTTTGAGAAGAACCGAAAAGAGTTGGAGGCTGCCACAGATGTAAGAAATCTTTTAATGTTGCTGTCCCAACCACCACAGCTTTTGCTCTATAAAGACAAAACCAATTGTTTTATCACACCCACTAAGTTTAAACATTCATTTGTATCTGCCCTCAGGAAGAGGAGCATGAGTGCCTTATGATAGAGCAGGAGGAGGCCAAAGATAAGGCCCGCCATCGCTCACTGGGCAACATAAAGTTCATAGGCGAACTCTTCAAGCTGAAGATGGTTACAGAGGTCGTGGTACACTACTGTTTAGTGAAACTACTTAAGGATCACAATGAAGAGTCTCTGGAAGGTCTCTGCAAGCTGCTCTCCACGATTGGCAAAGACCTGGCCAGAGTAAGTAAAGCAATAACACTCTACACATAAAACACTCTCAGTTATTCATTTATACTCAATATTTTGTATCCTTGACTCATAAAAGCTGATTTTATTCTGTGTCCCTGTTAGCCTCGTATGCATCAGTACTTCAACCAGATGGATAAGATCATCAAAGAGAGAAAGACTTCTTTCAGAATATGCTTCATGCTGCAAGATGTCTTGGACCTTAGTAACGTAAATATAAATTAATATATAAGATGTAAAAATAGCTGATAACAAGCATTTATGGTAGTGACTAATGCTGAATGAGCAGAATTGTTTAATACTGTGTGTGAAGTAGTTGACAGGGATTATGAGTCACATTAGAATCTTAAATGTAGAAATTGAAGGTAGACTAACACTGCTTTATAACCATCTCTCATCTGTGATCCACAGAATAACTGGGTGCCTCGTAGAGGTGACCAAGGTCCTAAAATGATCAGCCAAATCCACAATGAGTCCGAGATGGAAGAACAGAGGAAAGGCGTTAAAGTCCAGCAGCAGCTCCAGTCCAAGAAAGATGGAGGCAGGACGGAACGGAATATAGGAGACCGAAGTCCTTACTCACGCGCTGGTGGCAGGACTAACCAGCCTCAGGATGAGGAATGGAACACTGTGCTCATGTCCAAGAATGGGCCCATCAAGGTGGCCTTCAATGTAAAAAGACAATTTTTTCCCTATATTATTAATATTTGGGTACAGTAGTTTGTGTGTGGAGTTTTGTTTTCTACTTTCTCATCTTTGTCAAGTGCCTTCAGAATTAAGCACTCTCAACTTCAACTTTTGACTTTATTTTTCATTTTTTTGTTTATGATTTAACTTTATTGCAGCTCCAGTGCCTCCCCATAGGCTCTTGATTGACTATGTTGTTATTTTACTCTGTTCAGGGCACTACGGTCCAGGAGACAAGCAGTGCTTCAGTAAACCAGGAGGAAGAGCTTGATGATGACGGCACTGACCTGATTGGTAGTGATGAATTTGAAGTGGAAGAGAAGCTCCAACAACAGAGACTGGATGACTCTCCAGAAAAGCTCACAGAGCAGAATTTGGATGAGCCACCAGAGAAGCCTGAGGAGCAGAATTTGGATGACTCTCCAGAAAAGCTCACAGAGCAGAATTTGGATGAGCCAGCAGAGAAGCCTGAGGAGCAGCATTTGGATGAGTCTCCAGAGAAGCCTGAGGAGCAGAATTTGGATGAGTCTCCAGAGAAACCTGAGGAGCAGAATTTGAATGAGTCTCCAGAGAAGCTTCAGGAGCAGAATTTGGATGAGTCTCCAGAAAAACCTGAGGAGCAGAATTTGAATGAGTCTCCAGAAAAGCTTCAGGAGGAGAATTTGAATGAGTCTCCAGAGAAGCTCCAACAGCAGACATTGGATGACTCTCTAGAGAATCTTGAGGAGCAGAATTTGAATGAGTCTCCAGAAAAGCTTCAGGAGGAGAATTTGAATGAGTCTCCAGAGAAGCTCCAACAGCAGACGTTGGATGACTCTCTAGAGAATCTTGAGGAGCAGAAGGTAGATGAGTCATCTGAAGGGGCTGAACCTCCAGACCTCATCCCTACTGTTCCAGCCTCCTCTGGCCGCCGGAAAAAGTTGCTGAAGAGGATCCATAAATTCCTAAAACGGATCGCGTCCTGTTGTTCTTGCTGCTGTAGTCCCCGTGTTGAAGACTAATGAAATTTTCTTACTTGTGTCATAAACTATGTGTCTGTATAACTTCTTAAATGTTCACAGACAGAATAAATGTGTGAATGCACTGAATGATTGAAGTGAAGTCTGAATTCATTATATAACACACAATCATTCTGGATGTTTCTTCCTGCAGCTGATTGCTGAAGTGATTTTGCTGCTGGTTTTATAGGAGCAGTATGGGGCCTGTGTGTGTCCCAGATTGTGGCCAACTTTGTAAGATCTACATGCAAAGTTCAACATATTCCAGTTATCATTTGATCTGCATCAAATATGGTTATAGTCCACAAGGCATTCCCTAAGCTTGATTTTTGTTCATTATGATTGGAATATTACTTTAAGATATTTATGACTATCTTCATAATGCTGAAGAAAATGAAAAAATCTTTGGTTTTTAAAGCATGCATAAATATCATGCATGCTTTAAAAACCAAATATGGGGGCACTCTGCGGTAGGGCAGACGGAAGGGGCGCTCATCAGTGAGGTGAATCCGGTGGACAAAATCCTTCGCCTCACCACAGTCCAACTTGTCTCTAGAGTAGACATCCTGGAATTCTAAAACAAGCTCAGCCAATTTCCTCTTCCATTCATCTGATACCTCACAGCTCTCAATGTCAACATCACCTAAGCCACAGTCCTTGAGCAGCTGCATCAGGTCAGGTACTACATGTGGTGGGGTGGAGGCCTGCTCATCCTGGGCTTTGCACAGGCCCTGCATGATGGGCAGGTCTTCAACAGCAACACATGGGAAGACATCAGCAAGTTTGGCGTTGCGTCGGAGTGTCACAGGGCCCTGTGTGGGCTTAAGGACTTTCACAGGAACCCAATGATCTCCCCACATTGGTGTTATAACCCGGCCCACCATAATGTTCTTAGGGGTTGAGCGGGCAGACGTGGGCTCCACTATGACAATGCTCCCAGGTGACACGGGCAGAGGAAGGCAGCTTCCCCCACACCACATACTGCTGTCGTGGTAGTAAGGTGACAGTTTGTTGTAGTCGGACTGTGCCTGTTTTGTCTGGCATGTCTGAACCTGACCACCGAGAAATGCAGCTCAGCAGCTGAATAAATTGTTCACAGTCTGGGTCAGTGTTACTGGAGGAAATGAGCTGCCAGTACTTCGTATCAGACTTCATCTTTTGGATGACAGGCCGGAGTACATTGGTCCCAATAATTAGCTCATCTCTCTGTCCAGGCACAAGGAACACTGGCACAATAAATCTGAATCCATAAATTTCAATGTTCACATCGTAGATGCACTTTGGTTGTGTGAGAACACCACCGCAGCCAATAAGCACCACACTCTCTGGAACAGGCTGAGGTATAAGGTCAACACCCGAAGCCCTCAGCTTGGACTCCGCCTCTTCACTCATGGTACATGACATGCTCCCTGAATCAAGCATCCCTCTCAAAGTGCATTCATCACTGATTGACACAGGAGCATAAAACAACTCACTAGCTCCTCCAACTCTCTGTGACCCAACGAGAATGACTGTCTTGTCTTCAGGAAATGTTTTGCAACAGTTAGCATATATAGAGTGTGGATCCAGTACATTGGTGAGGGTGTTGTCAACACTGCCCATGCTGCGCCTCTCATTGCATGGGCTGGTTAGTTTAAATCAGCATTGGGGGGAGGAGGTGCGGATGTGTTTGCGTGCCTGGCTGTTTGTGGACATTCACGTTTCATATGACCAGGGCTAAAACAGCTGAGGCACAGCCTGAAAAGTCTACAGTGTGCATGAGTTGTGTGTTCACTTGAGCTACAAACTCTGCATGAGGCACGTGGTGAACCGTGATGGGCAAGTGGGGGGCCAGTCTGCTGGGGGCGTCTCTGTCTAGTGCCAAAGGATGCAGTAAACAGGGACAGAACTTTATCAACCATAGCCACCATTTGTTGAGTAGCAGGCTCAGTAGTTGGAGGGCTGACAGCTGCTGGGGCTGGGGAGGCAGGGATCATTTGGAGCATGGAGGCTTGCTGATTCACCGCAGGGCATGTGAGCTGATGCTGGTCAGCGGATACACCATATGGAGGACAGGACAGGGGCTGAGACCCAGGCTCTCTTGACACCAGAGTAGCCACTGGAGCAGCAGGTGAGGAATGACAAGAACCATTAATAGGGGCTTGTGCATAGGCAGATTGGATCATCGCATGTTGTGAGTTTACCCCTATTCCTTTCATTTTCCTCACATGATTATCCAGTCGATTCTGGAAATCAGCTGCTGTCCACTCCTCAGGGTCTTTCAGTTGGAATGACAGTGCAAGACTTGGATCAGGGCAATGATTAATAAACATCATGACAACCTCTGCACTGGGATCATCGACTAATTTTCCCCGTCTGCGGAGACACTCATCAGCAGCATCTATGGATTTGTTTAAGCGGATCCAGTAATCCATAGCATCCTCTCCAGCTCTTGGTACAGTACTGTAAAAGTCTTTCATTGGCAGGGCAGAGTATGTTAGTTCACTGAAGTTGCGCCTTAGAATGTCAAACACAGCATTAGGCAACGCAGTACCATTTAACTCAGGGCGGCAGCGAAGTGACACCTTAACCACATCCCTGGCTCTGCCTGTTAATCTGGACATTATCAGGTCAAACATTTCTGAGTGTGTCTCACATTTAAGTCTAGACAGGTAACATCTCATCATATCCTCCCATTCCTGAATGGAGAACATATCACTATATGACAGGTTCCCATTTGTCAGCGAGCTTACGCTTACCCCTGACTCCTTTGTTTGCCACCAGCACCTGATCACCAATTGACAAGGTCAGTCCCTTAGTCCATTTGTTGTACTGATCTGACTGATGTTTCTACTCCACATTGCTGTTTTCTTGGGCCAGGAGCATTGCAGAATGTAGGTCATCCATTAGTGATTTAATGTACGCTTTGTAGTCACAAATAGTGTCATCATGAAGGACATTTTTGAACATGAGGTGAACTGGCATCCTGGGGACTCTCCCAAACATCAAATAAAATGGAGGAAAGCCTGTGGTTTCATGGGAAGTGCAATTGTACACAAAGGTCATTGCCTGTATCATCTGTGGCCATTTCTGTTTCTGTCTGGGTGGAAGAGATCTCAACATGTTTCCCAGGGTGCGGTTAAATCTCTCCGTAGCACCATTACCCATCGGGTGATAAGGCGAGGTGCGAAACTTGACAACACCACCCATTTTCAGGAGCTCAGCAATCAACTCACTCTCAAAACTTGCTCCCTGGTCAGAGTGAATGCGTTGAGGGAAGCCATAGACACAGAAAAATCCATCCCACAGCTTCTTTGCCACACTCTTAGCTGTCTGGTCCCGACATGGGAATGCATGTGCCAACTTTGTGAAATGATCAGTGATCACAAGGACATCCACAGACTTGTTGTTACTGTCCTCTGCAGACCAGAAATCAATGCACACAAGTTCTAGTGGAGCAGTTGTTTTAATGCTCATCAGAGGGGCTCTTGCAGCTGGCTCAGGGGTTTTACTGAGAACACATCTGGGGCAGTGTCTCACATGGTTACGCACATCTTTTTCCATATCGTACCAAAAGAAGCGTTGGCGAGCTAGGGAGAGTGTGCGTGGCTGACCCTGATGACCAGCATTGTCATGTATGCCAGAAAGCACTGCAGCCTTCAGGGAATGGGGGACAAAGAACTGGAAGCGCTTGTGTTTAGTTAGTGGATCCCTAGTGACCCTATAGAGAATGTCATCCAGAAGAGTGAGCTTTTCCCACTGTTTCAAAATCCTCAAAGTCTGCTGACACTCATTACTGCACTCCCGTCTGGAGGGCCTGCGCTTCCGTCCAACATAAAAGGCGACTCTGGAGACCACAGGATCCTGTTTTTGGTGAGACAAGAGATCAGTATGAGAGAGCACAGAAGAGACATCCAGGCCAGGAGCAGTCAGTGCTGTCAGTTGGTCAGCCAAAGATGTAGCACGCTGCCTGGAAGCAGAATCCCAGTTGCTGATAGAGGACAGAGAAGAGGAGACGTCATCCTCTGACATGGAGACATTGACAGTAGCCGAGAAGGTTGTCGGGTTAAAAGGGAGTTAAAGATCGTAGTTATGATCAAAATGATCATATATTAATTATCATATTATAAAGCTATTAATTAATCAGACAGGGTTATTAAAAGAATACCTCGAGGAGCACCACCTTCCTAAAGCTATATTCTTAAGGTCGGAAGGATTCCTTAATAAAGCTGTGAATGTAACCCAGATTAATTAATTACTAAATAATAGCGTTAAATCAGTCTCAAATGAAGGAAGTTAAGTCCTCTATCGCAAGAACTAATGATTCCAGTCATCAACACAGAAACTTAGATTTGGGTATAAAAGAATCTACTTTATTATCAAGTTGTAATTTCACACAGCACACAGGAACTAAAACTAACTTCGATATAGGATTATAATACAGAAAGATAGTGAAATGAAATAAGAGTGAAAGAGAGAGAATCAGACATAACTATAACAAAACAAAATGATAGCATGGTGATGTGAACCAAACTAAAGGGGGTCTAAGGGAAGTTTTGAAGGGAAACTAAATTAGATAAATTGTGGATAATAATGCCAGATTAGCTATGACGCTTTCCAAGACACAGAGATGTTCGGGTTAGCTTACTTTTCAGCCGGTCTCCGGGGCAGGGACGAAAGCACGCTTTGGCGAGTCATCAGGAGGGGTCACCGACCGGATACTCGCGGAGGATGCTGTTCGAAGTCCACCGGATCCTGGTCCCGAATCTCAGATGTTGGAGGGTTGCGTCGTCGCTGGCTGGCGGCTTTGTTAACTTCTGACTCAACGGTCGTGTTCAGCTTGGCCGTGCTTTGATGGCGTTGAAGCGAGTTAACTTGGTTGAACTTAACAGAGTTAAGGTTAAGGTTACCAGGCTGCGCAGTTGCCTTTGTAACTATCAGCTACGGGATAATGCAGCTCAAAGAATGGCTTAGTGAATTACCCAGGCGTGAGTAATCCACCGGTGAGCTTCAAATAAGTTAGTTGAAGTGAAGAAATTCAACTATTAGCAGAGAGGAAAGGAATGCTATCTAACTGTATAAGCTAAGTCTGAAAGAAAAGGAAAAATAATTCTCTTCTCCTGCGGCAGGAGGGAACGGGCTTATCCACGGAGTCACGGGGATCTCCGCGTTCAGGGGTCAGAGTTCATGTCAGGTGGAGGTAGGAGCAAGAGGAGCAAGAGAGCGAGCGGCTTCGCGCCGTGCCTTTTGAAGCCTCATAGCTGCCGGAAGTAGGGGCGTGTTCTATTCTACTGTAAGATACGAGGTCACATCACCAGCTGACATAGAAACAATGGGCGAGACATCTGAGTCTCTCCACTAGAAGGAGGCATCAAAGCACGCGTGCAATAAAACAGTAACTCAAATGGGCACAGGCAGAAAATCATCACTGTGTGCTTATTAAATTCAAAACAAGAAACACATTACATGAAGGAGTAAAACACACAATAATAAAGAAAACATCAAAAGTGATCCATTAGAAAATGTTGCAGAGTTCAGTTTTTCAGAAATCATGCTTGCACAGTCATGAACACATCTCTTCTCTTGCTTCCGTGATGAGAGGAAGAGGAGAAGAGGCAGGAGGGATGGCGAACATTTATGCATAGATGGTTGGTTGGATTGTCTTTTTTTTATTGATCCATTAATTTCCAGATTCCAAAACCATGCAGGATTTTGGATCCTGTAATTTGGAGTGGAAAGCAGTCTCATTGTCTCTTGAGTTGCAGGCTGATACCCTGGGGTGAGGGGTGAAACCAGGTCACCTTTGATATGCTAAAGGAGGGCAGATGTTGTGTTGATACAGACTCCAAGTTGTGATTACGGGCGTTATCTTTATGTGAATTGTGGGGTTGTAACTCCACAATGGTGAGCAGATTGTTGATCAAAGCGAATGACCATGTTTGACCATTCAGGCAAGGCGAAACCACAGCTGAAGTCGCAGGACATGGTGAGGTGGGGGTCGACTGACCTACCCTCACCCTACAGTCCCCCCCCACGGCTGGATGCAGGCGGATGGCGGAATCCCAAGCCGTAGCAGGCGATGTCCTTCGTCGAAGCGTTGAGGTTCGCCGGCTGTGGATGGTCAGCGTCATAGCATCTGGCAGTTAAACAGTCTAGGGGCAGCTATAGGCATGCATCTATACTGAGTCGGGGCTATCTTAATCTAGGGCCTTAGAGGAGAGGTTATCATTATCGGTTAGTTGTGAAGGAAAGATGGAAAGAAGGAAAAGGAAAGGCAGTCATTTGTCTTACTCTTTAAGAGCTAGTTAACTCAAGGTAGGAGCAGGGAACAAGTTGATACCCCTATCACCTGTAGTCTCCTCAACTTCATCTATCTTGGCTGATCTACTCTTATCTGGGATTCTCTGTCTCACTATCTTAGCCACGCCACTGGTACTTGTCCACTTTGCTCTGAAGGAGGCGGAGGCGCCGGATGCAAAATACAGTGATCTAAGTTAAGGAGCACTAGGTAGGGAGGTATCCGTCCCGTAGCTAGGCTATCTACAGAAGAACCTATTTCACGGAGCATGTCGGACATGAGCAAGTTTACTAGCCGTGTGTGTGCATAGTCAACCGCAACAACTGAAAGGAGAGTGTCTACAGCCCGGATGGTTTTGTTCAGGGCTTCACTATGGGTATTAAGGATTATGACTGTTCCTTTAACAGTTTGGGCTATGGTTTGGAGCTTGCGTTGTTGATTTAAAAGTATGTGTCCTAAGCTCGGGTATTTCTGCTTACATTTCCCCAATATGACACTTCACAGCGGTCATGCTGATGGAATTATAAGAAGAAAGTCCCAGGCTGAAAACAGAACCTACTACTGAGAACCTTTTAGATCTGGTTTTACAGTCTGCAGTTAGTTATCAGCAGCCCAGGTCGGACTTTTAAAATGATGCCTGAGTCAGGACCTGGTTAAACAATGTCGGATTGGGCCGTGATGGCTATCGCTGCGAGTGTCAGAATAGTGTAGATCCACGTCATTCTGAAGAAAGAAGCAACAATCAATGTAATTGCTAAGGCAAAGAAATCACTTAGAGTCTTTCAGAAAAAGCTTATACTTTTATAACCCCCCCATGTCAAAATGATTGTTGACTAGGTTGTTTAGCCGTCAAGTTTTGTAGCTCGTGCTTTTGTGTGCTGGAGCTAAGGTACTGTTTTATGGTTTAGACTTTATTTGGGACCACAGTGTCCCCGTCAATTCCCATGGGGGTTTTGGCTGTGGAGGGTCATTTCTTGGCATCTCGTCTGTTTGGACATCTTAGGTGCACCTGTTGCATGCTGCTAAACCGGAGCTGAGTGGTGTTTTGTTGTTGTATGCCACTGCACGTTTATCTTTGTCTTTGGGGGCGTCAGCCTCTGCTAGCACTTGCTCCGCCTGTGCCGCGAAGTCTGATTTGGGTTTAGCTTCAGCTTCAGTCACCCTCCCATTTCATGGGTTAGTGGTGTCGGAACGTCAGTGGGATTCGTGCCAACTGTTAGTACTGGGTCTGAGGGAAATCGGAAGGTTTTCTTTACAAGTTGCAGACTGGGGTCAGATCGTGCCAGGGTGTCATACAAGTCTCGACTGATGGCAGACCGTTCAGACCATAAAGCGAGGACCGGTTCGTTTACGTGTGTCTCGTTAAGGTGGATGCCATTAACGATTGTGTGACAGTGTTTGAATCCTTTGGGAGGTTTGGTAAGCGCGCAGAGGAACGACTCTTTTTGAGCAAAGCTAATTTTAGTCGGTTCGGTTGTTTGCACGGGAGCATCAAGCATTTCAGTTATGGGTTCACTTGTGGCTGTCATGGTCGACTGAACCTGCACAGTGTAGCCATGAGCCTTGGTGCGGGTGGCGGACGGAACCGGTAAGGGTTGTTGAACTTGTGCCCAAATCTTCAATTGCTTGAAGTCGATGAGCGGTTCGAAACGATCCAGAAAATCTTTGCCTATCAGCAACGGGATATCTTCAAGTGCCGACACGTACACAGGGTGAACAAGGCTCATAGGTCCCACTGTGAAGTGGATCAGGGCCATGGAAGTCAGAGTGACGCCTTTAGACGAGTATGGTTGAATGTCTAGCGAGCAGGGTCGAAGTTCCAGAGTTTGTTTGGACCGTTGTACGACCGTTCTCAGCCTGTCGAAGAGGGATTGGGACATTAAGGTGATGTCTGCTGCAGTGTCTAGGAGAGCTTCGTGAGCTACACTGTCTTCCAGGGTGGTTGACAAGTACAACTTGCGAGCGACTCCCTTGGCTTTTAGATGGGCTAAGAATTGTCGTACAGGTGGGTCCCCCTGAAAGCTTACGTTATCGCAGCGTTGGGTCATTTTGTCAGACTCTAACTGTACTACCATGATTGCGGTCGCAGCCGGATCTTCGGGTTCGCTTTCGCTAGTAGGATCTGAATCTGGGGTTGCTGTTGCATTTTGGTCTATCGCGGCGGACGAGACAATGTGGTTCGGTTCGCAGGGTGGTTGTTCCTGGATCCTAGTTCGTGGGTCTGTCTCACCGTTTGGTTCATAATCTTTTTGGGTGGAAGCTATAGCGAACAGATCAGCTTTCTTAGTTTTTGACTTTTGATCTTTTTTGAAAGTGGCGATAATGCTTTTGATGGCGTTCATTTCTTCCTGACTGAGCTCGCTTGAGTTGGTTTTAGTTTTGCTGCTAAGTTTTGTGGGTTTACCATCAGGGTCGTCATGTTCCTCGTCAGAGGGGTTTGAATCCGGGGCGTTTCGGTTAGGCCTATTACGGTCAAACAAGGGTCTCGCGTCTCACCGGTGACTGTCTCTGTAACTGGGGTTTGAGCGGTGTTCCCACTGTTTGGAACGCGACCTATTTGAACGCTGGTCGGAGAGACCGGTGTGTCTAAGAGTGTCGGAGAACTCTTCACTCAATGCGCGTGAAAGGCGTTCATAATTGTTGCGCGTCTCAGGGAGTTGTCGGTCTATGAACAAGCTCACTTCAATGCTAGATGTTCCTCTGATCACATAGATCCTATCTTCTACGGTGACGTTTTGTACGTTTCTTAGGTAGAAGTCAATATCACTGAGATAGTGTTGGATGTGATACGAGTTGCCTGGTTTAGGGGTGAAACGAGTTATGTTTCGCGCGATTTTGTCTAGGTCTCTCTCAGACGGGCCTCGTGCAGGTGGGGCTCGTGAAGGAGCGTGTGAGGAGGAGTATGCCGAGGAGTGGGAAGAATGCGGAAGCGGTTCTACGGGATCCCGGGCACGCGGGAAGCAGGGGTCGGGGGTCTCGTACCGCGCGTCAGTGTTGGGAGGTGCTCGCAGTGTGGAGATTTCCATTGCTGTGTGTGTAAGTGTGAGTGTGTGTGTGTATGTGTGAGTGTGTGTGTGTGTGTATGTGTGAGTGTGAGTGTGTGTGTGTGTGTGTGTATGTGTGTGTGTGTGTGTGTGTGTATGTGTGTGTATGTGTGTATGTGTGTGTATGTGTGAGTGTGAGTGTGTGTGTGTGTGTGTATGTGTGTGTGTGTGTGTGTGTGTATGTGTGAGTGTGTGTGTGTGTGTATGTGTGAGTGTGTGTGTGTGTGTGTGAGTGTATGTGTGTGTGTGTGTGTATGTGTGTGTGTGTGTGTGTGTGTGTACAGTATGTGTGTGTGTATGTGTGTATGTGAGTGTGTGTGTGTGTGTGTATGTGAGTGTGTGTGTGTGTATGTGTGTATGTGAGTGTGTGTGTGTGTGTGAGACCTTTCGATGTGTGCAGGAATACAGCACTAACATTAGATCCTGTCTATGTGGAAACTAAATACAACTCTTATGCATCTTACACTTTACTTAGCACCATTAAACTAGCAGAAGGGAGTTGGACTTGGCCTAAATTAACTTGTTCCATGGACTTTAGACCATGTGCTCGTTTTCAAAGGGTTCTTCTGACCAAATACAATTATTAAATAATGAAGTGTATATCATTATTTGTTTCTGTTTAAACTACAGTGTGCATGTTCGTTGTAATGAAGGAACATGTCGCCCAGTGCAAAAGGGTGTCTTCTTGATGACTCTTTAATAGTTTCATGGCAATAGTACAGCATTGCAGCATTTTGGTCATTTCATATGATTTAGAGACACTAAGAAATCTAGAGTATTTCCAGCCTTTAAAAGTTGATGTAATTGAATGGAATGTGGTCAAACAATGTATTATTGCAGTGAACAGCTCTCTCTACTAAAAACACTAATGGACAAGAATCAGATGATTGAATTTTCTCCATCGTTAATCACCCAGCAGTAGATAACACAGCTAACAGCAGCAGCAGCCGAATTAGCTTTCATAAGCTGCCTCCAGACTTTCTGACCATCTGCCTGGAAGCCACTGTGCTGTGATTGGCTGCTCTGTTGGTGATCTGAATGGGGGGCTGAAGCACAGAGAGGAAGATGATATTTAGAGCAGGTGATGAACTCAAACACACCACTAATTTATATGACAAGACTCACAGTGTATCTTGGTCTGACTCATTGTCTTCATCTTCATCAACGTTGCCTCTTTGCTTCAGCCTGGATGGAGGAACATGTTGCAGTTAAATTTCAATCTAGCAATGCAATAAAAGGCATCACACTGTCTACAACCAACACTGCGCTCAAATTATAAGACCAATAGTAATATACAATAAAATGCATTTAATCAAGCACTGTACAATATTCAGGTACTAATAATTTACTTGTATTTCTGGGCCTTCACTCTCTGCAGAAAGTGAAAAAAACTGCAAGCACTATAGATTGTGAACATTTGTCTGTGTGCAATATATCTCAAAAAATTATTAATGGATTTTAATCAAATTTATGAGAGAGGACATATTTAGTCATTTCCCAGAATATAACAATAAATAAGATTTAGCTGTCTTGGATATAAATCAACCATGTTTTATCAAATAAAATTTATCTACATATGATTTAATGTGGATACAGATCATTGTCACTGCATGGTAACAAAATGAGGCCCAGGTGCTCCCACAACTATTTTGTCTTATTATTTTACCATTAATATTCTCCTTTTTAAAATTGTGGTAACATGTTGTCCTTGTCACCACAATTTAAGAATATTCATTCATTCATTTTCTGTAACCTCTTATCCTGTGTAGGGTCGTGGAGGGGCTGGAGCCTATCCCAGCTGACTTTGGGCGGGAGGCAGGGTTCATCCTGGACAAGTCACCAGTTCATCACAGGAACAACCATTCAGACTCACATTCACACCTACGCTCAATTTGGAGTCACCAGTTCATCTATATTACATGTCTTTGGTGGTGGGAGTTTGTGTTGAACAGCACAGAGACATAATGCTGATCCTATCCTGGTCACAGTGGGCAGTACCTGCTCTTCCTCTCTCATCATCTCCATCACCTTCTCTCTTTCTATCTGTCTCATCTTGTCCTGTTTCACTTCCTTTCCCAAACCTGAGCTACAGACTGGAGCAGTCTTCTTCCATTTTAGTCTGTGTCAGTGCAGACAGTAAACACAGGATCAGATGATATTTATATGTAAATGTTACAGCCTCCACTGAGTTGATCCTGCAATGAAAATAAAAATAAATATGGGTACCTCATTTTAACATGCATTTAAACCCTTTACACAAACTGAATAAAAATAAAAGTATTTCAACTTTTTTTAAAGTTACTAGTCTGACATCGGATGGATGAATTAATGTTAGCCAACGAGCTCATTAATTAACTCACATGAACCAGCTGGCATCGCGCAACCACACATTATTGTAACACCTCTTATGTTTATGTACTGTTTGAGGCCCATTTCTGTAATTCAAATCCCAAATGATGCAAACACAAAAATGAAATAAATCAGGTGTATAGAATTTCACTTAATTATTTCACAATTATTCCGTTTTGGCGGTGTTGTCATGATGTGGGGAGCCATTACTAATGGATGGCGGTCAGACCTTGTACACATCCACGGTACACTTACAGCTATCCATTACCGTGATACGATCCTAGGTCCACGTCATTCTCAGGATACAGCAACCAGGCAAAACCTTCATGCATGACAATGCCAGACCACATGTGGCTCATATCTGTCAGGAGAAGCCTACCTGGGCCAGAACAATGTCGCATCTGTGGGATGTTCTGGATCGCCAGGTGAGAGAGAGAGATCCTGCCCCAGCAACACTTGAACAACTTGTCACAGCACTGCAGGAAGAATGGCATGTCATCCTACAAGTCCAGATTAACCGTTTTATCCATTCCATGCAAAGGAGATGTGACGCTGTGATAAATGCTGGAGGTGGTCAAACACGGTACTGATTGTTGTTGTTCTCTGTCTCACCATCCACACTTTTTGACTTGTAAACACTAAGGCAACAACCACTAATTTGCAGAAAAATAATTTTTCTGTATGGCTAAAGCGTGAATAAAGCTGTGTGAACCATAATTTGCCTTTGATATTTAAAATGATCCAGATTGCATGACATAAAAAAAAGCATTTCTACCGTTGCTCAGTATATAAAAATACAGGTAGTTGTAATCTTTGAATAGTGTGTAGAATCTTCTCCTAATCTGATAGTCAATGCAAAAGAAAAACTGGTTTACAGCATGTGTCACAGACTACAAAAAATGAGGAGAATCCTACCTTCGGGAATACTTTTTTAAAATCTGTAAACGCTGATCACTGCTGCATGTAAGTGAAGGTTAAAAGTTCTTTATTGGTTGGTTTTATGGCAGAAAGAGGTTGAAGGAAAGGCTCCATCAGTGGTCTATCTTGGGTGGTTAAATGAGAGCAATTTTATTGTTGCTTTTATTTGTTTTAATGCATTACGTATTGTACAGTTCAGGGTTACACATCTCAAGTATAATTAAGCCTTAATAGATCACCCATTTGGTATTTGTCATTTTCTCCAGCTAATAATACCACCTGTCTTTTCTTCTCTTTTCTCAGATCCTGCCGGCTCTCTGTGTGCTGATCCACCACACTGATGTCAGTGTGAGTAGACTTTCTTTTCCTCTCCCAAGTTTTTTAAGCAGGCTCTGGTTCCTAGATCCCATGTAATTGCATGCTACATATTCCTACACAAACAAATATCACTGTTGAATTAGAACCATCATAAGAAGTTGTACAAGACCACAACATATTCATTAGTTTGTTTTCTTCTTTACTGCTTCAAGATCTTGGTTGACACCGTGTGGGCTCTGTCTTATCTGACGGATGCTGGGAATGAACAAATCCAAATGGTCATAGACTCTGGCATCGTCCCTCATTTGGTACCTCTGCTCAGTCACCAGGAGGTCAAAGTTCAGGTATGAAGAGGTGTCAGGCAAGACACTGATTACATTTTAGAAAATCTAGTATAGAGACCAACTAAACGACTTTGACTATATTTGGTTAAGTTAATACATTTATTGTGTTATTTGCACCTCCTCTTTGCATCCAGACTGCTGCACTGAGGGCTGTTGGGAACATAGTGACTGGCACAGATGAACACACCCAGGTTGTGCTCAACTGCGATGCTCTGAGCCACTTCCCTGCACTCCTCACACACCCTAAGGAGAAAATCAACAAGGTAATAATGCATTCTCTTCCTCTGCCCACACACGTACACCCCCTGTTGTGCTGAAAATACTGGAAGTGATGAAAACAGAGACTTTGTGCTTGTATGAATGCTGTGTGAAAGGTATAGACGTGACAGATAGTTATTTGTTACAATTCACATCACGGAGAAGACAAGGATGAAGAGGACCTCCAAGGCTGGCTAGTTGTAGTTAGTGTGAAAGAATAGAACATTTGGGGGGGGGGTTATTACCTGTGTGCATGTAATCTGAATGTGTGATGCCATGGGTTGGTGGCTAGAGGGTGCTGAAGGCCATGTGCTTCTGCTGATATCGGAGTGCATCTGAGACCAGTCACTTAAAAATGAGGCCCCCCCTTGTGACTTGGACGATGATTAGAGCCTCAAAACCACCCTTACCCCACCCCCAGCGCACTGTCTCAACCAGAGGTCAAGCTCTCGGGGTGGACCTCTGGATTCTGATCCAGTTCAGACACAAAAACAAATGCATGGGTAACCAAAGTCTAGCAGATCTGTTCCCAGCGTTTCCCCTAGAAATCTTTTTAGGCCCGTTGGCAAGTGCTGATAGAGGCTATGGGTGAGCACCAACTGTATACATACTGTTCCACTGTATGTACCAAAGAACATAAATCTCAGTAGTAATTAGGCCCACATTGTTTCAATGTTATCCGGTCAGTTTGTGTTGAACAGCACAGAGACATAATGCTGATCCTGTCCTGGTCACAGTGGGCAGTACCTGCTCTTCCTCTCTCATCATCTCCATCACCCTCTCTCTTTCTATCTGTCTCATCGTGTCGTGTTTCACGTCCTTAATCAAACTTGAGCTGTGACTTTTGCAGTCTTTTCATTTTACTCTGTATCAGTGCAGAAAGTAAACACAGGATCAGTTGATATTTAAATTTTAGCGCCTCCACTGAGTTAATCCTACAAATAAAAATAAATAGGTAGGGGTAAATAATGGTAGGGGAAACCCTGCGTGTTCCTCCTCTTTGGTTGAAGGCGTAAAATCACTTAGCTTCTTTTGGATAAAACTTGCATATACCTAGACCTGCTGCTAAGTAGACCCCCTGACAACTTGTATTTGTACATTTTGTCCTGTAGGAGGCAGTGTGGTTCCTATCCAACATCACAGCAGGCAACCAGCAGCAGGTGCAGGCCGTCATTGATGCCAAGCTAGTCCCCATGATCATTCACCTGCTTGACAAGGTGTGTATCGCCATCTTTTTTATAAACCGTGTCAGGTGAATAATGTATGATTATTTTTAGAGAGCATATAGAGGAAATCTGTATTTCTCACTTTCAATGCATGTTTATTTCTTTAGCGTGACTTTGGAACCCAGAAGGAAGCAGCCTGGGCCATCAGTAACCTGACAATAAGTGGGAGAAAAGATCAGGTAAGAATCTTTTAAATTAATTCAGTTTTCGCTGACTTTCTAGCTCACTCACTTGCCAGCAGTGGGCTATATTTTAGTAACCTATACTTTCCTCAATAACAGCTAAAACTTTTACAGATTGCAAACAAGTCTTGCCATTTTGGAGACTGAATTGGTTCATGACAAATGGAAACTCTATGCTGATATTCCACATTATCTCTCTGTATGCCTGCAGGTGGCACACCTGATTGAGAAGCAGGTGATTCCTCCATTCTGCAATCTGCTGATAGTGAAGGATGCTCAAGTTGTTCAGGTTGTTCTTGATGGCCTCAGCAATATCCTCAAGATGGCAGATGATGAGGCTGAAACTATTGCTAACCTTATTGAGGAATGTGGAGGTACGTTTGACTTGCACCATTAAGGTTTTATCATGCTTATATTGAATTACATTAGGTTTTCATATTTGATTGAGTGGTTTACAATTTGTTGTGTTCTGCTTCTTCAGGTTTGGAAAAAGTGGAGCAACTGCAGAATCATGAAAATGAAGATATCTACAAATTGGCATATGAAATTATTGATCAGTTCTTCTCATCTGATGATGTAAGTTACAAGCACCCACTACACTTTACAGCATCTGTCCAGTCTGGTTGTCTCTCAGCTGTGTGATTTTCACTCTTTCAGTAGTATTGCTGTCTTGTCAAGTTGAACATTTAGACTGATATCACATTTCAGTACTTGTTAAAATCCTGTTGCTTCATCTTTTTATTCAGATTGATGAAGACACCAGCCTGGTCCCAGAGGCCATCCAGGGTGGAACTTACGGCTTTAACTCAGCCAATGTGCCAGCCGAGGGATTCCAGTTCTAGACTGCATCTAGGGTATTCTGGAGTTTTGTTCACGATGCAGCACTCTGTTCAACATAAAAAATTAGAGAAAGAGCGAGAGAGAGCGAGTGTGTGAGAAATTTGATCCGTTGTGCTTGGCTCGTGGGATCCATTGCTGCATCTTATCTGAGAGAAAAGTGTGTAGATTTCATTTGGCATTCCAGGGGAAACAGCCCAAATGAAGTTAGAGATGGCAAGTGGGTGCGAGTGAGAATGAGTGGCTACATGTTGCAAAAAAGCAAAACATCTACATCGAACGGTTGAGAGACATGCCGACATAACTTCTGTGTTATTGGAGCTGTCGTCTTCGGAAAACTACTTCAAATGACAACAAAAAAACTTGATGTCTGCCTATGGAGAACCACGGACATCCAAAAATAACAAATCAAGAGATCCTGAAATATTACAAAACAACAAAATGCAGAAATGAGAAGAACTTTATGAACTGAGATGAACCACAAACCATCACATTTTTGCGGTCCTCCGACTAGAGAGGGCGCCACCCTCGAAGTGCCCCTCCCCCAATCGGCCACGCTATCAGACATGTGTGTGAATGGACCCATTGTGTATGAATGTCTGGACTCAGTGCTGAGGAGCCAGGTTCATCTCCTCCAACGAAACGCCCCCAATAGGGCACCATCCTCTCCCCCTGGTGGGCGTGGCCAGGAGTCCGGCAGTGCGTGACGCATGTGCGAGAGAGTGGACGGATGAGTTGTGTGTGCTTTGCTGCGTGCGTGACTGGGAGTATGCAAGACTGGGTGAGAACGCATGCAAGAAAAGGGGGGGGGTAAATACAAAAACATCTGAAGAGAAGCAAAATTGAGAAACACAACAACGATCTTTGCAACGTTTTCAGGAAGGAAATTCTGCCTGCGAAAGAGAGGCTTATCCTCAAATCCCTGAAAGGAAGAACTTTGGATGTGAAAAAAATCATCGCCATCAAGGATTCTTTTGTTTCGAATTATTGTTAAGTTAGTATTAATTGACACTGGACGATGCTATTGGCAGGTGCAGAGCAGCAGTGCATTGTATTGAGATGCATTTGGTGGCTTTTGGGCTTTTTTTCCTCCAATATATTAATTTTTATCATATTTTTTATTTTCTGCTTTTAGTTTCATTGCTTCTGTAAAGGTGATTGACGACGATCGTGTACCACCCTCACACCAGTACCCTGACCTACGCACCAGACATGGGCTTGATGCTGTGAAATTCTAACACCATCACTATAATCAACTAAATGACCTGTTCCTCTTGTGACACTTTATTTTTCCTTCAATTTACAGCAAAATCACTGCTTTGCAGTGTTGTTGCCATAGCTTTGACTTGTCGCCAAGGGAGATGAGAACAAAGGCCATTTCATGTAGGATTGTGACTCATAACCTTTGCATGTACTAAACTATAGCACAGTTATTTTTTAGGGTATTTTAGTTTCCTTAGACTGTGGACACAGTGTAATTTTCATTTTAAGTAAAACTGTGCTTAAATGTTACATGTTTCCCCTCCCTTAGTGTCCGATTTGCTAAATAATCTATGGTTTTGCTCACGTACTTCAAAGTGAGGCCTGAAGTCTTGCAGAAGGTGTGTTGGTCGGTTTCATAAGTTTTGACCTGCCAACAATCTCTACGATATGCATCACTCAACCACAATCTTTGTTGTCTTTTTAGAGTAATCCAATGATGCTTTTTAGTGATACTTGAGAAAAAAATGAATTTATTTCAGGAGCAGCAGTAATAAATCTGCAAACATATCTCAGATAGACTAAGAGGGGACTTGACCTCTCTTCTCAAGGTGAAAGGGTGTCCCACATGTCAGACTAGAGTTGTCCTAAGTGGGTTTTCCTGAATAATGAATAAACCCATGAACAAGTTTGCTGTACCTTTCTTCCTTGCGGAGTCCTAAGCCCCATACTACTTTATTGTGTACAAGCTTACCCCTGCTTGCCCATTTTTTGTGTTAACTTCAAACACTGTAGTAAATGATTACATGTTGTGCTCATACACCTTCTGTTGAACTTTTTTTTGGCAGTATTCCTTGTTAGCAAACATGTGGTTTCAAATCTAAAATTATGACATGGAAGAAATAAAGGTGGTTTGCCAAAAATCATTTTGGGAGATAGGCTAGGGGATAGGTTGTCTTCTAGAAAAATAAATAGTGAAACCCAAATCAGGAGACTGTGTGTGTCTGTGTGGCTTTGTTGTGAATAAGTGGTATGTTTAAATATCTTTGGCGTTTGTTTCTTCGTCCTCACCTTAAAAACACACCACAGAGCCATTTCGTTACGCTCGAGCTTGAATTCAAATTGTGAAAGGGTGGAATCTGATTGGCCAGTGAGAGCGTTTATCTGATTGCGCCATACGTAAAATTGCGAGTGATGCGTTCGCGTTTTTGGGAAAATCGATGTTATCGCTCTGCTACTGTACATCCATATGAGCCGAAGTAAAAAAAGTGATCTGTTTGAAGACTCAAAAACACGTATATACCTAACATTAAAAAGCGTAACTTTCGTATACTATACAGACGCGTTTAAATGTTATCTATAACTTTGGTATGTTGTATTTAACTGAGGGCCGTGAATGCAGCACTTACAGGAACAGGAAATGAGCGCGTCGGAAGTATCTACACTGTTCTCCGAGCTGATGGTGAGTTTTTCATTAGTTCTCGCTTATGAACTCTTAATTGTGCACAATGTTTCTTAATGAAAAGTTTCTAAAACAGACTATAAAACTATTTAGCGATTGTTGCCGGAAAAAGTCAGCTGTAGATACTGTAGCCAACATGACTTTACTAGTACATGAGAGTGCCTGGTTGTGTAAATAAAATGTTTAAAAGACTGTTACACGGACAGTTTCTTTGAGCTCCATGTACATCCTATGAAAGATGGCCGGTGGGGACAACTCTATTAAAAAAACAGTAATAAGGACCCAGCACAACGTTACGTTGTGGTAAGGTCGGGAAATATTGGACTATTGTGCCTGAAGACTACAAAATGTAATAAGTTTCACGTGTAACCATGACGTAACGTTTTCATCATGGTTAAAACTAACTACCATTCGTTTAGTTGGTGCTATTGATTGGACATCAGCAGCAGGATCCCCGTTACGTGTTTGAATGTGTGCGCCTGCATTCTGACTCCGCAAACTGATCAGGTTTTTCCGACTGATCACCCTGTCCTGGACACAAAGTGTGTGTCCGTGCACTTGTGTGTTGGAGATGGGTGGGTGCTGGCAGAAGGCTTCCTATTGTTGCAGCGGTGCTGGCTGAAACCAGAGGAGCCCATACACACATCCACAGACAACATAAGTGATCATTCAGAGCGGACTGAGCCGGTTTGTGGCTGGTCTCTTGTTTTTCAGTATCGGCTCTCCACACGTACTTAGTCACCTGATAGTTAAACCTCCTAATTATAACACACTTTATTTGTGTAGCGCCTTTAATTCAAAAAATGAAGCTAAATGTGTTATCAAACAAAGAAATTACATGGACCAATTCACCAAAAAAAAGACATAAAACATGAAAACAGGAATAGAGAATTAGTGTAAACTTTATAATAGCAAAAGTAGACAAGCATGAAAATAATAATAGGAATTAAATAAAGCATACATAGAATATACAAAATCAAGTTAAAAAACATTTTAATAGTGTAGAAGTGCTACACACAAATGAGTTTTAAGCCCGTCTCTGTAAAGCTTAAGCTGAAGTGAAGACATACGTTTTAAGCTTTCTTTTAATAATATTCAGTGAGCTGCTTCCATGATATCTCTAGATGGTGTTTCCCATAGTTTTGGGCCATGATTGACAAAAGCTGCATCCCTGATTTTCTTTTGAATGTCTCTGGTAACCTCCAATGAAGCAGCAGCTGATGATCGCAGTGTTCTTGAAAGCAAATAGTGACTGTACTTGATGGAAGTAAGAGAGACCAACCAGCTTTTCTAGATGATTGATTAAGACATCATGATCAATCATAGCAGGCGCTCCACTTAGGTCAAAGAGGAACAGAACGGAGACTTTATCCATTTATTTAGTCTGAGGTCACTGATTATTTTAGTAAGAGCAGTTTCACTGCTGTGGTGTGTTCTAAGGCCTGATTGAAAGGAGTTCATTTGGACTGAAACTATCTTTTCAATTATCTTATGGATGAATGGAAGGATGTACAGTACCAGTCAATAGTTTGGACATACCTTCCCATCCACTTGAATGGGAAACTGTCCAAATTTTTGACTGGTACTGTATATCGGCCTATAATTGGTTACTGCATTATCACCTAGGTTGGGTTTATATTTATAGTCTATCATATATTCATATTTATAGTATTATACCAATTATACACCCAGTGGCCATGGCGGTGTTAATTAGACCTATGTATTTTATCCTTCCTTAGAGGTCAAAATTGGTCATGTAGTAATACTGAGCTAAATTATATATATATGTAAATAGGAAGAACTAATAATTAGAAATACCGGCCAATATAATAGTACACCGCTGCTAACTATGACCTGAGGAATAAACATAATTAAATTTATATATGCCAGACAATGACATCAGAAAGTGAATATAATATATTATTATTATATATTATATTATAGACTTCGTCAATGTAGAAGTTAGGACAGAGCTGTTGTACTGGACTGCAGTAGATTGTTTTAACACAGGCTGAAGGACTGGGGATGGTAATGAAAAATCGGTTTTACAAAATCATGAAAATTCCACGCCTTACTGTAGTAACCCATTCCAAGGCTGCAGAGTTACTTACCTTCCTGTCATACAGTATGACAAAAAGGTAGCATTGAATCACTTGTAGATGCTGGAGCGTCCACATGATGCTTGGGAAATTAAACAGTTGATTATCAAAATAGTTAGTGATAAAGTTTCTGTTGACTGACTCTCAAAAGCAGTCGCCAGGTGATATTCACAGCTGTAGCAAGTATTTTGCTGAATAGATGCAACATGTAGCTTTTCATCAATCCTGCTGTCCTGCCAGATCTTGTTGCTAAACCCTCAGACCTGACCCTGGACTCGAGTCTCCACCATGTACAACCTAGAGGAGGACCTGACATGCTCTGTGTGCTACTCTCTGTTCTCTGACCCTCGAGTCCTGCCATGCTCGCACACCTTCTGTAAGACCTGCCTGGACAACTTGCTCCAGGTGACATCTAACTATTCCGTCTGGCGTCCTCTCCGCCTGCCGCTAAAATGCCCCAACTGTCGCAGCGTGGTGGAGCTACCTCCGATGGGCGTTGACGCTTTGCCCACCAATGTGTCTCTGCGGGCCATCATCGAGAAAGTAGGAGAGGATCACTCTGAAACATTAACCTTTGATTACAGATTGCTCTGAAATCCTCTTACTGGGCAGCACTTTGGTGAATCAATTTGTGCTCATCTGTCATGCATGTCTGTTTGCTCATCTGCTGTCTCAGTACCAAAGTGACAATGAGCCGCAAACCCCTTCCTGTCAGGAGCATCACAGGCAGCCTCTGAACATGTACTGCATCCAGGATCGGCAGCTGAACTGTGGATTGTGTCTGACTGTCGGGCAGCACCAGGGCCACCCCATAGATGACCTGCAAGCAGCATTCATAAGAGAAAAATAGACCCCATCTTTACTGCTGACAAGACTCTCTGAGAGTTCATGGGCACAGGTGGGGAATCCTGTCAAAATGGCCAATGCTTG
The DNA here is from genome assembly GCA_037577475.1 of Chaunax sp. Z400. Taxonomy (NCBI): domain Eukaryota; kingdom Metazoa; phylum Chordata; class Actinopteri; order Lophiiformes; family Chaunacidae; genus Chaunax; species Chaunax sp. Z400. Next base: position 11,575,448 of record CM075192.1, read on the forward strand.
AGTTGTGGAATATAATGTAAATGCATGTTCCAAAAAACAAAACAAAAAAACTACTCCTGTTGTGCCGACTGCCCTATTTTTGTCTTCCTCTGTTAGGTGTGTGAGCTGGGGCAGCAGCTGGAGCAGGAGAAGACCCACTGTGAGGGTCTGGTGAGGCAAGACCGACAGGAGGTCTGCCATTATTTTCAAAGGTTAGAGACAGTGCTGGAGAGGAAGAAGCAGGCCTACCTGGAGGCCCTGGATGAAGCTAATGCAGAGGTGTCCCGGTCCTACAACCCACTAATCCACAGAGTGAAGGAGCTACAGGTGTGTGTCAGGACTAGCGGCTAATTCAAGTCATTGTCACACATTCGGTGCTTGTTTCTCATCCCTGGAGGCCATAATCCAGATACTTAAGCGTTAATGCATAACTGCAGGAAATGACACACGTGGGTCTTTGAACTCCATATGCTGGGGGGGGCTCCACTGCCATGCAATGTGTGACCGTTACGAAGCAGTAGTCCACACTTTGGCTGACGTGAGGTGTCCATGCTTGTAGGTTTTCAAGGCTTCTCTAAATTAGTTGTCAAAGCTAGTTGTCAAAGCTTTAGGAAATACCTGAGGGACCCTTTTGTAATTTTTATTGGAATGTTGATATTAATGGTATTTACAAGTTGAAATTAGTTATTATGGCAACTCCAATGTGACACGAATGCTACATCAACATTGATTTGTGATGTTGGAATTTAGTCTGGGACGTTTATTTTCATCGACTGTTTAGTGTATGAAATTTCAGTAACAATCAAACATCCAAAATTATTGAATTTAAAATTATATAAAATAAAGAGAAGTAGGATCAAGCAAGTGCTGTTTTTGATTAATAAATAACAAACAAAGACTGTTCATTAATTATCTGTTGACTGATTAATCGATAATCGATCCATCCATAGCACTGATAAAAGTTTTATTTTATCCAGGAAGAACAAATTGATCTGGTGTCCTTGGGTTCATCAATAGAGGAGGAGGAGTCACCGCTGGTCTTCCTGGAGAAGGTGCATTTGTTCAGAGAGAGGGTGGAGGAGTTCATTACAACCCCCCTGCCCTCAATGATAAATCTGTCTGTAAGCCCACGGGCAGCAGAGTATCTCCAGCAGCACTGGCCTGCTGTGACCATCGGGAGCCTGGAGAAAGCGCCTGTCCCTAAGATGTGCTGCTGTGCCAGATGTGGATGCGTGGAGGCCAGCGTGGAAACTGAAGTGGAGGGGGATCAGTCCGACAGACGGGTGCAAGGCCTGTGGTCTGAGCTGTGGCCTACTTCTTCTGTGGTCCTTCTGGGGCTTCTGCTGCTGTTTGCGGCGCTGTGGATCAATCCGGTGGGAGGGGCCTCACTCGGTCTCTCTCTGGTGTCTCGGTTCAGTCAGTTAGTCCACGACCTGAGCAGCGAACTGATCACATCTGTCTGGGACATGGCGGGGTCAGCATACACAGTGATGGAGTCCACTCTAGAACAATGGAGCTGTCACCTCTCCTTAGTTAGACTGAAGGCCTTCCAGCAGCTGACTGCCATATTTGAAACTGTGACATTTCAATGAATGAGTCCAAACTGAAACCCTCAAGTTTGAATTTAGAAGCCGAGAAAATAGGATTCCAGTATTCTTGTAGTAAAAAAAAAAAAAAAAAATCTACCCTAAGATCCAATTTAAACACCTGCTAGGTATGATTTTGCACTCCTGGAAAATGAGATACTGCTGTCAGCTTCACAAGATAGCAAGCTTACTTTTAGATTTAGACTAACATTAAACCTTGTAGGATGACCATGATGCATTGCAGGTTCTTAACTTGCACTCACTCCTTTGTTTTTGATGATGCTTCACATGTAGAAAGTCGTTCTGGAAAATTCTGACTGTAGATAATCCAATAATATTGATCATTAACCTATGAAATAACAAAACTTTAAATGAATAGAACCAAAACATTGAGTAGAAATAACTTCATCAGGGAAAAATAGCCTTTAAATGCTTGAAACAATACATTTAAATGATAGTGTCCATCTGAGGATGGATTTGTCTCTTTAGACTTACTTCAGAAATTCCTAGGGATCCTATGCAGAACTGGGGAATGTTTGGGATATAATTTGCTTATTTTCCAAACCTAAGAATTGCACAAAAATACTATTATGTAATTAGAAAATAGCATTTTATTTCCTGTAAACCTTTAAATGTATTTAAAACTTTTATTTTATTGTTATATGCCTCTTTGAGGTGTATTCTAAGCTTTTGTCATCCTTCCCCACTAATAAAACATTTTTGCACATTTAAGTTTGCAAAAAGCAACATCATGAGTCACCTTTCCTAACATGCAGTGAGGCATTTCAGTAGCTTCCTGTTTGTGTCACAGCTCAGAACAACAGCGGAGATGCCCTTGTATCTCCTTACACAAGACTGTTTACAGTGTATGAACTCTGGAGCCTGGTGAGTGGAACCAGACACACAGTGGACCTGACTTTAGGAGTCCACAGATCATGTTGCAGTGATGCACAGCTCTGAGTGGCTCTTTTGCTGTCTTTAACCACTATGACTTCACATCACCACTCATAATAGCCTCATTCTAGAGAACTGTAATTCCAGCAGGATCGATCGATCACAATACAGTGCTATTTTTACCTAAATACTGCAGCAAACAACTACTTCAAAACCTATAGGCTTTGTAAAAGCTTTACCAGTGCATCCTAGAAATGCTTTATATGGCTCTAGCAGACTTTAACAGGACTGATACAATCATTTAATGATCTAAGATTTGAGTGTGCTACATTAAATATTATGTACACAGGTATGAAAACTAGGATCTGATGGTGCTCCAATAAGTCAGTCGGTCATTCTATAAATGTTACCCAGACCTGTTGTAGTGGTTGTATTTTTCTCACTCACTGAATTTTAAGTCATAATAAATTTGGTGATATAATCTTTATTTTGTAGTATTCATAATTTTCTAAAGCCATGCATGCCAGTGAGTAGGGGTAAGTCATTAAAGGTGGTGTTTCAAAGTGCTGCAGGGAGCTTAACTGAGACTTGCTACCATTGTCTTTATAGTTTGGAATGTTGTCCAAACCATCGCATGACCTCAGAGCAGAACATTACCAGTGTTTACATATTACATAAATCATGACTGTGCTGGTCCTGTTCAGGTTGTATTAAATTTTGAATATGCCCATCTTGTAAGTGGCCATTTGTTTCATTGTGGCTCAGGACGCAGAACGGCTGTCAACTGACATCGTTTGTTCAATCCCCAACCGTTTGTAGTCTACAAGTCGAAGATACTGAATCCCAAATTGCTCCCAATACTTTTCCATTGTAAAAGAGTGTGTTGTTATTGCTCCTGACATCTGGTGCCTTGTCTGGTGGTCTCTGTGTATGAATGTGTGAATGCTGGCTTGTCTTTGAGTGGTTGATCCCACTAGAAAGGTGCCATACAAGTAGTCCATTTTGGCTTTTTTTTATCACTGGGATACTTGAGGAACAATATTACTGGTAAATATTATGAAATCTGCTAATAGATATCACCACGAAACTTCACAAATTTATTTCTCCATTAATATATTTTTGTAGTATTTTTCTGAAAGTTTAAATATGGAACGAGGCGTTATTCAATATGCAATCATTTGTAAACATTTCCGGAATTTCAGCACCTCATCAGTGTAATTACTGACAAACAGCATGTAAGAAATAGCACTGAATATGTTTTGTCCCTGTCGTATTAAATGTTTATGTACATGTGAGTGCAGATGTCAACAGAAGATCTTAACAGAAAACATTTATTAGTTCAGATAGCAATAATGAATAGCAGCATTTCCATTGCGAAGAACAAGATTTAAAATATTTACATGGTGTGTAAAAGGAAAAGAAGGAAAACAGCAAAGAAAACCCTGTGAATCTATCAGATTCTTCATATTTAAGCATTGATAGCGTCGTGCTCCTTGAACACGATGGTCTTGGGGTTGATTCCCACGCTCTTGGTGGTGTTGTGAGTTTTGTAAATGCCGATGAGACGATCAGCAATCTCAAACATGTTGTTCCTCAGTGAGATGATGATGAACTGAGCATTTTTTGTTTGCTCCTGCACAGAGATGGTGGGAAAAGAAACAGTTACTGATCTGAAGAGTGAATGGGATTAAATTGAGTATTATACTTTAGAGTGAAGAAAACATATTTCCAAAATTCTATAAAAGTAACAGACAGTGGAGTCAAAGCTTATCCATTTCATTTGATCCAACTCCCACAAAAGGTGGTTTTTCTTAACACCATTATTCCAGTGTTACACAAAGGAGATACTGAACTCTTCAGTGATTATTACACAGATTAGTTGAACAGTTCCAAAAATGGACTGGCTAATGACATTCAGTTGGATCACTGTATCCTTGGATTCAGTGCTTACTCCAGGACACTAGAATCAGGCAGATGTTTGTCAATTTAGGAGGTCCTTCATAACATGTTACACTCTTGCTACTAAAATGGACATCCTGAAACCAACTTTAACATCTCACCATGCAGCTAATCTCATCGCCTAACACAGTCATACTCACGTAAATGTAACAGGCGACAATGGAGACGTTCTTGAAATCCAGAGCAGCGTCTATCTCATCCATGAAGTAGAGCGGTGTGGGTTTAAAGTGGTGCAGAGCAAAGACCAGAGCCAAGGAGCTGAGGGTCTTTTCTCCTCCCGACAGGTTGAATATCTTTTTCCAGCTCTTCTTTGGAGGACGTACACTACAGTGAAGAGAAAAATCAGAGCTCAAACAAAAGGTCAGGAATCAACGAAATGTATCTCTGGTCTTTGACCTGTTGCTTTTATTTTTATTATCTCTTACCTGAACATGATCCCCTCAGAGAAAGGATCTAAACTGTCTACAAGCTCCAACTCTGCATCGCCGCCCAGTGTAAGCATCTGGTAGTTTTCCTTCAGCTTGTTTGTGATCATGTTGAAACCGGTCATAAACTCGTTAAGGCGCTGTTTGCGCAAGTCCTCGTAGCCACGTTTGAATTTGTCTCTCTGTGTGGTGATCTCATCCAGCTGAGCCACACGCTGCAAGTACAGCTCCTCCTAAAATACACAATGACACATACTGAATTAAATACTCAAATAAGTGAAAATTTCATTAATGACACAATTTGTGGTCCTCTGTTAAGGTTAGCTGGAAGAATGCCAGCTAGTATTCCTGCCTACCTTCTTCTTAAAGTCTGCAATGGCACCAAGGTTGGGCTTCATCTGAGCACACCGAGTCTCTAATGTGACGATCTTGTTGATAATGACGGGGTCAGAGATTTCTTCAAGTTCAGCAAGAGTAAGAACAGGAAGTTCCTCTGCTGGCTTGTCCTCAATGGAATGAAGGGAGAGCTTGGTGGCCTGAAGAACATAAACAAGAATAATTAACACTCGGTCAAAGACAAAATTATAATACTCTAAAACCATAAACATTTTACCATTATAAAATCTTTCAAAATATTAATATTTGTATTGAGCTCATTTCAAAACAAAAACACACCTAACACTTCCTCACCCACCTCTTTCTGCCAGTGTTTGATCTTGTTGTTGTGTTCATTGATGGTGGTCTCTATCTGCTCAATGCGGAGCCGGACACTGAGGGACTCCTCCTGCAGCGCATGCTCCTGCTGCTGAAGGACCTTTATCTCCTTCAACACCCCCTGATACTGCTCCTGCACCTCAGGAAGTGCAGCCTAGAGGACAAGAAAAAACAGTGCTCAGCTTACTACAGTGTTCACTTGAAATTCATTTACATGTGTTAATTCTTTGTGCTGCAGCAAAAATTACCAATCTACTTTCACTAAAACAGAATATGGTCTAGAATTAATGATATAACCACATACCCACAATCCTACAGAAATTACTTGCATACTTTTACTTGGATAGCAACACTTTTCAAACATTGGTTTAAAGTAAATAGGAGATGTGGAATTTATCAGTCTTTCCTTTTATTAAAAAGGGTAGAGATTTTTTTCACTCCTTTATGGGACTTGTAATCAGCAACATTTCTCTTTATTTTAAAACAAGAGGCATAAAACTAGTTATCGACACTGCAAGAAAAACAGTTTTACAATGAACTGTCTTCTTGGAGCCAGAAACTACACCTTTTGGATATACTGTATTGATAAACATCTGGGCATTTTTCAGTGTCAACAACACTGAGCGTTAAACACACAGTGAAGAAAGCATGCCCACCTCAGCCTCCTGACAGGCTTTCATAATCTCTCCAGCCTCGTCCTCCAGTTTCTTCAGTTTTTCAGTGAGCTCAGCCATTGACTTCTCATTCTCCTCCATCTCACCCTGCACTCGATTCACACCATCCTCACACTTCTTCAGGTTCCTGCACAGGGGAGACAGACAGCAAAACTTAACATTAGATTATTGTCAGAGTGGCCGTGGTTAATATACAGTGTGCGTGAGCAGAAAAACTACCATGTTGCAAGTGGATGACCACTGAAAGGAAACAGTCTTGTATTCATGGTTAAAAGGATCTGCGCTCAATGACAGTTTTGTCAACTTTTAATATCAGGATCTCATGTTAATCACGACTAGCCCATGCTGATGCTGTGTCTACACTCAGGAGGCATCTTCAGTGCCCCTTGTGTGTCTACACATGATGTGTTTAGGGACTGCATTGAGTGTAGATCTCCAGTGTTTTGGCAGCATTCAGAGCCAAACACACAATCACTGCAGTAAAATTAGAATAGACTTAAAGCACAATAAATGCACTTCAGGATGGTTTCCCAGCCTAGCTAAAACAGGCTGGATTGATTAAAAGAGAAGAATATTTGTTCCATCAGACTAAAGTGAGATGAACGACTAAAACTGAAGAATTCAGGATTAAAAGTATATGAAAAAATAATATTGAGACTTTATGGTGTGTTCAGACAAAAAGTTAATTAAAATTTTGTGCAGTGAGATCACATACATAGTTAATGCAAAGATGTGAGTAGATGTGTTATTTGCACAAGATGAAAAAATTCAATTTCAGCAAAAAATTCATGCATAGAGCACGGCTGAGTGCTGTGTGGTGAGGACCAAGGGGAATGGAGGGGTAGTCTCTGCTCAGCTGCTGAGAGGTGGCAAGCTTTGGAGGAAGTAACATCTGCAGTCTCATCAGATTCTGCCCTTATCTGGAGCTGTTTATTGGCAGGAGGAGAGCTCAGAGTTCACTTTTAAACTTTTGGGATCAACAAGTGGGTTTATCTTCACTTTTGCTCATCAACCTATCTGCAGCAGCGTGTCACGTACATACCAACTGTCAGGTGTTTGTGTACTGTAATGTTAACTAGTAACTAAAGGGAATGTACCTCACTTCATGAAGAGGACAGAAGAATTAGAAGAGAGACATGGTCTCTAGTGGGTGCTGAGTTCAGGCAGTGTATGAACTGACTTCAAGCACAGACACACACCCTTGATGCTTGCCTGACTTACATCTAATGTCCAGTCAAGTGTTCTGGAATAAATACTCATGAGTAACGAACTTGCGTGAGTAATGAACACGCCATCAGGAAAGTTTCATATACAATTAAACGAGCCATTGTACCAACAAATGCACCCAAACTAATTTGCTAAACATGACTCAACATTTCTGACTTTATATCAAATGTCATCATTAACAGATAAGAGTATCCGATCACTTTGACTTCAAATAGAGTATAGGTGTGTAAATAATACAAACACTCGTCATTACAGTGTTTAAATATGCATTATTTCCTTACCGGCCAGCTGTCTTTATGGCCACTTGAGCCTTGGTTATGATGGAGGAGCAGTCATCTAGGTCCTTGTTGACCTTGTCAAGCCTGTCCTGCTGAGCCTTTAGCTTGTGGCTATTTATGTCTACAATTAGATTGTGGAGCCTTTTCACCTCATTTTCCACCTTCCCAGCCTTACTGGATGCTGCCGCATAGTCTGAGAGAGCAAGAGAGAGTTATGACGTGAAAATGCCGAGCGAAACGAAGAAGACTGAATGGTAGCATTTATGAAATAGAAATGTAAGATATGAACATTTTGACAGCATTTAGTTTTGTGGAGTGTTTTTATTTCCACAAGTTACAACTCAGTCTAGCATGAGATCAAACATGATCTTAACAACATATTTAACAATATACAACATTTCTCTTCAGTTTACAGGAGGACACTACCTTTCTTGAAGGCCTCCAGGCTCTTCTCCATCTGTTTCTGTTTGGCCTTGTCTGGGGCAGCAGCCAGCACATTGGCCTCAAGTTCCTTCATCTGAAGTTTTAAGTGAGTCTCCTGCTCAGCTAGACTCTGAGGGAAGGAGAGTTACAGAGAGTCGGTCACACAAACTTACCAACACCAAAACGTTCTTTGGTGTTCTTCTTTTCAGATCATGACATCACATTTTATGGCTTTAAATAATAGAAGTTATTATTTAGATTACAAATACACCTCAGTGAGTGAGACAGAAACACAGTGAATGAAAAGAAAGAGGTATTTGCTGTACAGTCATGCTGTTGGCGTATTTCTCCAGAGTGTTCTTCATGTCTCGGAGCTGCGGTTGCAAGCTCTGGATGTTCTCCTCCAGCTGCAGCTTTCTCTCTTGCCAGCCCTGCAGCTTCGACATTTTCTCATTCAACTTGCTTTCCATACGGTCGAGCTAGAGAAAACACAAGATAATCATCATGTCCCATACAGTGATGGCCTGCTGTGGAAATTATGTAACAGCTGGGTCCATATTCATCCAGCTGTCAGAATCCTTTTGAATACAGTTTTATGATATACAGTATGAACTTAATGATGATGTCTAATAGTATGTAGTCATGGTTTAAAATCACCTTCAAAAAATTGGCTATAAAAGTGTCAAGTCTGTAATAATTGAACATAACATCTACTTCATCACATATTCAATCTGTTTTTTGAGTTCTGGTACTGCATCTTGAGCTGTTCAAACAGTATTCATGTGTTCATTTTTAAGTTCTATTAAATGTGAGTGGACCTTGGATCATTCTTTTAGATTCCGTTTAAAGGTGAGGATGTTATTAAATAAACAATGTACAGTATAAGGTCTTTGAGTTCTAATATAATGTGGTTGCTGCTACATTAATATCTTAAAATTAAGTGCAAATTACAAGATCGTGAGAAAGGTTTCAGTGTTATAAAAGTAGCCATAATGCTGATGAAAACTGTTATTTTAAATCAAATGCAAAACATTTCACTTTTACCATTCTCCCATCTAGAAAGGTTAATTTACAGCAGCACTAAATATGTACCGGAATGGAATTTTGGACCAGTTAGGACCAATTTTCTACTCCAAGACATGCCCTCACCTCCTCCTGGGAGAACTCTGTGCCAATACAGGAACCCATCCTGCCTTTCAATACTCTTCCTCCTCCAGTCATGGTTCCTGTAAGAGAGAAATAAAAATCAGACATGTAAAAACAGAATATATGCATGTATTATTATCTTCACAGAGAGAGCCATACAAATAGGAGCTATAGGGATAAAAAGATCAGCCATGTAAAATTGTGACAGAAAAAATAAGCCACCCACCTGCCATCTCGATTATCTGTCCCTTCAGGGTGACCACTCTCCAGCGCTTGTCTTTCTGGAAGGCCATCCTCGTGGCTTGCTCCATGTCCTGTGCCACCAGGGTATCCCTTAGTGCAAAGTAGAAAGCTGGTCGCACACTCTCATCTTTTACTCGCACCATGTCAAAGAGACGAGGGCTGTCCTCTGGAGTACGAATGGGAGCCATGTTCTTCTCCCACACCTTCATCTGGGCAAAAGAAGTGATTAGCTAAACAGAAGTTTAAAAGTTTGGAGGGTGTATGTCTTTGTCCAGGAATACCAGTAAAGAACAGTAACAGACAATTTGTGGTCAAAGACACAGAACTACTGTCCGTGAAGCAGGAATGATATTTAACAGAAACACTGAACCAATTTAGTCTCTACATAACAAGATGGTCTGTTCACACTGTCTTGATCAGGGGTCGCAAGATAATGACTTTTACCTTGTCAAGTCCAATGAAGGTGGCGACCCCAATGTTCTGTTCTTTGAGGAATGTAACACATTTCTGAGCTGTGTCAATGGTGTCCACCACAATATTGTCCAGAGCACCACAACTAGAGGAAATGGCCACATCGTACTTCTCATCTATGGCTCCAAGGTCTCCCTACAAGTACACAAACAAATCATACAGTAACACAGCGACTAGGGATGCACAATATACATATAGGACCAATAAGTTATCAGTCTCATACGCTGAAATTTATATTATTGGTTATTGGCCACTAAGCAGAATTGATAATACGAAGCAAAATTGCTTTTATTGATTTAAAAGTGCAACATCTGCACACTCTGACAGCGCCATTAAAGTTGGTACACCACTAAAGTTGGTTTGTGATCCACCAATAAACATGTTCAAGTCATCAATCTGATGCATCTGGATAGATCCACATGATGCAAGACTAAAGAACCAAACATGTCACCAGTGTGGATGTTCCCAAGGCCATAAGGAACAGGTATTATCAGATACTGGTAATGGCTTTTGGGGAAAAACACACACATGCATCCCTTACAGCTACTATAAGCATAGACTTCTGGTTTTCATTCCAGACATTGTATGCTTAAAATTCAAATAAAATCAATTTGTAAAGGTGGAGAGGATGTTAGCAATTTTGAGAAGGTGCTGTGCACACCATAGCTAGATGACCATTAACTAAATTTTGCTGCGTAACCCTGTATATTAATATGTTCTAACAGCTTTTTACCAATCTTCCAAAGATGCCAGGAATTCTTCCACTCTTTTTCTGCTGCATGAGAGCATCCAGGACCTTTCCTCGACTGCGGTTGGAGGAAAGAGAGCTCTTGGCTTCATCCACCTTCTGTCTCATTTCCCTCACCACTTCCTTAGTCTCATTATCCATCTTCATCAGCTGCCCCAGCTCTTCCTCATCCTGTGGAAAAAGAGGAGCAATTCAACAGAAGCTCACACAAATGACGCCATCCACAGTGCAGAAATACTACACATGTAGTGAGTATATCTGAATGTGCAATGGTTCCAAAACAAGCTGATTTTTACAGATGAAAAATGTCCCATGTAAATGCTGTCTTAAAAAATGCCACCTTAAACATTACCAACAATAGTTTTACCTTCTTGAGCTCTTTTTCTTTCTGTGGTACTTTGACTTCTAAGTCTTTGATGGCGGCACGGCGCTCACACAGCGTGTCAGTGGTTGTCTTAAGTGTCTGCTTGGCTGTGTTGAGCTGTGTCACCGCTGTGTTGTGACGACTAAGGTAGATGTCAAGTTCCGACTGAGCCAGGTCCATACGAGACCGGGTCTCATTCACGGCCTTACTGAGCTCCATCAGCTCTTTCTCTTTGGTCTGGAGAAGCCAAAAGAGAGGTACAATTGGAGGACTTGGAGACAAAATTTCACATAAACATCAAGATGTCTACATGTACACACCTCTTTGTCCTCTTGCAAGCCGCTTGTCTCTTCCTTCAGGCTCTCCATCACCTCCTTCAGTTTTTCCTCTTCTTTCACCTTCTGCTCCTCCAGCTCTTCCTTGCGAGCTGTAGCCTCAGATATGGCCTTTTCACTGCTGGCTGGTATACCACGGACTTCCTCCAGCTAAAACATGAGCCAGACAGAGAATGTTTAAAAGCAGTGTTTGTGCAACACCTGTCTACAATCAACTTGAGGAGAAAACTCGTCAATGCACATTTCAACTTGACAAAGATTGTAGTAGCTACGTGTCTGTAAATCAAATGATGAGATAAAGTGATTTGTGAAAACTTATAAGAGAAGAAGTATATACAGTACCAGTCAATAGTTTGGACACAGTTTCCCATCCACTTGAATGTGAAACTGTGTCCAAATGTTTGACTGGTAGTGTACATTGAAAATATTTTGTGCTAGTGTCAGATGGAAGCAAATGTGCTCCACATACAGAGGGAGGTCAAAACACACAACTGTAATCAACTCTAAACACTCATTCAGGACTGAGCAAACCCTGCTTAAGACTGGCAGAACAGTTTTGCAGCTTGACAAGGAGTGGTATGTGTGTGTAGTCTATGTTTTGTTGGGTTAACTGTGGGTGAAACATGAATGTGGCTGCTGGGAGTGCTACACAAGCCAGCCCATAGTTGACTACCACACAGCAGAACACTGCTCCCCAGACGTCTGCCTGACTCTGACCAAGACGTTTCCAGAGCAAAGTCATTGTAGGAGGAACAGATAGGGTTTTAAAGCAGAGAGAGAGAAGAGAGAATAAATTTAGTTCCCAGACAATGTTTGTATAAAAAAAGATTTCAGTAAGTACACAAGTTAGAGAAACATTAGTCTAAAAGACAGAAACATCAATAATGATTATACAGAACAGGGGTGGGCCATCAATAGGCACACTTTAACATTCAACTTGTGATTTACTTTACAGCCCCCTGGTGGCAGGTTTAGGGCAGATACTCCTTCCTGCCATGAAATTCGGACTTCAATTCTCTAGGTTTTATTTTTTCTATGGATCATGTTTATTTCGAAGATTTCTCTTTACTCGAGGTAAGAAAAAAATCTTAAAAAATTAAAGCAAGGTCCCGAAACACTTCTACTTGTATAAAGTGATTTATATATTTTTTAAATCATTTCCAGTAGCAGTATTCATGTTTATTGTACAGAATCAAATTTCCCTTTACCTTGTATTTCTTTGTGTGGCTGTAAATAAATCAATAAATTTTTCTGGAACCACATGACCAGCAGCCAGTTTTTTGTTCAAAAACTCAACATTGTCTGTAATATTTATATAAAAATTTAAGTTCACAACTAAAACAATTTTTAATTTTCACGAGAAATGCAGGCCAGCAACATTTCAAAATGATCTCTACATAATAAAGGACTGTAGAATCCATGTTTATTATGCTAAATACCTCATGTACTTCTATAATGAGATTAAAAATATAGTTTAAAAAAACAACACACACACACACTGACCATGTACAGTAGTAGTAGTAGTAGTAGTACACTATTGTTGTTTACAACTTTGTGAAATGAGTGATGCTTTTGGAAATGAAAATACACTACTTCAACAAATGATTGTAATAAATTTGAGTCTTGACATAGAAGGCATATATAAAAATCTACATATGTTTAATTCTTTAATTCACTGATCACTTATATGCAGTTTTCTGTAAAACCTTGAGAAGTGCCTCAAAACAGCTACCTTTGTGTTATATATAAGAAACAGAAATTGTACCTTTAGTGCCCATGTGTCTTTCTTGGCCACAGGACTAAATAAACACAGTAACACTGGAGTGTCATACTACTTGTGCTAGCTTGTTTCGACTTAGTGCAACCACTGTATTAGTTTATGGATATCTATTGCAAATTATGAGGGGAAAAAAACATCTACAATTATGCTCTCCTGACAGATTTTGTGTCAGGAACACTGAACACTGAAAATGCCCACTATGATACTGTCAGATTGAAATAATCACAAATGCTACAGAAGCAAACATAAATAACAGATTCAATGAAGTGACTGTACTGTGTGTACTAGTGGACCACAATTTAAAAGCCAACACACCTTTTCTTTGTCCTTTTCCAGCTGCTTCTGCAGTTTCTTGTTCTTGCTCTTGGAATGTTTAATCTTCTCACGAACTTCAACATCTTGCAGATCCAGCTGGGTGAACTTCTCCTTCTGGGTCTCAATGTATTTGTTCAGCTCATTTTGTTTCCTGGTGGAGAAACAGCATTTTTATTGGGCACACTCAAATCAATCCTGGAAAAATCAACTGAAATATTCGATAAACTATGATAATCTGAAAAAACAAGCAAACAAAAAAACACAAATATATACAACAAAGAATAATAGGCTTGGTGAAAGGAAAAGCTCAGCAAGTTTTCATTTCCCACAGTATTTACATGTCAAGAAGTTTTATCAGGTAGGGAAAAAATAATAATACAGTGACCAAAGCAAAAAATTAATTAAATTATGTCATCAACAATGTCAACTTTCCAAAGGGAACAACAGTTGTCAATAGTTTTTACAATCGTTTGTGGAAGTACTTCTATACTTTTCCAAAACTGAAGTGGAATTTTGACTCTAAAGAAAAATACACAGGGAAAGAGAAGCCATGACAACAATCACATAATTACTTAATTTGTAGAAAGTTCATGTTTTTCTAAATATGTTAAATTGAATAATAGGAGAAAATGCCTTACTTCTCTACATTTTTTAGCTCTTGGTTCATTTTCTCCATCTCCTGTGATATCTTTGTATTTTTCTCAGTGAGTTCCTTAGTGTCCTCCAAGATCTTCTGCTTTTCTTGCTCTTTATCCACTACACGTTTCCGCAGATCATGACTAATGACAGAGATATCAGAAAAAAACAGTGAAAAGTAAAAATTAATTTACACATGAAACAAAGAAAATGGGATCTAATACCAGAGAAGGGTTATGCTGCCCCTGTTAAAATTGCTAAATAGACTTAAAAAATTTGCATTCTTCTTACTGAAATTTAATGTACATTATATTATTGTTTAATTTGTCTTGTGCGGAGGAATGGTGTTGGTGCACTCACACATGATACTGGTAAAGCTGACTCTTGTGTTTGAAGATGTCATTCTCCAGGGTGAGGAACTCCACAGCTTTGTTTTTTTCTCCCTCCAAAGCATTCTTCTCCTTTTCCACTAGTTTCACTCGGTTTAGCTAGAACAGTGAACAAATTTCACTACGTAATGTCAGGTGACACAATTTCAATTAAATTCTTAGGCATAAATCATATTCATCAGTGCCATGTTCAAAAGGAGGTTTTTTACGGTTTCGCCATCATTCTGATTATAAGTAATATTTTTATAAAAGCTACAATAGCATTCACTTGCCTCTGATCACTCTTGTATCTAGTTGCCTACATATGACTGTAAAATAAAAATAAAAAATATAACTGGATATATATAGATATCTGCACCAAAGGCTTCCAAACATTTGCAGACACACAAGAGTTTCTTCAAAGTCTAATTCTACTGTATAAATGTACAGCAAATGAAGTCAGCACACAGGAAACAAAGCTGGATAGCTTATGAGTGTATTGTCACCTTCTCTCCCCTTTGCTCATTGAGTAGCTCAATACGGCGAGAGAGGGTGTGAATGGGCTCCTTGAGGCGGCAGGAGCCAATAATGTCCTCCAGGTACTCCAGCATGCCCTCATCATGTTCTGTCTGTCCTTTAGGCTTCATCATGGCAATCTGCTCCACCTCACCCTATGCAGTCCACAACAACACATAGACAAAGACATGCATGCTGTCATTCATTGAAAAAAAGTGCTTAAATCTATAATAAAACAGCAAATCTTATCATTTTAAACATTAAAATAAAAATGTCCACAACATTCAATAACAAGACATATGGTGAATAAGCAATAATGCTGGTCTGCTACTGTACACATACAACTTGGTAGATACATATACAGTGTACTCAAAATTCATTTCTAGACATTCCCTTTGAGAACACAGGGCTGTTCTGTCTCCCAGAAACAAGCATTTGTTATATCAATTTAAAACAAAAACAGAGCATGAAATTAAAACACTCTACTAATACGTGTAGTGTAAACTGTGTCATCAGAGATTGTAAGCAGGCTATAGAACACTTAATTCTCACCCAACAACATTTCCAATCCAATATAGAACTTTTGTTAAAATTATATTTGCCACATCTAAAAAGATTAAACACATTTGATAGCATGTAAATTCTAGCTTGTTGTAGCTATACCTTAGTTGAATTTCAAAATACTGGACATGTCCATCTACACTTGGACCCAGGGATAATGCTCAAATGTAATTATATTTGCCAGAACATGTGTTCATATTTATTCTGAGAGAGGCTGGCTTAGAATAACAATACTGAAACATAATTAATTTTAAGTTAAACACAAGTTAGAGCCAGATATGGAAAAAAAAGTCTCAAATTACGTTTCATTTTAATGAAGGCGGAAAAAAAAGATAACTTACATTTTACTTTAATGTATGAAAGAGAGGACAAGCCAGTAGTGTGGGGGTGGAGTGATTCCACATTGTCGTCTACTCTTACTAGTGCACAAAATAGACAACTTCCCCTTACCCAGAGGCCTGGAAAAGTGACCTTGGAGAACAAGCTAAAGCCTCTTCCCATAGACATGTAACCATGTTATAGACAGAGTGAGAATGGGTGTACACACAAAAGTCGAACAGGACACATATAATCAAGCAACTAACCACAAAACCACAGTGGAGGGTAGAAAAAATAATGATATAGACAAAATTGGGACAACAAGGATTTCATAATTCAATTTCTTCTACTCTGTCCTCAGTTTTCTTCCCATAAGCCTTAATCAGTAATAATGAGGAGGTAACACATGTGATACAATCACAAGAGATGAAAGTATACCTAATAAGAACTAAATACAACACAATGCCAAATAAAATTTTAAATAAACCAAGCCTAACAAAAAAAATAATTTTAAAATATACAGGAATACATTACATTCACAGTGGAAGCAGAAGAAAAATATTAAATTAATATTTAAAAAAAATAAAAAATAAAGTTTGAACCAATGTTAAAGCCACGGCAATGGAGTGTGTTTTATCCGGCCACATTGAAGCAGCACTGCTAATATTGGGGTTGGGGTCTATTCTCACACACCAATATTTACGTGCTGCTAAAGCGTGGCAGGTAGATGGGAAATGGAGAGTAAGGAAGGTTCAACCTGTCCCCACTGGGGTTGTCCCCCACTGGTGGGTCAACCCCAATACAAACTACGGCCACTCACATCCAGGTCCATGTGTGTGTAAAACTGCATTTTTTCCTTAAAACTCTAAAGCAGCAAATAATGGTTCGCACCTTTTCCACATTGTTTCAAACCATGATGCGCTGCTATAGCAGTCTAAGGGACTGGGAGAGGACATATCCTCTCTTTTCCAAATCTATTGCAACAGATTATTCCAACAGACAGGTGTGGCTTTAAGGTAGCCATGAAACTTTTGACTCAAACTGGATTGGGAAAATGAGCAGAAAATAAGGAGCAGGAAATATCTTTGATATAATGGGATGGTCACAGCAAGTATAAAAAGAGCAGTTAGAAGTGGAGGAGGAAATTAAATAAAAATGCAATTACCTGTAAGATCAGAAATCTGTTGTGGTCTAGGTCAATACCATGACTTCGGAGTAAAGCCCCCACTTCTTTGAATGTAGCTTTCTTGCCATTGATATGGTAGGCTGAGGAATTGTCTTTGTTGGCAGTCCTGGAAACATAGAACTTGCTGTTGGGGATGACTTCGTAGTCATCTCCTTCCTGGCTCAGAAGGGGGAGGGGCAGAAGACACAGGAGCTCAGAGCAGAGCAGTTCAGATGAAACTAACAGCTCTACACATCAAATGATAATACTCATAATACTGACAAATCCAGAGGATGGTTAGTGATAAACACCCCACATAGGAAAAAAGTTAAAATAAATAAAATAAAATAAAAGGAATATATGTATACCTGTTTAAAAAGCGTACAACAAATCTAAGCCAGCAACACTACATGCAAGTAAACACCATCAATATTAAAATATATTCTATCATGTTACATGTAAAAAATTAAAACATGTTAGATTAGATGATGAGATTATAAATGCAATACAAAGGGGGTAAATTGTATGCCTACAGATGTAGTATTTTAGAAACATGTCTAAAAATGTAATTTGTTTACACCACATCTTAAAAATATTTTTAAATTTCAGAAATGGTAGATTGTAAAGCTGGCATACTTAATAGAACTATGCTAAGAGTTTAACAACTTGATTTAATTTACTGTGAACTGACAACTTTAACAGAAACTTAGACATATTTAACAGTGCTCAAGGCAAAACCTACACCCTCTGAGGCAGATAAAACATAAAAACATGTTTAACTCCAATTCTTTAAACTACATTCATTTTTCAAAGTAATTTCAGTCTAAATTTGTCTGTTAATAGAAACATTTTATAGACTTTTCACAGAACAATCTATTGAGTAGACTCTTGTCACTAAATGACACATTTAAAAATTATTCAAAAATAGAGGAATCAATTTGAGCACATTATGAATGGACTATTGTATGTGTGGATTCTAGTTGTAACTTTCAGGACTGATTTGAATCAGTGTTTTGTCATTGGTGTGACAATTGTGTAGCAATATCATCTCATGAGCTCTGAGGAAAAAATACATTTAAAATTCAAGAAAAATTTCTTTTCACTAAAAATAGTATTAGTCACCCCCTTTCAATTCAGACTGTGTATTGATTAATTCAGGAAAGTCCAGAGAGAGTGTAGGGTGTATCTGTGTGAAAGAGATATACAGTAGATATATATATATACCTTATCAATAATCTTTTGAAAATGCACCTCCACAGTGCAGCTTTCCACATCTTTGTGTTTATCAGAGCTGTGAATCAGCACCGAGAGCTTTTTCGATCTGATCTTTTGAGCTCTGTATCCAAACACAAAGAGCATTGAATCTATCACATTGGACTTCCCACTTCCATTTGGACCAATGATGCATGAGAAGCGCTGAGAAAGATGAAAAAAAATATACAAATCAATTACATAAAAATACACTGCATCCATTAACAAATAATTTAAATGTCATAACATTAGAAGCTATAGAAAAACATTTCACCTTTGTAAGATGTTACAGTGAATGTGTTCCAAGTAGGTGTAGTTAAGACTTATTTTAATACATCCATATATTTGCAAAAAACATGAAAAGACAAAAGTATTAAGGAAGTCATAATTTAAGGGAAATGTCAGCACATCACTAGATCATTGCCATGATACATTCACTAAATCAAAATGGATGAGTGTGACTTTTTCCACTTTGATATTTAAAAAAAAAATTTAAATAAATGTTTTATTGTAGAATAAATAATTTTGTAACTTTTCTTTGTCTCTACCACTACACAAGACAACATGTTTACAGCAACACAATATGAAATTTAAGAGAAATAAATTGAATAGAGAAACACTACAAATGTTGATAAATCTGTGAGTTTAACACAACATATAAACAAAGTATTTCCAACGCAGGGTTAACATTTGCAACCATGTTTGGTCGTACCTTGTGAAAAGGCCCCAGAATCTGCTCGCCAGCATAAGATTTGAAATTGCGATTAACTAAATGCGTTATCATCAGGCGAGGAGCGCCTGGTTCATTGGTCATTGCTGGGGGCGGGGGTGGGGGGATGCTACCAAGAATCTCCTCCAAACTTCGATTATCAACCGCCTCAGCAGCTTCCCCGTGAGATGGATCTGTAGCACAGAGAGAATTATAACTTTTATTCCTCTGTGCAAGTCGTTTCAGGTGGTGTACAGTGTCGCGTGGGGGAGGGGTAGAGGAGCAAAAAAAAAAACCAAACAAACAAACAAAACACAGGCAGCAAGTTACGACAGCAGTCAAACAACATCTCCACAGAAAGTTAACAGGCGTTATTTTTCTTTGTTCTGAAAACAAGAGCCAACCCAAAAAGCGACTATGGCCGCTTACGAGCATTCCCACTTTATTATACAAAGGCTCTCCGCGAGAAGCGTTGATACAGTACGTGAGACTAGATGCGCCACATTAATTTCGTCGATAAAAACTAAAGTGTACATTACGATCTCCAACGACCTTTTTCATTCCTTCTGAGTACAGCAAATGGAAATCTTGTTATACTATAAATAATGTATAACGTAAAACACATTATGTTGCCATCACACCAAGCCACATCGACTTGTCCAAAATCTATTGTGCTCACATAAGCATAAACAAGTTGAGAGGTCGATGTTTGAAAATTTAAGTCTTGTAGACTCCCAGTCTAGAATTTCAACATATTCCGGCGAACAAACAATATTTAATACTAATGTGCATCTTAAGCTTCGGATTCAAATTAGGTTATCATCAAATTTGCCAAATTAAATAATTAATCCACACACCAATTTGGTCAACACAAAATGTTTCATTATGCAAAATAAATTACCTCGTTTGCTGAGAAGATCCGAGTGAGAAGTGCACTCGACGATATCAAAATAATCTCAAAATTCATAAGACATTCATTCATGACTGACTGAAACCAGCCACTCTATCTACGCGTTGAGAATTAAGAAAGAAAAAAAGATTCACATATGTGCCAATTGGCCACTGCCAATGCAGCAATACACGCAACGCCATTGAATGAGCACAACTTATTTAGATTCACAGACACCAAAACACCCTTTGTTACTTGCCAGTTGTCGGCGGTGCCTCCTCTTGGGCCATTGGAGTTGGTTTCTTGAGGGGGGGTACATCCAGCTCGTCTTCGGAGTCATCCCGAGGCTGCGACCCTTTCCCTCTTGGCTTAGCAGAGGCAGTTGAACTCTTTGCAGTTTTAGTTGGCATGATTTGAAATCTGAAGGGGTTATTAGTAAAAAGTATTATCCATGAGTGATTTTTGTGTCTGTCAATCTCCAAAGTCCATTTAAAAGTCGTCACATGCTGCTACCGTTGTCAAAGTTACATCATTATCACAGATCTCACTGACGCCTATCCGCTAGTTTTATACATTTTCACATGATAGTAATCTTATAGCACCAGATAAAGTAACAACGTAAATAAGACTGTTTTTAAAAGTGAGTTGTTAAAAAGGCTCTTGGCCTGATATTAGGAGTCAGCGACCAGTCAGCCTGTCTGCCTGATGATTTTAGCGTATTAGATACTATTCTAACACAAAACCCACATATCAGTAAAATAAATAATGGCCTCCTCCAGTGACAGAGTGGTTTTAGCACACTACAGCATCTGCATAAGATGACCATTTGATTTGCGCATCAAAGTTGGACGATTTATTACCCTGGCAAAGTTTGTAGAAAGGAAAATAATGTAGACGTAACATCAATTTGGAAACAGATTCAGTTATTGTGCATATAGTTTAACTCTCTGCCTACAGCTTTTAAGCCTATTCTGGCATATGGTCATTAATTTATTGGATTAACGCAAGAAAGAAGGCTCTCTGGTTGTTGGGAGAGATACAACGCACCACATTTGTCAATGTCTCAAGATGACAAAGTAAACTTTAATCCCCTCAACTTTTATGTTGGGGGCGGGGTACTTAACGGGGCAACAGAACTCGCTAGCCACTGGGGAAGCATATTCAAACGAATGTAACTTAACAGTGACGTTGAACTAATATTAATGTTATAATTACTCACACGTTTGTCATATATGTTTAGCAAATAAGCAATAATGGTGGACAAAACACGTAGCGTTAACTTCGCCACGGTACAGCGCTATTTTCCCTTTGCTAATGTTAAGTTAGCCGCTGTAGCTAACGAGCAGATATAAAATAACGCAGCAAAGCTAACCCAATAGCGAACCGACTACCAAACATATCAGTGTTGTGGACCTGTTCCGTTAACACAACACAAATGTTAACTATATACGAAGTTAACGTTGTCTGAATTGAAAGGCGTCATTGACTTAACACGTCATCTTAAGTAACGAGAAGCTGACGTTAACCCGACAAAGGTACTGAAGCTCGAAGTTCAGCAACCATCTGCATCATTAAGCCTAATATTAGCTTAATTTAGACAATCGGAAATTGTTGCATGCTATTGTCCGGGGTGTGTGTCTACGAAAAGGCTAATTTTGCATAAACGCAATAGAAGCCAAAAAAGGGTCAGTCCATAAAATTGTTAACGTCGGTCAGCATGTTTTCCATCGTACCTAATATTAAAACCGAGGTTAACGTGTTCTAACTTTAATGTTAAGCTTGGTATACAACTAACGTGAACGTTATGCATTCAGCAAATAGACGGAACCCAGTCATTACCCCCAGCTAAAGTGTTTCTATGTACCTTCCACAATATGGGCACGGTCTGTCAAGAGTCTTCCTTTCTGACCCAAATCACGATTTCGAAAAAAAGTATTATTTAATCCAAATATCGGCAAAATATAATCCACAAAATTTATCTCCGTAACATTCCGAGTCCCTCTTCAGCTTGAAAACTCTAACTTGTAAATGGCGCCTAAACTGTGCTGTCGAACCAAATTCGTTACAAACTGACGCAAAGCACCATGGAACGTTCAAAGGGCAAGGGAAAAAAACATGAAATTCAAAAAAGGGGACGAAGCCAACTCCACCTCGCTCCAAACAAACCACACTCGTATGATAATAAATGAGACGAAAAATAGATAAATTAGTAATACTTCTTTATAATGTTATATATTATTTACTATTATCGTCAGATTCAAAGCCTAATGTTTGTATTTGTTACACATAATGTTACAGTATAATGACATCCCGCCCAGAGGAGTAGTTTACATTTCTGGAAATATTATTTGATGGACAAACGATTGCTGTAGATATGTTTTAATTCAAATGAGTCATAAAATACGTTTATTTAAGAGATGTCATACTGTAACTCGCTTGTAAATGATTCGAAATATCCGTCAAAGAGGCTTGCAACTCTCGCGATAGCTAACTTTTCAAGCGATGTGACGTCAGTGATGACCCGGATTAAATGGCTACCCAGAAGTAGCATTGATAATGTTAGCGACAAATTTATGAGTGGTGAGTAGGGTTGCTCTGTAACTTTATTGACTATTCCGGTATTTTTTGCTGTGCAATGACACGCACACGCTGGTGTTTGTCCCACGGCACATTCGGAAACGACAGAACGATGTCTGCTTTCACCAGAAAACAAAGATACCGTTAGCAATCACCTCACAGGCTAGGCTCGAGGGAGAGCAGAGGATCCACGTTAGTAACAGTGGCAGGTAACTTAGCAACTACAGTCAGTCTCATTTTTCCTGACAGCTAACAGAGCATGCTAGTTGCTGACTTGTCTTGTTGACGGGTTAAAGTTACGCTTCATAGTTTTAGTCTTCGACATTGTTTAATATTATGTGTTGCTTTGACATTAGTGTGATATGAGGAGCTTTAATATGACAGTCACTGACCACTGACTGGCTTTTTCTTGGTCGTTTAGGGATTACCAGTGCTAACATCCACCATGAGATTGAAAGCATTGCTGCTGCAGGAACCCAGACATATCCTTTTTATAATGTTGATGACAATTTAGTGTTCTGTTTATTTTTATGTAAAGCTCATATATATATCATGTCATATCATACCATTAGCTAATTTTGTACTCGCGAGAAGTAATAGATAGTAATATTGCATTGTATTATTATTGCATTACCTGTACCAGATCTAGAATCAGTTGCTTTAATCGCTCACCTTGATAATTTTCTTTAACTATTGATCACATAAGGAACTTGTAAGTTGTATCGGCTGGACCACAGCAGATGAGTTGTACTCCTGCAGTGAGGACCACCAGATCCTCAAGTGGAACCTGCTGACTACTGAGACCACTCCAGTTGTCAAATTGCCAGAAGACATTTACCCCATTGACCTCCACTGGTTCCCCAAGACCACTGGTGGCAAGAAACAAAACCAGACTGAGATCCTCGTCCTTACCAGCACTGATGGCAAGTCACTTATTCTGTACAATTAGGTCAGCGGGTTACAGGGCTCTGCTTTCAGTTCACTCATAGAGTCAATATTTCAGTGAAGTTTTACAATTATGGAAAATATAATTGGATAAGAAACATTCAGCTACTTTCTGGTCTGCTTTTCACCTTTCTTTTTCCTCAGGCCAGGTTTTATACCATGACAGTATCTTGCTTGATCATTAAAAGTGTTAGGCAATAACTCAGGAGTTTTTGTTTATAATTTAGGAAAATCATCTTCACCAATTTGAAACTTGTGGAGTAAAACTGAACTTCCTCTAAACGGAATAATCATTTTGAAGAGAAATATACCTTATAACTTTCAACTTTAAAAGAAAATTATTTTAGTATAGCAGTGTGCGTGTCTCTGCTCTAGTTTTAATGGGGTCTTCAGTTTCAGATAATGGATTTTTGTTTAACATCCATATATTTGTAATATTAATCTTGGCAACAGTCTGTGCGACATCAATCTGCGTGCCCTCTTATATCTCTTATCTGTTACAGTAGATATAAACACAAAATATGGATGAATATTGTGTGCATGTGTATATGAATGTGGATGTACTGTTATGGTAGGCAACGTGTGGTCACCACGCTAATGGTAGCGTAGGGTTGCGTAAACACACCCACAGACTGGAGCAGTAATTTCCTCTGGCGGACCAGAAAGAAGTGAAAACTTTGTTACAATTTACTTATGCAGTTTTCCTTCTCTTCTGTTCTTTTCGCCTTGTTACATTTTATGTGTTTATTATGTTGGTATTGTTATTGTTTGTCATTCAAAGCAAAACATGACATCCTCAAAGTTTTGTTGATGGCAACTTTGGTGTGCACTGATTTAGTTGCAGTTTTTAAAATCTGGATGTTGTACATATATTTAACATTTTCAATAGGATAGGTTTGATATAATTGAAAAGAAGGCAATCCAACAGCCAGGGTTTTATTGGAGGAGCGGACTAATTTTATGTTGTTGCTTTTCCTAGCCTTATTTGATTAGTCAGCCTCACTTTCCCATGTCAGAATATTAAATTAGTTATTCTCCTTTTACAGTTTCCAACATCATCTGAAAAAAATATTTTTATACAATATTTGATATCCTATTGTACAACATTAATTATATTTTGAACATTTAATTCTAAGTATGCTTCATTTTGGGATGCCTAATGTTTCCCCATGGCTAAGCACTATTATAGCTTAAATGTATAATTAGAAGAAGATAGAAGATATCATGTGGAATGGAAGTTGACTTGTCCCAAAGAGACTTGAAATAAGCATGAAGAATATCGCTGGGCCTTTAGCTTGGTTAGTCTGTCATTCTTTTAAACCACGTGAAACTACAAGGTGGCATTATTATGAATTTCACTCAGACCTATCATCAAGTCATACATAAATAGAAGTAAAATAGGGTCAGCATGCTGTCATGATCAGAGGTGGGAAGTAACAACCTACAAATACTTTGTTACTGTACTTCAGTACAGTTTTCAAGTATCTGTACTTTACTTGAGTATTTTTCTGTCAACTCTTTACCTTTACTCACAACATCAAATATATGTACTTTCTACTTCTTACGTTTTCCAAACAGGGTTGTTACTTTTGTACATTATTTTTATTTTGCATAATAGCGCACTCACCCAACATCAAGGCTGACATCAGCCTAAATGGAAGGGACAATAACACATAGAAAAGACGAGCCTTTGGTGTGTCCTTCTGTGCATTTTATACACGACAGACGAAACAAGACAACAGACATAAAACGCATAACATATGGAAGAAACTGTACCACGATGAAAAGGCCTGATGTCAGTATTTGTTCGATTCCCTTTTTTTTTCTCCACTTGTGTTCTACATAATGGTCATTCATGCTGAATACATTATTTGCCTGTGAATGGCAATGATAGAAGTTGAAATTAAATTCCTAATCCCTTATATTAATATTGTATTATTATGAAATGAGGTTCACTTAAGTTTGCATGAAAACAGCCGGTAGAAATTTCCTTCAAATGGCTATTTTTTTACGTCTATACTTTGAGTACATTTCAGAGGCAGTAAGTAAAGAGTAAAGAAGTTGAATTAATGTTTCTACTTTTACCAGAGTCTTTTTTTTATACAAGTAGCTGTACTTCTACTTAAGTGTAGATTGTATGTGCTTTTGACACCTCTGGTCATGATAACATATTAAAATCATCTGCTTGATTAAAAACCAAACACAAAAACAAATTAGCACACAAGGGGATTGCATGCACAATGTTTGGCTAATAAGGACTGCTGATATGAGTACACATGTAATAGAAATTGTATAAATGTTTTTTTTTTTAATCCTTTAGTACAGTTGTACATGTTTTAGACCAAACACCTGCTGTAGCAGTAACATCCATATCTTTGGGATGTCCAAATATAGAAATGTAACAGAACAACAGTTTGGCAGTTTTAGGCTGCCAGAAATGACAAAAAACCTGAAGAATTTTTACACACAAAAGAAAATTACCCAAATTCAATGAACCAAAGCCCTCGATTTTCATTAATCTATTTTATGCTGTATGGTTTATATTCTATGCTATGCTAGGAGGATAAAATCTAGCTTTGTTGCTAATTACTTTTCATATGGTTGATAGTTTTTATTATACACTTACTTACAAATCTAGATTATAAAGATTTTTAAATCTTAATAATAATTCCTCCTCACTGGTGTTCTGGATTGGCCCTAAAAATGTTCATCCCATTTGACTCATGCAGCAACCTGAATCATTCAGGTCTGTGAAACCATATTCTCTGTATTCTTTATATGAGATGGCACCTGTGTAGTAGCCAGTGAATTGCAGTAGGCTATACAGTTCTTGAATTATAGACTACATCAACCCAGGCCTAGAGCATTAAGTTCGAGGATACTGTTGTATCGTAGAATTTCCATGTAGTAAGTGTCTTTTTGTCTATGTACAGGGAAGTTCCATCTTGTCTCTAAGGTGGGGCGCATTGAGAAGAGTGTCGAAGCGCATAAAGGAGCTGTTTTGGCTGGAAGATGGAACTACGACGGGACTGCTCTTGTCACAGGTAAAGATGACAACGACATACATATTTACATCGACATCTTACACGTACTTGCTTAAGTAGCCTATATAAAATTTGGTAAGATGAAGTCAATTTCATCTTTTTTTTTCTAATTACTTAGCTGGAGAAGATGGACAGATCAAGATCTGGTCAAAGACTGGGATGCTACGCTCAACACTGGCCAGCCAAGGTAAAGCTGAAGGCCCTTGCTTTACTTGAATTTAAGCTATATATCTATATAATGTTTATGTGAAACTGCTATCCATAATTTTATATTATGGCTCAATCTAAGTTTGTTACATGATCACGGAACAAAAATTAAAGCAGTGAAATCTGTGTTGTCACAATAAAGACTGATGATGTTTTTTGTTTTTTTTTGCAATACTTGATGGACTGAATAGTAAAAGTAAGGCTAAAAAATAAAGAATTTCATACTAAAATAGCAATTTGAAAGAATGCAATTTTCTAACTGCACCAGCTGTGATTTTTAATGGTAGAGGTGAACATTTAGGAGTAGTTTAGGATTTCACTCACTGAAAGCACAGCTGTGGCCACAAAATGTAATCAGCTTTACAGTATCTAAGGAACATAATCCAGTGAACTTTTTCCTGTTAAATCACTTAAATGTATTTTCTGCATGCCAGTGAGTGTAAATTATGTACATTTGATCAAATATGATTTCCTGTAGAAAGAAAAACAACACCCTATCATTTTGATATCTAAGATAGTGAGTGTTTGTAATTTTAGAGAAGACCACAGAATGGTGAGAACCGTTCATGCACGCTGGCTATAGTCCAGGCATCTTTATGCATCTTAATTCCTGTAATCTTTAGCATTTGAGTTAAAAAGAGGGGATTGTATGAGTTTCATACTTTCATTCTACATTTTTCTATTAATACTTATGCTTGGATGATGAAAGTCTGTGTTGTATCTGTGTCTGAGCATATACCTTACATACGTCTGTGTGTTTGAGCTGCCGTATGGTCCGACGGATCAGTAAGATTTCCTTTTGTCTTAAGACTTATTTTTTTACTCAAGGCAGATAATTTACAATGTCAGTCAAAGTGGAATGTGGGTTTTTTTCTCCATGGCTGTGCAATTTTTTGAACAAGTGTGTGGTCTGTGTATGTGTTTGTGTTGGGTCCATTGGGATGTAATTGTACTCGGTACAACCAAAAGCAGAATCAGTTCTATCTTAAACCACCTTTAAGTTTCAAAGCTTTATACAAGTGGAGTTTTATTAAAAGTTTAAAAAAAGACGGAGTGATACATTTCTTTATCCAGAATTCCCATTACTGATCTATTACTTATTAATTAATTAATTGTGCTGTTTAATTTATTCATTAAATGGGTTTTTTTCAGTAGTGGGACAGAAAAAGTTTGCTTCTGTGGAAATAGATGGCTGAATAACAGGTGCTGTTTAAACCTGGTATGTGGACAGCAGTTCAGCCCCAGCATTTAGGAAAATGTTTTCTAAGCTGACTGGAGAATGAGTTTCTGGTTGGTGG
Source organism: Chaunax sp. Z400 (assembly GCA_037577475.1). NCBI lineage: Eukaryota > Metazoa > Chordata > Actinopteri > Lophiiformes > Chaunacidae > Chaunax > Chaunax sp. Z400. The sequence goes on from CM075192.1 coordinate 11,603,493, forward strand.
GCTGCTCAACAGACCTTCAGATTTATAGAACACCCGTATAATAGCATTGCAACAGATACACACGATCCTACACGTACCACTTAGGTCGGTGTAGGTATTGCTTCTCTTCAGAGCCCACAACCCCATGAAAACACCATAGCAGCATGCTTTTCTTCCTGTATACTATGACCCATTTTAAGAGAGCAGAGAGCTCTAGGATGAGGTTGGAGCCGAGTGAGGGAGAGAAGAACTTTTCTAAACCCCTCTCATCACTTTCTCAGATTTAGATCATGTGATCAGTTGGCATAGAAAACACATGCACCTGCATTGGGGTTAAATGTCAGGCCCTCTACCCCCATGTTACCACAAACCAAATCCATACATACACACATTCTTTCCCTTACACATGCATGTAAGCACACACACTTGTTCTTATAATTTAGAGGATATGGTATTCTCAGCTGCATGCAAGCTAAGTGCTGTTCCACAGGCTGAATGAGGTGAGCTCTCTGAGGAGACATGATACCCTCTCAGAGAAATTTACCCTGCTATACTCTACAGCTATCTTTCATACCAATGGCCACTTTATAAAGAGAGAGAGAAATTCATACACATTGAGAATTAAATCTCATGCTTTTAATATTAAATCAAGTAAGAGTTTGAGTCCTGTGTTTCTGCATATCTTCCAGGGTCTCCTGTGTATTCTGTGGCCTGGGGCCCAGACTCAGACAGAATCCTCTACACGTCAGGAAGACAGCTAATCATCAAGCCTCTGCAACCCAGCGCCAAAGTCATACAGGTACACTGACTTTGCAAGTATCATAACATGACAAGTACACTAACTTTACATGATTTTTACAACATAACTGATTTTTGTGTTAGATAAGATGGGTAGAGCTTGAAATCGGTCGGTTACATCCCATAGCAGACAGTAGTAACTTAATTTTCTGTTATCTGCTTTGTAGAATACGTCACCTCAATGGAGCATCTGAATATCAGTTTAACATATACCTTCAGGGTTTCTCATAAACAGTATGATAATCGGAAGGTGCTTCCAGGTATGAAAATTGAAGCCAAGAGTTTATGGTCTCAGTCGATAGTTTGAAGTGTTCCTTAAAAGAGCATTATGTTCATTTAGTAAATTATTCTGTTTTAGGGCATGTCCTTGTATTCTCAGTAAGATCCTATCAGGTCAGAGGTGTAGCACATCTTCCCCAGCTCCACTGTTTTGTCAAAAGATGGCCACTTCTGGCTACCAAAAAATGTTGATGGCTATTCAATACCCTGGTATACCATAATACCTGAATACTACCCAAGCCCACATAACAAGCTCATTTTTAAATGGAAAGAATGAATGAGTGAAGAATAAAATGGGAGTAGGAGGGAAGTTTTTTCCTCAATCATTTCTTGGTCATGTGACCCATTTGATCCAATCATTATTAATGACTTTTACTATATTGGCTACATATACTTTAAATATCAGAATTAATATATTTTTTCAATATGGTCCAGGTCGTATGACCCAATCATTCTATATCACCACTATAATTTTAATAAGAATAAAAAATTTAAACAAGTCAATTATTTCACTAGTTTTCAAGTTGTTGGACTAAGAAGAAAAGTCTGATTCTAATACATAATTAGTCATTACTCTGTACTCTGCACACCATTTTGTAATGTGGAATAGTAAACCTTGTGTATTTTAGAGTTATAACTTGTATTATACCCATTTTTTCTCAGTTTGTGAGCTTTCTAGCGACATTTATTATCTGCTTCGCTGCCTATATAATATTTATTGGAGACTTTCTTGTCTGTTGTCCATATTTTGTTTGATTTCAAAAAAAAATCTTCTTTAGATTTTCAGCACTAGTCCCTTAATCTCTTCATGACTTAATAATTTAAACGTTTGAAGTTCATGATTTGCATCACTGTGCTAAGGCTAAATAAAAGGAATAAATATGCAGTAGATCTATACTATGTCTTTGAGTGCTACTCCGTTGAGGAAGGGTGCAGCACTGAGGAGCTGGCACACCAGTGAGTATTTTTCTTGTCCATGTATACATTTGTTTATTATTCTTCTTGAAGCCAAATAGTGCTTGGGACCTTAGATAAACAGTAGAGGGTTTAATGTGTGTCTTTTCAACACTTTGCTCTCTCTCAGCTATTACTAAACACACACACACACTCACATCCAACTTCATCAACCGAGACCCACTGGAGGCCAATGCAGTGATACGAGTTGAACCGGAGTGGGCTCAATCTGAATGGGTCAGCATGCTTTAGCCTATCAGGGTCAATCAGGAGTTGGACATTGCATGGCAGATATTAAAGTCTTTTTAATGAACTCCCAACTAGTTTGATATAAACAAATCATAGATTTGTTAACTGTGTGCAAGAACAACAATAATGCCTCTCTGTGCAGTGTATCTTCCTCATTTTCTTTGTGGACACCAGTTGTGTTTTCTCCCCAGAAGCCCAGCGAAGCCAGGCTCCCCCCTGTTTTTTCAGATGTAGTTGCCATTTTATTAAAAACGTTTAATTTATCAGTTTTGTAAATTCTTCTGTGCTGTCGTGATGCTGCCATCTCTTCCCCATTTCTCACTGATTAATTTACAAAGAGTGAAACAGCACCCCTCTAAATATTATGTGGTGAATTTATGGTTACACTCCTACTGTAGACTGTCATGTCCTTGAGGAGGTCAACTTGGCATCCCTTTGTAAAAAAAAAAAAAAAAAAAAAAAAGAATTAAATGAGTAACCAGTCATATTGAGGCTACGTAGTCACTCACATGATGTCTGTCAAACTGTGATTTGTCAGGACTATGCCAAGGGAAGCCAGTCGCCTATTTCAGCCTCTTCTTGCAAACATTAAATGTTCGTGTTCCTTAGCTATTTTGTTCATTAGCAAGGCTGGAGGGTGGGGATTTGAAGTTTTTGGTGACAAACCGTTTCCTAAAATAACCTCTTGAGTAGCAACATAACATTAAATCAGACGGCAAGCCAACGGCAAAACTCGACTTTCAAACAGACAAAAGGGATTTAGGAGTTTTAATGAGCTGAATTACATGCAGAGTGGCTAGCTCGTAGCACTAAACGTCAGCGGGCATTTTTCTGGCCCTGTGTTCTTTTTGACCACTTTACCACCACGGAAGACAGGAGAAAGGCCTTATTCTTCAAATAGAGTGAATAACACACTCCTCCTATTCTCTCTGTGACGTTACTGTTGACTGGATTACCCGTTTGTATGTGGAGTTTTTCATAGGGTTATATTGCATGTGTCTTATACTAGTATTTAGCTGCATGTGTCCAATGAAGTTGCCCATTTGCTTTATTGTGGTTGTTTACACACAGAAAATAAACACCACAGACAGAAATCAGCATCACTTGAACGTTTTGCCTACTTTTCAATGATAAGTAACTATGGAAGGTTTACTTGTGTACGTCAGGCACATACACAACAGAGCTTGTAAGTCATGTGTTTGATACATGTACTGTAACCTGCTCTCATCGCTCTGTCTCTCTCTAGTGGAAGGCTCATGATGGAATTGTTGTGAAAGTGGACTGGAATTCAGTCAATGACCTCATACTGTCAGGTGCAGAAGACTGTAAATATAAGGTGAGCAGTGTTTTATCATAATTTCCGACATTTTGTTAAATCCTTTATTACCTCTCAAACCACGTATTACCTCAACAGGTATGGAACAGCTTCGGCCGTCTGCTTTACTCTGCATCGTCCTATGACTACCCGATTACCTCTTTGTCCTGGGCACCAGATGGAGAGGTGTTTTCTGTGGGCTCCTTCAACACCTTGCGACTCTGTGACAAGACTGGAGTAAGAAAACATTATAATCATTAAACATCATTATTTTTTGAATTGTTGTGTCCCATCATGACTCTTGCAATAGAATGTGAAGTAATCACTAGATTGGGACGTCAGCAAGTCAAACCTGTTTTAGAGAACAAAAATCAAGTTTTATTTTACTATGTCTTTATCCAATATTACATCTCCCTCCTGTCTGATGATATGCATATACATAAACAAATGTATGCATGTCTTAGTGAGGGGGGTTATATCCTTATTTAAAAAGCAAATACTGTATGCTAACATTCTGCATCACGTAAGCAAGATGACACATTTCTCCACAAAACTGAATGAATCTCTGCACTTGAACCCTAAATAAACAGAGCAAAGTGAAACCTTTCAGACTAAATACACCAGAGCAGTGTATTTTTCACATCAGTACTCTGATGTAAGCTGGATCAGAACTACACATTTGATTGTCTCTGAGCAGCAGAACTCAGTTATAGCTCTTGGGTTCCATATACTCTCTACATATGAGAAGCCCCTGTTTTGTGTATTTTATTTCTTTTTACTAACTTATTAATATGACATTTATGTTTTTCAGTAGTTCAGTCATGAAACGTACACTATCTGTGGTACACTGTCAGCTTTTCAAGTGAAGTCTGGTTTATATTGAGTCTCACTACAAGTCTTGTGCTTTCTATACATTGTTTATCTCTGTAAGCCACATTTGGCTGCATGCCACACATTCTTGTTACTTGGTACTGATGGTAAAAGGAGTTGTGATGAGAGGGCAAATGAGAGAATGATGATGGTAATTTTTGTTTTATTACTGCTGAATGTTAGGCCAGAAATAGTATTACTAGTTACCTGGTTTGCCCTCATGCAATGCTTAGGGCCTCTTTGAGTTTACCGAGAAATGTCAGTGTATTGTTGTTTCAGACCTGTTGTAATGAAAACAAACAGCCAGGGCTGGGTGTTTGTGTGCTGATAACCAGGCATTAGGAGCAAATGGCTTTTTTTACTGTAGCACTAAAACAAATGGACCGGAGAGAGGACTGTACCAACACATATGTATTCTCTAGAGGGGTAAGGTGTGTGTTGTGCATGTCGGGGAGGTTACATTAAAATAATTTGTAAATTATGAACATGCAAAGCGGGAATGGGAAAATCTCTTATCGTTTCTGTCACTGCACCACTTACTTTGCTGTGGTGTCTTGGTAAAGGCGGTGTGATGATGATAATTATGATGATTATGGCTCTGCCTTGCTCGAGCTGAAGAAAGCGCATGCATGCCTTCTCCTCCCTAAGCCCTCAGAGACAGTGTGTGCTGTATGGTGTGGGAGGCTTGCTCAAGAGGAGGATGGGGGAGCTCAGAAAAAGAAAATCTCCCTCAAAAGTCCCTCCATTTGATTCGTTTCCTACGTGTGAATTTACACATGTGCTCTTGTCATGCTTTAAGTTAGAGGATACATGTGCACATTCGGTCACTGTATCCTCATGACTATAATCTAATTTTGCGGGTGAGGTTACGCACAAACACAGATAACATTAACAAAATTCAAGGGCTTTACCTGTGTTGTTGCTGTGGTTTGTTAGCAGCACAGTAAGGGTTAAACAGCACTACAAGTCCTTTCAGTTACTAGCGTGACTAATGGGAAGGGGTTTCATTCTGTATCTGCTACAATGAAACCTTGCACTCCAACATATTGCTGCTGGCTCAGCAGGATCAGCCCCGCGCATTTAACCCCTTCACCTCCCATCCAGCTTGACTTGCCTCTCACCCTGAACTCTCAACTCTCTCCCACTCTTTTCTTTTCCCTCCACATTTTCTCCATCATTGCACCAGGGCAGATTTTGTCCGTCAACGTCCCCATTATCATCATGGAGGGAGTACGGAGGTGCACACTCGGACACAGAGACATATACTCACTAACTTAACATCAAGGCCAGCGTATTGGGAGAGTATCGTGCGGTTCCACACAGGCGCTGAAATCAAAGATTTTGTTTTTCCACGAGGCATCAACATATTGTTGTTATTGAATAGATTATGCTATTATTAAAACATATTTGGTTATGTTAGTTTCAATTTTCTTTTATTAAAAGTTTTTGTGTGGAGTTCATTTTCTCTACATAGGAACTTTAACAGGACACAACACACAAAGAGGTTCACTGTCCCTTTTACAAGATTTGGGAGAGACAATAAGTCAGTGTCTGTCTGTGTGCCTGCCATAGTATATGCATGTGCCCACATGCCTGCGTGTTTGTGTGTGTGCATCCATTGCCGTGCAAATGTGCCTGCGAGACAGCAGTCTATTTACGAGGCGCTGCAGCTGGTGTCTAGCGTCTGGACCCTGTCACGATCCCTGACACCGTCACTGGCTAACAAGTAGGACTCATTGTGCCAGGCAAGCACCCTCTCACTTCTATTTCTCTGCCACCCCCCTTGCCCCCGCCTCGTCTTCCCTCTGCTTTTTTTTCCTCTATTCACTATACACCCATGCTGACATAAATGAATATAATAGCTGCTTGGTTTTGCTAATCTAATCCCTGCACAATATTACATTTTTTTAATTATCTTTTTAAAAACTTTAAATGCTTGGAAATGGTGTTATTTGTATTACTTAAGTTCAGCAGATTTCATTTTGACAGTGATTCAGCACCAGTGGTAAATGAGGAGAAAATATTCTAAACTGCAGGACATTGTCTGAAGAGCCTATAGATGTTCAGAATTTTGCTCAAGGTCACATACGCAGGGCCGAATCTTCTAATCAAGAGGGCTTAAACACCGCATCAAGGCCACATTTCAATGTTTCACCATCCTTTCTTTTGGCTTTGTGCTCATTGAGGACTTAGCAGGCATTCATGCTGAAAACAGACCTGTGTTAAAGCAATGCAGGTGCAGGCAGCACCTTGCCAGATGATGTCACATTGCACTGTGGCAAAATTTGACCCAGGTCAACATTTACCAGCCTGCCCTCATTTCAACTGAATGAGGAACAATGGTGAAGAAGTCTGAGGCACTCGAGGGAAGTGGATTAAAAAGCCTTTTATCACATGACTATGTATTAGTAAAAACATGTACGTGTTTAAGCCATGAAAGCCTTCATAAGGGCAAGCACAAAATGGTTCTTTTCAGGCTGCTTCATTTACATATTAGCATGCAGTCACATGATCTGAATGGACAAGTTAGTATTCACATTATTAGTGTAGACAGTTGAAGTCACATGACTGATCATGTTCAGCAAAAGAATGTAGAAGCAATAAAAAAAATTAGATCTCTACCACTTACTGTATTTTCTTATATCTGTAGTGAATTACAACTTCTGTGGTCTTCCTCTTTGTAATGTAGACACATGTGGTTATGGGGGTTGCCAGGTCCCATAGCATACTTGTCAGGGATGCAACGATACACAGAGTTTGTCTAATATTACTCATACTCATAAAATTACTTTGATGCCACCACATCGATACCACATTAATGGCAACGTAACTTCTGTTAGTTCTGCAGGTGGGTGGAGGAGGAGCAATGTCAGCAATGTGGAAATATTTTAATGCAAGTGATGATGACAAAAGTAAAGCAGACCACAAACTATGCTCTGTTAAACTGTTGAGAGGAGGTGTAAAAAAAAAAATAGCCCCTTTAATTCAAGCAGTTTGATAAATCACATGAAGGACCAGCACGGTGCGAGTTCCAGGAGTTTGCTAATGCCAGCAGCATAATAACAGCGACAAACAACTTTGTGGCAAACACTGGCGAAGTAGGAGAAAATGTCCAGAGACAACCTTTAAAAATAAAGGAAACACTTACCAATATATTGTGCTTGATGATCAGACGTCATCGGTTGTGGATAATATAGGATTTCGTCATCCTCAGTGAACTAGAGCCCAAACACGCATTTCCCAGCTGTCACAACGTCACAGACACTACTACCAAAGCTGCACAACTTTGTGAAAAAGCACATCAGCTGCCTGTTGCACAGCATTTCTGATGACTTCTTCTTCCTTTTACAGTGCTAACAAATTATATGAGTGCATAACCCATTTTGGACTACAGCTTCACCACTGACATTTGGACTAGCAATGTTAGCCTAATTTCCCATCAGTGTGGATCTGTCACTGTGTGTTGACATTTGTCTATTTTGACCTATTGCAGACACCATACTGAGTCAACACATGCCTGCTACTCTATGATTTTATAGTTACAACCTGATATTATGTCAATAAACTACCTGGTAAAAGTTGTATTACCACAATGATTGTAATTACCACACTTGTTACCTGCTCTACAGCGTAACCAAGTTTTGTGTTTTACTGGGAGGGTGGGGGGAGTTTTCTGAAACTCATGGTCAGGGCATTTGGAGGATCTTCTCCAAGGCAACTGTCACTTTGCTATATGTCCCAGTTTCCTTTTAATGATTTGTTTGATTCTCTTTGATTCACTACTTCATTGTGTCTCAAAGTACACTTGATCTGAGCATTCTTGTTACCTCCGCCAAGGAGGTTATGTGATCGGTTCGGGTTGTTTGTTTTCTGTTTGTTAGCAGGATTACGCGAAAACTAATGGATGGATTTACATGAAATTTTCTCCAAAGATAGACCCTAGCATATCCTAGAGGTGATAACATTTTTGTGATGATGTGGTGAGAGATGGGACTGGTACTGCTGGAATAAGGGCCTGTGTCCACCAAAGCGTTTTTTCCCGGCTGAAAATGCCAGGTGCTCCTCTGAAAACGCCCAGCTGGGAGCGCTTGAGAGCCCTTTGAAGGCACTGCATTTTTCAGCTGAGGCGCTTTGGTTGCTATAATACCGAATATCCACGGAAGCAATTTGTGTTGCAAGTATCTAATTTTGTGGATAGTTTGATTTACTCAAATACTGAGTTTAAAATGGCAGCACAAGGTAGAGTACTTGCTCTGGCCCGGGCTGTGGATGAAGGGATGACTGTAGGAAGAAGGGAGAGAGGATGGATCTGCAGGTTTATGTGGGTCCCGCCCCTCCTCTGCTGTGATTGGATGGCTGGGTAAAAAGTGACAGTGATGAGCGCCGCGTTTCTCCCAAAGTTAAACATTTATCAACTCTCTGCGACTACAAAAAAATGCCAAACGTGCAGCGCTCAGCGCAGAAAAGACCTCGTCGTGCTACTGCCGTTTGTAGTGTAGTGTAAATACGCAGCGCTCCCATTGCAAATAATTAAAAAAATACACTGGCCTCAGGAAAATGCTCTGGTGGACACAGGCCCTAACAATTATGCCGAGGATTGTTGGGCCTTGGCGGAGGTTTGCACTCTCTGAGCGCTCTTGTTGCTTCTGTTTTTGGACCAGTCGCTGTTCTCTCATGAGACTCTTCACTTTTATGTAAGATGTAGATATAGTCTTATGTTTATATCCCCCTGTCTTAAATCTTTGACTCATGTTTTGAGCTTTTCTTTCAAAATCCTCTTCTGAGTCACAAATGTGTTTAGTCTCTGGAACTGACTGACTGGAATATTATCGAGCAAGGAGGATGGAAACTGTCTGCCTGGAGAGATGTGTTATGGTCAGTATGGAAGTATGTAAAGCCCCATTGTCATCTTTAAAGATGGGATGAAAGCCTTAATTGCTAAAATGCGTAGGCATCTTTTTACAGATGCATTAGCCACAAGATAATAAAGGCTTTCTGATTTACTTCTCTTTTAAGTGCCTCAGATTTCTTCAACAAAACTAGTAGGTTCCTCAAACTGAAGTGCACTAGAGGGAAACCATTTTTCCCACCTGAACAGCACTCCTAGCATGCTGTTTTTTACTGAATGAGCAGCAGTGTTGATCAGAAAGTGGCCTTAGACCCAGGACTTAACAGGACGGGATTAAACTTAATGATTACTATACCCCTCCCTCCTCCTTGTCTGTTTTAACTGAGGTCTTTCTGAAGATGTGGTTGAGCTTAGTTCAGGTTCCTGGCACACTTTCTCATAAGCCCATGTACATCTCCTCTGTTCCACTCTCGTCTCCGCTCGTCATCTTTCGGTTCTCCCATTTGTTTGCTATACTTAGCCACAGATGCATGACATGATTGATATGTGACTTGCACTATAAATCATGTTTCAGAGTTATAACTCATACTGGTAGCATTGTTTCACCACAATTGTTTGTGAACATTTAATACCGCTGGTATCTACTTCTAGATGCTACCTGTCATTTCACACACGACAATTTAAGAATAAGTTGGAGTTAGAGATTGAGCTGTATCATTTTCCTTCCTCTTTGTTCACTCAAAACTTCCTTCTTTTTAAAGAGGGAATTCTCACATTTTTACCCTGAGTATTAATGTCTAGCTTCATTTCTGCTGGTCATACCTTCCTCCTCCCTGTATCAAGGTGACTACCTCATGCTTATCGATTCTGCCCCCCTTTACTCCCTTTCCCTTGTCCTTCCCCAAAGTTTTTTTTTACATCCCTTTTTTTCTGGGTGAGTCCAGCAGGGTCCCCTTTATCCTTGCTCAGCATCACCACACTGGAAATGGGTCCATGTCCAACTGGATTCACCATGCCTCCTTTCTCTATTTCTGTTTCTTTCTCCTCCCTTACCTCTTTAATGTGCTGCCTCATTCTCTATGGGATCTTTGTCTACCATCCTTATAGATGCCAACCATTGTTTTCTCTGAGAGGCTAGCACTCTTGCTGGTTGGCCTGCCAGTGCTTGTGCTCTTTTTTTTATTCTATTCTTAGTTGTGCACTCTCATTCTTTATAGCTTGCCACCTTCTCCCTACTTGCCAGACCTCAGGCCTCCCTGTCATCTCAATTAGTCCCACCAACAGTTGTACCCCTCTATCACTGGGGAGTACACTGTATACCTGAGCCAGTGCTGGCCTTTTGGTGCCAATCACTGGGCAGTTGACATTTGGAAGTTGCTGCTGCTGTAAGAGAATAAATCTACCCATAGTTTTGGTCCTGATCATCATGAACCACTGTTAGTGGAGCATGAGAAAACAAAAGAAACCATTTGAAGATATATTAGACTGAAAGCCTTTACCTGCTTTCATTGCATAAAGAGGGGACTTTGAGTGGGGTATAGTTCAGAAGGCTGCAGAAGTAGGAGACACACACACAAACAAACACTTACATAGAGGATAGGTTGTGGAAAAACAGCAGGGGGTGCACAGGAGAGACAATGAAGATTAGGTTAAAGTGAAATTATTGACGTAAATCTGTCAAAGAAAGAGCATGTTCAGATGTGAAAAGATGGAAACTGAAAAAGACGACGTTTGAGAGTGTGGTTGTGTCACAGAGAGAGAGAGAGAGAGAGAGAGAGAGAGAGAGAGGCATTATCTAACAAAGAGAGTCCTGAGTCAGCACCAGAGCAGTTTTCTCCCCAGGCAACTGGGCAGGGCCTTTCTCTCTCTCTCTCTCTCTTGCTCTCTCTCTCTCCCCCCTTCCTCCCGCTTGCTTTAAGCCTCCCTCCCCTTACAAATCTGTGCTTTTGCAAGCTATTTTTGCTGTCTGCACTCTTCCTCTCTCACTGTCGTAAGCCTGCTCCCTCTGTACACTGTGAACTGGTAGAAAGAGACCACAAGTTCTGAAAAGGGCAGCTGGGGTCTATAATGGCCTTCAGAGCTCTCCTCCACCATTTTCTCTCGTGTTTTCATAGGAATAATTTTGCTGATTCCTCTTTAACACATTTTGATGTGGTTGCCAGGCCAGTTCAAACCAAGATGCAGTCCTTACATGAAGACTTAATGCAGCTCCCTACGGTGTTCATTAGATTCCCTACCAGAATGTGAGGACAACGATTTATCCTTTGAGCTCCTTTGTGCCGCACAGGCTTTTATTTCTGTGCTGCTGGAATATAATCTGGCACAGTCTCTGATTCAGTGTATACTAAGGTTGTTCTTTCAGATGATTGATCCCAATATTTTAGAGGGGTAGCAAATGAGTGTATGTATGTGAGCCAGTGCCTGTGTGTGTAAAGTTGGGTTAGAGTAAAAGGCACTTGTTGACATGGTAATACTTTTACACCCTTCTAGAGTTCGGCTAAAGGCTTGCCTTGTTCGAAACCAAAAAGGAGTGGAGCATGAAAAAGAGCTGAAAACAGAGAGCAGTTGGAGGGGTAGGGGGTGGGGCTGTGTGGAACTGTCCAATATATCCTGTAAAGTTGGCCTAGTAAGGCTTTGAGGATTAGTCTCCATAAAAGATAGCGGTTTCTCTTTCCCTCAACTTTCTCGCTCTGTGTCAGCTCTCTTCCCTCTCCCTTTTTTCTCTTTACTTCTCCACCCCTCCATCCTTCTCTAGCCCAACGCTTGGAGTAAGCGTATGACAGTGAGACGGTGCCTTGCCAGCACTTCTGGCAGAGTCATCATTCTTAGCAGCACTAAATCACTATCTCCACTCGCTAGACAAATATGTCACACTCGCAGAGAAAAAGAAGCAGAAAGTGGCATAAACTCGAAGAAGGAGTGAAGATGATACAGAGTGATGAAGGGAGCAAATAGAGGACTTTGGTGGTGCACACAAATAAGCAAGAGCTGAACATGTGTGTAATTGGGATATCGCTTCAAACTTTACTGCCAACCCAGAGTTCATTAACGGCTATTGTTGAGGTCTTGGGCTGGGCTGGTGGCAATGGACCAAGGTCTAGAAAAGGATGATTTGAAAGGGTTTAATTTTGGCTGCACCCTAGGGTTCCTCCCTCTTTTCTGCTGGCTTTCACAGAGATCATAATGAAGCATCGCTTTGACTTTGACTAATTTATTAACCGGTTTCTTCTTTTGGTATAATTTGTTATGTCTTTGCCTCAACAGAGCAGTGATTGTTTCATTATCTAATATGCCCATCTATTCACTTAATTTAGTTTGTGTGTTTGTATTGCTATGCTGATCCCATGTGCTTGTATAGGTTCTATGATATCAGCACTCATGTGATTTTCACATTAGAGAAGACAAACCAAGATTTAAGTATAAAATTCAGGGTATTATATAACCCATTGAGGAGCTGTTTAGAGGCGTGCTAGTCATAGTCTTACAGAATAAACTCTTTGTGTCTGTAGGGATCCCGTAGAAAGTTGACAGCTTATTGGCAACATTTTTTCAAATCCTTCAACCTGTGTGGAGGCCATTAGATGACTATGGGATCCAGAATATTCTAGAACAGCCATCAAAGGTGTATTAGGTCCATTGGAGGGCTCATGTGTTGTGCCGTTTGTAGCATGCCAAAACACAATCAAATATCACGTGTGTGTGTGTGTGTGTGTGTGTGTGTGTGTGTGTGTGTGTGTGTGTGTGTGTGTGTGTGTGCTTGTGTGTGTGTGTGTGTGCTTGTGTGTGTGCTTGTGTGTGTGCATGCGTGCGCACGCGTGCGTGTGATTGTGTGTGTGTGTGTGTTTGCAAACGTATATGTGCATAGTTGGTGCTAATAGAATTCTGCTGCCCAGCTCACAGCTGTGTCCTGCTGATGAGTCCCAGGAGGCCCCAGCATATGTCTATAGTTACTATGTTGAGGCTCCAGCATGAAACCATGTGTAGATCATTACTCTCTCTCTCCCTCTTTCCTTCTCTCTCCCTCGCTATCTTCCAGTTTGTCTTGCTCCCCCCTCACTCACCCACACCTCTCTCTGTTTCCCCTTGCACTGCCAAATCTCCAACTGGTGCCACTCTACATGCTCCCAGGCCCAGCGTCTATATCTCTATTTCAATACAGAGATTCGCAGAGCTACTCTAATCAACCTATGTTTAGTAATGGGCTTGTGTTTTAACGAAAGCTATTGCGTTTTAGTGTGGAGTAAGGGACTGCAAATGGTTTATTGTGCAGCAAACAAGGATCCATGTAGATGGAAACATAGAATTAACTGTCCCAGTGTAGGACAACAAATACAGTGCAATGTGATGTTGCAGTACATAGATGGTTGGCAGTTGAGAAAAACTTTGACTCGATAATTAAACATACATTCGCAGGTGGTTTTGTTCATAATAACGGCATCATCTCTCGTAAATCTGTGGTGATTCGGATCATGTAGTCTAACCTAGAAACTAGTTTTCGGCCACACTTAGACATACGTAGATCCAGTTTGCCCTCATCCTAGTTGTCAACCCCATCCCCCATGGACTGGTCAGTGCAGATTGACATTTACAAGGCCTCCTAATCACCGGAGAGATTAATGAACCCTCATCCAAAACACCTCCTCCTCTCTCCAGACAAATGTTTTACTTTTAGGTTTCACTCTCACTTTTCACCGTTTCATTCTCACTTTTTCATCTCACAGAATTGGTTCGTGAACGGATTTTGTTTTGAGGAATAGATTTGAGTCAGCATTTTCATACATGCACACCCTTTGTCTGTTTATAGCCAGATACTTGTCTGTATGTCAAGTGTCCATTACACTCAAACATGTGCGTTGTGTTTATTATGTGCAGGGATTTACACTCTGTACCTGCACTGCCAGGTCCTGTCCTGCACACAGACACACAGGCAAACTGAAGCCAGCTGGCTTTGCAAAGTCTGCCATCTGTTCTGATTTATGCAAGACTGTTAACCCTGGACTAGATTGGATCCCACTAGGACAGTGATAAACTAATATGTAACAATGAGACACACCAATACTTTTACCACAGCAAAATGATCATTTCCTGTTAAAAAACTGCTGTGATTGATAATTTTATGTAGAAGAGTGACATATAGATAGGGCTGAGCCTGAATGACATTGGGGGAATATGTAATTTCAATACTTGTTATGCAATAGACATTGCAACACAAAAAGTTTAATAATTTTATCATATATGTTGTTGTTGTTGTTTTTTTTTTTGGGGGGGGGGGGGGTTGAGGAAAGGTTTTAAAATACTGCAGTTGAGATAAGTGATAAAACTAATAATGGTGCAGTTTAAATTCTACTATATATACTCAATACAGCACTATATGTTCCACATCTGCACTGTGTTCATCTTTCTAGACCAGATAACTTTACTACTACTAACAATAATAATAACTTCATTTGTATTACCTTTCATACATTACATTCAGCTCAAATTGCTTGACATTTAAACATAAAAAATGAGCAAAGAAGTATGGTAAGAATAAATACACAACAGCAAAGAAGAAAATACATTAAAACAAATTAGTAGAAAGGAGTTCAAAAGTAACCCCAAAAAATAGACCAAGACCAAGGCTCTGCTGTGCTGTCGTTGCATGAACTGCAGTTTTTTAGCAGGGTCACAGTAAGTAAGGTTGACCCATTAGTACAGTGTGACAGGAGTGCCAGGGATGAAGGACTAGAAAAGCTTAGAAATTCAGGAAATCTCATGCCCCCCTTCTGATTAGCATGTTGTTGCTCTGGGGGAGCAGAGAGCGGTCAGGGCAGACATATTTAATGCTTGTGAAGTAATGGGGCTGAATCAGCAGATAGCTCCACTGGGAGCCATTAGTACAGACATGTGTCATTAACCCTTTCACTGGCTCAAGCTCGACCCCCGCCCACACCCACTCTTCTCAGCCTGTGCTATGTACGTCAGAGTATTGTTTCAGGTAGTGCAGATATTTCTGATATTGTCCTTCCTCTGCTTCACTAAAGATCTAAATTTTATGTAATGAATGCTCACACTATGCAGGCTTTAAAGATGGATGTAAGAGGAAGGGTATATCATCTGTTATGTGCATCCTGTCAGTTACTATGGATTCTGATCATTTTCGTGGTAGACAGCTTCCCAAATCACTGCTGCTGTATCATCCATGTCATTGCAATCCAGCCACATGTGCAATATATTGTATTCATTCATATTTTGGCCTAAATATGTCTAAGTACACAGCCTCCATTTGTATTTGGTTAACTAAGGTCCTGTTTCTTATGTCACATATTTCCCTCCCTGTGAGCATGAAATGTGAAGTAAGTGAAAGTGTAATTTTAATCGTCGAGCAATATAAAAAAAGAAAAGAAATAACTGAAAAAAGGCAAAATTAGTCATGCTTATAGAGAGGAGCACATAGTAGCAGAGGCAGAGGGTGCCTTTAGTATCAAGCTCGTGTTACAATATTTTGGAGCTTCTCATATTAAGAACGTTCTTGCCTTTGAGCTAACATAACCTCTTCGCAGGCCTCCTCATGTTGGCTGTGGCTATAGGGCAACAATATAGAGAAGGGGCAGGCCCACAACACCTGCAAGTCGTAATGGTAAACATATGTCGAGAAATGCAGAGAGGGGAGGAAGGGAGGAGGAGGAGGAGGAGGAGGGCAAGCACACTCCTTAAAGAGGCTCTAAAGAGGCTTTGCACTCATAGATTAGTTGTGTTTTTTTGTTGTTGTGATTAGTTGTGAATGTGTGCATGCATACAAGTGTGTGTGTCTTTGTGTGTGTGTGCAAATGTGTCTTCTGCAGAAATGTAGGTATGTTGGTGTGGACGATGGTAGGATGCATGTTGCAAGTTGTGGTCTGTGAATCATCACATCATACAGTAGTTCTGCCCCTGAAGCAAAAAGGGATCCAGTTAGTAACACCCCCAGACAAATATGGTGAAGGATGGAGGATGGTAGACCAGCATTCTGTGTGGTACTACGGCATCCCACAAGGTCATTTTTACTAGTTCAGCCCTCCTGGATTTGTCACCTACATGCAACTAACGTCTGTGTATCTGAGTCATATTAACACACACATGTCAACACACACAGGATGCGTGTTTAGCTTGGTGCTCAAAGTGATCGTCACAACTGACTACCAGTCTCGTTCTCCTGCCATGTCTTTGACACGAATACATGTGTGGTCATGCGTGTTTCTACCTGCATTGTAGTGTATACCTAACATGCACAGCCATGCATCGCTGCTATATGTACATAGCCGCGTCTATAAGCTCATTGTAAGTTTGAGAGGCCTCCCCCTCTCTCCCCCAGAGCTCAGCTGAGAACTATACGTCATGTCTGCCACCTTCCCTTTGGCCACAAAGCTGCCCATTGTGGACAGACAGGGTTCCGTGACCAGAGAGTGGACTCCTGCTACAGTAGATGAAGGCCCACGCCCACCTTCGACATCCAACTTGTCATTCCTAAATCTTCATTTTGGCCTTTACACACTCTTTCTGCGTGTCTTCCTGGCCCTTCGTCTTCCTGTATGATATCCACTCGAGTTTTCATTATCTAGTTTGGCTGCAATAGAAAAAGTTACCAAACTTACTGCCACTGCGATTCACCCCCCCCTACTGATCTCCCCTCTCCCCATCTCCTCCATTTCTTCTCAGCTTGTCCATCAACAGTCCAGCCTCAGTCCCTCCACCTCTTAATTACCAGCCCACACCTTTTTAATATCAAAAAACACCTTTTCATGCTTTGTCAATACACTTAAGTATTGTGAAATTATGTTTTGTAATAATATATTCAATTATGATACTGCAACACTTTTGAAACTGTATGGATTTCTAATTTATATTTTACCAACAAAGATTTTTTTGTTACTGTTATTTTTGTAATTTTCTTCATGTATTTGCCCAAAGAATGCTGCACACACCTTTTTTTCCCTTATAAAGGCAGTTGTTAATTTATTTTCTCAAATTGCAGGGCTGGGCTAGGCTGTACCTAAGCCTAGATTTTGATAACTGTAAACCAATCTGTCTCAGCGTGGACATGCTCTAAGGAAGTTAGTTTTCAATTATCCTTTTTATTTTAGAGCCCTCTGATGCAGGTTTATTGTCAGAACATCTAAACTCTTCATCTAGAAGGAGAGTGGGAGCAGATGGAAGTTAGATCATAGAGACAGAGATGCAGGGATTTTTATCTGAATGCTGCTCTTGAAAGGTTTTTGGTGTCCTAGGTTTCTCCTCTACTGGCCCAGTCGGTCCACCTCAGAACAGCTATAGGAAATCCCTCTGTGTCTCATAGTAACACACCGACTGACAACTCTGACAAGCCTGAGGATTTTCACCTCCTTTACACACATGTACACGCACACACACACACACACACGCACACACACACACACACCTTAAAAATAGACACTGAACACAAAGGGGAGGAGGGGGAAAGAGTGTACTCACTTTTATTTCTCTCTGCCTACATATGAATTACTCTGATGTTCTGCCATCTTACTTTCTTCCATTGTGAAAATGACACAATGTACATTTTCTTCATCTCATGTGTAGTATCTCTCACTCACACAAGGAGAAACCACATACACACAGACATGTACGCACACAAGTACTGCACACACACAAAGACAACCACTGCTTCCAAACACGCGCCCTCCTTCAAGCTTGCTGGCCCTCTGGCAGACTCTAAAAGGATTCAAATGGTTCAATGTGTTAAAAGCATTAGGTAAGCATGGATCCAGCAGCGCTCCTTGGCCTGATATCATATGTCCTGCTTCATTACAGTCTGGTGTATACACTGATCTGCATCTCTGACCCTCCATCCATCCATCCATACATCCCTCCCTCCCTCCTCCATCCATCCTACCCCTCTCCTTTTCCTTTTGGGGTCCTTTGACACCGAATGGGCCATCTAAAGATTTTAGCTGAAGAATGGAAGAGATCTGTTATTGTTGTCAACACTTGGCCAGGCTGCTTTGCTGTGGAGATCATGTAAGCACACGGATAGACTAAGGATTGAAAAAGCTACATATAAAGAATGTATGTATAAAAGGAGGCCAATGCTTGTCACAGGATATATAAGTTAGGAAGCATGGAGTGGTATAAAACAAAGGGGAAGTTAAAAAGAACTTAATTTCAATTTAATAAAACATTTCATGTCTACATGGTGGCACAGGTCTTATATGTTCCCACCACTATTTTGGGTCCTGATATGACACTTGCTTGGAGGGTGCTGTCCAAAACCAGCTGAGCTGTGTGCGTATGAGATAGGCAGACACACGGATCAGGAGAGGGAGAGAAAATCAAGCATCTGCTCTGTAACCTGCAGCCTGCCGACTGTTACCTCAAGCCACATCTCACATCCCGCTGCTGCATGAGTATGAGGCAACGAAAACACTTGAGACCTTTTCTCCAAACTTCACCACAGCACTTGGCCTGCTGCACCACACTTGTCTCTCCATTGCAGGCAGTGCTAGGGTAACATTTATACGCTTCTTACTTCATATGCAGATTAGAGTGTGAATGCATGTATTTGTGTGGAATATCATAGCTCGACAGATTGGAAAACTTTTAACTGCTGGTGTGTTCAGACTGTCTCAACTCATCTGAGTTGATTCAAAGAATGTTCATTGTTGTTTTTTGTGATACTCCGTAGAATAAATAAGGGACAGAAAGATGAAGAAAGATGGCAGAGATGTTCCTGTTTTAAATGGCTGCACATCTTTCAGTTGTTCACCATTACTGTCACTTTACATTGATTTGCATCTGACAGCTCTACCTTTGCAGTCTTTTTCTTATAAAAAAAGAAGGGAGAAGTCTTGCTAATAAGCTTTTGGCTTCATCTTGAGGCCTCATATATAAAACCTCCCATTTCCTCCCTGTACCCCTGCCCCCCGTGTATGTAATAGATGAGGATAGCAGAGTGTATGTTTACGAGCACGAGTGCTGGACTTGGCAGGGCTGAGCGCTACTTCAGTGTCTCACAGTTCATCACAGCTCAATGAGTGACTGACCGCCCCCTCCCTCCCTGTCTTCCTTGCAGAGTTTACATTATGTGCACACACACACTCATGCACAGACAAACCCATGCATGACTCTTGACTCTGATCGCTTCTCTTCTCTAAACTCATTGTTTCTAGTCCTTAAACTGCCCCCCAAGCTAATTGTTTAAGGTGTTAGATAATATCAGTAGCCATTAACTATATTGTTCTCTCTCTATCCTCAGTGGTCCTATGCGTTGGAGAAGCCCAGCACAGGGAGCATATTCAGCTTGGCCTGGTCTGCAGACGGCACCCAGCTGGCGGGGGCCTGTGGCAACGGGCATGTCATCTTTGCTCATGTGGTGGAGCAGCATTGGGAATGGAAGAACTTTGTGGTCACCCTTACCAAGAGGAGAACCATGCAGGTAGATCGAGAGCCACTCACACCGTTGTTACTGCTCCTATCCAACCTTGATGCAAACCAGGCCAAAATATTAGCATTTTTCAAATGCGCTGTTACACTACCGGTCGCTAACCAACCTGAACCTGGTACCAGTGTTGATGATGCTAATAGCTCCTCTGCTGCTGAGGGGAGGGAAGCTAGCCCTGCTCCTAGTACAGACATAGCTGCACCCAGCGACAAGCACAAGAAGACAGGCTTTCACCCATCTTGGCTGTCAAAGAGGAAATTCTCCTCCTGGTTCTAAGACAGATATAGGTTTGGTGTAAAAGTAAATAAAAATGTACATTAATTAAACCATACATCTGGAAGCACTCACCACAATTAAAGTCAAGGCAATGGCTGCACTATGTGGCCAAGATGATGAAGAGAAGTGATGGAGTTTATTGGCATAAACACGATATTACAGAATTTTATACATAAACCTCCACAAGCAATCCATCCAGATTTTTATGTTATCAAAAATTGAGCCTTCGGAGCATAAAAATGTTTTAGTGTGTAAACAGTACTCTAAACAGATACTGCAAAATCTCCCTAAATAAATCTACAATTGTCACAAACAAAACTGACAAAATGTTGATGTCATGGTAGGTGCAATGTGGTGAATTTCAGAATTGTATCTCAAACACTGATTTTTTTTTTGTATTCACAGAATTTTGTATTTTATCCTCATGTAATCAATTGTAGTCAATCTCAGCATCTTCAAACACCAGTTATTCACTTGTGGAGTAATGAAAATCCTTTTAAAAATGAAGTACAACAATTTTGTCTTGAGAAATGAATATTTGACAACAGTTTGAAATCTACCTTCACACACAACCCTGGTGATTGTAGTCGTAGCCTCGTAGTCTGAGGCCGTCTGTGGTTTGTCACCCGGCAGGTATCTCACCAACATCATGACTTCTTTGGTGTGTAAGGTTCTGGGTTTGAGCCCGGACTGATGCAGAAAGAACATCTTATACCTTTTTAGCCATTTTGCCATGGGGACCTCCTGCCCTGCCTGTTTTAGATGTTTCCCTACTCCAACACACCTGATCAGCTTGTTATCAAGCTCTGCAGAATCCTGACAACAACACATTCATTTGAATCGGGTGTCATTATAAATCATAATGTGGTAAAATTAGTTTGTATTGCTTCACTTTGTTTGGTTATGGTTTAAAGATTTTGCAAGGGCCCGATAAAAGCTCTCTCACACATCTTTTATCATGATGCTTATCACGATCATTCTTATTATTATCATCCAAGCCCACCCCTCCCTCTACTATGCTCTCTCTCACTTTATAACTTAAATGCATTTAGTGATGATTTTATCAATAACAATAAGAAAATATATTCAAAAGGGTTGGTTGTTGGTTTTTTTTACATGTTTGCTATAGTTTTGTAAATTTTTTAAAGACATCCTGCAAAAGGCGGCCCTGGCCATTAGATAACAATATTTTAGGGCCTTGGCATGTATAAGTTTGGAAACCCCTGCTATCGGCATACTCTTAAGGAGTGAATATGCTATGTACAGAAGCAAATGTTTCAAGGCCTTTAATATATAGCCACTAGTTGTAGCCATATATTACAGTTGGACCCTTCCAGTGTGCCAATGTGCAGCCTTGCAGTGACAATGAGCAGCCTGTCTAGCTGCCTTTCTCGCTCCACCATTCTCTACTGTTTAAACTCATTCTAACCACAAGGTAGCATTTACAAACGGTTAACACACCCAAATGTACATGCACACACTTGTATACTTTCAGAAGGGGATACATGCATGCACACCTAAAGACGCAATAACATGTATGTGCGCCAACACACGTGCATTCATTTGCCATAGACATCTTCACCAAGTGCAGTTTGTGTAAACTAAACAAAGTCAGGTCATCAGCAGTTTATTTTCAGCCTTGCAGGGGTTTTTCTGGATCCCTCCTCCCCCTCTCCTCCTCACAGCACATCTGCCAGTGGTTTGTGAATCAGCCCGCTAAATTTACCACCTTGCGGTCAAATGTTTTTTTTTTATTCCTGGTTGTGTTGCATGTAAATTTGGCTTGCTGAAGGGAGCAGAGGAGGAAGATTTGTAAAGCTGTAAAAATAACCCCACCTTTCACCTGGTGCTGGAAAAGGCCTTTTCATTCAGAGCTGGGGGGAAGTATTTATCTATGCAGGTGAAAAAATTAATACCAACCACTGCATGCACACTTAAAACAGTAAAAACTGCTCTGCTGTCTCTGACCACAGTTGCCCTACATGTACTTGGACATATTGTACACTGGTTCCTGTGTATAGTCAGAAGTATTTTCACAATTGTATGAAGTTTTTGACTGTTCTGTAAGTTATAAGAACTGAATTCCCCTCTGCTTTAGTTTTTTCCCCCACTTAACTCTTAATCATTTTGACCCCTCTCCTCTCCTTTTTTCTCAGGTGAAGAATGTGATGAATGATGCAGAGGACATATTGGAGTTCAGGGATCGAGTCATCAAAGCGTCACTGGCATACGGTCACCTTGTGGTTGCCACTTCCCTCCAGTGCTACATCTACAAGTCAGTAGTCCACGACTTTGTTTGTCTTCTCCTGTCTCTGATCCTTCCTTATTCACATTGCCCTTAAAAATATCAGCCTATTGACCTAATCCTGATCCTGCGGAAAAATATAGATTCTATGTTGTCGATTCTATGTAGCTAGATTATCCTAGAAGCTTTCCACCTAAAATTTCATTAGATGTCCGTGGTGAAATATGGTAGGTTAATTTGGCATCCAATTTTTATTTTTACACATCCTGGACATGGCAGGTTTAAAGCTGCAGGAGGCAGTTTGAACAGACACAATGCAAAACCTCCCGTTGCTCCTCCAGACAAGCGCCATTGAATAAGATCTTTTTCAACTGCCTCAACACTGTGCTTTGGGGGTAAGGGGCAAGAGACAGTGGAGAACCTGATTACGCCGAAAGAGGAGCAACATATTATTATTGTGTCACAATTACCTCTTATAACAAAAACATTTATTTGACATGCTCAGCTTTATGCCTGCAAAATCTGCATGGCTAGTACTCTTAAGCCACACACATGCACATGCACACAAACATACCCTTATTCCCCATCTAAAGTTATTTGCCACTGAATTTCATCTTGCCTCTTTGCCACTTATCGATACAAGTGCCATGGCATCGAACATGATGAGTCAGAAGTTCTGTGTGGAGCCATGATGTATGTACTACTACACCACAGCAGGCAAAAGAAGTATTAGAAATATATTATTTATTATTATAGACAATGACACCAACAATATCTTGCAGTCACCAACTTGACAAGCACAGTTGCAAAATTCTCACAAATAACAGCAAACTTTAGCAAAAATTTGTTCGAAATCTGTATCAGCAAGCTTTTTTTCTGTTGTGTTTTTAGACTTACTGATTGTGTCAGTCTATGTGTGTCACCGTTCTCTTCATGCTTTGTCTGTATCTCCTCTGATTTCATTGATAGATCCCTCAATTTGTTGTCTTTCATAGCTATGTAGTGTCAGCTGTAACACTTATGTTATTAGTTGTCTGTGTTTTCACATATTTTTCTGTTTGTGTGTTTGTTATGTTTATTCATACCAGCACCAGAAACTGGAACACTCCCCTCATCTTTGACCTGAAAGAAGGAACAGTGAGTCTCATCTTGCAAGCGGAGAAGTGAGTCTTTCTCTAAAGCTTCATTATGCACTGACCACTCATCAAGCACCTTGTGTACATCAAAAAAGCTTAGGAAAAAATTTGACTCCCTCTCTTACTGCCCAGTCTGTCACTATGGAAGAGGATTAGGGCCACATGAAAATGTTTTGTAAAAAATCATTTCTTTGATATTTTTTTTAAAGTCAGGGAGACTTTAATCTCAGAATTCTGACAATATTCTCAGAGTTCATGCATTATCACTAATGGCATGCTGAATTCAAGCCAGAACTCACTTCCATCATACTTACAACCATTAATTTAATTTACTAAGTGATGGTTGTGGCATGACTGAAACATTATTTCACAAATAAGAAGAGTCTTTCAGATGATGAGCTACTGTAGTGTGTGAAGGCTTGAGACTGACTGAGAACCATTGACCGTAACGATCTGAAGCGTTAGCCAACAACGTTAGCTAGAGTAGTTAACTACCTGGTGATAACTACCTAAGTTCAGTGACAGCAGCAAGTAAACGCTCTTTTACATGTTAACACAAACTAATGTGGGGGATGGTAACTCACCATGAAATTCCTGTGGAGGATGGAAACACATGCAGGTGCAGTCCTATGCCATGTTCAAGTCACATCAGATGTACCAGTTTCCCACCTCTGCCACGCGGCAGTCACATTGGAATTACCAAATCTCACTTATAAATAAGATTCTCATTGACATCCAAGTTGCCTCAAAAGTCACAAACATGGGAATCCTTCCCACTGTAAGCTTCCCTCCCACATGATGGAAATGCAGCATCATTATAGTTACAAGATGTGTTTGAGACTCCACCCAAAAAAAACCCCCCAAAAAACACACACAACAAGGAATAATTAAGAGTGAGTGGGATGAATGTGAATTACTATCAGTGGGAGGCCTGAGCCTGGGAGGAAGCACACAGTCGCTCTATTCTGACAGGGACAGATGAGAGGCAGACCTGGAGCTCCTGGTCCACAGCTGTCAGCTCACACAAATACATCATAGAGGATGGAATGAGACTTACAATGGTGCTACTTGAAACAACTCCTCCTCCAGTGGCATCCAAAACCTGTCCAAAGCCATGTCTTGAAATGATGATGGATTCCCGGTAAAGATGAAACCATACGATAAGTAGCCGTCGTCATACCGTCTTTTCTTTGTCTTGCTACTGGCCTCTACTACCCCCGCCGTGAAGCCACCACTGGACGATGAAGTTGATGGCTCAGATTCAGAATAATCTGATTCTGGAGCCTTTTCATAGGCGGACCTTAAGCCGGCTGACCAGTCAAGCTGAGACATGCATTGCTTTGTGACACCGAGAAAGAGGCATGTGAGACACATTTTGATAATGTATGAGGCAGTTAATTATCTGCATTTAGATGATAATTGTTTTTTAATTTTAATTAATTCTATATTAATTCAACATCAGAATATTTTTTCATGGCACCCCTCACAAAACCAAACGACAACCATGGTGCTGTTGCTCCCTGATTGAGAAAGGCAGGTCTATATTATCCAGATCATGTCATACAATAAGAGTGAGAGTGAAACCACTGGGGGAAATTCGATCAATATGGAGTAGCTCTTGTGCAATCCTCCAATGCTGTGACCCTGACACTCAGCATAGAGCTAAATAGATTACTGGCCATTCTGAAATCACAGATGAGTTTGATGACTCCTGCAGAGTAAGGCAATGCTTTGTTAATGTGCATTACATGTTTAAATGGCCCGCATGTGTCAGTTGATAAACTCAACTCTTCTCTCTTTCGCTCCTTATCATTTAATCTCCTCTCCCTCCTTGTTCACCTTCCTTCTCCATGTCACATATACATTACTTCTCTCTCATCCACCGCATCCTCTTGTCTTCCCAACCCAGACATTTTCTGCTGGTGGATGGAGCTGGATTATATATGTTCTCCTATGAGGGTAAACTTATATCTTCCCCCAAGTTCCCTGGTATGAGGGCTAACATCCTAAATGCTCAGAGCATCTCACTCAGTAATGACACCGTTGCTATCCGGGACAAGAGTGATGAAAAAGGTGAGCAGACAGCTATCCCCATGATAACTCTATAAATAGGATGGTCTGTGTTTTTTTTAATTTTATTTTAACTTTTCTTCTCACCAGCCGTTCTACTGTTTGATGCCCTGACTGGGAAAGCCCTTCGTGATGGGAAGCCCTTAACACACAAGGTGAGTAATCCTTTCCCCCTTATATTGACCTATATTGACCAGTAACATGGAACTGATCTGATGCTGTTCCTTTTACTTTTAACCTCCATAATACACAATTGATACTTTATAGTAATAGTAGCTCCTGGCTACACCAGAAATTGGCACAGTGAAATTGATTTGTGTTCATGCAAGGGTGGTCATGCTGGAACCTGATAGAGGACCTTATAATGTGGCTTGTGAAACAAAGTTCATATGGTAGCTTCTCTTAATTTAAACTTCTGCCCATTCCATCAAAGGTCAGAACTGTCAACAAAGTTTGTAATTTGTATACCAATCGGTGTCAAAGTTCCCAAAATTTGAACTTTACTCAAAAGGTCTGTGCAAAGTTATTTCACCTCTGCTGGCAATTCCACCGATCATGCTGATTCCACTGATATGAATTGATTCTAAAATGTTGCCATTGTGGGACCAGACCATAAAAGCAGTGTAAGTTTAGTTATTTGTCATAGACAGCATACATACATACATACATACCATGTTATTTTTAATGCTTAAATGCTCTTCAAACACTGATCAGGATTAGAATGCCATTTGGAAAAAAATGCAAGTATGCTCACGGCTATACAAAAATACAAATGAAACAATTACAGCTGACATTATACGTATGTGTGGCATGTTTCCTGTTTACATGATCATATGATCTCACCCAGCGTCAACCTCTTCTTCTACACTTTCGTCTGCTTCGGTTGATTGCCATTGTGTACATACGAAATCACCACTTTATACCGCTTGCTATAAACTGTGTTTAACCTTTTAATACAGCGCGGGAAACAATAGCTTTGCATAGTATTTTCCACTATTTAGGTCAGGCACAAGGAGATGGTTTGAGATGACATGTCATTCTCAAAAACATGTTGTTTTTTAAATGAAGCAAATTAAAAATGTTCATGAAAAGACATCAGTTTCACTTTTTTGACTTGTCTAAGCATGTTTTGTTAGAGTAAACATTAAAAAATATTCTGTTATTATAATTATGCTCGTATTTAGCTTGCACTAAAGATTGATACCGCTGCTCATATTCCATGTCTTCCATCTGAATCAGCTGGTGAGGATGCAGATGCTTTGTATGCAACCCTTAGCTTGAACTAAAAGAGGTTGAGGCTCATTGTTTCCCCTGATGTTTCAACAGGCCAAGTGTCCTCTTATTGTTGTCTGTATCGATATCTCTTCTATACAGTGTAAATCACGAAGTGTGCTGCTGCCTTCTTGGCCAGGTCACCCATGTAAAAGAGATCTTTGATCTCAATGGGTTTTATTCTCCTGGTTAAATAAAGGTTAAATAAAATAAATAGACTATGTGAGGGCTATGGTCTTCAGAGTGAGTGTCTGTCTGCTGAGCTGAGAAATATACTAACCTATATCCAGAAGGGAGAGACAATAAAGACACTGGAAGCAAATGAGGGCTTTGGAGTCAGACCAAGAGGGAATGAGACAAAAAGAAGTAAAGTATTAGAAGAGAAGGAGATGAAGTGGAGGTAGCAGCTCTCAATGTTTGTCAGCATGGCTTTGTCTGTCAGTAGTCCACAGCTCCAAGACACTGCACTGAAGCCAGCTGGGTCTTTCCAAAAACACACACAATCATTCGCATACTGGTTCAGACACACACATACCAACTCTATTTCTCTCGCTCATATACACACACACACACACACACATTTGGCAGAAAGCCTGTCGGGTCATGTTGGCAGCTCATGCCCTTTTCCGTTATTTTCCTTCTTTTGTCGTCCCTCGATCACATCACCTTTGTTCCCTCTCATCTATGTACTTGTGTGTGCCATTATTTATGTGCAGCTCGAGGTAGTGGAGGTAGCTCTGGACCAGTGCGGCCCATCCACTGAAAGGAAGGTTGCCCTGATAGACAAGAACCGTGATCTTTACTTGACTTCTGTGCATCATCTCGGGCGAGAACCCAAAATCTACAAAATTGGTGAGATGGGGAGGAGGGAACTCATTTGGCGTAATGTGTAGTGACTCTGTTTTTAACATGATAACATCTAACATGATTGTTGTATGTGTGTCTGTCTTGTAGGTAGCATGGTTCACAGCATTGCCTGGAATGATGCTGCTAACATCCTCTCTGGAGTCCAAGACAAACAGCTAAAATTGTGGTACTACCCAAGTGTTGTCTTCACTGATAAGGACCTGCTGCCAAAAACACTGCACATAAAGGACGGCAGGTAAACACGCACAGTCCTTCGCTCTCACTTTTATACTGACATTTTTTATGTGAGCTTCACAGTCATGGAGTAGAAGTATTGGAAAGATGTTAAATAAAAGCTAAGATGAGAGATAGAAGCAGCTTTTGGGGCCTTCCAACTGATTCCCCACAGCACAACACATGGTGCTTGAGACTCTCTGCTTTGCCAGGAGCTGTCAGAATGTACAATGCTCACTGTCAAAAAGTCCTTGGCCTCAGCCATTACAGGAGGTGCTAAGGCAGAATGCCACCACTCTATATAGAGCCTGGACTACTTTTGCATGTCTCTGCTAAACTAATTCTAGCATCCGATTTAGTCTTCATATATTCTCATATTGTACATGATGTGCATTTCTTATTATCTGACCATGTAAGTGGTTTATGGCTTACTGTTTATACTTCTTTGCTGAATCATACCTTTTTTTCAGGGTTCGTACATTTGGTCTTAATAAGATCAAGTTTTGCAGCTGTAAGTTGCCCTTTGCAAATGGGGAACACCAGGGTAACAGTTGGCAGTACCATCAATACCGGTGTTGATAATTAGCGTGATGGAGACAAAACAGGCAATAAACAAAAGTTAAAGATGAATTTGACAGATACCTTTTTATTTTCTATATTTCTATAGCTATAGCAAAATATCATTAATTTAACATTAATTATTTTGACCACGGTAGTACTGTAGGTGAAACTCTAGCCCTACATGCAAACACTGAGATTATTCCTTGCTGGGTTTACTGTGAGAACAACATCGTGAGGATGTGGTCACCTGTATTTGTTCTAACTCTATTTGTATCTATTTGTCCTCTTCATAGTGAGTTCAGCCATACATCCCACATTCTGAGATTTGTTGGCAACACAGTGGCGTTACGCCAAGGAGATGGTTCACTGGTATGCAGCAATGTACTTCCCCACCCAGCGCTCCTGCACAAATACAGCAGCTCTGCAGGCTGGGAAGATGCTCTACGCCTCTGTCGCTTTGTCAAGGTAAGATACCTTCATATCTCTATTAATGTGTGTTAATAGAGCCAGAGAATAAATCATCACCTTTAACTTGGTCATACCTGCTGTGACATAATTTTTTACATCTGGTCTTTGTACATCCATTTGATGTATATCTTTATATTGTAGGTTCATTTCTACAGTATTTATATAACTGACCTCAAATTAGTGGGACATATTGTGCAGTCTAGCACTCTGGCAAAGTCCAGGTTCCTGTCATGTGTGCCACACGTATGCATGATGCATGTATGAAAGAGAGCAAGACACAGACTGAAATGTGAAAGTAGTAGACAAGTTTATGGGAGCAGACCAGAAGGCTTTAATTAGCCTTCAATTAGCCTGGTGACACCATTACCGGATTTAGCCCCCATAGACCTCCCTCATATATAAACACTCTGATATATACATGTGTAAACTCTCCACTTGCACGCAGACACACACACACACTCACACACATTTAGGACAGTGTTAGACTGCGTCTTTGCTCGGGCGATGATGCAATAACCACAACCCTGGAGAAATGGACAGCCAGTAGCAAGAAGAGGGTGGGACAAACGGGATGGAGAGAGAGAGAGACACTAGTTTTAAGAGCCTTTTCCCGGACCCCTCCCCCTCTACTGCTGGTAGAGTTTGGTGGCAGCGTTGCTTTTCCCAGAATCACACTAAATGTTCTCATTAAGCCTTCACCTGATAGAAGTAATAATAGTTCAGAGGCAGTCACACAAACATTACATACAATGTGACGATGATGCAGGCACACTAAAGGAGGATTTTGTCACAAGTTCTGATAGGTTTTCCAGTTTTTGTATCATGGTGATGACCTCAGGCAGTGGTTGAAAGTGTTATTTGTTTTTTCCAGGGGTGGTTTCCGATTAGCAGTTTGTCTGTGTGATGAACACTGATTTAAGGGTGAGGGAGTGGTGACTCCACTGTGAAGTCTGTTCATCTGTCGGCCAACTGGCGGTTAAGGTTTCATTTTAATGAATGCAGCTGCAGAAAATAAAGTGGTGACACATTTGTTTGCATTCGTTAATGTTGCGTACGGTAAATGTCTGCTTATGTTTGTGTTTGTGTGTTGTGCATATTTTCTTAATAGCTTTGACCATACTGATCATCAGGTCTTCCAGGATGTGAGCAGGATGTACAGGGGACTATAAAGATGCCATCATACCCTGTCCCTTTGCACGCAAACACACACACACACACACACACACACACACACACACACACACACACACACACACACACACACACACACACACACTCCCTGCCATGCTTTGTTAAACTCTTAGTCACTGCTAGCTAGAGCTGACTTTGCAGTTGAAATAAAACTTTTACAACTAGGTTAAATAAGTTACATAAGCTCTGAGAATATTTGTATGCATGTGGTAAAAGTATGTGGGGAAAAAGAAGAACATAATATAAAATGGACAATTGGAAAATTCATTCAAAAAGGAGCCCAGGTCATTGTGTCCGATATTGTTATTTGAATATTCTCACTGCCTCTGCTTTCTTTATCTGTAGGACCAATCTTTGTGGGCATGTCTTGCTGGTATGGCTATGGCAAACAGAGAGCTGACCACAGCAGAGATGGCTTATGCTGCCATTGGAGAGGTAAGAGCAATAAGTAAAGAAGTATTTCACTGCTGGAAAGATGGTCTTTTAATAAAACTGGAATGTTTATGCAGCAGAATGACACAAATATATTTTTGAAACTGGAGCTAAATGAACAGAAAACCTAGAGAAAAAGGGCCAAGGTATTTCCTTTTGCTCAAAAGGTAGAAAACTGACAAGAACTAGAATTCACTGGCTTTGCAGTAACAGGATCTTGACTCACTTTTGATCAGCGCTGCCTAGTTTGACAGTTTGATCTGGTGAGCCTCTATTTTGAAATGGCAGCCCCCTGGTCATAAACGTTCTTGTATTACAGTTGAAAAGTACAGTAAAATATATTTCTGAAAAGATTTGAGACGAAAAACAGGCAACGCAGTAACCGAATCTTGATTCATATTTGATACACACTTCCTAGTATTGACAGTTTAATCAGAGCGTCTGAGCCACCCCTCTCTCAATCAAGAGATGCAGTACAATAGTTTTTTTAGCCAGGCCTTTCTGTCTTAGTACTCATATACATACATCAGACTTCAATGATTTTAACAGGATTAAGTGAACGAATTAGAAGATATCTCATTCATGATCTGTTTGATTCTCTCTTCTCTCCCTCTCTTCTTTTAGTTACCAAAAGTGCAGCATATTAACTTCATAAAGGAACAGCCATCAAAGGAGTCATCGTTGGCCCACATTCTGCTGTTCAGTGGTCAGGTCCAGGAGGCTGAGGCCACTCTGCTACAAGCTGGTCTCATCTACCAGGCCATACAAGTCAACATAGACCTTTTCAACTGGGAGAGGTACAACACTGTGTTTTTGTGAATGCTTACAGGTGGAAGGAGAGATAGAGGATAAGTCATTTTTAGGGGAGGCTTTTCCCAGCCTCGTACAGTAAAGCATGTTATTCCATACAGTATGGATATGTATTTAAATCTTGTTTCCAGGGCACTGGAGCTGGCAGTCAAACACAAGACCCATGTGGACACTGTCCTGGCCTATAGGCAGAAGTTCCTGCAGACATTTGGCAGGAAGGAGACCAATAAGAGATTTCTGCAGTATGCTGATGGGGTAAGTTGAAGACGTCTGTCTGCTGCATTGCATTAATTGATTTGGGCAGTGATCCCTATGGGAAGGTGTCTTTTTGTAACTGTTTCTCACAAGTTATCTACCTTTTTACTGACTGCTTATACACTCTGAGTGCCTCCAGTATATAAAGTGTATCTCTGAGGAGTTAAAAGATTTATGTCACTTCGACTTTTTCTATGCTGTCCCATTGAACGAGCCTGCAAAACCAAATCCAAAAGGCAAGAAAGCTTAGAAGTCGTTGCTGTCCACAAAGAGCATCGCTGGGGTGCATCTCACTTCAAAAAAGCTGCTCAGTGTGATCAGGATCAGGAGGGGAGAAAAATTCAAACACAACACACTTTTCAATTGTCCTATATGATCCCTTCCTTCCCATGTAATGTGAACAATTTAGTTGTTTTGCACGATCAATCCCACACTGATCAATGTGTGAGATTGGTACCTCATTTAATTTAATTTCATCTCGTTTTTCCGTCCCTCCAGGTTGAGGTGGACTGGGAGAAAATCCAGGCGAAGATAGAAATGGAGGTGACTAAAGAGAGAGAAAATGCTGCTAATGCTTCTGTGAGGAGTAGCACGGTCTCACGACGTTAATGCTCGGGGGACCTTTCTCTAAAACGTCAGCTCTGCAGAAACTGATTTCCATGTGTTTTTAACATTTGGTTAATATTAAGTGGTTTTGCTCAGCCTCAAAGTAATAAAAATGTGCTGTACTCGAGGTACAACGTCCACCATTAGTTCCAAGTACATTAACTTCAAGTAAAAACAAAAGGGAACATTTGGAGATGTGTAGTCCATTAGTGGTCCATGAAGAATATGACACTTGACTTTGAGTCTTACTCTGCAGTCTTGTTTCATATGCTGTGTAATGTAAAACAGTTGTACTATATTGTATGTGGCTTTCTGTTACTATGGATGGATGATTTGACCTTTCATATGAGTGTTTGTATTTCTCAGCAACAACACCATCATGGCCTTTTTGTCATATCAACCTTTATGTTTGTGTTTTGAGTGCTTTTTGACTGTTTTTCTACATATCGATATTTTTACAGATTATGTACTCAAAAGTTTGCCCTCTGTAAAAAAACAAAAACAATGTTGGTTAATTAAACAGATGGAAATAGACACATTCAACCAGGATGTCCTCTTTTATGTTGTTTTCTCTATTTATTGTACTCTTTCAATGTCTTGGTGGTTTTACATAAAGTTTATAGAGTATCTTTGAGAGTTTTTTTTCTTCAGGTTTACACAAGCATCGAGGGGGTATTTCTGTGTGTGTGTTTTAGAGTCCAATATATCTCCAGTATGTGTTTCTCTTTGAGATATTCGTGTATTTCCTTTTCTGCTGAGGTGTGAAAACGGCTCCTTGCCATGCAGCTCCACGCCCCTGGTTGGCAGAAGGCCAGTCCATCAGCAGACCATTCTTGCCTCTCCATTTACTCTTGTGACCCAGAAGGGACAAATGAGAGAGAAGATCTGTGTCAGAGCTCCCCAAAAAAATAACTGCTATACCATATCACAAAGATGTGGACAGATACGGTAGAAAGTGATCGTCATAATCCCTGAAACTGTGACTTCCCACAGATGCTGGAACATCAGAGAAAACAGAAGATGTAGGAAAATCTATCAATGGGTTAATTCTTTGGCTGGTGCTTTTTTCTTCCTCAGCACTCTGCTCTTTTAGCTGCAGCTAGCCTAAGTCTCTCTATGACTCACTGTCTTTCTTATATTACTGCCTCCATCTGCTTTCTTTCTCAGCGTACTCACTGTGGGACAAACCATAGTCATCCAGACCCAACAACATTAATCTATGAAAAGACTTATCAGCGAGGAGTCAGGTTTCACAGGCATTACCACGGAGAGCAGCCACAGACAGTGAAAAACAGAATTGAAATGAATGATGTACTTCCTCTTAAATCATATAAAGGGCACTGTGCCCATTCTTTCTAGTCTGACCAGGACTTTTTTTTGAAGATTCTACACTTTTTGAGCCTAATGTGTAGATTTAGAATTGAAAAGCCACATTTAGACTGCCTGTCGTAAGACCTTTGAACCTTCGTATTTCAGTTTTCAAAACTAAAATACAAAATAGATTTTGTACTTCTATTAAACCAAAGAGCTCCTTATCAATGACAAGCGGGCTCTCATATGTTAGATTGACAGCCAGATAATGCAGCTCCCTCAAAAATACACTTCCTGGATATCGTGTAGAATTTATGAGCAGCATAAAGCTAATTGATCTGACCTTTAACGTTTATGTACTTCTGTCTGATGGGCAATGGAAGAACAGGGTTGTGCACAGGTTCTAATGTTTACACTAAATCCATTTTGTATGAGAGTGTTTATCTGTGTGAATGTTAACTTTTTTCAATTTCAGGTTTTTAACACATGCATTTGAGAAGACAATCGTCTATATCACTGTTCTGCCCGCTGGCAGAGGAATGTCCGGGCTGTGCATGATCTGATTTAAGTTTCATGCTATAGGAACTGCAGAAGGCTGGTCAGGCCTTCTGCTTGCAAACCTACTGCTACAGCTCGGATATGGTGGCTGGTTCACAATAACTGCCTCACTCAAAACCCACGGTTTGAGTAGCACTTATACATGGTGTCATCTTGGGGTCGCATACTCCACCTCTCCTACCATCAATGGGTTTTAAGCATAGATTTAATGCTTTTAAGAGCAAACTACACCCACTCACAAGCTTCCCTCTGGAAAGGAAAACCATCAGCATTCACCAGTGGCTCTGCCATTATGGTCCTGCCATATTGGATTACACAAGCCACCACAATCACACTCAGACTTTTAGTGTCGAGAGCATTAGAAGAGCTCCAGGTCTCTAATTTTAAAGTCTAGGTTTGTGGATTCAGATACTTGAGCAGCAGCTACTTCATCCATAGCTTAATAGCTAACCATATGACACAAATTCAATATTCAGTTTTACTATAACAAGTATGTATTGGTCATAATGGTGGCATATAACAACTCTGGAGCTTCTCAGGTAAATCACTTGAGTTGATTTAATAAATTGAGGGTCACTGGATGTTTTGCACCAGCTTATTCACAATAAAGTATTTAAGAAAGGACAGGAAAGTAAAGCTTCACATTTTACACATAAACAACCGCCTAACATTCAGGACAGGTAAATAAATTAATCTCTCTCTTGTCCTCGGTAGACATATCTGTTTCTTGACATGCAGGTTTATTTTTAAGCAAAATTGACAAAAAAAATCTTTTGTTTCATCCTCTGCAATATAAATATTTTTCTGAGCCTTCTTTTATAGATCAGTGATAAGTATTATAATAAAGGATAGAATATTCCATAATGAAATGAATCGTTTCTTGCAGCCTTAACGTAGATTCTCTGTAATATTTTATTCTTATTTGGTTTTGGAATTAATAATATGCTAACATTTCAGTCTGAGCTTGAAAAACGATAATGCAATTGTGACTTTTTACAACATGCCCAGCAAATAACAAAGATATGTAATGTCTATTTAATTACTTAATGGTGGATTTTAATGGAAAATTGATGGAATATATACTCATAGCTTAATTCCGGATGAACATTAAGCCTGATGTAAAATGAGGTACGTGTGTCAGCTTGGTTTCACATTTGCAGTAACAAAAAAGGCCCTTCTTGACTCATTAAAATGCATATTGGCAGGGGACGATAACAAGTAGATTTTAATTTGTTTTTTCAGTTTGCTTCCCTAGACCTAGAATAAATGACTGGCTCCTGTCTCTGGCTCCTGTCTGTCTCCTGTCTGTCTCCGTGTTCCCTATTTGATGTCCATCTTTCTGAGCTGTACAGTTTTAGTTCTGCTGAAGGCAGCGGTTGTGATTTTGTCTGACATGCTGTCATCAAAACACAACTTGTTTCTTGGCAGCTTACATCCTATCAGTATGCCAGGTGTGATCTCTCCCATTGTTATTTTATTTATCTTCCCTGACTTCCAAATCTGGCTGCTACATGCAGCCTTGGGGCAGCAAGGCTCCCAGGACCAAACATCTTTTAAAAAAAACAAAAAAAACACTGCACTTCACTGCAGCTTTTGCAGTGGGGAATATCAGACATGGCTCTGGTCACTGATGCACTGCTCATCTCTCAGCCCCCACTGAGTGTGTACGTGCATGTTTTTCTAGAGAATATTGCTTTCATGCTGATAAAACTACAAATTAACTGATTAAAGCTTCTGATAAAATGTGCGTCAGAGAATTAAAATATTGATATCCCTCCATTCACATCAACATTTCAAACTATTGAGAGAAAAATCCTTTTGTATGCAAATTAAAGTATAAATAAAGGGAAGGGGTGTCTTTCAGGTCCAGCAGAACATTTAGAATTCAAACTAAGAAAGGACGAGAACTTGTCAGAAGAAAAACGGTTTCATGGTGCCACTTCAAATTGCGGCACTGGAGTGAAACTTAATGCGATTGTACCGGAGCCAAATTAGCTCTCCCTATCACAAGGAGCGTCATTTTCAGCCGCATTCGCTTCCTTAATAATCTCCTTTTCTTAACCCAAGCGGTCATTTGCATACAAAAGCGAGTAATCCCCTATCATTTTACAAAACACGCAGCCTCCTCCTTTATTCTTAACATTCAGGATTATAATTGCACTTGAGTTTATATCTCTGCAAGATAATTCAATTACCCTGATAAAGTAAGAATGCTGTTTTGTGTCTGTAGCTGTGCCCCATGTCTGTTTCATGTCAGACAGAGTTCCGAGAAGTCCTTGGGCTGTGTTGTCCTGACACGTCCAGGACATCCCGTCTCTGGTCTCCAACTCTCGCCCCCTCTCCTCTCACCCTGCCCTGACAGCCCCTCTCGTTTTCCAGCAGCAAGTTGTCATCGGACCGGTCTCTGTGCATCTCCTGCATGCTTTCCTCATACGTGGGTAAATATTTCACCTCATCGTAGGCCGGCAGGTTCGGAGAGGCGAAGTCCCCGAGACTGTACTCGGGGTACCGGTCCAGCAGGGAGTCCTGGGACGCCGATGCGTGACCGTTAAAGAGGGAGGGCTCCTCGCTGCGGTCATTGTGCGGGTGCCGGCGTGGCCGCGGGCATATGATGCGCTGGATGAAGTAGCCCATGGCAAAGAGGAGTAACAGGATCAGGATGCCCGACAGCTTCCGCGTGAACCACCCTACGTTGTCGAAGAATATGTGAATGGGGAGTTTGCAGCAGCGTACCGCGGAGCTGGCACTGACGTTCCCGGTAACGATGGGCGGACAGCACTGCTGGCCGTCGCCGCACTGGAGCTCTCCGCAGCTCCTGAGAGCCTGACAAACGGAGACCAGACATACCGACAAAAGAGTGCTAGAGGTCTCAAACGTTGTGCCGCCGCCTGGCACACGGGGTATCATATCTGGATCTCCCGGTACTCAAAGTATTGTTGCGTCTCTCGTGCGTGCGACGTTAAAATGTTTACAGTCCTTTCAGGTGTTACAGGTCTGTCTTTCTTTACAGCTGTGCACTAATCATACGCTCACACAGCCACTGCAGCGCGGAACAGCAGCCCCCCCCCAACACACACACACACACACACACACACACACACACACACACACACACACACACACACACACACACACACACACCACACTTTGGACGACCTGTCTGCTGTAGTATGGTCGATAGAGGAGCAACATCAGTGTCTGGAGGGAGCGGTAGGAAGACGACTATTATGACATCATTATAACGTGTAGACATTTCCCTAGAATTTCCTCAATCCTGTGAAAACCCACATAGCTCACTAGCATCTCATAGCATCACTTCCCTCTGTCAGATTCCATCTCACCTGTGCAGTGACACCTGCCCTCCTCAGTCCTGGATCCATGCCATCTTCCCAGCAAGTATCAAAATCTAATCAGCTGTTCCCCTCCTCAGGGCCCACCTTTCCACTGCATTTCATTGAAATCTGTCGAAAACTTTCTGAGTTATGTTACAATCAAACACACACAAACAATCAACACCAATAACTTCTTCCAAGTCTCTTTGGTTGAGGGTTGTCAGCAGGTGCCATTATCACTGAAATTGCATATTGACATGTGGATGTCTTCAGCCTGGGACTCTTATCCAACAAGTGAAAAGAAAGAAAAAATACACCTAATCCTGTTGTTTTTAGGTCATGGCTCCAAGAGACTTTTTTGTAGATCTTGATATCATACATACATGTACAAAATTTCATACTTATTGATGAAAGACAGGGCAGGGGCTGTTTCTTTGAAATTTCTAGGGGGCGCCGTGGAGCTATTTTTCCAGACCCATTCCTGTAATCCATATCAGATCATAAAGTTGACCACCTCTGATGAGTCTGCCAGTGTTGGTGCCGCCGTTTGAAAATTCACAATATTCACATTAAAGCGTCAACAGGGTGGTATAGTTCCCCTGACCCAGTCTGAGGTCAATATAGTTAGTGCACCTGCAAGAGTGCATCAAACTAAGCTATGTGGATGTCTTAAGGTCAGGAGTCAACATGTGACATTTGGGGCAGACTAAACTATGGATAGTGGAGTTATAACATCTTCCTGCTTCATGGCAAAACATTGAAATTTTCTGTGCCACCATGCTGGATAAGCAACTTAGCTCTTCCCCCTCCCAGGACCCACCTTTCCACAAAATTTCACTGATATCCATTCAAACATTTTTGAGTTATCCTGCTGACACGAACACACACACACACACACACACACACACACACACACACACACACACGGCACCGATCATATGACCGCCTCCAACTCTCATTGGTGAAGGTAAAAAGAAACACAACCAAAATCTCGCTCCAGGTTTAACAGTGGATCCCCACAAAACTGCGCCAAACTGTCAACTCCTGGAGAAACTCCGACTGAGAAATGAGGATTATTCATTCTCCTGAGAGAGACTGCAGAGAAAAGCGTTTTACCACAAGTTATATGTTGCAATAATTCTGTATTGTTGCTGCAAAGTCCCACAGCACAGGAGAGTGAGAAATCATTACACTGTGCATGGATTACCCGTGAAATCAGTGGCGATCCTACACTCTTGGAGGCTCCAGGCAAGTAAGTCCATCAGCGCACCCTCCTCAAATGCCCCCCCCATTAAGATTGCATTCATTGAATTCAGTGTTTGGTCAATTGTGCTTCATCAAATGTCATCATTTATTTAAAAAATAGCAAATACCACAAAAACACACACACACGTAAATATAAAAAAAAGGAGGCACAACATATAAATATGTAACATGTGACCAAACAGGTATGTTTGTTTCATTCCACTAACACTGTATGTGTGACAGTTCAGTTGTAGCAGTGTCCAAACTAACGGTAAGTCATATGGTAGCATTTGCCTGGTTTGCCTCCCTTGACAGTGTGCCCTCGTGTGAAACCAAACTAGTCCTCATTCTGCAGTGGTGGAGAGTGTATTGAGATACTTTACACCAGTAAGAGCTCAACCAATGCAATATAGAAATATTTCATTGCAAGCAAATGTCAGTAAAAGTATGTGTTTTTAGAAAAATACACTTAAAGTAACAAAATAAATGTACAGCAGGAAAATAGGCCATGAGAGTGTTGGAAAATTAAAAATAATAATAATTTTATTAAACTTAATGCATTAATGTGTAACTATAGCCTTCTCTGTTGGTTGAGGTGGAGGTCATTTGAATTAGTTTATGCACTGGTTGGTGGTTAAGTCTGTCATAGAGCCTATGTCTTAAAGATCTTCACGTGTTTTGTCTGTAAAATCTTAATCTGTAGAGTCCAACTAATAAATTAATCTGTCAGATAAATGTAGCGGAGTGAAAAGTATATTCCCATCTTAACTGCAGTGGGAGGGAGGATAACGTAGCACAAAATGGAAATTGTCAAGTAAAGTTACATTTCTACTCAAGTACAAGTACTGTACTTAAGTAACCCTCTAAAGGATCCCTGGAAGTCCCCACACTTCCACTTGATGATCCATCAACCCTAAAAAGTTGAGCTGTTCATTGAATTTGTGCCCAAGAATCCTGCATGCACTCAGTGACAGATGTCAGCAGAAAGGTGGCCCTGGTACAAGGCGCCAACAGATCTACCCCAACTCATAAAAAATGAATAGTTCTTGCAACATGGGATTTAATGCCCCCCCCCATTAGAAGAGTGTCTGGATTCACTAGTACAGCATCACCCGAGAGGACTGTGTGTCTGCAGCGATGAAGAACATAACCATTAAACTAAATCTCCACTCCAAACAACTCCTCACCCCAATGTGTTAATTTACGCTAAAGCTGTGCTTTTGGATAACATCCAAGACTGACAGACTGCTCAGTAAACTGCTCTACAAGGACTGAATATTAACTGATTAATTAAACCAGTCTACATGCTGTATTCCAATAAAAAAGTGACTGAATAATGTTCGACTGTGGTTGTATAGAGTGACAAAGGCTGCTTTAAAGCTTTTTACACTTATTGGATTTAAAAGGATTATGGCCACTTTTTCCTCAGAGAACAGGATTTATGATATTAAGACAGACCAAAGAAGACTTTAGCCTGTTACCATATTTAAAAAAAGGAACTCTCACTGATGAGGTTTGGCTTGGACAGTCCTCTGTCAAGTCCTCATGGTGTAAAGTGAAATCAACATTTCAACCAGCCTGTCTTCCTGCTACTTTTTGTCAGTCATAGCCAGTTCATATCCCTTTCTTTGCTAAACAAGGCCTAATGCACAATACACAAAATCTAATTACTGCAGCATTATGATATGAAATTCAGTAGAAGGGTAACATTGTGCAACCTAATTTATGTGGCATCATATTTCTCTCTGTAATCTGCTTCGATTAGGGAAACATGATCGCAGGGCTCCGTTCTAACCAAATAAACAAATACACAATCAATAGCTAGGACAGTGACTCTGAGAGCTCCTTTGTTTCAAGGGCTTTCCCAGCACTTCTGATATTCTGCCACTTAGTGGGCATTTATTGACATGTTTAGGGAAAAACTGCTATTTCTGATCACAGCTTTCACTGGAAAGTAGAAAAATGCTGCTGCATCCACAGTAAAAAGGCTTTTTAATGACACCCAAACAAATTCATGGAAGCATTTACGAAGATAAGATATGAAATAAGATAATAATATTCACCCTGATGAAAATGAAAAGTAAGAATCATACATAATGTTAAGTATTTTAATAAGTTTGTTATTTTTCATCATAAAGATCACAAGGATTCAATGACAATAAATTAAAATATAATCCCTTTTCCTCTCCTCCTCTAGTCTGTGTCTAACCCACAACATCACCACAAAGTGTTGTTCTTGTGTGAGATTGATTGAATAATTCTCTTTGTATCTTTTGTGCCCCTCTTTTTTCTTCTGGGTCCATCTAGCGGCTTTCACCAAACACATCAAACTAGCTGGAGACCAAGCACATCCCTCAGGGAACAGAAAAGGACAAGTGTTCAGTATATTTACAGGTTTATGTGCTCTAACAGATGTCACGAGGCTTGTGAGTCCTTGATGCACACAGAGGCAGTACTGCAGAAACTGTTAGATGTGACCGAAGAACATACACAACAAATCTCTTGACAGCAGCGCCGCAAATGCAGCTTTGCTCCTGTTGCATTAATTGACACAATAAAGTGAAGCTGCAGCCTCGTGTATGACTAACATTTAACGGGATAACACACTGACTACAATATTTCACTGTGATAAATGTGCTGTGCTGTATGCTTCCATTAATCTGGCACAAAGGTCTCTTCTGTTGTGCTTAATAATTCAGTGTTATGGGCTCCATTAGCCCTGTGTAATGATGAATGGCAGCGTTCATTTTCATATGTCAGAGTTGCTGATGCACAGACTGCCCAACTGTCAACATCACGGTTATCACGTTTGCATTAATTATCAAACAAAGGAGGCCCTGTCAGGTCTTGGGCTTTGTTAATGGAACCACTGATGGTCTGGGTTTCGTTTAGAGCAGAAGTCGCAACCTCAGGGTTACTGCCCTGAGACCAGCTTCAGCTTCTGTAACTCCTTTACTTACTATATTCAA
This sequence comes from Chaunax sp. Z400, assembly GCA_037577475.1. Taxonomy (NCBI): domain Eukaryota; kingdom Metazoa; phylum Chordata; class Actinopteri; order Lophiiformes; family Chaunacidae; genus Chaunax; species Chaunax sp. Z400. Next base: position 11,645,035 of record CM075192.1, read on the forward strand.
GGACAGATGTGTAAATATACTGAGCAACAGTGAAAATGCAGAATTTTGTAAGATTTCATGCAGTCCTGTTCATATTAAATATCACAGGCAAATTATGGTTCACACAGTTTTATTCACACTTCAATGAAACAGAAAAATTAGTTTTGTACAAATTAGTGGTTGTTGCCTTTGTGTTTACAAGTCAAAAAGTGTGGATGGTGAACAACAACAACAACAACAACAATCAGTACCACATGTGACCACCTCCAGTATTTATCACTACTTTGCATCTCCTTTCCATGGAATGGATAAAATGGTTAATCTGGACTTGTGGGATGACATACCTTTCTTCTTGCAGTGCTGTGACAAGTTGTTCATGTGTTGGTGGGTATGGATCTCTCCGTCTCACCCGGCGATCCAGAACATCCCATAGATGCTCTATTGGGTTGAGATCTGGTGAATATGCTGGCCAAGGAAGGACAGCGACATTGTTCTGGTCCAGGTAGGCTACTCCTGACAGACATGAGCCACATGTGCTCTGACATTGTCATGCATGAAGGTGATGCCTTATTGCTCTATCCTGGGAATGAGGTGTGGACCTAGGACTGTATCTCGGGAACGGATAGCTGTCAGTGTAACGTGGATGTGGACAAGTTCTGACCGTCATCCATTAGCAACGGCTCCCCACATCATGACAACACCACCAAAACAGTCCACTTCCTGGATGTATGCAGCAGGATAGCGTTCCCCACGATGACGATACACATGCCTACGACCATCAGCTCTGTGCAAGTTAAATCTGGACTCGTCACTAAATGTGATCTGCCTCCACTGTGCAATGCGCCATGTTTTGGTTTTGAGTACTTAAAAAAGTCATTTCAGTGTATCACATGCTTCTTTGTTTCAATAGATTAGGGTTAATGAAAGGACAATATTGGGTTCTTAAAAATATACATTTTTAAAGTTGCTCAGTATACTTATCAGTGCATTTCTTAGCCCAGAAACACATGCTATGTGTGTGTGTCATCAGTGTCTGTGTATATTCCTATCAGCTTGAAAGCCTACAGTCAGTGTAGATTGTGTGAATCCAAAAAGTCCCAGACCACAGCTATGTCACACCCACGTTCTTCCTCTAATCTTATCGCTCTGCTGGCTCAGAGGTCTTTTAAGCACACAGGATTGTGTGTGTGTCGAGCATATGGGGCACCTACGTTTTTGTTTTAGTTCATTTGTGTGGTTGTCTTTAAGTTTTAAGCATGTTTTTTTGTGTGTCATAGGACAATATATGGCTGAGAGGGACATGATCGGAAGCAGGAAGTTATAATATGTGACACAGGTCACAGGACCTTAATTTAAAAATACTACCTAGCATAAATTGTGCTTTTTCCTCAGAACTCAACAGTACGAGTGAGTGGATGTGATCACTTCTAGCAAATACTGTATGTTTGAAAGAAAGTGTGCGACCTTTATGTGGCTTATTCTTCCAGCGCTGTGTAGCTTTTGGCCTGGAGAAGAATCAGAATCTTGACTTCCTTTGAGGAGAAAACTTGCTCTGAGAGCCAAAAGAATCCTTCACAGAAAAGAGAGAGGGAGGTAAAATCCCTTCTGTGACTCAAAAGACAGAAAATAATAAATCTGATGAGTTGGGAGGTTTGTGCTAAGCTGGGCTTTTAGAATTTATATTGAATAATCGTATAAGGTTGCTCATATGATGACTGTAGGCCTTAATACACCTCTTTCATTTAGGAAGGTTGGATGGATCATAGCACTAAGTGATATGACGTAGCATTGCTGCTTTCTGTTCAACTGGGAATAACATGATGACAGGAAAGAGGAATATAGATATAGATCAACCAGTGTCTTTTTACCTTGTGAGAATGCTCCCCTTCAACACACTGCTACAGAAGTAAACCAACCTAAGATCATAAACCTGACTATTATTACTGTCTGAGTAAGAAATAAGGTTTCAATTAACAATTAAGGAGCAATGTATTTATATTCATTATGATAAGGAGTTTTTCTTTTGCATTATACTTTGCAATAATATATTGCTGACACTGCAGAATGGATTAGGCTTACAGTGTATTTACACAATAAACCTTTTCCACAGAAGCCACACTGACATGAAATGGCAGTTAAACACAGGTTTAATTGATCATGTAAATTAGGGTTCCATTGCAGTTAGCATAACAGAGCCTTTCAAATGAGCCAACATGCAAAATAGCAGCACATCGGCTGCTTAGATCAGATTTGATTATCTTTACAGTGTTGTGTGTGTAGGTCAGAGTTTGGACCCACATGCAGACACGTGTGAGGCAGAGAGTGCAGTTCAGGGATTTAATGTCCAAAAAAGTGAACAAACGTACAGGGAATGATCCAAAACTGAAAAACAGTCCACAATCCAAGCCAATGATCGCAAACACTAAAAACACAAGGAATACAGACGACACGAGGAGGAGGAGGAGGTCAGGAGGACAATCGACAAACTGATGAGGGAAAGCAAAAACACAGACAGATACACACAGCGGGGAGGGGGTAACAAGGCACAGGTGCAAACAATCAGGGAGGAGCAGGCAATCCAACATGAGGCAAAGGGAAGAGATGGCAATGAGACACAGGTGGAGGCAATCAGGAAGGAGCAGAACAAAAGACAGGGGACATGCAACAAACCTTCAAAATAAGACAGAAAACAAACCAAATCCAACTATGACACATGGTTCACATTCATAATTACATCTAGTGAACAAATCTGTCCTCTGAAAGGCATGTGTACATTGTTTACGATGATGCACCATTCATCTGCATATCAACAATAAATGTAGAATTCGTGACATGGCTCATGGGACTCAAACCGAAATGGACGTGCTTGTAGTGAATTTAATGACATTTCGCTCTGGAGGATGGCAAACACTTCGTCAGCTGCTCATGAGCAGGTTGTGAACAACTGATGATCTGCATTGTTGCGGTCACCTCTCCTCTCTGGTCGTTTCGTTTTATCACCCTGCTGGCGCCGGCCGATGACGACAGCACTCAGCACATATGCAAAAAGCCACATGGATTCTGATATAGTCATGTTACATAGTCAGGAATTGGATATATATCCGAGCTAGGACCACACATGAAAGTGACTCAAATTTGATTTGAAAATATTGAATTTTTCAATCCACACAGCCCTGAAATAAATCAGATTTGTGCCACATTAATGCAAAAAAAAGTCTGAACTGACTCACTTCAGCCTGGTAATGTGAACATGACCTTTCATATGTGGTTCTAGAGGGGATACATATCCGATTCGTGGCCATCGAACATGAATGAGAAAGGTCAGATTGATCGATCAGTTGTGTTTGCCTTCCTCCGGAGCAAAATGTCATTCATACATTCACTACTAATGTGTTCATTTCAGTTTGACTGCAATGAACTGTCTCACAAAAATGACTTTTTTTGTTTTGTGTTTGGTGACGTAGATGACTCATGCAAAAATGTATCAATATGTGTGATTTGTGCCTCTTTTCTCGAGATTAAATCTTTACATTTCACATAAATCTAAAATACGCCTTCAGACGCTCACACATCAGACACATGTAATGGGAAAATTCTCTTGGAGCATTAGGGGGCATATGCACAGTTTTTTCCAAGACTGCTAAAAGCACCCAACCGATCCTCAAGAACAAGACAACCTCATTTTCCCCTGTAAGATAGCCCATCTACAACAGCCAGATGCTGATGACTCAGTTTCTGGAACTCAAGAACCAGACAGACACCTGGAGGTTAAATATAGGATAAAGTTTTCCCATTCCCACATGTTTTGAGTGAAGGTGGAGGGCAGGGGATTTTTGACCCCCTGCCTCCGCACTACTGCGCTGAGTCACTCTTAAATGAGGGGGTGGTCTGCATCTCAGAAGGCGACTAGACTATGGCCTTCCGCCGAGTCCCTCCTACCAAACGCCCACATTATATCCCAGGACTCGTCCTTCTGTGGCCCCTTGAATGCATAGAGTGCCCTGAGGGCTCTGAAATATGGGCCCAACAACACAGAGAGAAAGCAGGAAAGATAAGAAGAGAGGCCATGACACAACACACATTACACATAAATGCGAGAGCAATAAGTGGGGGGTTTGTGTAAGAGATGGGGATGTGTAAACTAATGTGAGGGAAGAAAAAGAGTTCCCCAGAGACCATGTAGTCACTAACCACTCTTTATTCCCATTGCCCAAATTATGGTCTCCCTTCCTCTGTTTCTTCCCTTCATCCAGTTTTATGGATGACCAGAGACAGGAAATCTGTTAATATGTGAAACTGCACAACAATTAAAGCCAATCCCCTCTAGTGAAAGGGGGAACAATGAAAGATTCCCAAGAACCTTTGAGTAAAACTGTGTGGGCGCCAAATCCAAACACTGACAACATCGAGGACAGATGTGCCTGACCTGTAAGAAAACAAACAGTTTACACATGGTACAAAACTGAAAGATGTTTTTGGCACCAACTCTGATCTCTTTCACAGTGAATGCATAAAAGATTTTACCATTATATAGTAAGGCTTAAAAACCACTTGAACCCCATGTAACTTTTGTTAGGACCATCATCACAAACTTATATTTTGCTTTACTTTAAATTGTTGTCAAGATGTCAAACAATATTAAATAATCCAGGCCTAATACACATAAACGTTCAAAAAACAATGCAGTTTTCCACTCACTATAATAGTGCAGCTCTAAAATGCAAGTTGGAGTGGAATTATTAGCTGAATAATTGTGATATAATTTAAAACAGTGATGGAATATGCAGATGTGCAGTACAACTTAGGCGGAATGTGATTCTCTCAAATGAGAAACTATTTGAAAAATAGTATTGGGAAGACTGAGGGAGGTTCTCGGGATGAATGTCAGTCCAAAACTTTGGTCCAGAGTGAAATATCTCAATCATATTTGTATTATTAATGGGTTGTCATAAAATTGTATACAGACATTCATGCAGTAGGACGTCAGGATTGTTCTTGATCAGGGGCCATAAAGGGGCCACATTTTACACAGAGGGGCCAAGTATGTGTCCAACATCTATACACATTTCCTTTTTCAGTAAGATGTACATTTCACCAATCAGTCCGTGTTTGCTGTTGGCTCTATAGTTTTGAGCAAGACAAAAATAATTGAATGTTTTTTTTATATATTATGCCTTGTTCAAGCATATTGTGTACATCAAAAAAGTTTCATATTTAGTGAATGTTAAACTGATTTGCATCAAAACACAAAACATAAGACACTTTTTTTTTTACAAATATGTAATACATAACATACTTTAAAACAGGTAATGTATGCTATTTTATTTATTTTATTTTATTTATTTGTACACGCATAAAACCACATAAAAAGCAAATAGAGGGGGCGCGGGTGGCGCAGTGGTGGCCCGCGGCGGCTGTGGGTTTGATTCTTGCTCGCGCCCCTTTGCCGCATGTTTGCCCCCTCACTCGCTCTCCCCATTTCCTGTCTCATCTTTGGCTGTCTGTCCAGGTAAGGGCAAAAGGCCCAAAAAAGAAGAAGCCATAGGCTTATACAATGGACCTCCCCTCAACTTTATAAACATCAACAAAAACAAACAAACAAATGAAAAACTATGTTAACACAATTTATCAAAATACAAAAAGAAATGAAAAGTTTACAACTATAAGCACACAATGAATAGAAACAAATAAACAAATTATATACATATACATAACCACATACATATAAATATATACATATATATAAAAGAAAGAAGAAGATGATGGACCGGTCTAGTATTATATGAATGATTATGGGAATTAAATTAGAGATAGCTACACAATAATGGTAGAGAAGAGGGCATGAACATGTATGAACTATACAGTATATACAACAGTTTAGAGCAGAAAAAGTGAAAAGTGACTGTAGCTCTGCTAGTACTATGTGCATAGTGTGACCAGACGTCCTGAAAAAGTTTGGGAGAGTCCCAAATTACAGGAAGTTGTCCCGAATCCTGTCATTTTTCTTAGAAATTAAGCTGAAACTGACTTTTGATTAGTTATAGCCTAAAAAAGCATAAATCAACTGATAGTTGTGAATTTCTATGGTGTCAGCAACAGACGGGTTAATGTTATGTCCATTGCCTACATGAATTATGGCTGTTGCAGGTTTTTTTTTTATAGTTACAAGAGAAATTTGAAACCCAGCCAATATAGCTCAAGATTGATAACACAGATATCTAATAGAAAGCTATTAGTTGCCAGCTGAGGCCGGTGCTCCTCTGGTCCCGACCCTGGAGCCACCCCTGCATTTATGATACCCAGAGTATAAATCATATTGACTTTGGCGAACCCCTGACGTTTCCTAGGGCACCACCATGAGTTTGACATTTGTGCTTGTGCGTGAAAAGTCTTTAGAACTATTGAATGTATAGGCAGCATAATTTTGGTGAACCAAATGTGTTTAGTGCTAATTTGTAAATGTTACTAGGATATAATACACAGTAAGAATATGTTAACATTATACCTGCTAAACATCAGCAGGTTAGAACTTTCTTTGTCAGCATGGTAACATACTAATGTTAGCATTCAATCCAAAGCATAATTTTACCTCAACACGGCCTCACATAGCTGTTGGCGTGTCTGTAGACTCTTGCTCCTAAAACACTGTAGTACAAAGACTTTCTTTATCTGTAAAATCAATTTCCCATCAGCAGTTGAAATGTCAATGCCATAATGTCAAACAGCTTTCCAGATACCAAGGGTTTATTTTCTCATCTAAATCCTAACACACTGAAAATAGAGAACAAAAGAAGTGGAAACTTTGAGAGTGAGATGAAAAAATCCCAAGGGACTAATAAAACATCTCAACTCTAAGGGAAAAAAACATTCGATGCAACAACAAATGGATGTGATTGCTGAACAACAATAAAAGGAATACAAATAAAGATAAATAACAGACTAATATAGGTCTTGGCTAATTAATTGGAAATCAAGCTATGTATGCCATAAATTCAGTCACAAGTCATTTAATTTCCTTTGCTATTAAATCATCTTATTTGTACAGAAATATTTTTCCCTTTATGATCCAAAACCCTTCATCTGAGTGAAATATCACTGCTCTGTTTCTGTGCTGTTGTGCTTTCATATAGGTAGATCATCCTATTGATTGCACAGGAAAGAATGTTACACAACTAACAACAGAAAGGCGTCATGTATGAGACATTATACCGTTGTCTAGGATTGCCTCTGAAATCTGTCATATCTCCAGAGCCTTACGTCTATTTTCTCTATGCAAAGGTGTTGCTCTTTGTCCCTGTCCACATTTCCAGCTTCTCTATGCAGGGCTGCAGCAGGCATGGCTCTTTTGTTACTATGGATCTTTCCAGTGATAACTCAGCCCTGATGGCAAAATGCTCTATTGAAATTGAAAGGATATGAGGTTCCTCATCTCCAGAGTAAGAGGACACCATTTGCATCTGCACATGTGAATACATGTATGTTTTTAAAGAGAGCGTTTGTGCACAGAGGAATGGGTTCTCCTGCGTCTTGTATGAGCGACTGTGTTTTTCTCTGCTGTTTTGAGTGGGAGTGTGTGTCTATGTGATGGGTAATGAGTCTGCACAATGAAGTCTCATATTAACCCTCCAGGGTGTGTGACATCATCATTTCCAAACAGGTTGGTTGATCTGTTAAAAAAAAAATCCCTGTCACAACACATATACACACATGCATGTGCACCTACACACACAGACACACAAAGAAAGACTGTTTAAACTGAGGCACAGTGGAGGGAAAGATTATGTCAGTTGTTAAAATATAGCCTATCTTAGTTCAGCTTTTTATGAGTGAAACAAATTGATGATGTATATCATCTGCAGGATGGTTTTTAAGCCTTTTGGATTAAGTCCAAATCAAGCCAAATATGGAAAATGGCATTAAACAGTTGCAAGAAGAGAATGAAATCATCTTTCACTGCTTTGGTTGGTTGGATTCAGACTATTTTGTGCAGACATTCACGATCATCAGAGGATGAATCCAGACTTTTGGGACCACCTGACATTTCAGTTAATGGCACCAACAAGTTATCACCAATCCAGTGACAAATCACTAATCAGCATCGACATGAAGGATTAACAAAATTTAGTGCACATCTCCTGACTTTTTCTCTAGTGCCACAGTGATACTAAAAACATCTCAACTACTGGATGGATCATCATGGCTAATTTTTCAAACATTCATGTTCCCCTCAAGATGAATTGTATGAAATCTTGTGGTCCGTTCACTTTCCCTGTCTAACCAGGTCAAAATCTCAATTTTGCCAAATGCCTGCAAAATTTATAATAATCCTGTAAACCTAATCCGAAGCTCGTTTTCATTGTAAAATATGAGAAATTTCAAGTCTCCAGCCTCCATCTCTAATAGTTTCATATCCTACTTTTCCTTTATTTGTCTTCCATTCCTTCAGATAATCTTTTCCCTCACTCCCTCCCCTCTTCTCTCCTCTGCCCCTGACCTTCCCTGTCCTCTCCTCTTTTTCCCCTCCTCCATTTCTCTCGATTTATCTCCTCTAATTTCCTGAGGTAATGAGGGTATCGTCTCGCCACTGAGTCTGATGCTATGCTGTCTCTTCCTGCACCAAGGAGCGGATCTCTCCCTTTAGAATATAAGACTTGGATAATAGTCCCTGTTATTCTGTGACAGCTCTCTCTCTCTCCTCTCAGCTGCAAACTACATGTGCATCCATGAAAGTTAAATGGGTGGATGGAGAGAGGAGGAAAGAAACAGATCAATGAATGGAAGATCAATATGAAAGCCCTTGATCTTTCACTCATTCCTCCCACTGGACATCTCTAGATGCTCACATAGAACACGCCCTGCCTCTCTTGCTCTTTGATTGACAGCGATCTTATGTCACAGATGGACTTTGATTACTAACACATTTCATTTTAACTGCATGTAGACACTCATGTCAAATGCATGAATCTAGTTTGAATGTGTCCTCGGGTGCAAGGATTTTCCTCTTGTTGAGGCACTGTTTTACTGCTCTGTAGTAGCATACTGGTTTTATTGTCTGATGGGTCATCTGGTGGTGTGTTGCTGGTGTTGCAGCTCTGCAATCTGATGTGCATGTTTTCCCGCTCAATATGACCTAGTTGCACTGTTGAGTGTTGGCTGCTCCCCACTGTAAAACCTGTGAGTTAGCCCAACTCAAACAGTTTGAGGAAACCAACTGCCTTAAATCATTTAAGTTTATTAACTCAAACAACTGAAAAATTTAATATAGTTGTTTTGAATAGAAGTAACTCAAGTAACTTGGTTAAATTAACTTAATTTAACCCATCTGGAATTATTCACCATGGTAATACTATATCACCATGAGGATAAAATCTGGAGTTATATCACCATGGTGATATTCACCACAGTGCCATAGTGAATATCACCATAGTGATATAATATCACCATGGTTATATAATTTATAATTATATAATTATATAATTTATAATTATATAATGACATGATTCCAGATTGGTAAAATTGAGTTAATTCAACTTGGTTAAATTACAGTTAATTAACATTAATTACAAGTGCTCACTTTTTTTTAAGAAGCCCCAGAGGTCGAACATAGATCAAATAATTTATTTAGGTTATTAATAGGTTATTAAAATACATACATATGTATGTATCTATCTATCTAAAATATATTACTAGATAAATTTTTTTTAAAAACATTTATGCATTGGCAGAAAACGCAGTATTATCGGAAATCGCTGGGGGCAGTGTGACCATATTATCCAAGCAAGACTCGACAGTTACGGACGAGACGAAGAAGAATAAAAGAAAAAGTAAAAACAGCCTCTCTGTCAACATGTCGTGATGTATTTAATGGCCTCTCACACACCACCGCCGAATAAATCGCTGCTCCCTCTCTGTATTTACTGGGTACATTATTACAAACTCCTATGAGTCACCATGTTTATTGTTGCCGAAACTTTTGAGTTTTCACTGCCATCTTGTGGCTGCAACATAGATAGTGTAGGCCTATATATAAGAGTCACATGATTAAGCAATCCACTGATAACGCCGTCTTTGAGACAGGTAAAAATACCCAAAGGTAAAAATACTTCTTGTGCCGAGTCGTGCACTTGAACACAACACATAAAATAACCATCGCATACAGTTATCAACAATGGAATCACCGTCAATTGTGTTTTGTTGTAAAACCTTTGATCTAAAATCACACGAGCGTGTCATCGATATGGGAACGGCTTTGTTTGCCTTTGAAGTTTAAGTAGGCTTATATGAGGTTTGTGCAACTCACTTAAAAGCCAGTCAAAGCTTTGTCGACAGCTCTTGGTTAGAACAGTAGAGAACAAACATGAAATTCATAACAAAACATCAGCGTGACCCTACTCATATCCTTTTTATAATATATATGTATATATATAAATATATATATATATAAAAAAAATATATGAGCTGTACAGAATAAATTGAGTTTTATGGAAACATTTCCGTAAATGTTTTATGGAAACATTTTAGCCTCAAAATTGATTTTCTTAGTCTTAGTGTGCTTTATGGAACAGGCTTCAGACATAGAATGTGTTGCTCTAACAACCTTGATCACTTTCCTTAATAGCTGATCACATAAGGATCTTGTGAGCTGTGTCGCTTGGACCACAGCAGATGAGTTGTACTCCTGCAGTGAGGACCACCAGATCCTCAAGTGGAACCTGCTGACTACTGAGACCACTCCAGTTGTCAGTTTGCCAGAAGAAATATACCCCATTGACCTACACTTTTTATCAAAGACCATTGATGGCAAGAAACACAACCAGACCGAGATCTTTGTCCTTACCAGCGCTGACGGCAAGTCACTTATTCTATATCATCTGCTCAGCAGGCCACAGGCCTCAGTCATTCGTAGTTAATATTTCAATGTAGTTTCACCATTGCTGAAATAAAATTAGAGTAGAAGGGCACTTAATAGAGTGCAAAACTCCATTTTCCATTATCACATCATAAAAATATCAGAGACATAAATGTCACATGTCAGCTATGTTGCAATGTTAAAGCACCTTTGTCCAGATCCACTCCAAAATTTAATGGGCTCTTGTCATATGCCCGACCATTCTACCAAGTTTCATCAAAATTAATCTCGTAGTTTTTGTGTAATCCTGCTAACAGACAAACAAAAGCGAAGACATAAAACCTCCTTGTTGGATGTAATACAGACCAACTTAGCTGATACTAACTAAATCTGATAACTGTTAACGCAGTGTTGCTACTTTCCGGTGTGCTTCTCACCTTTCGTTTCCCTCAGCCCACTTTTGAATCTGAGTAACACGACAGTATCTTGCTTGATTATTACAAGAATCAGGTTTATTAGCATAGAGTTCTTGAATTATAGACTATAGACAGCTACATCAACCCAGGCCTAGAGCATGAAATTCTAGGATATAGCACTGCTGTAGAATTTCCATATAGTAAGTCTCTTTGTGTCTATTTACAGGGACGTTCCACCTTATGTCTACGAAGGGGCGCATTGAGAAGAGTGTTGAAGGCCATAAAGGAGCTGTTCTGGCCGGAAGATGGAACTATGATGGGACTGGTCTTGTCACAGGTAAAGATGACAAGGACATGCATATTTTCAATGATTACACATACTTGTTGAAGCAGCCTGATATAAACATATGTTTAATCTTTTCTTCTAATTGCTTAGCTGGAGAAGATGGACAGATCAAGATCTGGTCAAAGACTGGGACGCTATGCTCAACGCTGGCCACCCAAGGTAAGATTTAAGCTACATGTGTATCTAGTGTTTATGTGAAACTACTATCCAGAATTGTATATTACGCACACACATACTTTCCCTTACACATGTGCATGTAAGCACACACACACTTGTACTTATAAAGTAGAGATTAGGCAGATATTCTCAGCTGTTCCACAGGCTGAATGAGGTGAGATCTCTGAGGAGACATGATACCCTCTCAGAGAAATTTGCTCTGCTGTGTTCTACAGCTATCTTTCATACCAATGGCCACTTTATAAAGAGAGAGAGAAATTCATACACATTGAGAATTAAATCTCATGCTTTTAATATTAAATCAAGTAAGAGTTTGAGTCCTGTGTTTCTGCATATCTTCCAGAGTCTCCTGTGTATTCTGTGGCCTGGGGCCCAGACTCAGACAGAATCCTCTACACGTCAGGAAGACAGCTAATCATCAAGCCTCTGCAACCCAGCGCCAAAGTCATACAGGTACACTGACTTTTAGTTTATGAGTGGTAAAAAATCTACATTAATAACCTATGATTCAAATAACTCTTTAAGTTTTAAAAAATTACCTTGCAACTAACTCTGTCAATGGCTCAAATGTAAAAATGATGACTATGTGGATTAAATTTCAATACGGTAGGCCTGCAGTACCGATTTTTTCATACCTTGATAGGTTCCTGACATTTCACCAGGGTAGATAGTGGATGATGGTATTTGTATTAAAACATACATAACAGCTGCGCTGCTTGTGTAGCATGTACGACATTGTCGAGCCTACTTTGCTGTCTGTCAAATATATCATTTTATTTAGCCTACTTTGAGATGACCTGTTGAGTTTAAATACGTATGGCTCATAGAATAGTGAATACATAGGAGAGAAGTGACCTTCAATAGATTCCTGCTGGAGGACTCGATGACATATGTTACTCTTAATATCATTTTATTTTCCATTACTTATTGGCCAATTTAGAAAATAGCTTTCCTATCAATTAAACCTTCCATCTTCATTTTTATCCACCCTACATAAAATGGCTGGAGAATATAATCATTAGTATGTCCGTTGTGTTGACTTTTCACTCTGTCCTCTGTCTCTCTCTAGTGGAAGGCTCATGATGGCATTGTTCTGAAAGTGGAGTGGAATCCAGTCAATGACCTCATACTGTCAGGTGGAGAAGACTGTAAATATAAGGTGAGCAGTAGTGTTTAAGTATACTTTTAGACATCTTGGGGATGTTTTATGTTTTACATCTTTCACTACTTTTGAAATAATGTCCTGCATCAACAGGTATGGAACAGCTTTGGCTGCCTGCTTTACTCTTCGTCGTATCATGACTACCCGATCACCTCGTTGTCCTGGGCACCGGATGGAGAGGTGTTTTCTGTAGGCTCCTTCAACACTTTGCAGATCTGTGACAAGACTGGAGTAAGAAAACCTCTTTTGCTCTTCATCAGTATCTTATTTTTTAGCTTATTTTGATAGATGTTTGAAGTATAATTTTAATTGTGTATATATATATATATATATATATATATATAAGACAAGAAACAACTGAAAAAAGGCAAAGTTAGTCACACTTACTTAGTCATACTTATAGAGAGGAGCACATAGTAGCAGAGGCAGAGGGTGCCTTTAGTATCAAGCTCGTGTTACAATATTTTGGAGCTTCTCATAATAAGAACGTTCTTGCCTTTGAGCTAACATAACCTCTTCGCAGGCCTCCTCATGTTGGCTGTGGCTATAGGGCAACAATATAGAGAAGGGGCAGGCCCACAACACCTGCAAGTCGTAATGGTAAACATATGTCGAGAAATGCAGAGAGGGGAGGAAGGGAGGAGGAGGAGGAGGAGGGCAAGCACACTCCTTAAAGAGGCTCTAAAGAGGCTTTGCACTCATAGATTAGTTGTGTGTTGTTTTTTGTTGTTGTGATTAGTTGTGAATGTGTGCATGCATACAAGTGTGTGTGTCTTTGTGTGTGTGTGCAAATATGTCAACTGCAGAAATGTAGGTATGTTGGTGTGGACGATGGTAGGATGCATGTTGCAAGTTGTGGTCTGTGAATCATCACATCATACAGTAGTTCTGACCCTGAAGCAAAAAGGGATCCAGTTAGTAACACCCCCAGACAAATATGGTGAAGGATGGAGGATGGCAGACCAGCATTGTCAAATTATTCTGTGTGGTACTACGGCATCCCACAAGGTCATTTTTACTAGTTCAGCACAACAAACACACACAGGAAAGCGTGTATGGGTGTTTAGCTTGGTGCTCAAAGTGATCGTCACAACTGACTACCAGCCTCGTTCTCCTGCCATGTCTTTGACACGAATACATGTGTGGTCATGCGTGTTTCTACCTGCATTGTAGTGTATACCTAACATGCACAGCCATGCATCGCTGCTATATGTACATAGCCGCGTCTATAAGCTCATTGTAAGTTTGAGAGGCCTCCCCCTCTCTCCCCCAGACCTCAGCTGAGAACTATACGTCATGTCTGCCACCTTCCCTTTGGCCACAAAGCTGCCCATTGTGCCCATTAGTCAATACAATTATTACGATAGCGTTATGATATTATGTTTTGTGATAATGTATCAAATGGTGCCATTTTATAAGATTTTTAATTATTAGTTTACCCACAAAGATTTATTGCAGTTTCTTAATGTTTAACTAAAGAATGCTGCAAACACCTTAATTACCCCACCACGAAAATTTGGACTTGCCGCATTGTGTTGCAAACTGAACAAGCTTTATTCTGTACTGTGGTAGGTTGAGTTTGAAAATTACTGCTGAAAATATAGTTATCTTTGTCCGTCCATACATACTTGGGGGTATAGTCCATCCACATCTCATCAAAAACCACTGGACAGGCTAATATTGACACTTTTCTTACTTTTTAAGCAGCTTAGAGTGTGATTGTACATAATTGTGTGGAATATCATAGCTCAGCAAATTGGAAAACCTTTAACTGCTTGTGTGTTCAGACTGTCTCAACTCATCTGAGTTGATTCAAAGAATGTTCATTGTTGTTTTTTGTGATACTCCGTAGAATAAATAAGGGACAGAAAGATGAAGAAAGATGGCAGAGATGTTCCTGTTTTAAATGGCTGCACATCTTTCAGTTGTTCACCATTACTGTCACTTTACATTGATTTGCATCTGACAGCTCTACCTTTGCAGTCTTTTTCTTATAAAAAGAAGGGAGAAGTCTTGCTAATCAGCTTTTGGCTTCATCTTGAGGCCTCATATATAAAACCTCCCATTTCCTCCCTGTACCCCTGCCCCCCGTGTATGTAATAGATGAGGATAGCAGAGTGTATGTTTACGAGCACGAGTGCTGGACTTGGCAGGGCTGAGCGCTACTTCAGTGTCTCACAGTTCATCACAGCTCAATGAGTGACTGACCGCCCCCTCCCTCCCTGTCTTCCTTGCAGAGTTTACATTATGTGCACACACACACTCATGCACAGACAAACCCATGCATGACTCTTGACTCTTGATCGCTTCTCTTCTCTAAACTCATTGTTTCTAGTCCTTAAACCCCCCCCCCCCAAGATAATCGTTTAAGGTGTTAGATAATATCATTAGCCATTAACTATATTGTTCTCTCTCTATCCTCAGTGGTCCTATGCGTTGGAGAAGCCCAGCACAGGGAGCATATTCAGCTTGGCCTGGTCTGCAGACGGCACCCAGCTGGCGGGGGCCTGTGGCAACGGGCATGTCATCTTTGCTCATGTGGTGGAGCAGCATTGGGAATGGAAGAACTTTGTGGTCACCCTTACCAAGAGGAGAACCATGCAGGTAGATCGAGAGCCACTCACATCGTTGTTACTGCTCCTATCCAACCTTGAAGAAAAACATAAAATATAATACATACATTCAGGTCACTAAAAATCATCATGTCTATGATGAAAGATACATTTTTTACCAGGCAAACATTAACAGAACCAACCTCAGTTATGTTAGCATAACAAGAGAATTGAATACTACAGCAATGCCACAGGTGCCAAGGGGTCTCGTGCTAAAAAAAATAAATTAATAATTAATAATTAATTTAAGATTTGAACTATAAATGTAATGATTTTAGGGGCCTTGGCATGAATATGTTTGGAAACCCCTGTCATTGGCAGGAATAGGCATAGGAGTGAATATGCTATGTATAGAAGCAAATGTTTCAAGGCCTTTAATATGTGGCCACTAGTTGTAGCTCCACCATTCTCTACTGTTTAAACTCATTCTAACCACAAGGTAGCATTTACAAACGGTTAACACACCCAAATGTACATACACACATGCACACACTTGTATACTTTCAGAAGGGGATACATGCATGCACACCTAAAGACGCAATAACATGTATGTGTGCCAACACACGTGCATTCATTTGCCATAGACATCTTCACCAAGTGCAGTTTGTGTAAACTAAACAAAGTCAGGTCATCAGCAGTTTATTTTCAGCCTTGCAGGGGTTTTTCTGGATCCCTCCTCCCCCTCTCCTCCTCACAGCACATCTGCCAGTGGTTTGTGAATCAGCCCGCTAAATTTACCACCTTGCGGTCAAATGTTTTTTATTCCTGGTTGTGTTGCATGTATATTTGGCTTGCTGAAGGGAGCAGAGGAGGAAGATTTGTAAAGCTGTAAAAATAACCCCACCTTTCACACTTAAAACAACTGACCACAGTTGCCCTACATATACTTGGACATATGGGACACTGTTTCCTGTGTATATTCAAGTATTTGCACAGCTGTATGAAGTTTATGACTGTTCAGTAATTTCAAAGAACTGAATTCACCTCCACTTTTGTTTTTTCACTTAACTCTTAATCATTTTGACCCCTCTCCTCTCCTTTTTTCTCAGGTGAAGAATGTGATGAATGATGCAGAGGACATATTGGAGTTCAGGGATCGAGTCATCAAAGCGTCACTGGCATACGGTCACCTTGTGGTTGCCACTTCCCTCCAGTGCTACATCTACAAGTCAGTAGTCCACGACTTTGTTTGTCTTCTCCTGTCTCTGATCCTTCCTTATTCACATTGCCCTTAAAAATATCAGCTTACGGTTTCAGAATATTCCTCACACCTTGGGATTTTGTGCAATGTATGGTTATTTATTGACTTAATCCTGATCCAAGTGATGGGATTGGATAGATTCTATGTCCCAGAAAATCCGAGAAGATTTGTACGTAAGATTTTATTAGATGTATGTGGTGAAATATGGTGGGTTAATTTCACATCCAATTTTTATTTTTTACACATCCTGGACATGGCAGGTTTAAAGCTGCAGGAGGCAATTTGAGCAGACACAATGCTAAACCTCCTACCTCTCCCTCTGCTCTGCTCTTTGCCCCTCCCATCAAACCTACAAGTTCAAATGGGAGCAGATGAATGGGTTCTCCTACAAAATATCATGGTTTATAAGGGCCCAAAGAAAATATATAATTTAATGAATTATAATGCCCCCAGCCATAACCCTAAACCCTGTGTGTGTTTGTATCGTTTATTTATAACAGCACCAGAAACTGGAACACTCCCCTCATCTTTGACCTGAAGGAAGGAGCAGTGAGTCTCATCTTGCAAGCGGAGAAGTGAGTCTTTCTCTAAAGCTTCATTATCCACTGACCACTCATCAAGCAGCCAAACAAGCGTGTGCGCTGTTAATGTGCATTACATGTTTAAATGGCATGCATGTGTCTGTTAAGGAAATCATCTTTCTTTTACACTTTATCATTTAATCTCCTCTCCCTCCTTGTTCACCTTCCTTCTCCATGTCACATATACATTACTTCTCGCTCATCCACTGCATCCTCTTGTCTTCCCAACCCAGACATTTTCTGCTGGTGGATGGAGCTGGATTATATATGTTCTCCTATGAGGGTAAACTTATATCTTCCCCCAAGTTCCCTGGTATGAGGGCTAACATCCTAAATGCTCAGAACATCTCACTCAGTAATGACACCGTTGCTATCCGGGACAAGAGTGATGAAAAAGGTGAGCAGACAGCTATCCCCATGATAACTCTATAAATAGGATGGTCTGTGTTTTTATTATATTATTTTTTACTTTTCTCCTCACCAGCCGTTCTACTGTTTGATGCCCTGACTGGGAAAGCCCTTCGTGATGGGAAGCCCTTAACACACAAGGTGAGTAATCCTTTCCCCCTTATATTGACCTTTCAGTAACATGGAACTGCTCTGACGCTGTTGCTACGCTGATTGTGACCAATTTGCACCTACAGTTTTATATTAGAGTATGTATCACCTTTGTTCCCTCTCATCTATGTACTTGTGTGTGCCATTATTTATGTGCAGCTTGAGGTAGTGGAGGTAGCTCTGGACCAGTGCGGCCCATCCACTGAAAGGAAGGTTGCCCTGATAGACAAGAACCGTGACCTTTACTTGACTTCTGTGCGTCATCGCGGGCGAGAGCCCAAAATCTGCAAAATTGGTGAGATGGGGAGGAGGGAACTCATTTGGCGTAATGTGTAGTGACTCTGTTTTTAACATGATAACAGCTAACATGATTGTTGTATGTGTGTCTGTCTTGTAGGTAGCATGGTTCACAGCATTGCCTGGAATGATTCTGCTAACATCCTCTCTGGAGTCCAAGACAAACAGCTAAAATTGTGGTACTACCCAAGTGTTGTCTTCACTGATAAGGACCTGCTGCCAAAAACACTGCACATAAAGGACGGCAGGTAAACACGCACAGTCCTTCGCTCTCACTTTTATACTGACATTTTTTATGTGAGCTTCACAGTCATGGAGTAGAAGTATTGGAAAGATGTTAAATAAAAGCTAAGATGAGAGATAGAAGCAGCTTTTGGGGCCTTCCAACTGATTCCCCACAGCACAACACATGGTGCTTGAGACTCTCTGCTTTGCCAGGAGCTGTCAGAATGTACAATGCTCACTGTCAAAAAGTCCTTGGCCTCAGCCATTACAGGAGGTGCTAAGGCAGAATGCCACCACTCTATATAGAGCCTGGACTACTTTTGCATGTCTCTGCTAAACTAATTCTAGCATCCGATTTAGTCTTCATATATTCTCATATTGTACATGATGTGCATTTCTTATTTTCTGACCATGTAAGTGGTTTATGGCTTACTGTTTATACTTCTTTGCTGAATCATACTAATATTCAGTTTATATATACTATATATTTACTTCAGTTTATCTGGTTGCCTATTCAGTATTCGTTAAGTGTAATTGTTCTCTTTGTAAGCTTTTGTACAGTTACAGTTACAGACTCTCCTCCTTCCTTTCATATTTTGATCAGCTTTAATTTATTTGCCAAAAAACAGACGACAAACAAAAGTTAAAGATGTAGTTGACTTTATCTATTATTGTTGTTTAAAATTTTCCATAGCTATAGCAATAATATCTTAAACATGAATCCTTTTGGATGTGGTAGTACTGTGGGTGAAACTCTAATGTCGTGACAGCCCTACATGCAAACACTGAGATTATTCCTTGCTGGGTTTACTGTGAGAACAACACTGTGAGGATGTGGTCACCTGTATTTGTTCTAACTCTATTTGTATCTATTTGTCCTCTTCATAGTGAGTTCAGCCATACATCCCATATTCTGAGATTTGTTGGCAACACAGTGGCGTTACGCCAAGGAGATGGTTCACTGGTATGCAGCAATGTACTTCCCTACCCAGCGCTCCTGCACAAATACAGCAGCTCTGCACACTGGGAAGATGCTCTACGCCTCTGTCGCTTTGTCAAGGTAAGATACCTTCATATCTCTATTAATGTGTGCTAATAGAGCCAGAGAATAAATCATCACCTTTAACTTGGTCATACCTGCTGTAACATAATTTTTTACATCTGGTCTTTGTACATCCATTTGATGTATATCTTTATATTGTAGGTTCATTTCTACAGTATTTATATAACTGACCTCAAATTAGTGGGACATATTGTGCAGTCTAGCACTCTGGCAAAGTCCAGGTTCCTGTCATGTGTGCCACACGTATGCATGATGCATGTATGAAAGAGAGCAAGACACAGACTGAAATGTGAAAGTAGTAGACAAGTTTATGGGAGCAGACCAGAAGGCTTTAATTAGCCTTCAATTAGACACTGTTACTGGATTTAGCCCCCATAGACGGCCCTCATATATAAACATGCATATACATGTGTAAACTCTCCACATGCACTCACACACACACACACAATTGTATCAGATATTGTTATTTGAATATTCTCACTGCCTCTGCTTTCTTTATCTGTAGGACCAATCTTTGTGGGCATGTCTTGCTGGTATGGCTATGGCAAACAGAGAGCTGACCACAGCAGAGATGGCTTATTCTGCCATTGGAGAGGTAAGAGCAATAAGTAAAGAAGTATTTCACTGCTGGAAAGATGGTCTTTTAATAAAACTGGAATGTTTATGCAATAGAATGACAGAAATATGTGAAAGAGATGCAGTTCTCTCTAAGTACAATAGTTTGTTAGCCGGATCTTTCTACTTTAGTACTCATATACACACAATTGAATTCATTCAAACTTGATTGATTTTAAAAGGATTAGAAAGAGTTAGAAGATATCTCATTCATGATCTGTTTGATTCTCTCTTCTCTCCCTCTCTTCTTTTAGTTACCAAAAGTGCAGTATATTAACTTCATAAAGGAACAGCCATCAAAGGAGTCATCGTTGGCCCACATTCTGCTGTTCAGTGGTCAGGTCCAGGAGGCTGAGGCCACTCTGCTACAAGCTGGTCTCATCTACCAGGCCATACAAGTCAACATAGACCTTTTTAACTGGGAGAGGTACAACACTGTGTTTTTGTGAATGCTTACAGGAGGAAGGAGAGATAGAGGATAAGTCATTTTTAGGGGAGGCTTTTCCCAGCCTCGTACAGTAAAGCATGTTATTCCATACAGTATGGATATGTATTTAAATCTTGTCATCTTGTTTCCAGGGCGCTGGAGCTGGCAGTCAAACACAAGACCCATGTGGACACTGTCCTGGCCTATAGGCAGAAGTTCCTGCAGAAATTTGGCAGGAAGGAGACCAATAAGAGATTTCTGAAGTATGCTGATGGGGTAAGTTAAAGACGCCTGTCTTTGCAGTGAAAAATAAAAACTCAACACACTCTTTGGGAGTCCTATGTGATCCATGCCTTACCATGTAATGTAACTAGTTGTATTGAACAATCAATCCCGTATTGCTCAAAGTATGGGATTTGTACCTTGTCTAATCTCATTTCATATTGTCTTTCTGTCTCCCCAGATAAAGGTGGACTGGGTCAAAATTCAGGCCAAGATAAAAATGGAGGCCAACAAAGAAAGAGAAAGAGCAGCTAATCGGTCTTAGACGAGTATGAGGAATAACATGTAACATGAGTTTCTGTCTGAATGTCCTTTTTGGCCGTTTTGAGTATGCCATCCAGGTACTCCTAATATACTACATGTTGGCATACCTGTGTGAATGCACTTATACACTCAGACAGAGTCCAGATTACCTGTCTCATGTACTACTGTGAGGACATCGTGACAGTTTTAGAAAATGTGACATGTATCGACCTGCCTGTCCTCCTCTCTGCCCGGTCAACCTTTTGATCCTTTGTTTGCACATTTTGGATTCATCTGTTACTCCTTAATTCAAATAAATCTCTGTTTAACTTTTTTATCTTGTCTCTGTGTTCTGGGTTTTTGCATTTTGGGTCAAATTCTGTGTCAGAAACCTAATAGTTATTCTGTTCTATCTGGTTATTATTTATCTATATCTCCAGACATCTCTATATATCTATATCTCTACATATAATTCTGTCTATATATAGTCAGAACTTATGCATAGCAGACAAATGATAATCAAAATATTGCAAAATCCTTTTTTTTCTTTGCTACCATGTCTGAGTGAGCAGATGGATTAACATTAAACAGTAGATAATGATATATAACAAGAGTAATGAATAATGAAAGACGATGTCCAAACCTCCTAAAGCATAAAGACTCAAATGTAGGATAAGACATGTTAAAAAGTAATTATTGGATGAAAATCACACGTAGAATAGGTACTAAAGCTTAAAGCTATGAGGCCCACTATGGTGAAGAAACACAAGCCTCCACCACAGTGCAACTGTAACTGTAACCGAGTTTAAACAAACCAAAGGAGGTATAAAAAGGACAGAGATATGGATTTAACTAGACAGTTGTATTAATATTCAAATACCATTGAATAAAACAAGGGCTTAATGAGTTGAAACTCCTGACATAAAAGACACCACAGGACTTTAACTGCGATCATGGTCCAAAGCTTTAAGGGCAGCGATGGAGGGGTCAGGAGAGCTAAGCCCCAAACCCTGCCTGGGGCAGTGGTGCATCCACACCAACACTCACACACAGCAAACTAGAGCAAAAGGATGCATGTGCAACTACCACCACCGTGCAGGGGAAGAGAGGGTGATGCACACAGCAGTCACACCATGTGTTGAAGTAACGGCAATGTCCTAAAGTGAAGAGAGAAAAAAATGTATAAAAAACAAAAAAGAAAAACTGCCCATTCATTAAATCAACCATAAACTTTATAGGCAACAGTTTAAAACTGGTATGACTGGTACAATGAATGCAGTTAATATAGCCTAATAAGAAAAGATTCCTTTTGTCCATGAAAAAAAAGCATAAAATATAACAAATGCATAAAATCAAATGTTTAAAACACAAAAGTGAAAAGTAATGAACTCAGCTCTGTTGACTCTCCCTGTTGTGTATGTCTGAACCCTCCTGTGGTTCTTTTAGAAGTGCTTCAGGTGAGTGAGCTGCCAAAGCAGAGAAGCGGAAATGGGTGAGGCTGAGTGCCTACAAGACAGGAGCATTCAAGAGTCGATCACACAACCACACCTCTGGAAGGCTTGACATGTTGTGCTGTCAGTAGCCAGCAGGCTACTGTATACTGATGGATCCCAGTGAGATTTTCAACCACTCAGGGAAACGCTTGTCTGCCTCTTCTCCTCCATCTTCTATACGTTTCTGTCCGTGGCTCGTCCCGTAGGCTGTCTCTGGTCCCATGAGATGGACCCACCCCTCACCTGGATCATCTGGAGTTCCCTGGACCCTTATGATGTGGCTGGCATTCGCCACCTTCACTGCTGTCTTTTGTTTGGAGCACTTTGTAGAGACCTGTGGAGAGTGTCTTTCTCCTGTTTATGAACTTCAGAAGGCACTGACCAAGTTTCTGGGAGTAATTTGTGAAACCTTTAATAAACCGATATTTCTGAAACAAAAAGATTTGTCTGTTTAACACAACCTGCTTTCATCCAAACATTTGCCTCCCTTGGAGGATCTCTAATCTGCACGTCTCTGAGTGTTAGGGGTGAGTCAGGCATAGAAACACATTTCTGTTTTGCTGCTGTCCTTGCAGCTGCGTGTGCTCTGGCCTGTGAAACTGGATCAGAGTTGTGAGTGTGACTTTGACAGATACCAATCTTACGGAGCAACACAGCATCCAACAAATCAGACAAGTTTGTGATGTGCACTGGATTTGCATGAGGATATCAAGATGTTCCTTGATAAATTTGAACAAATCCATGCGTTCAAGTCACATTGGAATTACCAATGTAATCATTTGCATCATGTGTGGATGTTTGCCAGGTTACTCCTTCTTGTGCGTCCATAGGAATTTGAGTATTCAGTCACTGTGCTGTTATTTGGAACGAGCGTGGTAGTATGCATTGCTATAGTTCTGTTCATGTGTAGTGACACCTCTCATGCCCTTATAATAGTTTAACAAAACATTATGTCATGCTAGTTAACCACTATTGCTGATGTCTTACAGTCAGGCTTGTTAATACGTTCCCTGACGATAGTATTATGTTGATTAGTATTCGCTATGCCGT
Source organism: Chaunax sp. Z400 (assembly GCA_037577475.1). Classification (NCBI taxonomy): domain Eukaryota; kingdom Metazoa; phylum Chordata; class Actinopteri; order Lophiiformes; family Chaunacidae; genus Chaunax; species Chaunax sp. Z400. Next base: position 11,668,611 of record CM075192.1, read on the forward strand.
CTGAATATTATTGTTTATGACGTGTTAGTTAAAGGACCAATGCGCAATTTTATACAACCAGCAATATCTATGAGCCTTATTTAGTTAAAGGGTTGCTTTCTGTTAACACTCCCTTGGTTATGAAGGCTGTATTTCCTCATTTATTTATCTCTGTACTGTTTATTTCACATTGTGGTGTTTGAATCGTGTATTTATGACATACTGTTTATGTTGAATTTCACACATTACTGTGATTAATATTTGATTTTGTTTATCTTCTGCTTATGCTCTTGTTATTGTAGTAACCACATTCAATCAGGAGTATCTTCGCTACAAGCAATAAATGAGTGGAACGTCAGTGAGTGTGTGTTTGTGTGCAGTAAATTGACATCAAAGAGATATCACCATCATTTTGTTCTCATTGGACAACCCGTAGAGATTGCAGAAATATCCATTGAATCAGCTATTTAAGGGTTCATCAACTCATCACTACTGAGGTCACAAGTTTGGTATTCAGCAAACAAACACCTCTTTTATAATATGTCTCAATATATTACTTTAAATGTAAAAAAAAACAATCACGTTCCAAATCATTTGGAAAGAGTATCCTTCTACCCTTTTCAGAACATGTTATTCCAGCAATCTATCAACATAATCATGAAACAGGGTCATGCAGGGTAGTCACCACTGTGAACTAGGTGTTTTTTTTTTTTACACAGCACCCGTGAAAATGTTCTCTAAGTTATAGCAAAAATAGCAATTTGATGATAGAGAAGTAATTTAAAAATAAGTCACTTGCATAAATGTCAACATGGAGTTTATTTTGTACAAAAGTGAGTTTAGTTGCTTGCGAGAAAAATGCTACAGAGAGAAAATGTTATCTGAATGGATGCAAAAGCTACATAAAAAGCAAACATGCTCAATTATTTTTTACACTTGACAGACCGAGGAAGCAGTCAGTTCACCTTTACTTGGCCATATTCTGCAAAGACGTGGGTACCCAGGTATTCTCTCCTTGCACAAACACAACTCCTCTATCTATGTAGATGACAACAATATGCCTGAATATGTACAACTGTTTGCCCGCATGGCATTTTGCCACTAAAGGCATGAAGACAAGGTTGTTCTCCTCTGCCTTGGTCTGGATAAGATCTTTAAAGTTAGTCAGTAAGCCAGCACTGATGCCCCTGCAGTCCCAGGCTGGACTTATCTTATCTCAGTTGAAGTTACACCAACAATCCCAGCTCATCAAGCTGCTTCATTTTGTGTTCCATCCATCAGTCAGTTCAATCATTGAACAATACCTGCTACTCTTCCAAATGAACAAATTAGAAATCTAAACCTCTATATAAATACAGGGTTCAAACTATTTTTCAGAATAAAAATCCCTGACTATTCCTTGACTTTTCCATGACAAATTTAAGAAATTGTCTGACCAAATATCACCATGAAACAATGGAAAATAGTCCATTTTAAAGCCTTCTCAAAACCTTATAGATCGTCCATATGGCTGTGTTATTCAAAATATTGACACTTATATTAAATATATTGTAAAATCTATTTTTTCAGTTTTTGATAAAGGACCCTGACTTTTCATAAATTTTTACAAAATTCCCCTCCAAATTTAAAAGCCCAGACCTGGATTTTTTTAATTTTCTCCCTGACTTTTCCCTGACCAGTATTAGGGATGTATATTATTTTTCAATCTTGTCCCTGAAATATGACTGAAAAGTATTGAACGACTGTTTTAGATTCATCTGCACACTTAGTTTGTTGTTTGTATTAATTTGATCTGATAATCTGTGATTAACATATTATTTTTTTATTTTGTAAAGATTCTCAGTTTATATTGATTGTAAGTATAATATGCTGGATTTGTCAGTGCAATTTCATTTTGATCATTTTTATTATTTTATAGAATGAATAATTGTATAATTTATGAGATTTTGAAAGATCAATGAGTACAAAATATTCTGTATCTCATATTATTTTTCTGATAAAGGTTCATTTAGTCTGTAGAATAGTTGCTATAGTCCAGGAGTCATGGAGAATATGTTAAATATTTGCCCTTCAGAATGCACCAGATGTCACCACACACACACACACACACACACACACACACCAGAATTTAACATTTTAACCAGGGGAGCATGCCCCCGGACCCCCCCTAGTGGACTCGCACCTATGGCACTGTGTATGGTGCCACTGGCGACCATCTAGATGGTATTACTATCTCCTATTTAGTCTATATTACTCTATTTTTTTTTTTTGTAAAGCTGGCTACTCAAAAACTTTTGGAATACTCTGCTCAACTCTGTAAGACAAGATACGAAGATAAGTAAGGGGAAGAGAAAGGGAATGAAACTGAAACTGAATTTTGATGTGTGGCAAAAACACCCCCCAAAAATGTTTATGCTAAAAGACATTACCCTTCTTGACGTCACCCCCCCACACACACACACACAAATACTCACACACACACACACACACACACATACTCACACACACACACACACACACACACACACACACACACACACACACACACACACACACACACACGCACTGAAATTGGATTTTCGGCCCTGGTCTGATGGGACATCTGGTGGTGTGTTACTGGTGTTGCAGCTCTGCAATCTAATGTGGATGTTTTCGCGCTTGGTGTGACGTAGTTGCGCTGTATATCTCCTTGTACAGTATGTGTGGGAGAAAATGTGAAACTGAATCGGTGTCTCAGGTGAAATAAAAACACTTTCACAACACCTCGTCATCTACTTCGCTTTCTCAGTGTTTTATTGGTATGACAAAAAGTGGTGAAAGTCCGTCGTCTACTTTCCTTTACAACGCTCATGCTGATGGCGGGACGGTAAACCCGCCCACGTGTGGCTTCCTATTGGTGTGCTTTCATGATTTGCGCCGCAACTGCGCAGCACCGCTGATCTTCAAAACAGCGCATTGTGCTTTGAGCTGCGCAAAGTTTAGCAACATCATGTGGAGATCGCTGTGTATTTACTGCGCCCACACAAACACATTGTCTGCGAGAGGAAACAATACATCCACATACATGCTACAGAATTTGTGTGTGCCGCGCGTAGTCTGTGCGTATGTTTGGAAACGAGCGGCCTTTTCGGTTAAATCCAGATGTTTTGGATGAATGCTGCAACCGAAAGGACAAGTGTTGTGAAGCTGTTCAATCACGAGGGATCGGATTACCATTACCCTGCCGAATTACTGCCTGGTGCTTTAACGACAACCTGATATCTGATGATAGGATCGTATTCAGGTGCTTTTACGTGCAGGTGGAACAACAGATTAAGTCTTTAACGTGGCTTGATCCCAGTAGAAGGATGGTGGTGGCGATGGCGAGCTGCGGTGGGGCTTGTCACCTGCAGGATGGGTAAGAATATTTTTTTTTTTTAAAGTAAATAGACAAATGTTGAAGTCTGGCGTTAGATTTGTGTTTGTGTTACATTGTGCAGGCCTGCAGTTTGGACGACATGAACGCGTTCAGTGACCCTGCGCTTAAATCGCTTGGCGCTAACACGGGAAGTGGTGCCTTTTGTTCTGCTCGAGCATCCGATATAAAAGGAACGCATCTAACCAGTGTTTATTCATACATATATTGATACAAAGAGAAAGAAAAAAAAAAGAGTCGTGATCTTTTTAGATTGTGACGATTCGATGAAGCATCACGTCGTTTGGAGACATGACTGGACGCGTGTTTGACAACGAAATATTATAGTAATTATTCGATGAAGTTGTGTAATAAATCTAGAACACACACAAAAATCAGTATAGGAGTACTAAAGAAGAGAAAAATAACCATATGTGTAATTCAATCTCCTCCTAACTTGTGACTTCCTGCTTATTTTTTTTACGATGGTCGATGGTGCTGTGAAACACATGTCATACAACAAAACACGTTTTGACCCATTTAAAGTCGGTTTTTGAAACCGGAGGATAATCCTCATGTAATTTATATCCGCCTCTTTAATAGTAATACGATATCTGTTATCGCCAGGTGAGGTGATACTGACTCATTGTCCTTTATAAATACTGTTGTGTTGTTGCCAGGGTGTCATTTACCTGGTGATGAGGCTGAGAAAGTACCGGGATGAACAATACTATAGAGGGTTTCGTGAACATTGTTCTACAACATGTGAAATTAGAATTAATCGTCCATGAGGGACATTTAAGTAGTTTTACTATTGGGGGAAACTTTACCAGAAAGCAGATTCAAAATTATCCAATCCCTATTTTATATTAGGTTTATTGGCAAAACATACTATTTATCAGCTGTTAGCAATACCCAAATCACACAAAAACAGTTTAAATAGCTCAGTACAACAGATACTGCAATGTTTTCTCACAAATATAACACAAAACGCTACGTTTGCTGCCTGCCGTCTCAAAATCATTCATCCTCTTAATGACTACTTTGTAGAGACGCGTTATATGACCTGCTGCAAACGTGATGCATAGCCAGACACCAGCTTTTGGCAGCGTTCCTGAGGAATCTTCGCCCATTCCTCCTGAGCAAAGAGCCTCCAGTTCCAGTAATATTCCTGGGTTTATGTGCTGCAAACACCTTCTTCAAATCCCACCTGAGATTTTTAATGGGATTCAAGTCAGGCTACTGTGGCGGCCACTCTACAATGATCCAGGACTTCTTCTGAAACCAAGCCTTGGTGGACTTTGAGGTCTGTTTGGGATGATTGGACGAATGTCCCAAGCTTTAGCCTCACAGATGGCAAGACATTTTCTTCTTTTTTCTAGGAGTTCCTGATACTTGATGGAATCCATCTCACCTTCTTCACGCTGCAGGTTTCTAGTGAACGAGGAAGCAAAGCAGCCCCAGAGCATCACTGAGCCACCGTCATGCTTCACTGTCAGTAGGGTGTTCTTTTCAGCATACGCGTCCTTCTTCCTCCTCCAGACATATTGCTGATCCATAGGCGCAAAAAAGTCACAGTTTTATTTCATTGCTCCACAGAACAGCATCCCAAAACTTCTGTGTCTTATCTAGATGGTTCTGAGCTACTGGATCTGACCTTTCTTGTGCTTTTGGGTCAGCAGTGGTGAGAGTCTTGGAGTCGGGGCATGGAGCAATAATGTAAATTAAGGCCTTAACGGAAAGTAAGTCTATGAAGGTTTGCACAATGTTTTAACAACATTTGATTTGCAAATGTGTGCACTATGAGGGATCATATTCAGTGTGTTGAATAATTTTGAGACTGCAGTTGTCACTAAAATTAGCATTTTGTGTCGAATGTGGAAAAATTACTTGATATCTGTTGCATTTAGCTATTTAAATTGTTCTTGTGTGATGTGGTTATTGCAAACAGCTGATAAATGCCAGTAAACCTAATATACAATGGGGGGTTTAATAATTTTGCTGTATGATCACTGTAAACAGTGAAAGCAGTGAGGTATAATATCAATGAAAAAAGTTAGCATTTTAGTTCTCCAGCGTATTTGATGCAGACCGACTGTCTGTGTTGTTTATCCACACACAGATGTCCTCTGTCTTCATTGTGTTTATAGAAAGCTGCAGGAAGTATGTAAATGCTGTGGCCTTTATCTTTGAGCCAGACACAGACCAACACCCTCACGGAGGACTTTGTTATCAGAAGATAGAAACTAGTGAGAGTAGATGAACTCTGAAAACATATGTCGCCAGGGAGTTTTAATTTGCTGTCTGAAAATATTTGAGCAGCCATAAAGCGACCTTTATTCTCAAAAGGAAGAGATAATAATGAAGTAATGCGGCTCAATGTTGTTGTGGTGTGACTGTCTGGCAGAAGCGGTGAATTCTGACCTCGGAAGTGATGAAAAGTGTTTCCTGGATTGTTGTTTGGGAGAAAGGGAAACAAACGTGTCTCATCAGGATCAACAGATGACTGCGAAGGAACTTCTCTGGTCAGGTCAACAAGGAGGAGGCTCAGGAGACTTGACGTCTTTTTTAGCCTGACCAAATTGGCAATTTAATTATTCAAATTCTCTGATGCATCTTTTCACTTACGACCACCAAGTTGTGGATTTGTGCAGAGAGGGGATGTGACCTACTTTTTCATGCCTGATCGGGGGTTAGATTCAGTCTCGATGGATCTCAGGCGTGTTGCCTCTTGTTGAATCTTAGACAGGTTGCTCCAGTCAGACACAACATCCGAACTATTAAAACTCTAAGACTTGACTCATTGTTTGTTTAATGTAATGCATCTCTGGATAGTCAAGCACATAAAAAACAAAAGATAAATGGTTAGAACTGGTATTGATGTTTGTAGAACAGGGCGGGGCAATATGGTTGAAATTACTGTTAATTTCATGCTCATACTATGAGTCTATGGCAGATGTAGACCTATACAGAATCACAGAGTGCGGTTAAGTGTGAACTCTTTCATGTTACATTTAAAGTGAGTAAAACAAAACGTTCAACCACTATTTGTTCAATTACGGTGTGTTTGGAATAAATAATCTAGACATCAGAGTTTTGTAAAATAGTAGCACCATGTGATCATATCATTTAAATGATTAGATATGAACCATCCAGCTCCACTGCTGTCTGAAATGTATTTATGAAAGCAGTAAAAAGTGTGAATTGGACCAGTATTGTTTAATGGCAGAAGCTCATGGCTGGTTTCCTGTGCCATGAGCACAGCTGCGAAACTGGGTCAGAGCAAGAGTTGCTGTAGGAAAGTCATAAAACCACAAAAATCATTAAACCGGATGGGTTGATGTGAGATGCAGGTAGCTTGTACACATTTCCTGTTTTTCTAATTCACTCGACTGCAGTTGTTCCTGTTTGAAAGCAGCGGTGACGGAGTGAAGAGAGCCTGAGGCGGCACCATTCAAAAGAGCCATCGTTTCCAACCTCTAAATTCTGCCAAAATTGTCAGAGGTCCCTCACATGACTCCTGGTAAAATCTGTGTAGGTTAAAGTTTTCTGAATGTTGTCTCTTTTGCTCCATAGAGACGGAGATATCCCTGCACCTGACAATAAAGGTAAAGCCCATTTTATTTCTTTCTCAGTTAATTTTGATTTCATAGGCCTGCAAAAATATTCAAATTCAATGGCAAAAAGACACTGTGTAGTTGAGCTGGTAACAATAATCAGACATATGTGTGTCTGGTGATGACTTAGAAAAAGGCTTAGAACCTCTGCGGTGCACCACACATAAACCTTTTCATGCCTTTGGTGTTGCTACACCAGCAGGTGGCAGCCAACACTCATGAAACTATCCAAATCTTTTTAAGCTGTGAATAAGTGTGTGTGTGTGTGTGTATGCATGTGCATGTGTGTATCAGTGCGGGTGTTTGCTCTCCACCTTGTTTGTCAGTCTGATGAGGGGGAAGCAGCCATGGCAGAGTGAAGAGGGATGCCTGCTGGCTCAGATGAACCAGCTGCAGGAAAAAAGAGATTGACCATAGGAGGCATATGAGGATAAGGAGAGAGAAAAATGGAGTGCAGAGAGAGGCGAAGCAGACAGATCGAGCTGAGTGGATGAGAGAGATTGATGAGGGAGGTGCCGCGAGTGAGGCGGCAACGGCAGCATCTGCTTGTTACTCTAAGATAAAATTCTGCAGACCAGAGAGGATGGGCTCCATCCATTTAGACGACCAGGCACTCAGCCAGATGGCAGAGAGGAGAAGCAGCTCCTCGGGACCCATGTGTATAAATGTGCCAGAATGTTAATGCATGGCAGTTATCACAGGCTTCTTCACAGGGTGCCACAGTTCACCTGCTGAGGAGTGATGGCTGCGTAAAAGCTGGTGGTGTAAGTCAGACACGCAGAGGACTTTATGATGATTCATGAGAAAACACAGTTCACAAACACATGAGTAAAGTAAAAGAGTTCCGTCATTGGGGAAAGTGGAGTTTAAGTGAGAAAAGGTTAAAGTAGGTTCTTTAGTCCGTCCATTATTACTCTCTTTAATAAAGGAACGTTTTAAACATAGCGAGTGGAGATGGGTTTAGCAACAGAGCATGTGGCTCCATCTGAGGTCTACCTCCGCCAAGGAGGTTATGTTTTCTCTGGCATTTGTCTGTTTGTCTGTCTGTTAATAGGATTACACAAAAGATACTTGACAGAAACTTGGTGGGAGGGTTGGGCATATGACAAGGAAGAGCCCATTAGATTTTGGAGTGGATCCAGATAAAGGACAAGAGTCAGGAATCTGGTTTCACTTCCTTTGACATGACAATAAAGAGCTTTACCCCCATTTCTGTCAATTACTTATAAATTGCCTGACAGACTTTGTGGAGCAACCCATTATGTCCATTTGGTCTGTTACACATAAACCATACGAATAACCACCATGAAACTGGATGGAAGGGTTGAGGCATATGCCATGTAAGAAATCATAAAATGTTGGAGCTACATCCTTAAGAAAATCACTATATTAGTGAAATATTGTTTTTCTTGAATAATTATCCAACTAAGGATGTTTCTGTTTTTACAGCAGAGTCACGGTTCTTGTTCGTATTAAATGAAGGTCAGACACATAGCTTTACTATTTTCAAAGCATTATGGAAATTAACGGAATGATCATGCTTTAACTTCTTGGCAATATAATAACTACAAAAATGGCTTGATGTTGCTATCAAACCTGTAAAAGATGTGAGGTTCCTGTAAAGATAATGATGATATGGTTAACAACAAGTAAACAAAATGGCACTCTGTAGAGAGCAAACCTCCGCCATAGACCACAGGGTCCTTTTATTCAATCAGGCTTCATCCAAAATCAGAATCATGGCCCTGTAATCATGATTTACAGACTACCCCCTATGAAAACATCTTCAAATCTCTTACTTGGATCCACACCAAATCCCCTAAATACATGTGATTTCTTTTTTTCATTTAGGTCCATGCTTATTCCATGAGAAATGAAAGAAAATGTCCAAAAATGCCATATCCTGCAGTGTTAGAAGAAAGTGAAAAAAAACAAACCTTTATCTGGACCTGCACCAACATTTGTTGGGGTCTATTGTGGTCCAAGATCCATCCTTCCACCAGTTTCATGGAAATCCGTTCAGTAATTTTGCAATATCCTGTTGACAAACCAACAAACAAACGGACACAGGGGGAAAACACAACCTGTTTGGTGGAGGCAATGATGTAGTAATCGTAATGACTAATGAAATGGAAATGTATGAGAACATTTAAACATTAAACATTTAAAAAAAGTCAAACAGCACTAACCACAATGACTGATTTGTTTCAGATAACCTGACAGAAGGTGACAGCAGTAGTTCAGGTAAGAACCAGTACCACTCCTTCTAATATGAAAACTTGGTCATCTGCACAAAATCAACTCATTTGTTTTTCTAACATTGTTACACGAGTCCTTTTTTTTACTCATCAGTCTTTGGAAGTTAACCTTAAAAGTTTTCCTGTCCCTCACTCAGCCATTTGCATATTGATTTATGGAACAGAGAATACAGGAACGTCCACCGAGGACAGCTCAGAGGAGGAGGAAGAGGAGGAGGAAGAAGAGGAGGAGGATTCTGGTGAGCTCATACATTTATTGGAAGAGTTAAGAGTTATAGAAATATCATAAAACATGATAATTATGATATGATATTTTCATATGATCATATAAAGCCAGTTAATTTAGCTAAGCATAACGACTGGAAACAGGAGGAAGCAGGGGGCCTGGCCAGCATTTCGAGACTTTACGCTAAACTATGCTAAGCTAAGCTAAGCTAAGCTAAGCTAACTGGCTGCTGGTGTTGGCACCATATTTACTGTGGTACTGATATTCTCATCCAACTCAGTAAGCAAGCCAAAAAGGAAATTTGCAACCATAATACATTATTAATAATAATAATTTCTCTATTTTTCACTCTCCCTTCTTTCTCACATTGTGACTTTCACCAGAGGTTTGCGCTGTGAAGGGTGAAGGAGAGGAAGGTAAGAACTATTTTCAACCCTAGAAGATCTTTGTAATTCAGGGTTTTAGCAAGATAAAAAAAAAAAGAACCTTTTAGAGTGTTTAAGGCGTGAGGATTTTAAAAATGGTACGACACTTCATGAAACATATCAATACAGGCCCAGCAACTGGTCTGCTTTTTAAAAACTTGTTTACATCCAGACTAGCATGTCAGCTTGTCAAAATTTCCATGGCTTCCCATGACTTTTAGCCACAACCGCATCTTAATGGAAGCCACACTATGTAATCATGCCACAAAAAGACCACGTCTGCAGGGTTTTTTTGAACACAGAATTTGATGTGACATGTAATTGAGCTGCTCCTCCACCCCCAAACCTCCAACCACAACACTTCACCACATTCTGAAAAGTTTGTCAAGGGTCCCTATCAGACGCTTAACAAAAGATTCTTCTCCTTATGATTTTCTTATTATTATATCGAACTTGAATTGTTTTACCCCTAGAGTCCGTCCCTGTGTCTGAAGTGGAAGATTCAGATGAGAAAGGTAAGCAGATGATTCCTGACAACAAATGTGGACATTGAGTCTTGTAACTAACATACTTTTTTTTTTTTCCAATAACCTGACAGATGAGAGGCACTTCAAATTATGCTGTGAAAAATGCAAAGCCATCCAGCAGGTGAGCCCACAAACCATTGGTCTCTTTTATTAAACATTGTGTAGGATCCGTACTAAAAGTGTATGTGTGCAAAAAAGCTTGAAATAAAATCTGAGTTAGAAAACGGTACTCATGCACAACTGCATGTAATGTTCCTTTATAAATCGCAATCCACCTGGAAATGTGTGCACGCGTATCAGCCTCTCATCCCGCCCTCCAGACGCCTGCATTCAGCCATAAATGGTAAACGAAAGCATCTCATGAATGTTGATGCATAAAAATGAGGCTGCAGGTTGATGGTTCTTTAGGGTGAATCATCACAACAGAGGTACTTTGGATAAGGTTATGCAAAGATCGTGTTTTTGGTTGAATGTTCCAGAAAAAAAACCAAACTGACTGATATGTTCGGTATCGATATGTTTGAGACTTGCTGTGTAATTTAATTATCAACATTTCCTCATTATGTCGTCAGAAAACGTAAATTGTCGACATTATGTTTCCCTCATAAATGTATTTGCTGGCGGAGCTCAGAAAGCACATTGGTTCTTCCATTCACATATCGTTTAGCATTGCGAGGACAGTGAAAGTCTGTGCATCCATCATGCAGCATTACGCACAAGTATCGCCGCCATGATAACGTGATACACCATGATAACCTGTAGGGTGTATCATGATAAATTATATGCGATAATTTTAAACTTTTTTACTAAACTGTTATGATTTTTATTTTGTTTGACAGAGCCATGGTAACGAGCTTGTTACCCCTAGAAGGTTCACTAAGGGACGATGGCAGTGAGTATAACCATCTGCACACATTTATATTGATTCTGCTTGTACAGCCTCACCGACTCTTTGTGTGTTTTAGGGTGCAGCTTGAAGGAGAGGGCACATACGAGTGCTCAGTCACCGGCCTGGTGTTTGAAACATCGGAGCGGGTTCTTGTGCGGTACTCAGTCTTGTCCTGGTCCAAGTTTGGCTCATTCCTTCGGGACTCCTGGAAATTTGCAGGACCCATCTTTAATGTGGAAACGGTCTACAAGGACGCATCCGTCCTTAAGTCCATCCAGTTCCCTCACTCCGTGTGCCTTGCCGGTGAGAATGGATATCAGTGCTGTCTCTATTTTCAGCATACTGTATAGCTCATAATTATAATCATAGCTTCCAATATTTACAATACAGATTTTGCCATGAGTTAATCATGAATTAAGATTATGACCCATTTTAGGGCTTTTACACAACAGTTAGTGTCAGTGCATATCATAATCTTTTAGCTATGATTTGAAGCTGCTCTAGGTGACCCTTCAAACCTTCTTTTTGCCTATTACCTTCACACAGATCTAGACAATGAGATGACATTCAGCGTCCTGCACATAAAGGACAACCGTCCACTCATTGAGCCAACAGTGGACCACTCAGGTAGCCACATTAAGTGGAATGTGACGTCCCTGTCACCCGTGGGTCCCATCATTCAGACAAGCCAGTCCGTAGAGCACCACGGGGTGGTCCTGGTCTACAAGCAGCTGGCTAATGAAAACAGCAACAGCTACAGCTTCCATATCTACCTGGCTACCAATAGTTCATCTGACATTAAGGTGAGAATTGGCAAATACTGTGTGCGCTTTACTGCCATTCCAGACATGGAACTAACAGCTGATTGGGTCAAATTTCTCCAAAACCTCCTGTAGTTGCATGGTCTTGTTTAATTCATCAGAATTTCAAATTTGGTAATTTTAAAGAAGATCCAATAAGTTTCTTCCACCATCTGCCTAAGATGTAGTTAGAGTTAGTATTAGGTGTATATAGAGTTAGTATTTCAGTGCTGTTCCCAAACAGCACTGAAATACTTACATTGCTGTCCTAAACATTATGGACTGAATTACATTGCTGGATACAGCTTCATAAGATGGTCATGGAATACACATGTTATTATTTTGCATACACATGGAAATAAAACTGTTGTCGATCCACTTTTAAGATGATGTGAATGAGCCAAAGTCAAAGTGATGCCCTCCTCATGACTTCACTTCAAAGCACATTCTGTGTTTTAATTGAGGAACAAAAAAACCTTCCCTCCATGTTCAGCACAAAGAAACCTTCCATTCATGAGACTGGCATGACCTCAGTCCCCCTACATTTTTCCATCATTGCATGAAATGCCAGGAAATGCCAATGAAACCAATGAATGAACTGCCTGTCAAAAACAAGAGTCACTAAGTGTGACTTTCATGTCTGCTTCAGTTGTGAAACTGTGCTGGCTTTGATGTAAGACTGCAGAAAAACCCCACGTTTGTGTAATACACTGAAGCAAAGATCCAACAGGAAGTTGTGGTGATGATGGTTATACAGTATATCATGATGCCAAAATAATACGAAATACTCTGTCATATTGACAAGCATAAATAGAAGCATGAATGGTGTATATACTTTATGGGACGGAAGTTTGTTTAGAAATTACTGTTGATTAGCTGAGAAGTTTTGGTCCTGGGTTATTTCAATCAATACCCTAAAGGTAGAGAGCACTGATACCCAGCCTTAGGTATTAGTTACATTATCAAACTTCTTCTGATGTATTATTGTATTTATTTTGCTATAGAACAGTTAGAATATTTTTAAAATCCTTCAGAGTAAATTAAAAATGTCAGTAGTATGTACTGGGATGGTATTGATCCCAATGGTGTGTGTATTACAGTTTGTCCACCACCTAATTCTACATGACAATATTATTGAGTCCCTACAGCAGGTTGTTGTGTGGTGCAACAACTTGCTGTGGTAAGACCGAAGCATAAAGTGTTATGAGTCTGTGTGAGTAAATGTTCGGTCATCAAGGACTTATGGAGCCCCCCTAGTGTCAGTTGAGAAAAAAAAAAAAAAAAAATCCATCTGTAAATCCGTGCCCACTGTTTAGCAATCCGTCCGCACGGTTTAGCAATCCGTGCCCACAACAATATTTGTGTTGCAAGTTCATAACGCATTAAATCCACCCTTTAATCTATATAAATTGGATTTACCTGGCGGATGCGATAGCCGGACAAGCTTCATGCCCGAAAACTCCTGTTCTGCACAAAAGCGTGGTTTGAACGCAACATAGACTATACGTGGAACACACAGTATTGGAGGGCACGGGTTCATAATCCGTGCGAATGGATTGCTAAACCGTGGGCACGGATTTACAGATGGAATTTTTTTTTTCTCAACTGACACTATGGGTGCTCCGTAAGGACTGGAGGTGAGGTTCAGTATCTGTCAACAGTATTGTAACGTTGAATGTCTATTGTTGTTTGGTAGCAGTGACAGATGCTCCAGGATGTCTCTCTGATTACCTCCGCCAAGTAGGTCATGTGATCTGTTCGGTTTGTTTGTCTGCCTGTTAGTTTGTTTGTCTGTTAGCAAGATTACGCAAAAACTAATGGACAGATTTGCATGAAATTTTCACCAAAGTTGGACCCTAGCATATCCTAGAAGTGATAACATTTTTGTGATGATCTGGTGAGAGATGGGACTGGTACTGCTGGAATAAGGGCCTGTGTCCACCAAAGTGTTTTTTTTTCCCGGCTGAAAATGCCGGGTGCTCTTCTGAAAACGCCCAACTTGGAGCGCTTGAGAGCGCTTTGGAGGTGCAGCGTTTTTCAGCTGAGGGGCTTTGGTTGCTATGATACAGAATATCCGTGGAAGCAATTTGTGCTGCAAGTACCTAATTTTGTGGATAGTTTGTTTTCTTAACAAATACTGAGTTAAAAAATGGCAGCACAAGGTAGAGTACTTGCTCTGGCCCTGGCTCTGGATGAGGGCTGAAGGAAGTAGGGAGCGAGGACAGACCTGCTTGTCTATGTGGGTTCATGAGATTTTGTGGTATTTGTCCCGCCAATCAGCCACTGTGATTGGACGGCTGTGTAAAAAGTGACAGTGACGAGTGAAGCGTTTCATCCAAAGTTGAACATTTTTCAACTCTTGGCGACCACAAAAAAGATGCCAAATGTGCAGCGCTCAGCGCAAAAAAGATGCTCAGCACCTCGTCATGCTACTGCAGTCTGTAGCGTAGTGTAAATACGTGACACTCCCATTACAAATAATTAAAAAAATATGCTGGCCTCAGGAAAAAAAATGCTTTGGTGGACAAAGGCCCTATCAGTCATGTCGTAGATTGTTGGGCCTTGGCGGAGGTTTGTTGGCTGTTGTGGTCCAACTATGACAGTACTGATGTAATCATCCAGATTTTAAATCCTAAATATCAAATATGTTTGAAAATGATCCGTTCGGCCCAATGTGTCCATGGGCCGATCAGGAGATGGAAGATTAGATCTATGAAGGCCTCATGGTGGAAATCAGCCTGATTCTTGTGAACCCAACTTTAGAGGCGTGTCATTCACATACATGCACACCAGGACAGGGAAAATAATTCCATATAAAAATTAATTAATTAAAAAGGAGGAATAATGCACTGCAGTGTTTATGAATGCATCTGTTATGAGTAGATGGGAAACGATGCATCCATTTAAGGACAGGAGTATCGAACAAGCATGCCATAACTCCGATACTTGTGGGCATGACCAAAACATGTGCATTTAGTCAGTGGGTGATGATTTCAGTCATTTCTTAATGCGGTACTGCTGAGGTCTCTTTGGAATGGTGTTTGTGGTTGTGTGAGCATGTGTGTTTGAGTGTTTGCAGCTGGTGAATAATCATATTATATTCATTGTAACCTGGAAAAGTGTAGTAATTTGTGTTTTCCTATGTATTGCATTTTTCCATTAATGTGTACATTGTGCTGCTCAGTCCAGCAATCCCTGATGGGGGCTGAAGTCTAAGAGGTTTCCTTGTTTTTACTTTTTCCACTCCCGACTATGGAAAATGTATTGAACATTAATCACCCTTCAGCCTCCTCCTCATCTCCTGCCTCATCCTGTCTTTCTGCTGTCTTTCTGTAAACCAGGATATAGCTAAACAGGTGCGGGGCTACAAGAGTCGCTACATGAGGATAGAGAAGCCTCCCACCTGTAAACTGGATGAGGGGACCTATCGTCTCATTAGCAAGCCGGAGGGAGAGATCAAACCTGAGGTGGGTCTCTTTGCATGTGCCTGTGTGAAATTATGTATATGGCTACCTATGTTTTGAAAATGCATTATGTTGTGAGTGCATCATCATCATCATCATCACATTGTCTTCTTTTAAGTCACTTTTAAAAACTCACTTTTTTTTACACTGGCCTTCTATTGATTTTATAATTGTTTTACTAATTTTATTTATTTTTACTGGTTAATTATTTTCATTTTATTACCATAATGTTTTATTGGTTGTTGCTTAATTTTTTTTTTTATTGTTTGTAAAGTGCTTTGTAACTTGAAAAGTGCAATATAAATAAAGGTATTATTATTATTATTATCTTTGAGTTTGTTATGCATTTACTACTCAATTAAATTATTTAGAATTATGTTTATGTGTCTCTGCAGGATTTGAAATTCACGTTGTCGGTGACTAAGATGAAAGGCTACTTTGAAGCTTTCTTTGACCAGCCTCCTCCCTTTGAATTGTCTCTCAAAGAGATGAACTCTGAGGAGACTGTATGGTCGGCTACCATAAGAGAAGGTACCAGTGCATTAAGTCACACTGAACATGCTTGATGATTTGCAGGTGAGAAAACGTCCAGGTGCTGAGGCTAAAATGAGGCTTTATTTATTTTTTCTATGTTTATCTGACAGCTGACAGTAAACCTGCAAATTAACAATAGAGAATGTTATCTGTATTGGAGTTTGTTTGCATGCGTGTTACTTTTCACTCCAGTGTGGTGATAACTATTTTATTTTTGTCTTTAGGTGACTGTGTGGATAACACATTAAAGAGGCCAAGGAAAAGGACTAACAGTGAGTTTTATGATTTTCTTGTTTTTAATCAGATTTTTCCATCACATGATCCAAGCTTCCAGATGACCTGCATCATATCTCCTTCTCTCATAGACAGACAGAGGAGCAGCAGCCCCTCAGAAGAAGAAACAGCCTGTAAAAGGCCCCGATTTCAGGATGAGTCAGGTGACTTTTTACACCTTTTACTAACTACACTGATCTCCCCAACCAAGTCAACAGAAACCGATCCAAACTAAACCAGATTCACCAACCTGTCTAAAAATATAATGAATGACCTGTGCGTGTTTTCCAGATGGAATGAAACCACGGATGACTCAGGGACGGGACATGTCAGAGAAGCAGCTACTGCAGGTGGCCAAGAGGCTTGGGAAGGAGTGGAAGCAGGTGGCCATCTATCTAGACTTGAACTCCAGAGAGCTGGATGACATCCAGGCAACGGAGAAAGATGTGACCATGCAGAAGCTGAAGATGCTGGTGGAGTGGAAGAGCAGAAGGCGGCCGGGAGAGGCCACGGCGTACGACCTTTGTAAAAGTGTGGAGGGACTGGATGACTTGCCAAATGAAGTCCGTCAGACACTAGAAGGTAATAAACCTCAAACACACTGTGCATATTAACACAAACTAATAGATATATAGACGACTAACGATAAACACCAGTGCAAAAATGATAGTTTGACTAATCTATAAGTCAAATGACAGTTGGTCTGAATTTTGATCTGTCCAGCTATTAAAGCACCAACGACAAGAAAAGACTACAGTCATGGTAGCTGTTCTGTGAGGCTGTATTTAGTCACAGCTGTATTTGGAGATAAAGGCTAACAGCATCATGCTAACATGCTACTGTGATGGCGGCAAAACCAGAAAGCATTCACAGTGCGCACAATCAGAAAATAGTTGGCAGGCTATGTCAAAACAAGACACCACTGTGCACAGGAACATCGTCAACGCCAGGGCAAATCACACACTATGTTGATGTCACCATAACAATGTTGCTTAACTTGGATCTACCTCATGCTAAATTAAGTGATAACACCTAATTCCTTGAGCTTAAAAGTTTCATCTGATTCCTATTATATATCATGAGTTGTCCATGCTGAGTGTTTTTATTTTTATCGGCCTATTGTTATTATTTTTCATGATATTGGCAAACAATTTAAAACGGTGTCATCTCGCAGTGTTGAAGAAAGTGAAAAAGTGATCCAGAATCTGCATCCGTACCCAGACCCTTTTCAAAAGTGAATCAAATATTCCCAGGTCCAAAACCCACCCCTACACAAAGTTTAATCAAAATCCATTGGCAATGTTTTGAGACACCTTGTGGTCAAACAAATGAGCAAAGAAACACACAAAGAAACATCACATAACCTCCAACTCTTGTTGAAGTAGTGCTATAAGTTAAATAAATTAGATGACAGTTTTAATCACCAGGATTGGTGCAGTATAGCTAGAGCAGATATGTGACTGAAATCTTCAGGTGCCTGGAGATAACCATACAGAACAGTGATCCATTAGTGTCCTGTCCTGGATCAGGGCTAATTGATTACTTATTGCCGGCACTTTTCAATATGTTTTCATCCTCATAAACAAAACTAGTTATTGTAAATCAAAATAAAAACGGCTATTCTTATCATAGTTATAATTAATATATTTACACAATGTTATGTTTTTGTCTTTTTTCAGACATGATGGACAATTGAGCAGCGAAGTGGAAGAGATTTCACTTAAATTGACTGTCGGATATCTGTTGCATCCATCATGAGGGGGAGAACGAATCTCAGGAATGCAACCAAGCAGAGTTGACTTATGGAACAAACATCAGCTCTTCTGTCAGTTTACGTCTCTCTTTTCAACATTTTCTGGACATAGAACGGAATCAAAACTGGTCGTTTTATCAAATGCTGCATTTCCTGAAAACTGCAACTATTTCAATTTTGGATGACATTTTTCCTCATTTTGTTACAATATAGTGATTTCATTTTGTAATGAATACAGAATAGATAAGCCCTACCTAAAGCTTTCTTTGTAGCCAGAATGTGATGCTCAACAGTATCAGGTTAAAAAAATGACCATTAGAGGTCATTGAGATATTTAGTAGCTAATTATGTAGCCAGTAAGGGATATAAATGTAGGTGCTGCAGTGTTGAAACTGCAAAAATGGGAAGAATCCAAACCTGGGCATCTTGTTTCATTTTTAGGGACTTTTGTATTAAATAATTAGGTCGGGCATCACATGCTTGTGAGTGTCCAAAACATTACGGACTGAATTACATGTTTATATTTGAGCACACTGTAAATATCTTATTTTTTTAAACCAACTTTTTCAAACCTGTGAACTATTTCTTTAAGTTTGTTTTGTCTGTTTATGTCTGTTTGTGTTACAACTCTGAATCTGACAAACCAAATTGAGTTGAATAATGATGTTTATCTTGTTTAAAATATGGATCTATTCCTGTGCGCCTGTGGCTGGAACACATCTTGTGTTTGATAAATTTAAATTTTTTTTTATGCCATACTAAAGTGTGCACTATGGGAGAAAAAAAGACAAATCACTAGCATTTAGATTCAGGGATGAAACTAAGTGTTCTACCTATGTAAGTGCAGCTACAGCCGAGCAACATTCATATATCTTTATGAATCATCTTTTCAAGGATTATGTCATAGCCGTAGAGCTTATAACACTTTAAATATACTGTAAACTGCCTGTGGAAACATTTCAGTTACATTTTCTTTCCAGACATCTCAACACGATTTGGGAAAAGCTGCAGAAGTGGCTCCTAGATTGTCAAACCTATTAAGGTCTTGCTGATATTATGCAGTAATGTTTACATTCAGAGGAAAGGGTTACTTCTTTAAACAACGTACTAACAACTATCCAGTCCGTCCTTTTTGCACTTGTGTCTATCATGCATAAATAAAAGAAGAAAATGTCTTCAGGATGTTTCTTGTCATCACTTCCATTTTCGTTTTCTCGCAGTTTCATTCATAAATCACTTCCATATCAGCACTTACCAAAAATAGTTTATTATAAATAATAAATAACATCACAGGGCATTAAATAATAAATATGAATGATTATTATTAATAATAAATAAAATAGATACCAAATAAATAGATCCATTCCTCCAAATATTGGAATGCATTCGTACTTTTAAATGAGCCAACATGGACTCCACTGCAAAATGTAGCAATAGTTTGACTGTTCAGCTCTCACTGAGTGAAGAGGCTGCTGTCTGGCTGTTAGCTTAGTTGTGCAGCATGTGCAGTGTAAAGCCCTACTTGGTCAGTAGTCATAAATGATGGTAGTGAATGATCAGGAGGGTCAGTTCAGATGTGATAAATGATAAAGGCAAAGACATATTGTGATATTAATTTGGATGATGGTGATGATGATGATGATGACATTGCAGGATGCTTATTTCCTGTGTTCTCCCAAGGAGATGTAGCCCATAGCCCGGTTGATGGTGATGGTTCTGGAATAGAAGCCCCTCATCATCTTACACATCTCCTGCCTGTTAATGAAGGTGTCAATCCCCCACATCTGGGCAACATCCTCCAGAAGACAGCACAGAGGGAAACAGTATGAATACATAATAATCACCATTTTCACAAAACAACACCCCAACTTCCCTGTCTGTCTTTTCTATCAGTTGTTTTCCCCCTAAAGACTGAAGGATGGGGAGTGAATAGGGAACAAAGAAAAAAGAAGACATCAGAAAAATACCTGTGAAGAGTCCTCCTCTCCATTCTGCATGAGCGAACAGTCCTGAAATAAACCAAGGAAGATTTCATTAGGCAACTTTCAAATGTTATTTCCCAGGAGATTTTCACTTTCTGTCTTAAAACCATGACTTTTCTCTCACTGTTTTTCACTATTCCCAGTCCCACACATGCATAATAAACTCACCTTCTTTAGGTTCTGGATTATTCCCAGAATTGGGCTCAGAAGTGCAGCTTCCTCCCCGGCATTTTTGAGTGGGGCATTGAGGTAGGATTGAAAAGCAGCAGCATAGTGAGCTAAGTCTTTCATGATGTTCCTCAGACATTCACTCTTCCGAGACAAAAAAACAACAACAACCCATCAGTCATCTGTCTGCATTATGAAAACATGAGAAAATGAGAAGAATAAGTGTATGAATGTTGTGTAAATTAGTGGATTTCTGCTTTATAATTTAATATAAGATACAGTATGTCTGAGCATTCTGAAGACGGGTATGAAATAAATAGTAAGTAAAGCATACCTCATTGAAGGATGAGTTTCTTTGCACATTGCAAGCCGAGGTCTATGGTGCAAAAAACATTTTGGTGAATTTCTTTCACTGGTCACATCAGGTGCCCAAAGGCATCTTTGGACATATTCAAAATATGCTAAAAAAGTCAATGTGAACAGAAACCATGACATTCGAGGCTGTTTGTATCCAAAAACAATTTAAAAAATGTAAAATTAAGCAAACAAGTTGAGCTGATGTTTACTATTAATACAAAATTGATAAGTTATCATTTATACTACTGATAAATCAACAAGTGCTACCTGAGTCACAGAGGGTGTGCAGGCCAGCGCTGTCTCCGTTTGACTCAGCACCGCTTTATCAGGGGTGATGCCGTAACACAAAACGTCCTGTAAAGCGCACAAAGCATGTGGAATAATTTTTAATAAACTAAGGAGATGTCTGAGTACGAGAGATAAAAAAAAATCACCATTAAAACATAAACATAATGAATAGTACTCACATTGTTGTGAAGCTTTTTGACATTCAGCAGGAGGCTCTTGAAGAGTGACGAGCAGTGTTGACACGTCTCTGAGCTCAAAGTGCGCACCGGGAGTCCAGTGGATGTGCGCCAGCTCAAGGTCAGCAGCAGCAGCACACAACTGGTGAAGTCTGCACAACAAGACGATTAACAGTAACATTAACTATTGCGCTTTATGGATCTACTTAATCCCACAAATGCTCAACACAAGAGAACCATATGGAAAATGTATCGTGTATCTCACTAGTCAGGTTGCTTACTTACAGAAATTACAGATTGCCATCTTTGTGATCAGACAGATATCTCTGGTCGAGTCGGTTACTCAGCAGCACTGTCGGATGGATTTATATGCAGGCCTGCTCTCGGGGACTCCCTCCCACAGCTTTGCATGAGCACCAGCAAAATGAATACTATTACATCATCTGTAATTTCCTCCTTGGTTGAATGAAAAACTGGAAGTAGAAATGATTTTTTTCTATTTTCTTCTGTGTGTGTAGACTGGGATTCTGTTGGTAATAATATATTAATAGATATTCTGTAAATCCACATGGGTGCATAGCCTACTAACTTTTGAGATCATGTTCTTAGAGGTGCCAACACCACCAGATTAAGAAAATGATGCAGCATCACACAGGAACAAGCAGTCTATATACAGTTGACCAAT
Source organism: Chaunax sp. Z400 (assembly GCA_037577475.1). NCBI lineage: Eukaryota > Metazoa > Chordata > Actinopteri > Lophiiformes > Chaunacidae > Chaunax > Chaunax sp. Z400. The sequence continues at coordinate 11,690,406 of CM075192.1, forward strand.
CCTGACTACAGTGTATGGGAGCTGTAGCCTCCTTTCGGTCAGTACCATAAAGACACACACCAAAGAAGAAGAGATTCCATCCCTGCAAGTTGTGTGATTCATATTCAAACAAATGCACTCTGTGCATCTAAATCTATGGAATATGTGCTCCAGTCCAGAGGGCTTTTACCTCCAAAGAGGTTAATTGATCCATTAAGCTTGGCTGTTGGGAGTATTGCACAAAAACTACAATACATATTTTCATGAAACTTGGTCAGGGGGTTGGGTGTGTAGCAAAGAAGCCAGTGGATTTTAATTATAATTTTACATGAAGCATGACTCCAGCCTCTCCAGAACCCCTTCAGTCTAAAACTGTGATCCATCTGTTGTGTTTAACAGCAGGAAACTTATTCTGAAACTGCAGTGGTTAGGGAATGGTTGACAGGACTTTCCTGGCCTTTCTCTGGCTTCACTGCAGGACCACAAAAGAGTGAAACTTACCCTCATCGTTTTAACACATTATATGATCATAGTGATGAGCCACTGGTTGGGGGGGGGGGACTTTCTCAGAGACAATTTTGTCAGATCTTTCATGAAAAATAACTTTATATTCATTACTTCTGCATGTTTATACCTTGACTAAATGGGACCATTCATCATACCCACAAATCCATAATTTTTACTTTCCATGTCAAAGACGAATTCCTAATTTTTGACTGAAAGGGTGATTTTCCAATTTAACATGGATTTCCTTTAGGAGCAGTGAATGGCGAGAGAATGAGAGACACACAGTGGTGATGAGGCCAGACCGAGACAGAGGGATTGAGTCATACTCACATTACCACTGTACTGTCATCATATGTTCTCAAGGCAGTTACGACTAGTGATTGCAGTCACTGCACTTCCTCATTTGAAAGACCAAAATCATCCAACATGCAGCTGTAGAGATCCAACATACTGTACGGCACAACAAACCGACATATAAGAAACAAAGTTTATTCTTTATTTTACATATCTGTACATAAACATTTCTTCCGTCAAATAAAGTATTTGATTACAGTAAGATGAAAACGATATTAACACACTTATTCATTTAAAATGACTTGTGTCAGAAAATCAACATTCACAAAATGTTGAAGAGCAATTAGAGTGAACGAATTACCAAAAGCTACGACTCCACTACAAGGCAGGCATGTTTCCTTTACACTCTTTTAGCACCTTCAAATAAACATTTCTCAGTTGAAAACTACCATTTGTGCAGAATAAAAAAGGTTGACTTTGAAATACTTTAAAATTACTGTCCAACTTAAAATGGTCTGAAGTTAGTATCCATCTGTTTTTTTTATACAGTGTTGTTTCTTTTCTTTTTTTCTTGTGACTTACTTTCTACTGAACTTTTCACTATTATTTTTTTCCCACAATTTTTGCATTTGACAGTTATAATTTAGTGGCAAATGTAGAAAGCTAAAAAGAAACAATTGCAAAGCAAGGCCGATCACTGCACAGGAAGCTGGGGACAGCTGACGACACACAGTTTCCTCTTCTGTCAGGAAGCAGGAGATGCTCTTCCATTCTTAGTGCTGGGAGAAAACCACAGAAGCTAATCAAAGAGGGTGGTCTTCTTCTGTGCAGCTGCTACCACTGCTGTCGGTGGGTTGGACAGGAAGGTGGACATAGGGAGCAGTGAGGGGTAAAGTACTTGGGACATGGGGGTGGGATTAGGATTGACACGGGGCAGAGGTGTAATGGCCAGTGGGAACAGTTTGGTTTAGAGCAGGACCTTAGCTTGGCAGAGGGACAAGGGTGGAGCAAGGATGGTCATCTTATTTGGATAGGGTCCTCTCAGCCAAATGTTTTTGCTGGCTCTCAGCATGCCTATAAAAAAGAAAAAGAACATAGAATCATTTAAAGAACAAATGTGAATGATAAATCTGGTGATATTTGATATTTTCCTTATTAGCAACAAATCAAAAGACCAAACCAACATTGAATTGATCCTAGGAACAAGTATTGATTGTGTTGCTGAAACGGAGTGCAGCGTGTTCCCTTGTGCATGTCTTTTAAAATAAAATAAAATAAAGAACAAATGGAACTTCCTGCTGAGAACCACAGCCTTGGTAGGAAAGTAAGGAAGTACTAACCGAGGGAGATGTTGTTTTTTTGTCTTTTTCATTAGATTCATGACGATAACAAAAATACAGACTTTACCCTACCTTTACCTATTCTTTAAATTAATATGTTTTTTTCTTTAATAAACAAGATGAGTAAAATCATAATGGTAAATGCAGTGATGAATTTCCATAATAAGTGCTTCATCACTTCCTTCACCTTTGGTGCCATCCCGGACGGCAGCCTGCTAGAGTTGCTCTTCATCATCTTGTATGTTTTTTTTTACTTTTTTGTTATCATGAACAGAATTACTTTTAATGCATGTGCAACATTATGTTCACTATCATGTGCAATATTATGTTCACTATCGTGCAATATTATGCTCACGATCTTGTGTAACATTATGTTCACTATCATGTGCAACATGATGTTCACTATCATGAGCAATATTATGTTCTCTATCATGTGCAATATTATGTTCACTATCATGTGCAACATCATATTCACTACCATGTGCAACATCATATTCACTACCATGTGCAATATTATGTTCACTATCGTGCAATATTATGCTCACTATCTTGTGTAACATCATATTCACTACCATGTGCAATATTATGTTCACTCACTATCACGTGCAACATGATGTTCACTCACTATCACGTGCAACATGATGTTCACTCACTATCACGTGCAACATGATGTTCACTATCATTAGCAACATGATGTTCACTATCATGAGCAATATTATGTTCACCATCATGTGCAACATTATGCTCACTATCATGTGTAACATTACTTTAATTTGTAATTACATTACATTACTTTTCAGTATTATTACCATGTACATTATTACGTTTATTACTACGTTATTACTACGTTCATTGTCAGGTGCAGTTTTACTCTTTATTACTCTTCCATATCACTGCCAATATTACTTTCAATGTTATTCTCAATACTACTTTTCTATTTACATTTTAGTTTATTCTCTTACTTAACTTATTTCTGTTGTTACTCTGTAAGGCACTGGTTCTTGCATTTACTCCTGATACTCTATATTTTCATTTTCACTTATATTTAATACTGTTTTTTAATTCTGTATTCTATTGTTACTGTAATTTGGAGCAATATCTTACACAAGAATTTCCTTTGGGATTAATAAAGTTCTATCTTATCTTATCACCTGGTGAGGTCCTCTATGTCAACCAGCATGGCGTCTTGCTCCATGTGTAGTTCATCCCGAATCAGCAGCAACTGTACAAGCTCCTCATTCAAACCTGAAGAAGAAGATAATATGACTCACTAAGACAAATCATGAATTTATCCACATTATATTGACAAACACTATAATGACAACAGTTGACCTTTACCACATTTTTATTGTGACCCTCATTAATGGATGAACATTAAATCTACATGATACTATATTGTATTTAAAAGCCTAAAATGTCCCAGTATTGGTTCAGAAAATTACCTCACAGTCAGCCATACCAAATGTCACTGGTTGTTTTTGCATGACATGTGTCACATATTGTTCCCTCAGCTTTGTAAGACAATATGAGGCACTGATAAAAGACAGTTTAAGGGGAAAGCCTGTTGTAAGTAAAAAGTAGTTCATGATTTTGGACTCATGGGGATTTTTGGAGCTGTTTTATGTAAGATGACCAATCATTCAGTACCAGAATCAATGATCGGTACAGTGAATGCTAAGGGGAAGCTGTGAACTGATACAGTTATTTGAACTGACTGATATATGAAGGTACTTTCACATCCGCTGTTAAGGGTAGAGGTCAGTATGTGTGTTTCCCCCCCATTTGCTCTCTTTTTTGCTGTTGTAAGTGAAGATTTGTGACTCTGTGTATGTATATACTGTATGTGCAGTGAGTGTGTGTGTGTTCAACTCACTTTCAATCTGGGAGTGCAGGTCATTGACAATAACCTGGAGCTGTCCCAGTGTCATGTCTCTTAAGTCAGTGGGCTTTAGGCTTCTTTTCATTAGACACTCACTGATGTGAGGCATATGTGGCAGCTGAAAAACACAGAAACAGACAAACAGATACATTAGGACACGTTAGACATTGTGTTTTCTCTATCTGGAGGGAATCTTATCAGATGGATAAAAAGATAAAGTTTCAATTTCTGCTGCATGTTCTGCTGCATAGTTGTTTGTCTGCATATTTGTCAATCTGAGATCCATTCAAATATTAAATAATTAACAATTAGAATCAACAGCAACTTTCATAATCAATCTTTTAAATTATTTTAAAACAAAACTACTAAATATTCACTGATGGAAGATTCTCAGATGGGAGGTGTTTCTAATTTTCACACTAATAACCACTAACTTTCCTTTTGCTCTATTCTGTACTAGAAATCTCATCCACTCACTCAAGTCACAATGTTATGGTTATTATCAGTGGAATAAAAGCAGTCAAAATGAATCAAATCAGTCATTAAAAGAGTTTTGAAGAGTACATACAGTGCAGTGCAGACTGGAGCAACCTGGTCCATTTTACTTCATATTCCATCAGAAATAGGATTTCTCTTTCACAGAAACTTTTAAAATCCCCTTCTTTATCACTGAGCACATATTTTGTCATATCTACAGTATAAATAATGTCTGTTTTTTTTTAACCACAAAGGTGAAGTGACAATAGAGGGTGAGAAATTACACATTATTTCCCTATGAGTGAAAATAGGGAAATAATCCCACTTCATCTGAAGCTTTGTCAAACAGTAGAGGTGAGAAAATACATGCGGTCTCTCTTTGCATGTGCAGCACCGTGCGTTTTTACATGTCTTTACATCTGTCTAGCTCCCCTTGCTAGTTTCTCACCCCTCTTTCACTTTCACATTTGCACTCATGCAACTGTACTTCCATGTGTTGGTTTCAGTGTGGAGTGACTGGGTGCACACGAGGCGGTGAGTTCAGGGTGACAAAGAGAGAAATGTGATGTCAAACACAAATCGAGTGGGTGATAGGAACTGTTTGTACTTTGGTGTTCGTGCGAACCATGGTGTGAGTTTCTGTGGCATACTGGTCAGTTCAATACCAACAGACTGGTAATGAGAGGAATGAGTTTTTTCATTAGAATCTATGTCCATTCCCCCCCCCTTTTTTTCTTCTCTCGTTGACTTTCTTGCTTTCTCTCACTGATTTTGTTTGGACAGACTGAGGAAAAACCCACACTCTTAGCACACAGACAGACATTTGGATCAAGGCTTATTGTGCTGGCTGAATGCCCATTCTTTGCCTTTGACAAAAGGGTCGGACAATCCAGTTTATTTGGAATTGAAGGGTCTTTTTGGTGTGATGGAAACTCACACACTAACTTATCACATGAGCTCAAGAACCCAATATATTGTTACAATCATTTTTTCTCCATACAGTGAAACCATCAACGTGAGACAGAAGCTGAATCATTTTCCTACCACTCGCTCACAGTTAATTACATCATCTGTTTATCCACTACTTTTACCTTTTTATTTTAACTCATAATTCATGAATTTTTAGCGAACTGTTTCGACTTGTGACTCGCAAGTTTTCATGTAATTTCAGTTGCAAAAATGTGGCTTTAACTGTTTAACCATTACTTTTATCTAACTATTAAAATATTTATTTCTGTATCCACCAGATTTAAGTGGTTGTCTGTTACAAATCCAGTAACCTTAAATTGTGGTTACAGGGCTATGAGGTTGATTTTGAATAAGGTTTGACTGAAGTAAAGGGGACTGTTGGGCCTCTAAGGAGTGTCATTCTAGTTTTGGTAAATATTTCCATTATCATCTGCTAATTTACACAGTTTATCCATTTCCTTTAGCTAATATTTCAACATTCATTCATTCATTTATTTTCTGTGACCGATTATCCTGTGTAGGGTCGCGGAGGGGCTGGAGCCTATCCCAGCTGACTTTGGGCGGGAGGCGGGGTTCACCCTGGACATGTCGCCAGTTCATCACAGGGCCACATAGAAAGACAAACAACCATTCTCACTCACATCTACGGTCAATTTAGAGTCACCAATTCACCTGTTATACATGTTTTTGGTGGTGGGAGGAAGCTGCAGAACCCGGAGGGAACCCACGCAGACACAGGGAGACCATCCAAACTCCACACAGAACAGTCCCATGTCCTCTGATATTTCAACAGTTTATCCTTTACTTTAATCCAAACCTTTTGTTCATTTCTATTTTACCGGTTTATCCATGAATCTTAGTTAATTAGTGGAGCAACTCCACAATCCTTCCATGTACCCCAGTTGTTACCCCTGGTTAGTAATCACTATTCTAGACTAGCATTTAGCACATGTACCTTCTGCAGTAGACCTCTGGTGTTGCGGACATGGCAGGCGGTTGTAACCTTATTTCATCCTAATATTCTCTGTGTGTTTGGTATGGATGTGACAGTGATGGCTTCCGACTGCTGTGCAACGCTACATCCCTTAACACTGAAGTCAATGCTTTCCGGCATATGAATTATAGATGGACCCGGGCTGAGCTGCCCTCCTCTTCTCTGAATAAGTAAAGCAATTCTGCCTGCAAGTCCGAGTGGAAAAATCCTGGGGGTAAGTGTGACTGTGTGTGTTCCCGCAGAGGCAGCGAGGCAGATGAAAATGGATGAAATAATTATAAGCAGGGTCATCATCACCTTCCTTCCTCTAAAATGGGGGCAGAGGAAGAGAGAGAACAGAAGAGTGATGGGGGGAAGCTTCCTGCGACTTCACCACAACATGACACATCGGCTTGTTCTCACTTCAGACAATACTAAACTTATGTTTTTCACTACCTCAAGAGCTGTTGGATCAACACTGTCTGAGAAAATTGTGACCAGGAATGGTCAAGAAACTGAGTAGGTATCTACTTTTAAATACTTTTAGAAAAGTTTTTAACTGTTGACCAATACGTTGCAAAAAGCGGAGGCTTTTATTAGGACATCATTAGAGAAATAAGTCTTGTTTCACAACTTTGGTGGAGTCTACCTCTTTACCTGCCCTTGATTATGCTGATGTGCTGTACATGGATACCTCTGCTCATTGCCTTCACATGTTTGATAGCGTGTATCATGTATTCATTACAAATTGTGGGTCTCTTACTCACCGCTGTGAACTATACTCACAACTGAATTGGCCCGCTTTATGTAGTGGCCTTTGTCACTGGTATGTTTTTATTTGCAAGGCCATTATTGGCAAACTCCCTTCTTACTTGTCTTCTCTTTTAAACCAGGAATTTGGAAATTACAATCTCCGTTCTCAGGACTTTTTATGTTTCAATTTCTGCACCCACTACTTGGAACAATTTGCAGACTGATCTTACACTTCAAAGTTGACCCTGAATGAGTTTAAAATGGTGAAATCCATTGAATCCAGGCTGTCAATGTGCACATCTTTTGTCTGATTTTGTCTTTGGTATTTTAAATTTATGTGAATTTAAGTGAATCTTTTGTTGTTGTTATTGTTGCTCCCTTGTAGAAGAGATCATTGATCACAATGGGACATACCTGACTACATAAAGGCTAAATAAAATAATGTATGACCCAGTCAGTCTCTAAATTATACTTATATGTTACTGAAACACAACCCACCCATTTATTCTCACATACTTTGACTAATGGACTGGATAAACTTTTGTTTTAAATACTGGTGAAAGGCACTGGCAGGAGAATTAGCCTAATATACATGATTTTGATGGTGGGGGAAAACCACACAAGCACAGGGACAGCATGTGAACTCCACACAGAAAGTCCCTTCCAGTATTCCTGACAGGAATCATACCTTGTGCTAACCACTGAGTCATTGTGATTCAAAATCTTCTCCCTAAATGATCAGAATAAGTGTATCAATAAGTGTAGACAAAAAAACAAAAGGAGGCACTAACTGTAAAATGATCATTGGGATAGAGTCTTATTTGGAGTAAGGCTACTGGTTTATGATCAATAAATCAGTGAATGTCTTGGTTTTGTGTTGTATGCTAACCTCACCTGTATATAATTACATACGTTTTGGACCAGGTCATTCCCTCCTAATGATAGTGTCAAAGAAAACTAAAAGATAAAGAACATTTTTGCGATATTCTTCATTACTTTAATTCTAGCACTGACCAGGTCAGCCACTGGTGACTTCTTGCGATTCTGTTTCTCCACCTCCACCTGCATCTTAGCCATGGGCTTGGCCATTGCCAGGGCCAGCTTCGCCTCTGCCTGCAGCTTCTTCTGTCGGCTCACGAAGTCCATGTCCTCCAGAGACTCGGAGTCATCCTCGGTGGTGTCCCTGTCCGAGTAGGACGAACTCTGCTTGGACTGCAGGAAGGACGTGGTGGAAGAAGAAGGAGATAGAAGGTGGGATAAAATATCAAGCAGAAAGTGAGCAGAATAAGAAATGGCGGAGGAAACAATGCATAGCATTCTTGGCATTTTGGTGTGTAGATTTCCCACGCTGACAGGAATGCCATTGTGCACCAAATGGGATGTGAGGAGCGCAAGGATGAACATGTAACGAGGAGATAATTCTCTCTTATCCCCTCTTTTTTTGTTCAATGTGTCTCAGGCTGACAGGTTAATGTGACCAGTCATCCATGGTCGTGGTGAGCATATTCCAATTCAGCTGTCGTTTGCTGCCTATGAATTGGCCAGAAAAAAGTGCATAAAGACATTGGGGGAGCAACTAAAATGTCAGGTTTCTCTGGCTCACAATTAATATCTCCCCTGTTTCACAGCTTTCACTCTTGTTCTGTCTCAATCTCACTTTTATTCAATCAGACCTCTACATTTTGGCACATTCACATCGTCTACGTATAACATGTCATATCATATGAGTTTTCAAGATTTAAGTCAGAAATGATATAACTTTATAATGTGGGCTTCAGAGCGTACCATGGGGGACACAGGTGTGTCCAGACTGGTTTCCGTCTTGCTGTCATCTGCGTCACTGTCCTTGTCGCTGCTGCTGTCGTTAACAAAACATATCTGTAGGTTCATCCCACTCTGAAGCCTGATGGAGGAGACGGAGAGGGGGACATGTTAAACAGCATAAATGCATATAAGAGTCAGGTCGGTTCAATGTTGGTACTACATGCAGTAATTGACTCAGACAAAGGCCAAAACAGACAGCAATGTCCAAAGCACTGCTGCCAATACAAATGTCCTATGAGGAGATCAGGAAAGCACTTAGGCTCAATAAAGTATTCAGAGTACTGTGAGTGCGCACACTGTACTGCCTGCACTACCCTGCGTGTTAAAGACAGAAAAAGTGCAAGAAAAATGCAAAGAAAATCCTAACAGACACTTCATGTGAGCAGGGGGAACTGAGGGTAGAATTAAAGAGGGCTTGTGTTTTTAATCATCTCCCTTTTTGTCTTCTATAAGGATCGATCCTGGATGCCTCAGGTAGGTCTGATCCAATCTGCCTGGGACCGGAGGGGGTGTATTTGTGCCATGGAGGAGCAGAACATCACGAGGTGTAGATCCACTCCAGTGTGGATCAATAACCTGCTTATTCAACGCCGTAATTACGAAGAGAGCTAATTGGTTACACAGCATAGATCAAATCAGTCCCGATTAAAACAGGACCTGAGTAATCGATGGTGTTTTTTTTTCCAGAGAGAGGTAAAATCAAAACCCCCACCCCGACCCTCTGGACCTTGAATTCACTGTAACAGATTGTGAGAGGACTTAATAACTTTTCTGATAACTAGTAGCTGATACAGGTCAGTGATCTACAGTGTAGAGCCAGATATATCTGCAAATCTCAGGTCATTTCTTCGCATTATTTTTGGCAGGTCAGCTGACAGGTTGCAGGTAATAGCGCTGCAGAAATCTTGAACAGTGCATTGATTTTCCCAGAAATCTTTAATCAAGAAATTTAAGGATTTCTTATAAAAATGTAAAAAGAATCTTATGATTCTTCGATTGTCAAATATTGGGAACAGTATCATCCTCAGAGTCGGGCTCTAATACAGAATGTATGACTTTGACACCTGGGAAATTTCTGGCATTGTATTTATTCCCCGTAACCATCAATGAAGGATCGCAACCAGCCATTATTATGTCCAGCAATCCATGTGATTCAAATCATAAGAATAGAGCATAACAAAGAGCAAGTGTTTACAGCACAGGAAGTTCCAGTAACATACAGTGTAGGTGGTGGGAGTAGTGAGTGTGTTTGTGTCTTCTGGGAAGTGAGAGCCACAACGTCATTTACGCTGCTCATATCCTCTCTGCTTCCTGTCTTTCTCGTCCTCTCCATTTGTCCGTCACTTACTGGTGCCCATGACAGTAAACCTAGGCTTTCAGATTTTTTGGGATTTTCTTTTTTTAACCCTTGACCCCTGGATTAATATTATAAAATATTATAAAAAAAAGTCTTAAGAATGAAGAAGAATGACAGAAGTCAGAGATCTCACCGCGAGGACAGACTGGGTTTGCCACTTTTGCTGCAGCTGGTGTAGATGCCGGGGCCATCGTCAAAGAAACTGCCCAGGGCCAACTTCTGCCTGATAGACTCTCTCTCATTCTTTTGGGCCTGCAACGGGAGATTTAAAAAAAATATGGTTACCTTTTTAATGACATCTTTGATTTTGTAGTTTCACAATGAGGTCAGTTGTCAGGGCTGGTAGAGATTCTCATCCTCAGAGAATCACCCCCAGAAACTTATGTGTAGATTTATGGCGTGCTACGTCTTTAGTAATGGGGATAATTACAAGGTGACATTACCGATATTCACCAGCAGGTGGTGCTATTGCCTCAGAGAATAACCTGTGAGTACTCACCCACCACACACACACACACACACACACACAGTAGATCATCTAATACAGGATTTACGCAGGATTATGTTTATGCATGGTGAACTCCAGAAAAAACAATACCAGCCGTTTCATACGTGTACATGATTCCACAGTCTCTCTCACTTTGACAACACTTCACATATACTCACACACTCCAGTCCCACAAAGGGGGACTTGTCTGCTCATAGCAGGTAAACACATTCAAATGAAGAGGAAACAACCAATGAGAAACTTAGACTGTTTCTAAACCAGTAGCACTTTTCACACGCCCAGGTTTTTCTCATGGCACGACGACTTTGGAAGGACTCTGCAAAAGTTTTTCGATCCACTAGATACAGAGTAAACCTAAACACGTAAACAGAAATCAACATCATCAACATCAATCATCATTTATTGATATATTTCATATATCAAAATGTAAAAAAAACCAACAACAACTTGTAAAACATCTTGTGATATCTAATGTTACCTTGTGTGACCCCTTGGAGGGCCCTGACTCTGAGGTTGGGAACTACAGGTTTTAATGTATGTATACATGTATACTACTACTACTACAACATCCCTCAGTGGATTCTGGCCTGGTTCCTCATTTCCCTCTCTGCCTCTCTTCTACACATCTTCCAGCTTTCTCATCTCTATCTGTTCCTTACATTCCTATGCCATCTATGACCTACCTAAGCTAATTCAGCCTCACCAGCCATTTGTCTTGCTCTCTTTTCCTACTTATTCTCAAATTCCACTCACCTTTTTCCATCTCCTCTTCTCTCCATCAGCCTCAGGCCTCTCTTTTCTTTCCTCTGAGCCATCTCTCTGCCTCTCATTCTGCTCTTCCCCTTGCAAATTGCTTATCACAATTTCACTTTCTCACAATTTTCTCAACTCCTCCTCTGCCTCCTTTCCTCTTTTTCTCCCTCTCTCTTTTCTTCTCTTCTGACAATTGTATGCAAGCATTGCTGAGAGTAAATTAATTCCACTCCACACAAGAGCCTGCAAGATGCACTTGGCACTGCCAGCACACACACTTGCACATAGAGGAGTGGACTTGGCACACCTCCTTTATGTGTGTGTGTGTGTGTGTGTGTGTGTGTGTGTGTGTGTGTGTGTGTGTGTTTGAGCCTGGGGAGCCAAGATGAACCCACTTCAGTTTATTGCTCCAAAGGAGCAGCAGCAGCAGCCTATGTGGTACTGTGCAGGCACATATGTACAAGCTCATCACTAATACAAGCCTGACTACATCACAGCTGACATGCTGTCAGGCAAGCTACCTCACAGAACAGCTGCTCCAAGCAAAGATGAAAACCAGAGGCTCCAGGTTCACTGAGCATCATGAACTGTTGGGTCCCCTCATGAGGTGAGGAGCTGAGGAAACACAGAAACGGGTTTTGCACTGAGGTCCTGAGGTGGACCGGACCCGTGACACATTCAGGAAGGCTCGGGCATCAGAACTCTGGATAATCAGACAGCTTCAGCATCACCACGAATGTTCAGATATTGTCACTGCTTCTCAGCTCTCAAGGGACAAACTAATGCATTTTTGGATCACATTTATGCTTTATATAACCATGGATGCACAAAGGAGACACTTCTGCACAGGGCAACTGATGACATGCAGTCAGAAGAGCAATATTGCAACACAGAGCTAACTATATCTTTATTTATCCTTTTTCTAGCCTTTACTTTATGTTGATTGTGAGAAGGTCAGGGTGGAATGCATTGATTCTATCATAGGTTTGTTACTAGATTGGTAATTGGTCAAATCATACTAGAACTCCAATGGTTATTATCATTATTGATTAATCATAATGATGAATCATTATGATTATGATTGATTAATATGATTATCATAATTATTTTGTAAAATATAATTATGATTGCTATATCATTAGTCTGTAAAATGTCAAGAATCTTATTTTGTATCAAAACCCCATAAATAATCAGATCAAAATGATAGAAAACAGAGAGAAGCAGGAATCAAGACATGTTTTGTGCTTTTGATTTACTAGAATTTACTTCTAAATAGTTTCCAAGTCATTTTTGTCACTCACCTAATCATTTAATCATCTAAATTATAGGATGCATCGTCACAGGTGAAATCACCTGTAACGCATTCTCATGATAAGAGGGGGAAAACCTCTCTACAGCAGCGCTCGTCAAAAGTTGTGACTGATTTTGCAGCTGGACTGTCATGCAGGACATCCTCTCTGCATCCCCCCACCTGCCTGACAACACAACCTCCTGTTTTTGTATAAACATCATCTGTTACACAGCATGTTTTCTGCTGTGTGTCTGTGTGTCTGGGTGGGCTGTGAGTTGTAAAAAGTCATCATGGGAGCCCCATAAACCATTTACAAAGCTGTTAAATACGCCACTGAGAGGTGGAGTGAAATGAGCGGTAATTACATGCTCCTTCCTCCTTCCTTTATTTTCAACAAAATTATTTTCTCATCCATGCCAATAGCTCATCTTTTACCTTATCATCTTGTCTTTTACATTTTTTTAAGCCATCTTAAAATACACGTTCTTCATTATTTTTTAGAGCCTCTTTATAGCAGGAAGCAATCAAATAATGTCATGTTCATAATGTCCATGTTTGCTTTTTTCTCAACCTCCAGGTGTGACTTTTCAAATTTTCAAAATGCAACCCCTGGATGCCAAAGGCTGGAATGTTATTGACTAGCTCACTCAAATCATCATAAATAAGACGTTATCGCATCCTTTTGTGTGCTTTACTTGGAAATGTTCCCACTTAAGCCTCTTACAAACCTCATAAACTCTTGGGATGGCAAAATAACGGATGTTACCCCATGATGATGACACCTACAATTGCTGGATCCATTATGCTCACATTTTTCAAATGCATGTGGTGTTTTCTCTAGAAATTCTTTTAGGTCCGGTGGACAGAGCTGATAGAGACTATGCGCGTGCAACAAATTTCTGGTTATTTATTTCCATGTAAAACACTTAAAACAAAGTGATCACACTTCACTTAACTGGAACAAGTCACAGCAAATAAAAGGAATTCTTTGGTTCACTAAGGTTACTTGGAAACTAAGTCATTCAAAACTACAAAAAAAATAAAATCAATTCCACATGAAATATATCAAATTATGCAAGTATAATACAGTCACATCACTGTTAAAACTACTCAGCTGTGCAAAGTTCAACACTTAGCACATTATGAACAGTGTGCATTACTTATTGTTGCACTTGATATTCCTTGGCTTGGAGAAAAATTTCATCATGGTATGGAAATTTTCCCACAGGAGGCCCATTAATTTAGATTTTCATACAGACTCCCAAGTGTTCTCCTTGGAGCCTGTTCCTGAGGTAAATGAGGATTTGTCTTTGTTTAGTAAATTCTTAAATATATAGATAGATTTATATTTATATATATTGCTAAAAGCAATAATGAGTTGTGTGAGTTCCCCTGTTCATGGTGGAGAAATCTCATTCACAGTTCACACTGCTCAGAGGAATGGTGAGCGCTCTCTCTCTCTCATCTTCTCTCCCTTCTTCCCCCATGTCTGCCCCTCTCCCTTCTTCCACACCTGTACTTTGGTTTGGCTCTGGTGTTTTGAGAAAAATGTTAAAATATTTTGTTGTCCTTCCCCTGCTTTTCGCTTCTTACACGGCGCCATGGTCACCTTAATTAAAGTAGTAGATTTTAAGCCTAATAAATGGGGGCCGTTGTGACGCCTTGGTCTGGTCCAGTGTGAACGCATCGAAGGGGTCACAGAGAAGGGAATTCGTTTTGGTGCTGTTGCACAATGCCTGTCTGAAAGTGGCAATTCTAACCACCTCCCTAATTTCCTGGCTTTGAGCTCCGCAGTCGCTATCATCCAAATTAATTTGGGGTAACACAACTAGGCTAATTTTTGTTTTTCCTCAAATTCACAAAGTCATTTTCTCTGCTGAAAAACCCTAATTGATAAAGACATTGTCATCCCCACCCTGCACTGCAACCATTCATCTGCAGACCTACAGAGTGATTTAGCCGCAGCTATGGATGACATGGTGCTTGTTTTGAGCCCTCAAGTCTATATTAGAGGAGGGATTAATTTATCAGTGCTAACAAAGAGTTTCCTTCTGCTCCCTGTCTTTATTGTTCAGATCTGTGATGTATATAAATGCGTTTGCACATGTGTGTCTGCATGCCAGTAGGTTTCTTTCCTTTTCTTTACGCTGGTTCAATTCTCTCTTTTAGCCTCCTAACTGTATCTAAATTTGGAAAAAAACGTAAATGAGCAGGTCCTTTGAAATGTGTCACGTCTTCATTCATTGCTAGTTCTCCTTAATTTGTTGTCTTTCCTTCCATTCCTCATTAAGTGCTCTTGATTTTTTGCACAAAGAAGGCTTTTCACTGGCTGATGCCTCACTCCCTCGTTAGAGACAAGAACCCTCTGTTCACACACACAAACACACACAAACACACACGCACAAGCGCACACACTTAAGCCCGTAACTTTTTATTGTAGCCAATATATTGAGGATGTACAGACAGCATTGTGCCGCCGTTGCTTTGGTCAGTGTAAACAAAGAAAGGTATCGTAGAGAAGGGTCTTCGTTGTGATGCTGTTGTGTGATCTTTTTGTAAAAATGGCACAAGAGACTTGAAACATGGGAAGACAACTAACGTGGCTTTTTCCAGTGGTAACAAATCTGCCTACCAGCAACCTCAAAGGCACTGTTTAGGTGTGAACAGTTTTGCTAAACACTAAAAAGCTTTTCCTTTGTTAAAAAAAAAGAAAAAGTTCAGTGTTCATACAACAACAATGCAAAAAGGATCCTCATGCGCTGGATCTGCAAAAACGGTTTAAATGCTGTAGTATACATGCCAGGCCAGTAGTTGGCGGTGTAAATTTTCCAAATCAACACCACAGAATAAAACTACGAGTTCTGTCTGTGCATGGCTATTAGGATGAAAGTGTAAAAGCCATGCGTGAAGTGGGGTCACAGTCTTAAGAAGAATTGCGAGAGTGACGGTAGCTTTTTCAAAAGACCTGTTTTCAGACTGCCAAAACGGCGTCGTGTAAATGAACAGCCAAGCTGCGACAAAAGTTAACTGTTTTATTCAAGAACCAAAACTCACCAATTAGGAAGTGATAACTTGTTTGTTTAATCTGTAAAAAAAAAAGAAGTGTAAAAACAACAATTTATAGTTTTCTGGGTAGACATGTGTGGAACTATTTCTTGTCTGGATAAAGTACTGTAACGTGGCTTCAGCTACCTTCCTGCAACCTCATTGTGATGACAACTCTCCAAGAGGGATGTGGAATAGAGAGCTACAGTAGAGCAGTTGTTTCCCACCACCTCCTTTCTCAAACACAAGCGTGAATATACTCTCCAATCTAACTCAGAGTATCAGAGTATTACCCAAATGTCCAACTAGTCCTTTAAGTATACACAGAAGTCTAAATGCTGTCTTTGAGGGATAACATATATATGCCTGTATGCAAAGTTGTCTTCTGTTTCCGTGCCTGTCTTTGCAGTGCAGCATTCCATCACAGATAAGGACGCTGATCTCTGACCCGTCATACGGTTCAGCCTCAGGTCAGTGCAAGGCTGTTTCTGTCACTCAGATTGGAGGAGAACTTGTACATGAGTGTGTGTGTGGTGGCCAAAGAAGTGGGGGAGGGCAATGATAGGATAAAAGGGGAAAAAAAGACAAGGGGGAGGAATGACAAAGGGAGGGAGGAGAAATGGGGAGCATGAAGTGGGCTTAGACAGGACAATGGTTCTCCATGTGACATTTGAGCTTTCACTCTGCGAGAAAGCCAGACTATAGATTGGTGGAAAAAGAGTCACTGCTTCTGTTTCTGCCAGAGATTCAAGCAGATTTAAGGATAAAACCCTGGTTACTCACCCTATTATGTCATAGTCGTGCCCCACATATTTAAGCACTTTAAAACCCAAACTTCAAGCATTACATCAGCCTCAGTCTATGGGATTGAATCACAAAGCGGCAAAAACACTCACACATGCTCACACACACACACACACACACACACACACACACACACACACACACACACACACACACACACACACACACACACACACACACACACACACACACACACACACACATTCATGCTGAGATTTAGATGAGAAGATCAACATAGCTCTCATATCTAGTTGTGCAGTATGAAGCTGGAACCAGGAGGTGGTGTGGTTAGCTTAGCATAAAGACTCACAGCTGACACGTTCTGCCCAAAGGAAACAAAGTCCGCTAACCATCTTTTGAAGCTCAATAATTAAAATTTTATATTAAAAAATTAACAAAAAACAAGGCATAAAAATGACACATTTAATTGTTAAGTTGGGTAACATGCTGGATTCTTTCTGGACTATTGGACAAAAACACAAAACATAAAATTGAAGAAAGTTGAACACAAATGTAAATTTTGAATTTCACATTTTGTTTAGATATTGAGTTAATATCTTTGTAATGATTTTTTTGGGGGGGGGGGGGGGGTAAGGATAATTGTGCAGTGAAAATCTGATTTAGTGACAGTCTGGGAGCAGTTATTTCCTGAAGGTGTGACTTTGTGGTTGATTCCGGCTTAGATATAGTCAAGCACATAAGTCGTTTCCTCCTGCTTTTTGTCTTAATGCTAAGCTATGCTAACTCAAATTACTTTCTCTCCCAACTCTCAGATTGTCAAACTATCCCTTTAACAAAATTAAACAAAGGATTTTTGTATATATGTGTGTGTTCCTTGGCAGACACGAAAAACAGTAAACCAAAGTAAACATAGCCACACGTATCTCTTAAAATATTTCATCTACATTGACCGACATAACTTTTCCATTATCCCTCGAGATGCATTAGTTTCGATTAACTGATTATTAAAATATGCCTTATAAGCATGGAATAAGACACATACAAGGACAACATTGTCTTTTACCTCTTTGTAGTCATCACTGAGGTAGAGGTTGGATGTTTGCCTGATGACATCATCCTCTCCACCACATCCATCAATATTATCCAGTGCCTCCCTCATCCTTCCCTCCCTCCTTGGCGTCCTGACTTTTCCTCTCCGCTCCCCAGTCAGTAGGTTAGTCCAGACAGACTCCTGAGTGCAGTCAGGAGACATCACATTCCCAGACAACTCACACACACTGCACTTGATCTGACATAAGAAAAAATATTCTAGTCCTGGCTTCTTCTTGTCTTTCTCTTACATGGTGTGACGCTGGTTCTCTGTCACTTCCCTGCAGTTTCTGACTACTCCAGTCACTCCTATAGGTTTCCTCTCCAATTTTGTCTCTCACACAGGACTGTGAGAGCAAAATGGTCGGAGGTCAGGCTCCTTTAGACCCTCCCTACCTTCCACCCTTTGGTCAGGGCAGCCTCTCACAGCCAGAGAGAGCAAAACAGAGGGCGAGGGAGAAACTCACACTGCTACTTTTTTTCCATTTTCACGCCCTGACATGAGGACAGCAGCTGCTCACAACCAGTTTGGAAAGAGACACCATAGGATAGCCACATTGTGTGTCTGGGAATGTGTTTATTGCAATGTACATGTGTCAATGTATGTGTTTAGATGCCTCTTAGTGTGTTTGAGGCCTCTTGTGAACACTATCTCTCACTGACTATATTTAGTCTCCCTCAGTTACACCCAGCACTCCTTTCTTTCACAATTCTGTGTATATTTATGAAAGAGATTAACTTAAAATGTAGATTAGCCTACATATTTGAGGTGAACTGAATGCAAAACTATGAGAGCTTATGTAACAGAGGGGGTAGTGTGCTCCCTTTCCCGCTAAGATAAAAATAGTGCCCTGTCTGGACTCCAAAGCCAGCAGCCTCAAAACCTCGGCTGGCTAAAAAAACCCTGATCGAGCACAATGGACCATTAGTCTCCCACACAAACACTCATATATGCACAAAGTCACAATGGCCCATTAAAATGCATTTGTATTTTGGTCGAGGTGCCTCCCCCTTGCCGGCGACTCTGCCACCTGTGAGTCTGTGATTCATGTTTTTGTGTGTATTTAATGTTTTTGGCACCTTTTGATTCATGATCATCAGCATGATCAAGCTCTGACATCGCGATCATGGCTGCATTTAATAATCATACTTTGGTTCGTCTTCTGTGGCTTTTAACAATTGTTTGGAGAGCCGCTCAAACAACTGAAGTCGGGATTGAACACCCGTCATCACCTACAGCTGGCAGGAGCTTCTGCAGCTGCGGCCTCCAGCTCCAAGTGGACGGGATCTTGACGTCGACTGTTCGGAAATCAAACCCAAGAAAGAGAGGCCGCAGAGGAGGCGTCCGGGTGTCGGCGGGTATACAAATCTGTGCTACCATCCGTTATTATGGGGAATGCCATCTCCTTGGTCAATAAGGCGGATGAGTTGACAGCTTGTTTGCGGTCTATACCGTCTATATTGCGATTGTCTATACCGAGAGGTGTCTGCCTCTACGTGAATCATCAGTGGTGTCATCCTGGTCATGTCACGGTGAAGGAGAGAGTTTGTGACCCGAACATCGAAGTTCTTGTGGTGAGTTGCCGACCCTACAATTTGCCCAGGGGAGTTCTCTCATGTGATTGTACAAGTGGTCTACATTCCTCCATGGGGTAATGGGAAGATGGCCACAGAGACAATATCGAGAGTCACACATGATCTGCAACGCTCCTTTCCAGACGCGTTCTCTCTACCACGCAACCGTCCTTTAAACAAATGGTGTCATGTCCAACGAGGGGCGATGAAACTATTGACTTGTTTTATACAAACATTAAGGACAGCTTTGCTGCAAAGCTGCTTCCCCCTCTTGGACAATCTGACCATAATTTGGGTCAATAAGCTGATCATAAAGGCTGTCTCAGTGATCGACATTAGCCCAGACTCACTTGAGTTCACGTTAAAGAAGAGAACAAGGACCAAACTAAAAACGGTCCTGTTCTTTGAAGGTCATCCTTTGCACAGTGTTTTTGATGGACTCAGAAGCTCTTTCAGTGATCGACTATGATGCTCTAGTGATGATCTAATTAGTCTGGTGCACAAACTTAGATGCGCACACTGTCACTAACTCACTTGCTCTCATACAAAGACCTTGCTGGTGCCTTGTACCAGTGACTTACATTCTCAGTCTGAGCTCTCCATGGTGTGCAATGATCTCATCTAAGCAAGACGTTATCGACCCATGACTCATAAATTTGTCACGGCCACCCAAACAGAAAATGATGTCGGCATACAGCTGGAGAATCACACTGCAGGGAACATGACTTCACACAAATATACAAAACATCAACTGGCTACACAGAAAAATGGCGAATTGGAAAACCATTACTGTGTTGATTTGGAAATACATTCATAATTTATATGCACCAAAACAGGGGATCGCAGTTTTAGTGTGTAATGATTATGATGTATGTATGATGTAGTGTTTATGATTGTTGGTTTTTGATTCATCGCTTGATTTCTATGTGATGTCAGACAATAGAAAAAATACCTGTCACAATTTCACACACCTCAGGCTACTAACCTCAAATTACTTGATATGTCTAAAAAATCCTAAATATACAGTGTATTAGATTAAAAATAATATAAAACAGAAAAAAGAAATTCCTCATATTTGAGTGATAAACAAATTTACAGAAGAACTAAAAAGATCATTTTAGCACCACATAAGTATATAATTACCAAAGAAGTAGGCCTAAGTATTTTTTGCATTATGTCTCTATAGAAAAATGTCATCAGAGGTTGGGGTGGAGAGCCAGGTAAGGATGTCAATCTGGTTTTCATATTCTTGGACAGATTTGTCCAAACTTTGAGCCTCATTTTGTTCATTTTAGAATGTATTATATAGCCAGTTTGACTCAAAACAATTCAAACATGCATTTCTGGTTTAGTTTTTTTAATGGAAAAAAGGCTATGCAGCATTTTCTCTGACTAGTTTTGCAGATTGATCTGGTTATCCTAAGTTAAGGGATCCATTTAGTCACTGCACAAACCTAAATAGTTTGTTGTGTGGTTGGAATAAATAATGTACTATAATAATATAATATATTATAATAATATATCATAATAATAATAAACAGCACTATTGGAAAAATATACAAACCTTAAAAGACAACCTGAGGCAGAGGAAAGCTTTGTAAAAGTTCCACAATATTTCTTTCCAACTATGATGCATCAAACCTCCACCTGTAGCCTCACAGGATGAATCTCACTAAATATGCTGGGCAACAGTAGAAACACATATTTTTTAATGTTAATTTCATGCAAAGGAAATATGTTCATATTAAATATCAAAGGCAAATTATGGTTCACACAGAAATATCATTTTTGTTGTCTTTGCGTTTACAAGTCAAAAAGTGTGGATGGTGAGACAGAGAACAACAACAATCAGTACCGTGTTTGACCACCTCCAGCATTTATCACAGCGTCACATCTCCTTTGCATGAAATTGATAAAACGGTTAATCTGGACTTGTAGGATGACATGCCATTCTTCCTGCAGTGCTGTGACAAGTTGCTCATGTGTTGCTGGCGCAGGATCTCTCTCTCTCACCTGGCGATCCAGAACATCCCACAGATGCTCTATTGGGTTGAGATCTGGTGAATATGCTGGCCAAGGAAGGACAGCGACATTGTTCTGGTCCAGGTAGGCTACTCCTGACAGACATGAGACACATGTTGTCTGACATAGTCATGCATGAAGTTGATGCCTGATTGCTGTATCCTGGGAATGACATGTGGACCTAGGACTGTATCATGGTAACGGATAGCTGTCAGTGTACCGTGGATGTGGACAAGGTCTGACCGCCATCCATTAGCAATGGATCCCCACATCCTGACAACACCACCAAAATGGTCCATTTTCTGGATGCGGCAGGATAGCGTTCCCCAGGACGACGATACACACGCTTACGACCATCAGCTCTGTGCAAGTTAAATCTGGAATGTGATCTGCTGCCACTGTGCAATGCGCCGTAACATCTGGCTGCATGTGTCTGCCGAGTTCCGGCAATCAGCATCATCAGCATCCCAACTGCATGGTCACGTAGGTTTTGCGGAAGCCGTGACATCATCAGTTGTTTCATTAGGACATTAATTAGACCCGGTAAATTATCGCCTTGGCCAGGTCTTTTCAATCATACACAAACAAATCTCACCATCACCGTCATTTACTCTAAAATGCACCAATGACTGTAATTTCTATGTTATGACTAAATGATGGTTATTCATGATTGAATAACGTGTTTTAGTTGTGGGTACTTTAAAAAGTCATTTCAGTGGATCACATGCTTGTTTGTTTCAGTAGATTAGGGCTAGTGAAAGGAAAATATTGGGTTTTTAATATTATGCGTTTCTACTGTTGCTCAGAATATTAAAAGCTGTAAAGGGAAGACAGGGATCAGATAATAAATAAATAGCCAGCCAAGGACAAATGGGTATACAAGAGAGATGAGCGGAGAAAGATGAGAGGGTGGAGAAAGACGAGAGGGTGGAGAAAGACGAGAGGGTGGAGAAAGACGAGAGGGTGGAGAAAGACGAGAGGGTGGAGAGCACCAAATGATACTCATGGACATGAGTCACATTCATCTGTTAATCTGAGATACAGAGAGAGCGAAGGTGAGAAAAACATGAGAAAAAGAATCACAGATGAAGACGGTTGGGGAATAAAGCATTTGCATGATAACATCAAAGAGCATTTGAAAAGATGCACACATACGCACACGCACACACACACATTGCCCCCCCCAAAGGGGTCATGTGACAGGTGGGGACCAATCACAAAAGCTCACTTTTTGCTGTCTTTTCTCCTCAACTTATATTATTATGACATCTTGTGTATCCATGGATACACTTTGATCTTCATAATCATTGTGTATCCATGGATATGGTTTAAATTGGTTATTAACAGGGGTGCACATAAGATTTTTGGTCTGGTTCTCAAATGAGCATCTGAAGATGTTGCTTGGTGCACATCTTTTGCACTGCATGAAGCAGACATGTTTTAGGTCAGGAGTTCCCAAACCCCTAGGCTGGACTGTGCAATCTGTACTTTAGCCACTTTAATTAACCTTTACCGTTGTTTTACTACTTAAATTTTGACTTTAATTGTATAACTCTATTTATACTCATGTTGTGCTTTTCACTATCTGTCACTGCTCTTTTTTTCAACTGTCTGTTCTGGAAGAGCAGCTGATTCCCTAAATTTCCTTTGGGATCAATAAAGTGTCTGTCTGTCTAACATTTTTTAAAGTATTATTTTAATGTTTTGTTATTTTAGTTATTTCATTTTATTTTGAATCGATTTTTCTTTGTAAATGGCCTAAAGTTGATCATTCTGATTTCACATTTTAGGATTCATTAGTTTTAACATACATTGAACCAAACAATATCATAACATCTGATTTGATAATTCAATGTACTTTATTTTTGACAAAACAACCCAAAAAAACAGCAGTTTGCACCAATTCGGTAGAATTGCCCATGTATGTTTTTTTAAGAATTATGGCTAAAATAGACTATTTCTAATCATCTCATTCATTACATTTTATTTGATTTTTGGAAATCATCTCCTGCTCAGCATCCCCCCCCCCCCCCCCCCCCCACACACACACACGGTTAAATGAAAAAATAGGAAGTAGGTTTGATTCAGCGTTAATCCCTAAGGATTATGGGTAGAGTACAGCGTATTGTCTGTCTCCTGAATCCACCCACACGGGATTGCTACTGCTGGGGGACAGTAAATACAGCGCACACACACACACACACACACACACACACACACACACACACACACACACACACACACACACACACACACACACACACAAGCCAATAAAACTGGCGTTAGCTGTGAGCCAGAGTGGCCTGTTTAGGGGTAAATGGGTGGGGCAGAGTGCGCCTCGACGGTTCTCTGCTTCATTACTGAGGCTGACTTCATAGTGGAGGTGAAGTCAGTGCTGATTCAAATACATAAGAGGCGGAAAGGGAGGGGTTACCTGGGATACTTTTGCATGGTAGGCCAACATTGGGAATCTACACACACATACACACACTTCCAAATGTGCACAAAAACATAGCGTGAGTCTCAAGTCAAGGGCAAAGGATCGGGGATACGTCCAGCTGCATATTTGAGACACACACACAGGTTTTGAACTCTGGGTCAACTGGGAGAGGGAGAAAACGAGAGAAAACGAGAGAGAGAGAGAGACATGCACACAGAATGGCTTATTGTTCCAAGTGAACAGAGGGTGACTGTGGGAGAGAAGGTTCCTGGCACCTCCTGTGAGACTGGGATCCAAGGCCTATGGTGCTGTGTATGTGTGTGTGTGTGTGTGTGTGTGAGCATGCATATGTCTGATACCTCCACTTGTGATGCACTCACTCTTTTTCAGTTTAGTTTTACTTCGTTGTTTTTGGTCAACTACACAAAGACAACAAATGGACATACAGTTATAAAAGTGGTTAAATAATCATTAAAATGACATGAAAAATAAAACACAATCAAACATAATATTCTCTGAAGCCTAAACTTA
This sequence comes from Chaunax sp. Z400, assembly GCA_037577475.1. Lineage (NCBI taxonomy): Eukaryota > Metazoa > Chordata > Actinopteri > Lophiiformes > Chaunacidae > Chaunax > Chaunax sp. Z400. The sequence goes on from CM075192.1 coordinate 11,714,777, forward strand.
TGGTTCCTACCATTAATACTCATTATTATTACTTAACTCTATCCACAATGCTCTAGTGTTGGTCAAATTTTATTACGCCTGTTAATTGGTTTGTTTGTACTTTGTCCGTTACACAAAAACTACTTTTTCATGAAACTTAGTGGGAAGGTTTGGCATGTAGCAAGAAAGAACCCAGAACCAAGTAGAACCAGATAAAGGTGAATCTTTAACACTGATAGAAATCTGAGGGCAGCCATTTTGATGATACATGTCTTTTTGGATGAGTAGTATTTCAATTGCAATGCTTTTGAACATTTTCTTAAATTTACTCATAGTATACTACATTCTTTTTGTTCATTAGGCTACCCTTGCCTGTCCTAACCCTCTTTTTTTCAAACTTAAAGTTTCCCTCCGTGGACACCTGCTCTCCCTTATTGAAAACAACCCCTGGGATACAGTCAGGCAGTGTTCTGTCTGTTTCTTTTACAAAACCAGTCTACTGGTTCCATAAATCTTAAAGCACCTGAATTCATAAATAACACATTATAATGAGCCTCATTGATGATTCTTAGGGGCCTCTTTTGCAGCATAAAGATGGAATTAGCTAGTTTTGTAAATAGTAAAAAAAAAAATCAGCCTCATACCATTAATATTTCTGTATCTGCAAACTGGCCCTATGTGTGTGTGATTTCATAACACCATATCACATTTACTGACACATAGGAGAGGAATTCGGCAGACTCTGAACATGGGCCGCTACCATAGCAGCATGGTGAGAATTTCTCCATGGTGATGCTCTGTGCTCCAAACAAATTGTGGCACAGGGGTGGCCCATCAGGAAGTCTGCTAACTCACATAGAGGTCAGTGTCTGAGGGAGCTGTAATTTTGGCATAATATTAGGACAAAGTATTCAAAAAGACAACAAAGAGTGGTGTAGGGGTCCTGATCATGTGGTCACACACGTTACACCTCTAAACTACACTTGGCTCAGGTTCTAGCTGTGTGTATACTCAGAAAAGAAATACTCTTATTTACCAGTTCTGCATATGGAAGCTTAATATAGCAAAATGGCTATATCATGATAAATTCTCACATTTACCTTGGTAGCTTTAGAAGTAACAACAATTCTTTTGTTGAATGTATTCATGATATTTCCTTTCTGGTGTTGTCTTGGTCCTGATTAATAACAGTATAATCAGTCAAAAGAATTATATAATATTTAATATATAATATATATAATATTTTAGGGAATGTCTATTTTCGCTTTAATACAATTTATACTTGACTTCAAAGCTGGGGATGGGAGATGTTTATCTTAGCTTAGCATAATGACTATGCTGTGTCTGAAATCGCATACTTCCGTTACATGCTGGCTTTTTCATTTGACTAAAAATGAATGGATCAATGCGCTCTGCCTTTCATGTGAAATAGTCTCATAAGCCCCTCCCCTTTTCACTACATAGCCAAGATGGCGACCATTAAGGGTGAGAAGTGTGAGTCCGTTTTTAGTATGCCATCCAGGTACTTATAGTGTACTGCATTTTGATTTGATTTTAATTCATAATGTGAATGCACTTAAACACTGACCATTTAAGCATGGAAGTACATGATTTGAGACAGAGCAAGGGAATCTGCTAGCTTGGCTCAGTTCAAAATAAATAAAAAAAAAAAGAAGCCTTTGTTATGGTACATTTTGTTTGTTTAATGTGTACATAAATAAAAGTGCAAAAAAAAGCACCAACATGCAAAGTTTCATGCGTAGCTGTATGCCATAATTACTAGATTAATTTATTCTGTCAGTTGTTCCAACCATTTGGTTTACCGTCCGGCCTTATTCATCAATTCTGTCATGCTAGCTCGATCCATCGGCGGCATTTACTGTACTGCTCGTCCTCATTTATTATTCATCAGGCCCACACCTCATATACTGTTACACTGACACGAGAGCTCTCCTATACAATCCTCTCCAGTCACGCATGAAAAACTGCATGAGCTTGTAGACATAGATGCAAAACATAAATACTGAATCCTCATACACATGCAGACAAATACTGCATATGTGACAGGACTGACACTCAATCAGAGTTCTCAGGGAGCTGACAGCTGACAGGCCGGAATGACACGCTGTGGCCAAGCTGATAAATCTCTGCATCATCCTTGAACCTGCTGGTGCTGCTGCTGCTGAAGCACACGGTAGACTTACAAGAGAGCAGGAAAACAGGATGACATATTGAGACCTCAGCTGCTGGTAAAGACACCGAGGAACGGTGTGCTTTCAGCTCATTTAAGCACTTAACTAAAGGAGGCGCAGCATCAAGATGAAGAGGGCGGCGACAGCAGATGATTGGTTATTCTTATGGTCAACATTTCTATGCCATTTTTGGCCTTATGGCTTATTTGCAAAATTGCCACTTAAATCAAGATGGCTTATAATCTCTTCATTGGCTCTTCTTGGATCAGCCTGGGACATAACTGGCTAATGGTTTCTGACATTAAGTGGGAGCTTGCCTCAAAAATTATGGGGTGAGCAAGGAAGGAAGGACAGAGGCTCTCCGTGTTTCTCTTCCAGCCAAAGACAGACAGACGAGGGCTGCACCTTGATTAAAGCAGAGGAACACAATGATGACAGTATCTGAAACACAGACCGCCCAGAGGCATGGACTGTTCCAGGAGACAAACAGAAATACAGGGACAACACCCTGCCTACGACCATCGCCTCCCACTTTGCTCCTTTTCCATTTAAAGCCCTTATTAAACCTTTTGCTCCCTCTCCTCCTCTATTATTTTGTTCTCTCCCTTATTCTACTTTGCTTATTTCCATCCTTAGATGTATGAGTGCATGCGTGTGAGTGATGTATGTGAGGGGCGCTGTCTGCCTGCTGGTTGCCAGGTTACCGGTCTAATTGAGGGGTCTCCTGAGAGTCACTGTTATCAGAGCCCGAACCCTCCCCTTTTTTTCCCTTATTCACTCCATCTCTCTTTCCCAGTACATTCCTCACATTAAAGCCATCTCAACCTCCATCAGTCTCTCTCCCTCAGCTGTAAACTTTTTGACATCTCCCTGATTTGTTTTCTTGAAATTAATCACAATTATTGAGTTCAATTTTTTGAACTCCTTCACTGAGATGTGATTTTTTTGGGTGCCTGTGATGTCAATACTTCTCTTTGGCATCACTTTTCTCTGGTTATCTGCTGCTATATCCTTCCGTCTTTCTGTCGCTCTGTCTCTCTTTTATCTACCATGAAACATAGCAGGAAGTCCTTATCCTATTACACAACTGGCTCCTCACTCACTGCGGCACAAATCCAACCTCCAGTCATGGGGAAAAGAACCAAGATTGATACAAATGTTTTGTCAGATTATTCGATTCATTCGGAGGTTTTCTAACCTCGAAAATCATAAACCAGAAACCTGAGGGCACTCCATTAATTCTCAGACCTAATCTCAAGCATTAAGAGGATTTGCACAGAACTGACTAGAGATCAGCTTCTATAAATATTGATAATATCAGAGGTGAGCTCTTACAGTTGTTAGCACCCAGCTTGAAGCCCTTCAACTAAGCTGAAACCACGAGACAACATGAGAAACAGCAGTGCATACTAGAGGTTACATTTTTCTAATGCATAAACCAAAGATGATAATTCATTTAAACACAACGGCCATTTTGGAGGACACTTTAAGGCCCATCCATTTCTCTAGGACCCTAATGTTTCAATCTAATAACTCCCACTACAGCTTTTCATGCTTCTACACTTGCTTCTTCCAATCAAAGGAGCTCCATTTTCCCCTTCCATACCTCCCCTGGCATATTCAGCTCATGTCTTTTGCCTTTCATCTACCTCTCTGCAATGCAGACTTTCCTTCCAAGCAGAGCTGGTTATGGAAAAGCGGATGTACAGCTGTGATGTACTAGCTTTTCTTTAATCACAACACTCACACACACACACACACACACACACAATGCCTTGTTAGATAAAGTGGGACACTGCTGTTGCACGTCCCATCACAATCAAACACGCTCATAAACATGCATGCATACATCACACAATCCTCCAAAAAAAAAACGTTCATATTTTAAATTCTGAATTGCATGCATCCTCTACATGACACTCACAGCACAGGACACATTTGCATAGGCACAGAGTTCAGTCGTGACACTATGAAAACTTGCAGTTGCACGCACACCTCATGCATCCTACATGGATTTTTTTAATGAGGGTGCAAGAGGAAGACGTGGAGGGGAGGGACATTACTTGACTCAAGGAGTCAAGTAATGTCTTAGCAACCAGTCACAACACAATCATCTTACGAGTTTCCGTGATGACACACAAGTCCATATGCGCAATAATGTCCTAGTTTCAAAGTGGCAGTCAAGGATTTGTGATAAGCTGAACTGAGGAAATAAAATCAGGGACGCTGATAAAAACAAAATCAACATCAGTTTGTGACTACCTGGTAAGAACAGTTTTCCTGGTGGACCATCCTTCACAGCATCCTAGAGCAGAGCTGGCTGAGCTGGGAGGAACAGGAGCTCTGACAAGATTCCCAGCCCCGCAGTGGTATTCCAGCGGAGAGGAGAAGAGAGATCCCTTCCGGTCCTTGATCCAAACTAAAAAAATCAACTCTCCTGCTCACCAGTCAGATCAGTGTTAACTCTTTGCTTCCTATCTCTGTTTTCGGGCTGTTTTCTGCTCTGCCTGTCAAGAGGGAAGGCTCTGATCGCTGCTTCCCCAAAGCCGAAAGAGGGAGGGGAGTGAGAGGACTGGAGGAGGGGTGTGAGAATGGGTGAGAGAAAGAGAGAGAGAGGGTGGGGAGAGGCAGACACTACATTCCTGGTCGCCTTTCTCTGTCTGGTTTGGACGGAAAAGAGGGAGGAGTTGTGGGGCTGAGTGTATGCAGGGCCGGCCAATGGGGAGAGGCGATGGTGAAGAAGTGAGGGAGGGTGAGGTTGGCAAGGGTCAGGGCTGGGATGTCATTCATATGGAGTCATGCCAGACAGTCAGACAGAGAGAAAGGAAGAGAAGGGCAGAGGAATTACTTTCTTCCATGACCTTTGTCGTAATCCCTGTTTGTGCTGGATTGGTAGTGAAATAGATGCTGCTGTACTTTAATGGTCAAACTAAAGCAGGGGCTGTGCATCAAACCTCAAATGTGTTTTTTTTTCCTAGGTTGTATTCTGAAATATGCACCAAACGATGGCATTTGGTCATATTTGTAATCTTCAGACAATTTGTGATTTAAACTAACGGTAAGGATGATTCAAAATGTGCTACTTACTGATGTGTGAGTTGGTGTCACTCCTGCCTCATTCTATAAAAGTATATATAGTGCGGTAAATGCATGGCATATACATCCATCCCTCATTCTGTTTGTCTCTTTGTAGGATTATAACCTCATAGTGGCAGATGGCCTCTCTATAATCCACACACAGGCCAACCTACTCAGTTAATCCCTTCCTTCTTCATCTCTCCATCCATTCCTCTATCCTGATCTCTATCCATTTACGTTTATAAATCCATCTTTTTGTTTTCATGTTTGTCCATAATTGTTTAACTCACTGAGATGTGAACATGTGTCCTGCTTCAAGACATTTTTTGCATCACATACTCTGTAGATTATTTTGCAATAAATTGATTTATCATTAATTAAGGCAAATCATACTGTATTTATTTATAAAGCCAAAAAATTACAAACAAATTAAATGAGCTAATCATCAAATCACCTTCATAGTTTGATTTAATCTAACTCAGCTCTAATGTTTCTCCACTGTAGACACTCCCTTTAAATGGTAATAGCAGTTTTAATCATAAAGCAAATTTCATGACAAACTATGTGTGAATGACGACATATAAAAAACATGAATATAGATGAAAAGATAAAGCATAAACAACATAAGATACATAGAGAGAGAGAGAGAGAGAGAGAGAGAGAGAGAGATACAGTCATCGGCCATAAGGCTGGGAGAAAAGGCAAGGTCTGATTTTGCTCAGAGTGATCATACAACAGAACCACTAAGTTACCCTCACCAACAGATTTTAGGTACAGCTAGAAGACCTCCACCTGATGACCTGAGGACAACTGATAAGAGTTTCTCAAGTAATGAAGCCGTGGAACAGCTTTGCACCAGAATGTGGAGAATGTGGCATCCTGATGTAATAAATCCTGCATCTGTTTCAGCTCTCACTTTTATCTTCTTTGGCGAGGTAGCAAACTACACAAACCTCCCGTAACTCACCCCTCCTCCCGGGGATCCCTCTGTTCGCTCTATTTGGTATTGATCTCTGTTGGGTGATGCTGCTTTCCCCCCGATGAGACCACTCTTGGGTTTAATGACCTATAAGTTGATCGATGAGCTCTCTGCTCTGATGTCTCTGCTCAGGCCTTCACATCACTGGTGCCCATATGGGGCAGACCGGAGCAGCGCCCATCCTGCCACACTAACCTTGGATATAATTATCTGTGCATGGCAGTGATCTGCCACAAAGTTGTTTTTCTTACAGTGAAGACCGTGTTAAACAACTGTTAAGATTATGGGCACAACGTCAGCGGGCGGGAAAGATGATAGCAAGTCAAGGGATTTTTCCTCTAACTCAGTTTCATATTGCTGTATTTCTGCTGGATATGCTAAGTTAGCCATTTGCTAATACTTTAGCCAATAGAATTTGATAAATTGACTGACTAAAATGAGAGTTGTTGCTGTGAATTTGCATTGGTGTCTACTTTCTGCTATCCAGCGATCGACAATCACTGGGTCATAACTGGTGACTTGTTGTGGATACTTGTTGATTCACATGTGAATCCGCCTGCTCATATGAGATACTTTAACTCTTAAACTTTGAATTTCTTAAAATTCAAATTGAAAGTACAGACTCTGAGTTTCTCTTAAAGGTCCTGTGTATAGGAATTAGTGGTAAGAAGCAGTGTGGCTGCACATTGCAGCCAACTGAAGACCCCTCATCTAGCTCTCCCCTACAGGAACCCAAAGCAATGAAGGATTCACACAGCTTATTATAACCTTCCAAAGCTCCAGAGCTCTGTTTCCTTTACCACACTACTGTACTTTACTTTATGCAACATGAAGCAACAGCTACCTGCATACATTTTTTTTTTTTGCATTCCCCAGCCTGATGTTTCTCCCTTTTGAATACAAATGCTGACTTCTTTTTCTAATGTACATGCACGCTGAGGCAAGCGCACAAATACATAAACCCAAAAACTGTGCACATGTGGCATTTGTACTGTTTATAGTGTGGAGAAGTAGAAACACCCCTTTCTTTTTTCCTTTACCCCAGTTATTCTACCCTTTTTTTATTTTCAGCTTATGTCCTCTGTGAAATCTCTGGAAAATTTCAAGTTAATGTAGGCATGACTGCAGATATAGATACATAGAAATATTTATGTTTATAATATATATAATATATATATATATTTATATATATATATATATATAATATATATATAATATATATATGTTTCTTTCTTTCCAGTCACCATTTGCATTGAAAACATTTTTGCAATTGTATATGAGAGTATTGGACAATTTATTACTGTATTGATTTATGAATTTACTGCAATAAAGGTATTAAAGAAACTTCATCTATGAGGCATGGAGTGATAGACAGAGCCACAGCAACCCCTTTTCTCTCCTCATTCACGTTAGCTGCACCTTAGCTAAACCCCTATTGACCTTCACCCGGTTGTAAAGGTGACAATCTGGGTCATAGCACAGGTGGAGACCAAGACACTCGGAGAGAAAAGATTATCTGACAGACTGTATAATGTGAAGCCCCTGAAATGATGGAACAATTTAAGCCTTTAAATAGCAAGCAAACACAAATAATTGTGATAGTGTAAGTGAGCTAAATCAGCACAAAGAGGATTCAGAACAAATATTATCAACTGGAGACAGGAGGAGACAACAGGCAGTTTATCCTCCCACACAATAACAACGTTGTGACATGAAGACAAGTGCCTGTCTGATGAAATGTAGCTGTGTGCTGATTCTAATGGTAATATTCCAACACAACAGGAGAACTTGCTGTTATGTGTGCCGCTGTCGCAGTGCACACTGAGCATCTTCTGAGCAGCTTTTTTTTTTTTCATCCTCATTTTCCTCCACATCAAAACACTACGCAGGTGGGGCTCTGTGTATTTAACTGTGCTATGCGGGCATATTTATAGAGGCAAACAGAAATAATGAACACCTAATCATAAGTCACTGATAAAAGAGAGAACAACATGGTGGTTCACTCTACTAGGGATGCAGAGAGAGAGCTTGAGATGATACTGTAGGTGGTGAATAATGACCTGTCAAACTCCGTGCAGCTCATGGAAAAAGCGGGATTCTCAGTCATGCTGCGATGCCTCCTCCCCTCTTCTGAAGAACGGCTCTCTCTTTTTAGCCTTCTTCTCCTCTCTCTTTGGCCTTTCAGTGTAGCAGCATTTACTTTTGTTTCACCGCTTTTTTGTCCTCCTCCTCCTCCTCCTTCCCTCCTCTTTCTGTTTGTCTGCCTCGCTCTCCTTCGCAGCAGGGAGAGGGGGGGGGGGGAGCACAGATGCTTTTAGCGAGCTGACATTTTGTGCCAGTGTAAAAACACTGCATAGCAAAGCAGGTTGGCTCAGTGTGAGGGCAAGATCCTGGCAGTAATGAGCTCGCTCTGACAGAGAGGAACTGATGTGGAAGGCCAGGGAGTGCATGTGAGTGTGTGTGTTTGTGTGTGTGTGTGTGTGTTTGTGTGAGTGTGTGTGTTTGTGTGTGTGTCTGTGTTTGTGTGTGCTCGGTCCTATGATCAGCCTCCAGTGGATGTTCTAATGAGGAGTATCTACAGTTGGTGCTGGACAAACAGATTCACATTTTTTGTCACCAAATTTGTAAACCAACTGGGTTCATGATTATCTGATCAAAGATTACACTTGTGCAATGACAAAAACCCAACAAGGAGCAGGAGATGCGAGCCACAGTGAATAATAAGGACCTGAGATGAACTAGATGTGCTTCTTGTTGTCTTGACGACTGATAAGTATAATTTTAGTCTAGAGCTGAAACAATGAGTCGACTCAAATCATTTAAAGACTATTTGTCACGCAAAAATAGGAGACATTCTCTGATTTCACCACTTTCTTCTTTGTAAATCCAAAGTTTTGGTTTTTGAACTGTTGGTTGGACAAAAATGAAATACAGTCAAACCTGCTCTACCCCTAAAACCTCTATTTCAGTCAGGACCACTTTAGTCAAAAATAGGTACATTTATTACGATGCAGTAACTTGTTTTGCAGTAACTTATATTTGGCGGTATGGTTGTGTTCTGGGACCTCCCTGTCCCTTCCACTTGCCTGTGTGGAAAGCCCAAGACAGGAAGAGCACTCCTTCCTGCCCTCCCATGAGCCATCACGGAAAGGCTATAAGCAGGGAGAGCAGCCTGCAGAGACCCCGTTTAGAACAGAACCAGCATCAATGACAAGGGCTACCTGGTTGATCCTGCCTGTAGCATATGCTTGTCTCAAAGATTAAGCCATGCAAGTCTAAGTACACAGTGAAACTGTGAATGGCTCATTAAATCAGACGGCCACGGGGTCGCGAGATGCCAATCCTGGAGTCAGGAGATGATTTCCAGAAATCAAATCAAATTTAAGTAAGATTAGAAATAGTATATTTTAGCCATAATTCTATTTGTTTAAAGGGGTATAACCATTAAAGTACAGTAGTTTTAACCTGGAAACTGTTTAGTCGTGAACCGGTCTGCTTTCTCTGTAAGAAGACCACCTGTCCAATGTGGCCACTCTTCTTCAGTCCCTTGAATGGTTTTCTTAGACAGGTTTGACTGTGCTGTGATTTTAAACATCTAGATTTTCTATTTTCTGATATTTTATCATTCAAATTGACTGAATAAATGAGAAAATAATCAATTATAAAAATATCAATAATTTGGTTGAATACAAAAAAAAAACAATAGTCAGCCAATACTTTGATAATCGAATGAAATCCTACAAAACTGAAAAAAAGAAATTGAAACAGGGATTTTTCACCACTTTCAGACATTGTACAGACTTAACGATTACCTGAAAATAATAATTAGCCGCAGCCCTGCTTCAGTTTAATTGAACAATTCTTCTTCTTGTGTTTGTGAGGATAAAAGTTCTCTGTCAGAGTAACAGATGATGCTCTCTGCATGACCTGGCACAGAGTCCTCTCTCTCTCTGTCACACACACACACACACACACACACACACACACACACACACACACACACACACACACACACACACACACACACACACACACACACACACACACACACACACACACACACACACACACCGCCCTATAGCCCCTAGCTTTAAGCCTAACCTAAACCAAGGCTTAACCTTCAGCCTTTTTAACTTGTGAGGACCGGCCAAAATGTCCTCACTCTGTTGCTCCACTCCTCACATTATAATTAGGAGCAGAGACGACCAATGTTTCATGTTTCAGCTCCACCCAAATGAGCACACATGTCCACGCAAGCACTCACACAAACACACAGGCCTCTGTGTGAGAGTCTTTATTCCTTTGAACAGAGAGAGAACAGGGTAAAACATGAAAAAAATAACCCTTCCTTTTCAACTTCTAGCTCTGCTGATCCTTTTGTTGCAATAATAATGTTTTTTTTTTATAATCTCCTTCTGGCCTGTTCCGACTCATAAAGCTGGCCTGAGTGTGAAAGTGTATTTGTATGTGTGTATTCGGCTCTGCTCTGTAGCGATTGTTCAGAATGAGGGCTGACATGAAGTTGATCGTCTCCTCACTTGCTACTTAAATCCCCATTTCCTCCACAGCACATTCTGCCACTCACGACCTGCACCCCTCTTTGATAATTTTATAAGTATGGAGAGGGGGAGCCAGGCGGAGGGAGAAATGGTCTCCTGCTGTATTTTGGCAGTGTGAGAACATGAGGCTGTAATGCTTCCTGACAGCTTGAGGAAGAGGACAATTAGCAGGGAACAGGAGCGAGCAGGGAAGGACAGCGGTTGTCTGGAAGAAAGGAAGAAAAGGGTGGAGTTTTCCAGCTGACTTCAATGACTTTCATATTTGGTATGAGGGTAACCTGACTTCCATGCCAGAGGGGATGTAACACGTGGTGAAGAGGGGTTTGACTCTCAGAACCTGGTGAATCATGGCTGAGTGAACCAGGGGAAGGGTGTGTTTGTGTGACTCTTTGCATATCAATCAGGAAGATCAACCAGACAAACAGTGGTGGAATGTGAGGCTGTCGGCTACGCCTTTCCACTTCAAACGTTGTTGCGTTATATCACTGCAGCATCTCTATTTGATTTACCCACAATGCAGCTGCCTTGCTTTGGTGGCATGACTCTGGATCATTAATCACGCTACAGGTGTGGGTGAAATTCTCATTAACCGTGTACTTTAAGTGACCTAAAAAGGAAACTTCACCACTATTACTCATCAATACAAATAGGATTCTGAGTTTGTTTACCTGTGCAGACGGGAAGAGTTTCTCAGGCAGCTGATTAAACCGTACTTTGACACCAGATAAGCACAGTTTAGATTGCCCCTCTCCTGTTTTGAACTTAATAACCTGTGTTGGATGTTTGCCCTGGATACAGTTAGTATCCAGGGCAAACAGTACCCTCTATATTCAGCAGGCCAATCTCAACAGCAGAACTTTAGAATGCCTATGCATACACCCTCCAGACAAAACATACAGTAGTACTGTATACTGTAGTAGACCGCCTGATTTGTCAACCTGACTTTTCAACCACCGCTGAAGGCGATGCCTCAGTGATCAATTCACTTCAACAACAAACACTACTGCGTATCTTTGCTGAGAGACACGCCAAACAGAACGCTGGCCACCGGGCACATTTGGCTGATTGAGCTTGTTGAATAACCAGTGAGAACTGACTGAATGTTCAGCCTTTACCCATTTAAGGTAGTTCTAATGTCTGGCTTCCACTTTTTCATTTATGCCTCCACAAGGGAAAGGCCATCACTCACAAAGACCAGTGCAAAGCAAAGCTTTACAGAGTCAGATGTGCCTTCTTACCCGACTTATTCTCATTTCAAGTGTAGACCCTCTAAAGAAATTCACTGTTTTGCATTTGATTTGACAGCCTCCTTGTTGCCTCCATGCAGCTGCATGTGCAGGAAGGATATGAATGCTGTCAGCAGATAGATGCAGTCTTTGGTGTGTGTGCAAGTGGAATTTTAACAGAAGACGTGATGCATTCAAATACAAAACCATTTTGATAAGTTGGATTGTGTCATGCTGCGTGTAATTCTTACTCTACTTGCCGTGGCACACACTTTCTTTGCACTTCAAGGTAAAGGAATATTCAAAACAGGTGCGCAGCACAACACTTTGCTTATACAAACCGGATTCAAATACATGTGCACTGCATGTTTGGTTATATTCTTTCTTTGCCACATATGGAGAGCTAGAGTGAACCTGCTGGTTGTTAAAGGGTCACACACAACATCGCTCTGAGAGAACTGAGAAGGACAGATGTGCCGCTGGCTCGACATCATGTCACGTTGTCCACTCAAACAACTTTTCTATTACAAGCAAACTTACAATACAACATATCACAGCAGAGGAATTAAGTGCCCCAGGACTAGAATTAGATTTGGAGGCTTTTTGCTTTAACTTTCAGTCTTGAGTTTTGTCTTGGTTTGACTCCAGCCACATCAAACAACGCGTAGTATTGAAAAGGGTCGTATTCTACTTTACCTGAGTTAAGTGCCCGACTTGCTGTGGGGAATCCAAGGTTAAGCTGAGAAGAAAACTACTCCACTGATAAAAAAAAAAAAAAAAAGTAGAAGGAAAAAACATCTACTAACAGAGGCAGACTGTCAGGATACCATGAGAAGAAAAAGATATCCTTTTGTAATTTAGTGAGGTGAGTGTGTGCATGTGTGGACTGACAGAAGACTGCTCAGGAAACTGCTCGACTCTGAAGCAGAGGCGGTGCAGTCGGTGTGTGTAAGGAGTGTGTGTGTGTGTGTGTGTGAGCTGTGGTGTGCAGGAGGACCAGGCGTGTTTTAGCGGGTACCGGCACATACAAGCACTCACACACAAGGAATCGTGGTTCAGCCTAAGGGGCTGAACCAGACACCAGAGCCTGAGAGTGCTCCCCTCACCTGGCCCTGCCCCCCCCCATCTCTGAGGCCTCCTCCCATTCCCTCCAAAATATATGTTGACTATCCTCTCCTCCAACTTGGCTCCCTTTTTGGCCATAAATATGAGTTCTTGCTACTTTCCTAAATTCAGACTTCCCTGCTTTGTTTCCCAGTGCAGGACCCAACTTGTGCCTATTTATATCCACTATAGCTCCACTCATGGCATCTCAAACCCTACAATTACCTCCGTCTCCTACTCGGCCTGTCTCCCTCCACGTAGTGCAGTCTGAGTACTGCACTGAAGGTGGTAGTTAGGTTGTTATCGGAGAGTGGAAAGCAACAGTTCAACTGCTGAGCCTGTACATAACCACAGAGCAGAGTGAAGTGAGAGAAACACACAAACCTCTTTCTTCTTTCTAGCTTCTCTTTGCTTCTTTCTCATACTTTTATTTTCTACAGCCCTTGAGTTCTTTTCTGGGGCAGCGTTTCTCCACGCTTCTATAATTATTTAGTTTGGCTCTTGCCACTTTTGGTGTTCACATGATATGGTGGGCTTGGGCAGCGCTTTCCGATTAAGCGCACTGCAAAAAAAGAAGTGGCTAAAATACAAGAAGTAAACATTGAATTTGAAGAGAAATTGTCTTAATACTAGTGACGTTATCTGTCCATGCAGCAAGATAATACCACTTGTCAAGAAATCTTAAAAAAAAAGTTGGTTCCAGTGTAGAAATAAGCAGCTAAGATAAGAAAAAAGTTGTTAACTTTTAAAACAAGATAATTGATTTCATGTTTCCAGATCCAAGTGCAGATGTTCATTGACCTGCTTCTTTCTCTCACAGCTGGAAACAGACAGACGTAAATCATTACATCTGTACAAACGGCACAGATATTATGGATTTAAAAAGCTCTCCAACGTTTTATAAAGCAGAGGGACTCTTAGTTATTTGTTAAATCACATGTAACACATGTCATGTGGGAACTTATTCCAATTCAAAACATATTGATTACAGAATTTTGCATTGCACGTACATAAAGTTGGGAGACTCACAAGAAAGAGATAAAAAAAAAAGATGGTCAATACTGATGCAGCAGAGGCTTACATTTAGTGAGTTTCAATTCTTTATTAAAAAAATGTCCCATAATGCATCTTGATAATGTCTTTTCATCATAGCTTTTCCAAAAACAATGTGTTCTTCTTAAGTTTAAATCATTATATTTTGTGATGTAAAGCTACTCTACAGCACAAAGCTACTGAAGTGCTTTATAAATGTGTAAAGAAACCTTGTAAGAGATGACAGGGAGTTCAAAGGCAACATGCTTCACCTTTGTACTGTGTAATCTATGAATAAATGTATTGTGTTGTTCAAATGTGTCATGAGACATTAGTGTGGAACTGATACTGTATTAAACTATGAACTCACTAGAACCACAGTTTGTCAATGTTTAATGTTATGGGTTTATAGAGTCAGAGACTGACAGAGAAATTAACTTTATACTTTCCCAGTATGCATCCATAGACAAGGCACAGGTACATTTCTGAGAATGGATATCCATACCTGTGGACTGACCTTATCTCTGCCTTTTTAACCTCAAGACCGACACAGAAGAAAAATATTATTGTTTATGTTCCAAAGGCGCGGCAGTAAAAGGAAGGTTACCCCTTGTGTACGTGAGGTCCCTGTGGGCCCCTCTCTGCCACGCGACTCCTGAGTTCATCAGAAACTAATTACGAGCAGGTCACCATGGCCCTCATCCTCATTTATCCTCTTGACCACACACCCACAGCCTGCAGGCAGATTCTGAGTGTACAGCAGCCAGAAACTCCACCCTAAGTAAACACGGCTGCACCAATATGACTGGTTCATTGATACAAAACGAAACAGCCTGCAGGATAAATGAAGGTTTTCATGAAATTTCCAAAATATTCTGAGTTAATGCATGTAGACCTGCTGCACAAAGATACATACACTGCATGGTGAACAATCAATGCTACTGCACAAAGTGTTTGTTTAGTTTGACATTTGGCTTGATTGTAAAACCAATGCAGGAAACAGCTTGGCACATAATACCATAACAATTTATGTATGCACTTCAGTTTTTGTGTGGATTAAACAAACATGGTATAAACTGTTAATTAGGGAGCTGTAGAAGTGCTAGTAGGTGGATTTTGTTATCTTTGGACACAGCCAGTCAAACAGTGTCCAGACGTTAAGCTATTCTAACAATAACCCACTGGTGGCTGTAGCTTCATCATTAACTAACATCATTTTTTTCATCTTAAGTCTTTTCAAGAGTGAGTACTTTCCAAAATGTCTCCTAGATATGCTTTTCAAAGACCTGCAGACTCGCCTGTGATTCAACAGACAAGACAGAAGGGAAGATTGCCATGTAGATATGAGCCAAACAGGAAGGAGTCTCAATGCTGTGACTGTGCATGTGTGCGCTGTATGCTGTGTGCTCATTTTGTCTGATCCATGTTTAAAAATCTTCTTATATACAAGCAAATGTGTGCACGTGTACAATAGCTGCTGAATAACCAGCAATCTCCATAGTCTAAGCAACTACTAAGAGATTAGCTTTGAGCGAATTTGCTGTGTTCCACTTTCTGAGAGCACAGATGCTTTTGAAGTTTCTAGTAAAGCATGAAGAGCTCCATCCCTCTGGACCACAGCAAAGATCCCAGACAGACAAACCCCTCCACATATGAACACAGACATCTTTTTGGCGGGTCCTACCACAGTGAATGATTAAATATTTAGCAGCACTTTAGAAGTACCAGCCACCCTTTCCTCTGGGGTGTCTGCTAAGTCCTGCAAATTCAAGAATTAAGAAACTCAGATGGCCTCTGACACAGAAAGACACCAAATGTATAGCTGGAATCTTAAACTGACACAAGACTGCTTTTCTTCTCTTTATGGCAGGTTGAGAGTGGGTCAATGCTGGCATATCATCAAGTCATAAGAAGTAGCAACATCATTTACCAGTGGGAATGTACAGGATGTGAGGTTGTATCTACGGCCTTTTCTGTTATTTCTCGTCTGCTCCCTGCACATGTGGGATTATGGCTAATTTCAATTTCTTATCTACACAGGACCAACAAAATCTGAGGCCAGTTTTTTCAGAGGGCTGTTTCTCCTTTGCCATAGGAGAAACAGTTGGAGGCTGTAACACGTTATCACCATCAGGACCAAGCTATCTCTATCTACCACACCAAGCCTAATGTGCACCACCTTCATGTTCACACATGTGAGACACCAGCAGAGACTGTGAATGGGCCTGTGTGTCTGAATGTGTGTGCTGTGTGCAGACGATAGCGGCTGCATGTGGACACAGAGGCGTCCACCCACCTCCACCCAGCTCAATTATATCACAGCCCACTGCTTAGCGAGGGAGAGAGAGATGGAGAGAGAGATGGAGAGAGAGCAGACCTTCTGCAGACTAAAGCAAACCAGGAGGGGACCTTCTCGGTTAAGATGGGCAGCCATGAGCCTTGTGACCACGAACTGCACAGTCCTTAAGACACCATATTCCTGTCCTTTCCTCCCTCTTTCCTTCTCCTCACCCCCCCCACTTCTCCCACTGCATTCCTGACATGCCTCAGGGAGACAGGGGGGGCCCTCCAGGACAGACAAACAAAGACACAACATGCTCACAATGGCACTAGCTCTGGCCATTGTCTGTGTGCACTGTGGAAAAGGTCTTGGTGCTCGCATACCAAAAGAAAACACCAACCCCTGCACACATTTGTCCTTGCTTAGTTTCCATACACATAAGAGCACTAGATGCTTTCAAACTGTGGCTGGTGTTAACAATTTTCTCCAGCGCCTCCCAAAACATTTTTAAAAATACACCCTTTTTGACCCACAGACTAACAATAACCCATAAACTCTGGGTGGGACTGTGATTTAAAGTGAGTGATGCCATGAGATTGTAAGTGAATCATAACAGCCTTTAGTGCAGGAGCTGCTGGTGTGGCATGACAGGCCTGCAGCAGCTCTCTGCAGAATGTCAATGCAACACTGACCTCTTCTGGTAGAAACATTAGATGACCACAACAAAAAGGACATGCAGATCTTTAAAAATAGGTTAGGCATATATTTAGTAGTTATCTGTCCAGACTCATAACAATCAATGCTAAAACAGCTTTGCTAATACAAATGTGACACATCTGCATTTAGCCCAGTTTGCTTGCTTTGAGGTGCTCTCTATCAGTGTTCTTACATAGTGTATGAGTCCAGATTTCCATGGCTGTAATGTTAATAGCTGGGCCATATAGCTTAGCGTTCATTAGCTGACTAATCCCTCTTTCTTATTCCAGCTAACCTAGACACATGTCACACAGGATCCACACATAACTGCTGGATTATAAATGTCCACCAGACCATAAGAGAGCAAAGAAAACGGTGTATGAGATAACCTTTGATACATATTAGAAGAAGAACAAACACACAGTAACATGCATAAAAAATACATGGGAATTTATTAGACACTTACGGAGGTATAGTTGGTCTTGCCCATGTTGTGGTTCTGGTTGTGGTTGAGGTTCTGGTTCTCCTGTTCTCTACACTGCAGACCAGCCAGGTGTCTCTCCAGGGCCGCCCAGTCCATGGTGGGCAGAGGTTCCTCCTCTACATCCTCCTCCTTTCTGTATCCCCCCATCCGTTCCCCAGTATCTCCACTGCCTCCTCCTCCTCCTCCTCCTCCACCACCACCACCACCACCTCCTCCAGTGCTGCGGCTGCCCCTGCCATGACTGGAGCTGCGTTTGTTGGGCTTGTGAGTTTCTGTGGCCACCTGTGGCGCATCCAGGGAGTGGAGCTGGCTGCTCCTTGGCAAAATCAGATTGCCGTTTTGTTTCAGTTCCTCTGGGACAACTGCAACTGAGGTGGCAGTGTGACCGCCAGGGGCTAGTAGAGGCGGGAAGGTCTTCACTTCCTGGAATTCTTCAGCGAGGCTGCGACTGTTCACTGTCTTCCTGTTGCCTTCGCCAAGGCTGTCAACCCCCACAATGCCTCCCTCGCCTTCCTCCTGACACGGAGGCTGCGGAGAGGTGTAGTCCTCCCCATACTCACTCTCCCACTCCTCTATCACCTTCTTCTTATACTCTTGGTAGTCCTCATCCTCCTCATAGTTCTCTAAGGTGACCAGGTCCAGAGAGGGGGAGGATTTGTAGTCTTCCAAAGTGGCCAGGTCAATAGAAGGGGAGCAAGGTGTGACCTTGTTGGAGTTGGACTCTGAGCTGGAGCGACTGGATGCATCACTCCCCAAGTCCATGCCATCCTCCCGGTAATCCTGCAGCAACAAAGGAACAGAAAAGAAGTGTGAACTCGATCGACATGTAAAGAGAGGACTAGAGTCTAAAAGAGTTGAAAAGAGAAAAGGAGAAGTAAGGAGGAAGGACAGGATGAAAATTAAGAGAATTTAGGGAAGTGTGTAGACTTAGATTAGTCACACCAGTGTTGTGGTTTGAAGCCGGGAACCGCAAATCACTTCCTGTCCCGCCTATCTCCACAGAATTATGCCGTCACTCTCTTTCTTCAACTTATTGACTGACACACTGCTATAAAACTGACCTGCTGTAAAGCCTCTCATTCTGCAAATTGATTATACAATCCTCTGTATTGGTAAATGTGTTCATGTGTGTGTGTGTGTGTGCAATTGTGAAACACAGCAAAGTCCGTGTGGCTGGATGTGTCAGAGTAATATCCCACCACCCACTGCTGCATCTGCATGGTGCCACAGACAAAGCAGGGTGCTATGAGGGGTGACATGTTAATAGACAATGAACCAAAGTGTGACACAGAGAGATGAGTTCAGAGTTGTTGTCTAGCCTTGACACGTTGTTTACGACGCACACAAATCTCCTGGCCTGAGCATCGTCTTGTGGAGTTATCAGTCTTTTCTCCACAGGAGTGCATTATCATAGTGCCTCACACCACATTTAAACGTTAATGAAAAGCAAGGAACAGCAAAATTTCTCTCAGGGCAAAGAGAAATTAATGACAAATTTCTATGTGAGTTATTCTGGAAAATATATTAATTTAAAAAAAAAATTACTGATTGCAGTTTCAGAACATGAGGACTTACAGTAGCTCTGACTCTTACACAACAGGGAGAAACTGCAATTCATACTGTATTATCTTGATGATAATAAGCTTTCAGGGGTAACGGCTACAACAAGACCACACCTGTGCAGCTGTTGACATTAGGACAATGCAGAAAATATCTATGTTGGCCAAATCAATATGACTCAGCATCTTGGAGACTTTACACATTGCTGATGCAGAGTGGAGACGTAAGACACTCAGGTATGGAGACAGCCACAAGCCACAGTCACCCATCAAGTCACGCCTTCACGTGATGGGTGTCATTAGACACCGAAAACAATGTAATTAACACACAACAAGCTTTGGCAACATATTGCATTGCCAGTGGGGGTATTGGGACCTTCTGGGTGTTCAGAGGGAGAATTAAATATCAGTGTTACTCCTTCATGAAATAGACAGTGCCAGTTTATTACTCTTCAGTCTATGCAGTAATAACATGGAAGATCCCATAATATTCAGTGGATGCACTGTACTGTAGGTTATTGGCATAAAAACTCCAGGAGCCTGGTTTACAACGGACTGGGGAGGACTTGGGGCACACATTACCAGCCTACTAATAGTCTAATCGCTGAGAGTCGACACTTGACAACAAAATGACCCCGTTCACAATTATTAGACGTTCTAAAGGGAAATATTTGCCTTTCAGAATGTAGCGACTGCTCGTTATTTTATGGTACAATCAATGCGGCGGAAAACAAGCTTACCGACGTGCTCATCAAACGCGTTGGATCTCTGTGCGGTCACAAGTCCCAGCGGTGAATGAATCTCGGCTTTGTCAGCCTGAAGAGCGAAACAAAACGAATTCAGGAGCCGGACGGGCTTTCCTCTCCAAATTAGGAAGACCGCTTACTAGGCGCGCTGTAACCGAGCCGCGATCGCGTCTCAAATCTCGGTCAGCGATCCGTTTTTTGAAGCAGGATACGTAAAGCCTCCACACAGCGCTTGGTTTCAAGATATTTTCAAGTCAATCCATGTCGGTCACATGAGCCCGGTTAAAATATTGTAATCATGTAAAGTGTTTGTTTATGATTGAGAGAGAGAGAGAGAGAGAGAGAGAGAGAGAGCGGAAGGAGCTGTAAAACGACATGCTGGAGCGGTAAAGCTGATCCGCTGTGGGATTAACTGAAGCGCATGCAGACCATGCAGGCTGGATTTTGCCATAAAATACATGCAAATTGACAGCTGTACCGATCCCCACCCCACAGACGGGAGGGTGCAATGGGGTGGGGTGGGGGGTGATCGGACAACCCTTGAAATAACTCTGCCCGTCTTTCTCTAGGGTGCTTTGCAACTGGAGATCATCGAATACGCCCTGTCTTGGCGTGCACCAAGCGCACTCCAATAAAAGTGGACGCATGACAGCCGCATGATTGGATCTGGAGGGTGGGGAGCATTGACAAAACACAAATAATCCAGATTATAAATATTTGGTTAATACGCGTGCGTTGTCACAGGCTACTCATATGATGTAATGTTCTCCAAATGTCCCACGAGGAAACTGATATCCCCCCGGCAACAGCGTGACAGAAACGCCCAATGTCAGACAACACAGAGGATGATACCCACGACAGCTGTGAGAAGACTGACCCCCACTCAATTCTCCTTTATCGGTCAAACCTGAACGCACCACCTGGATTAGATAGACGAGCTAAAAGTGGCCTGGATGCAACAACAGTGCCACTTAAAGTGGCCGATACTCACTGTCATCATATTTGCAGCTTCCCGGTCGCTTCTGAACAGTCAGGACATTGTGAAGTATAAATCCCAGCTGATAGACATCGATGACGCCGCTGACTTGTTTCGCAGCAGCTTTATTTTAAGGGTGGGCAGTGGTGGTGGTGGTGGTCGGGCTGGCTTCGCTGGTGAAATTACAGACAGCCGGTGGATCGTTCAGCACAGTCATCGCTCTGAGTGTGTAGTGGGTTCACAGATAAAACCAAAGGAGTCTTGATAGAAAAAAAATATGAAGATGTCTTTAAATCCCAGCAGGTCAACGCCGCTTCTATCCTCTGCTGACCGGGGCGCACGGAAAGATGTCTCACCACCAGTCCAGCCTGCGCTCTCTCTTCCACGTCAGCTGGAGGCTTTAAGGAAAGCGCGTCCTCTTCACTGTGAGCTTGCGCGCATTTCACAACCTCTATCACTAAAAGCAAGAGTTACAACTAAGCGCACAGCAGGCACGCTGGTGCACAGTGGTCGACACAGGTTTTGTGTTTATGGCTGCTCTCGCACCACGAGCCGGCTCTCTCTGACGCAGCCTGCAGCTCTGAAGAGAAAGTGAACACAACTAAAGCCCACAACCGCCTGAACTCTCTGACCTCGCAAATGGCAGAGGGAGGGAGGGAGAGAGAGAGAGAGAGAGAGAGAGAGAGAGAGAGAATGATCTAGGTGAATTATTAAACATATTTTGAACTGACAATATTTACAGGCCTGTTTTGCACATAAAACAAAAACCCTCAGGGAAATCAAGGATCCTGTTGTTATATGGCTTCACACCATTATGCAAACTTAAGTGGTACACCTGTAATGCAATCCCATGCAACAAACCTGCAACAGATCCAAACTTTGTGGAGGTCATAATGTTCATTTTGGGTTGAGATTGTGTCACACACTGGAAAAGTTGCAAAGCCCCCCTCCACAGCAGGTAGTTAGCCACAGAAAGCAGACATGATAAAAGGTAAGCACAGCTTGCAGGCGTTGTTCTGACTGTCTGTAGGATTACTCAAAAAGTTAAGAATAGATTTTGATGAAATGTTTTGGAGAGGTAGGGTACGGCCCACAGAAAAATCCATCAGATTTTGGTGGTCATCTGGATCATCATCTGGCTCCAGAATGTTTTAAAAGAATTCTTTATGGGATGGGGCAATTACAAGGTTTTTGCTTCTAACTCCAAGGATAAAGCAAACACACTTGGACAAAAATGACAACCCCAGAAGATCTAATACACAACTAAAGTCTGATCTGGATCCAAGCAATATTCCGGATCTGTTGATCCAGACTGTTTGAATTTAAAGGGGTCAAGTAAAGTTCACTTCTGCTGTATAACAAATAATAATGCTGCAAACTTGCAACTCAGATCATACTGTAGTTGAAACTTTGCTGATTCAGTTTGGTGTCAAATGTGACTTATCTTCAAAAGTTACTGATCTAGATCCTGAAGAAAACCAGCATTTGTAAGTATTGTTTTTCTTGAATAACTATCAAACTAATAATGATACCAATGTGATTCCAAATTCTAGTTTTCATGGTTAAGGAGCCATATAATGGTCTAACTATCATGGGACTGTTGCTTTTAGGCGCAGTGACATAATGGGGAAACTGAGCTGACTTGGCAACTTTTGCGCTCTCTGAATGCTCACTAGTTGGAACAAAAATATACAGTTTCTCTGTAAAATCAGCGACAGCTCAAAGGGCAAACACCTACACTTTGAATATCAGGTCTCTGAATACATTGCTCAGAGATGACCATATTAGATCAACCAAACTGTAGGAATCCCTAAGAGATCAAATTATACACCATTAAAAGCCCTCATCCCTGCTAAAATTCTGCCAGCTCATAACCCACCACACCAGCACTAGCTACAGTATAGCCTTGAAAAATCCCCACTGTCTCCTTATTTCGACACTGTCAAAAAAATCCAAGCATCATCATCTTCACTAATGCAGTAGTTGATACTGAATTGCAGTAAAGCTAGAACATCAAGTTGATTAATCCATTAATCAGTCAGCAGAAAACTCATCTGTTATTATTTTGATTTGATTGTTGCAGCTATTTTTCAAGCAACGATGCCAAATTATAGTTTCCTCCTGTATCTCTATCGTGAGGATTCACTGTTTTTCTCCATCATAAATTATAGTAAATTGAATATCTTTGGGTTTTATTCTGTTAATTAGACAAAAAAGCAATTTAAAGACCTTCTCTTATCTGAGAAAGTGGGAGATTGTTGATATTTAATAGGTTAATAGTTCAGGAAAATGTACAGCAGATCTATTGATAATATCTTTTTAATTGTCATTTGTTTTTATTTATTTTCACAGGGATGTACTGTAGTACACTAATGAGTTAACACACTCACACAGATGACAGCTGCACAGTCAGAGCTAGAGAGGGGTTAACACCAAGATGCCATTATATCTTTAGGCTGCGTTTCGCTTCCTCTTGCAGCAGCTGGTAATTAACATATACCGAAAAGGAGATCACAATGTCACTGACAAACCAATCTCATCCACCGCGGGAGTAAAACATACTTTAAAGTATTTGTATAACAAGTGTTCAATCATAAGGAACTGGATCTGTCTCTGCTGGGTGGTAAACCAAACATTTGGAAATAAAAAAAGCTCCAGGGACATTGTTGGTTGTCTCTCAGGGAGTCACAACTTTCTCAGATCTGCATGGCTGTCTTTAAACCTGGTGCAGTGTTTGTATAGTGCCACCATAAAATGACTTCATCCATGTAATAGCAGAGCAGTACTCCTAAGGACCCTGGCTGAGCCTCTCACGCCACAGTATGGACAGCACTAGTGGGGATCTCCCAAAAGAGGAGGCAGCAGCTCATCTTATTGCTACAGTACCAGACTGTTTGCATCTCTCTTATCAGCCCTTCCACCCCTCACCTCTGCTTTTCCTCCAACATTTCCCAAACATTAATTGGACATAGTGAAGCAATGTGAGGAGTTCACTGAACGCCTTTAAGGATAAGATACATTTTTGGGGGAGAGATTTATCTCGGAGAGAATAATGAGGACTGTAAATTCGTGAGTTATTTAAAAAACAATAAAAGCAACTACAAGCCATTAAATGTCACATCAAGCCTCTGATCCTTGTCTTCATCACCTGAAATTCTTCAGGCACCATGAAACAATAATTTGTCCCTTTTTACCCCCCACTCTCCCACGAAGGGTGCGGTGTCTGTCAAACTGCCACTGAATGAGATTCACCAATCACAGAGCGGGCAGCAGCATGCAGGAAAACAGCCAGGTCTAGATCTGCAGTATCTTGGAAGGCTTTGCTTTATCTGCCTGTCTAACAGTCTATTCGCAGTAGCAGTATCTGGCAGGAATCACTGAAGGCCCATTTCTGTCAAAGAGATAAGGCCAGAGAAGAATGCCTCTCAGATAATACCAAAAAGTCAGGAAACATCTTCCTCGGCTCATATCTGTCTCACAGGCATTTAAAGAACAGGGAGCTCCTGACAGTCGGTGAGAAATTGAAACTATCTGCCTTGTCAGGAACTCACCAACTCTAACAGAGAGACACCGAAAGTGACCTTGGAGGATTCTCCCTCTCGATTTACTCCCCCTCTTGTTTCAGGGGCTGAGGGGAAGAGTTCACCTTGAAATAAGACAGGACAAAACCTGATGACAGAAAATTAAGTGTCAGAAACATGACTGTGGTACAAGGTTAGATGTGCAGATGGGAAATGTCCTGCCTGGTTACGAGAGACACAGGGGCCACAAGAGAGCAGAAAATAGACTCAACACCCGGGTCTCAGATTGTCATGTCCTTTTTAGATAAAGAAGACCCAATCCTGAGATATTTTTTTAACCTGTCATGAAAGAAATCATTATTCTTCTCAGCAAAATCTTTAACCAACCTATTACGATCTGAGAAAACCAGGGTTTTCTCTATTCAATCCGGTCTGTAGAGGATTCTTATAACAGACTAGAAAACCTGGCTAAGTCAACCAGAAACTCACTGAAGAATTAATTTAGCTGCACTCTACTGTAAAACTCATAGTACTTAACTAGACGTCTACTACTTATGTTAACTACTTACACATTTAAGTTACCCAGAGAAATACATTTGTAGCCTTAGTAAGAAGTGTGCATGTAGGAATGAGTGAGATGGATAACAAAACAAGGTATATGCAATACGGAAAACAACTGAGTTTCTAGAGAATATAGCCATATAGGACTGTCTTTTTCAGTAAATCCAGCAAATTAACCTTTCTTTTTTTCTGACATGGCTTTGCCTTTACATTGTTTGAGGCTCCACGAATGCCATATGTGTAAAATAATAATAATAATTGAAAAATCAACATTTGGTTCCCTTTAAATACTTTTCCTTTTCTTCTGACCTCATTAAACCAACTGTGTAAGTATTGAAGTGATATAGAACTGAAAATATAAGTACTGAAGTGGAAAAACCTGATAGTGCATGTTTGTTGAAGGTGATAAAATGAGGATCTTATGATAAATTATTGTTTTTTTTTTAGAGAATAAGGAAATCACATAAAAATGAAATATTACCATGAAGTAATCATATAACATTTCCCACAATGACCTAAAGCACCTAGAGACATTGTATTGAAAATAAACAAATCCCAGTTTAAAAGGTATGGTATAACATATTTTATTACTTTTTTATTACTTACTGATCCCCAAGCCCATGTATGTACATGCTATAGCAAACGTGGGGAAATCATGTTGTTCCAAAGTGCTACACAAAGCAGGCTATGCCTTAAGGCACAGCGGCGAGAGGCAGACAGTTCGATGATGAATAGAGATGTCAGATGGCCACACAAAAGGTCGGATCCTTAACTGGCTGACTGACCTGTTGTTCTAAATAGAAAGGGTGGCCGAACCAGTGAGATTGGCCACCAATCTCTGTCGGAAACACAATGTTGATTCAAATTACTGGGTGGGTGAAAATGGTGGAACAAAAAGTGTGTGTATGTGTGTGTGATTTCTGGGTGTTCTTCATTTACAAGGCAACTATATGCATGTATGTGTGCAAACACTGGAATGTGTAGATCTATGCTCATTTTGTGCACATGCTATGATGCATAGCTGTACACCATGCTTTTGTAATTGTGTTTATGCAATCAGCTGAACCTCGGCGTACGTACTGGAGTGCATCACTGATACCTGGCTGCAATATATTGATTTCCAGGCAACCATTTTACTAGCTAATGAAGTGTGAAATGAATTGTGAGGGTAACATCTTGTCCAATACAGCACCAATAGTATAATGCACATAAGCACTCCCAGCAATTAGATTCATTTAAATGGGAAACATGTCAGGCTCTGTCTGGAGTATAGTTTGTGCAGGAAAAACTCAGACTTACCAAATTTATTTAGTCTAGCCTCTTTCATAGAGGCTAAAAGGTTTGTTCAGACAGCATTTCAAACAGCTAAGCATTAATCAAGTAGCATTAAATCCAAACTAGCAATTACAGGATAGACCAGAATATGTACATATGGCCATAACCATAAAGAATGTCAGGGCAGAAAACAAACAGCGATAAATGTGATGAAGGGGGAGGCAATGGTTTACAGAGGGGGAGGAGGAGGAGGATCACAGCTACGAAGGAGCTGAGCCAGACGAAGACGCTGCTAATGATAATGTTGACAATCACTACAGAAATCAGAGCGATTAAGGCCATTCTTTTGCTGATGAAAATGATAGTTTCTAAGAATACAGTTACAAGTAAGTAGGCGGCGGCAATGACAAGCACGACTAATCAAAAGCAATACAGCCTGGAAGCATCTGAATACATACAGCAGACAAAATAAAGAAGGAGAAGCATTTTCGGCTCAACTCTGGAGCTGAGGAATCTATAAGGAACAAATTAAAGCCATTCAAAGATCTTAACGCTGCAGGGAAGCTACATTCAGACCTGCCCCCCTCTGGGAGACTGGAACTAGCAGACTTGTAAAAAGTCAGCCAAGTCGTTAATGAAGTTAAGACCAGAGTCACTGTGGAAGGAGATCTTAATCATCAGCAAGAATAGAAGGCTGCAGACCCAGTCCGGGCCCATTTAGTCCACCTCACACTAATGCTAATTAGAATGAAAGAAGGAAAGGTTTGTAATCTGTTCAATTAGCCCGGCCTGGAGAGGCATCCTGTGGGGCTGAGGACAGATTCGAGCACAGGTCGTTACACGAGTTGTGGCTTAAGATGCTGTTGTGTGCAGCAGTGTGCCGCAGCATGCTGTAAAGGAGGCTGTAATAAAGACGGAACTGCATGTAGAGTCATTAGAAAAAAGAGTAACAGTTATAGATTTTCATTAGTCACAGGGAACAGACCTGGAGGTTTATATGAAGGTCATGGTGAGGTCTATAACACATTTCTATTAAGTTTCAAACTTCTCTCTTAAGCTGGATGAATTTAAGGTCAGACTACTTTTCCTCCTCCTCTCACTTCTCATAATGTTTCCTCCCTCTTCTTGAGACAAAAACATCTGCAGGGGATGTGTGAAGAGTCTCATTTAGAGAAGGAAACTCTGAGAGTGTGTCTGATCTCAATCCCCAGTCTCTCTCTCTCTCTCACTGCTGCCTGGCACCCATCCACGGCTGTCTCTGCGCACCGTCAGCAGCACAACCAGGCAGAGATACGCATCCACCCTGGCCTGTGCTCAGCTACAGCACAAACCTTGCAGTGCGCAGATGTCCAAACAATTTACTGCCCACACCAAATCGGATCATTTCTCTGGTGTTTTGTGTAGGTCTGGCACCTGCTGCTTTCCAACTTCTCTCATAAATGATTAAACATCCAAAAGATTAGGGAAAAGAGGAAGGAGAGTCAGCAGGAGCAGACTTAAATGTCAAATTAAAGAAGGAAGTGCTGAATGAGACAGAAAAAGAAAATGTTTTATGGTTGAAATGAAAAGAGGAGACTGTCCTCTACTCCTGCAACAAACCCTTTGTCTCTGTGAACACATCTGTGACAACATTCCGCCTGGAAATCAGAGAGCAGTCTGCAGGTTTCAGACGCAGTCCTGCATCGACGCAGCCGCCGATGATCTACAGCTTGACCTCAGAGGCAGCCATGTAGTCTGCCAGGTCTCCATGGTGTTGTCAAGGTTAAGCACAGTCTGACATCTGATCGACTGCGATATGACTGAGTGACAACTCCATTAAATACTTGAGTTGGTTGTGTGTACACCATTACGGAGTAAAAAGACGTGTGAGCATCTGTGTTTTCTGGTAATACAAGTGTGCATGTGAACCCTGAAGGACCCTGGCATGTAGAGGTACACTGTCAAGATCAATTATTGATCCCTCCTGGAACAGCCAGGTGTAAAATACTACTGCATCACACTCAAACATGGCCTCACAACTCATCATCGCATACATGGCAAGAGAGAAGGACCAAGATGCAGCAGAATAAGGGTGCTTTCACTCTCATAGCATTGTTGTTGTTGTGTGTCATGAGGCTGGAGAGCAGCTGTCTCTATGGCCAGAGTGCATGGCAACCCTATTGCCAGACAGATATTGATCATGGATAATTCTGCAAATGTGCAAGAGAAGCTGCAACAATTGGTCAAAGTTGTTTGTGCAATCTGGTAACATTTGTGCAGATGGAGAGTTTTGGGATGCAAATTTTGGTCTCTAGCATCTACACCCTTCTGCCTCACTATATAAAGGGTAAACTACTTTCTGTAAACTACCCTACATGAACAAGATTTCCAGGGGACACGTATGGTCATCCCTGTGCATATAGTAGGACCTAAGAGTCAGGATATGCAGCATTAACACTCACAGAAAGATATACATATTTACAATGTATAACAACATAGATATAGACATTTAAAAGTTCCATACAGTAATTAAAGTAGGTAATTCAGTTCCTTGTTTGAACCAACCATTACCCAAATTCTAGACAACACCAGAGGCTGTGATGCTTTCCCAGAATTTGAGATAAAAATCTGATTCGGAGTATTAATCTTCTGTGTTCAGTCTCCATATCTGATATGTATATCCAGTCAGGTTATTAAGGCTGTGCAGAGTACAATCTACAACACTGGCCCTCTTTGTTTATCGTGGTATTTAAAGAGGATCTCCATGTGTTACCCACTGACTCAAACAGACGGTCAGTAGTAGAGGATAACTCCAGGAATTACTCTTCAATAATCATCTTCTCAGTGGACGTCATATTTAACAATATTTGTGTATGTTAGAGGTTTCTTTTTTAAATTCCATGGTATTTCGTGTGGGAAGTATCAGTAATGTTTCTATCCTTTGAGCAAATGGACTGGATATGTTTTCATCATTTTTAAAAGCGTACAAATCAAAATAATTACCCCCTGCCCAGTAGTACAAACAGACTCATTCATTGCTCTTTCTCGACAAATGCAGCATTAAATATATAGTAATTTACCCTCTAACTACTGATTTTGCTGCCTCACAGGAAACAAAAGGCCATTTTTCTTTAATATTTTCATCTGAAAATCCTCTACCTTTAACTGTTGGTTATTTAGTCTCACAAAAGTGCAGTCCTCTTTTTTTGTGCCACACCATTCTGGCTGTCATGTCGATGTCTATCACTCTGTATTTCTAACTGGATGAATTATGGTCTTTACAACAGTAGTTATCACCAGGCTTTCATATTTTAACAACCTTTTTCCTACAGGGGGTCATAGGCACTATTACAGTCAATGGTCCATATCACACTAGCATTCCATACAACATTTATCAGTTCCCCTTCTCTGAATATTCAGAAAATGCTTTCTTTCTAATAAATCATACCTCTTACATATGATAGCATAAAGGCTTTTGTGAGTTGCAGACATCTTTGGTTGTACCGTCTATGTGTATTTGGATAGACTTGTCTTGGGTTTGATATTACAAATATTCTGGTGAAAACTGACTCCAAATCAGTATAATTTAATCGCAGTATACTCACACTGTGTTTCAAACCCATATCAGTGCAGATAGGCACCATGTTTAGAGATGAGCTAAATGATGAAGTAATAGAGGAGACAGTGGATGAAATGAGATCAGCAGTTTAAATCATGATCCTGTTCTTTTTCAAGTGGATTACATAATACAGCAGCAATGATTAGAGCTAATCCACGACCAGAAAGCATGGTTAATGCAAGAATCATTAAATAGATTGCCAGAGTTCACATCAAATGATGGTTTGGTTTCTGTAATTACATCTGTCATTTGTTATGGAACCATTCAGTGGAGACCAGAGTAAATAGTGGAGTAATCGTCACTGGCTTGGTCATCGCAGCTTTGCAGTGTTAGCTGATGCGCTGGTGGACGGGGAAAGTAGATAATCAGACATAAGCTCTGAATAAAATAGAGCAGGATTTAAATATCCTGAGCCAGAACAGTATGCAGGGTTCGCTGTAAAATGAAAGTTAATTCAACGGCACATGCTGAAAAACTCTGGAGGCTTGAAAGTTTTCTCCTCTTAAAGGCCATAATGTGCAAAAGGCAATCCAGCCTGAACCACTGAGAGAGCCGTAATGGTAACCAGCTGCTCCTGCAGAGATGCATGCCCCGTCAGAGGCATTGCAAAAAGAGGGAGGATGTCACCTCAGCCATTTTAGCACAGAGCGTATCTGGAGGGGGTCTTATCATCTCCATCATGATGAGTACCCCCTCTCACTCCTTTCATTCATCATATTCTTTAATAAGAGCTCTTCAATAAAACACTCATGTGTCTTTTCACATGTTCTCTATTCCTCTCTCGTTCCACTCCTTTTTATTCTGCATTCACCACCTCTCTTCAACTCTCTGCCCAAGTCTCTATGTGGCATATCTGATGCTTTATGCAACATCAGAGATGCTGCTGAAGAGTCTGAGAGGGTAACTAGGCATGAGGGCATCAAGCACGCAGCTTCGAGGCAGAGATGGGGGGGGGGGTCATCAGCGGAATATTGAGAAAACCTCCCTGACAAAAGGAATCAGACAGCAAATGGACCTTGCAATAGAGTGTGTTGAATCATTCAAAAGCTAAACAACATAGCTGACAGGTGAATAGTGGGCAAGTGAATTAGTGTGTATGTGACTTCAGAACTTTGTGCTTCATTTAACACAATGTTAGTCAGCTCAGGAAAATAACCCCAATTAATATAAAAGAGCCTTCCCATTTGCAGAACTTACAGGAGAGGTGGGTCATTGTTCTGTGTATTGTTACTTAGTCAGAGGATAAAGGCTTACAATTAATTTACATTTGAAAGCACTCCTTGTCCATCAGGAAATAAAGTGAAATATTGTGAATTTTTTTCTGTAAAGATAAGACAGGTTTTTATTAGTTTTATCATTATTTTTATATATAATATATTTGATATTATTTTATATATATTTATTAGTTTTTAAACTTGCTGCAATTCTGATGGATTTGAATAATTAACTAACATCCTTAGTAGGCCCCCATGTGAGGAGTGGAAGGTATGGAGGAGAGGGAGGATGGAGGAGGCTTTCAGATCACTTTGCTCCTTTCATCCTATCCATTTTGACCTGCCTCTCCAGTCTTCCCTCTTTTCTCATCCTGCCCCTTCCCATCGTCTTTCACCTGAGGTCTACTCATGCATGTTATCACTAAGCTGGCAGCAGTGGGAGGCTACAGAGGAATTCTTATGCCCCAAATGCTCCCCTGTTGCCATCCAACCCTCCAGCATTCCATCTCCATTTTTCCTGCCATCGCTCTACAGCTGTCCTCCTCTCTCACTACTGTTACCATTATACCATTATCCCTTCCCTGCATCAAATGTGTGTGCCATTAATGATCTCCTCTCCTCTCCTCTCCTCTCCTCTCCTGGTGGTCTGTAAAACTCTCTGATAAGCAGAGCGGACTTCAAATAGGTGTGACAGGTTGGCATTTCTCCCACCAGCGACTCCCTCAGCGGAACCAAAACACTGCGAGTAAATCCACATTCCTGCACCCTCACCTGGTGCTGGTGATCCATTATACGCCCCCCGCATCCCAGATATGTGTGTCAGTCAAGCAGTGATAATGCAATGACGATAATGAAAATGCTGTAATGCCATGCTCCCCACACAGGGATCCACAACATTGTAGGAGTGGACATGCAGTCTGGATAAATAGGATTGAGTGAGCACAAACAAACAAACCACGGTGTACAAATGAACAGAGAGGCTGCATATGTTTATGCTTGAGGATGGAGGACACCCCTTGCTCACAATTGTAGTTGACTGTTTTGATAGGCAGCATTACATGCATGTTATGTTCATGCATCTACATTCAACACAATACATGGCAAGGAAGAGTGGAATATAAATCTGAGCATGTGGTGCACAATGGCTGTCCTCTCAGCCAGCCACATCACTGGTTTCAAATTTACTTATCTATCTTATCTAAGATAATCACACAAAGTTTCCATCCACCTGCGTTATGCACATGAAATGCAGTGATCCACACACACTCAGTTACTCAATCTAAAGCACAATAAAAATTAAATAAATACAAACAAATGTAGTTACCTTGCAGCAGCTAGTGTTGCATGTGCATGATTTATCTGCATATTTATAAAGGCCTTCTTGCTGCCCTCAGATGAATGTGCTGGGGGTTATAAGCAATTCAGACACCAGCTGTATTAGTAAGAATCAAGCATAAATCTTTAGGTCAGTTCAGATCAGTTCAAACTGCCTTTTGGTTTAATTCTCAATTGCTCAAATTTGCATATAATTTTTAATTATATGCAAATTTTTAGTCTAAGTTTTAGTCTTTCCGAGATTGTTTTTTGTTTTTGTGTGTTCTTTTTATAATGTAAGCTCAGGAAACATTTTATAATTTTTATTTATTTATTTATTGTGTTGTCTTGTGTTTCTGATGTTTTGTCTGGTGCAACTGACAAGTTTCCCATCTGGGATAATAAAGTTGCTGAACTGAACTGATCTGAATTCTCCTACATGGCAAAATATAGGGGACTCTGTCACCCTTAGTGTTATTTGTCCCTGCAGCTAGTTTAGGTTACATCTGCACAGCTTTTCAGATCGTCACTTCTGACCTTTCTGCTGTGCTAAAAGCATAAAAAACCAGCAAACCAGAAACTACGTCTTGGTTGCTGAATAATTTACAAACACGTGGCTTTTCGGACCAATTTATAAAACACAACTCTAAGCCTTTATCTTTGTCAAACTACCATTCGCTCTTCTTAATATTTCTTTCTCACCTGCTTCTGCTAGAATTGGTGTGCAATCACGACTCTTGAAATGGAAACGAGGATAACAGATTACATGGAGGACAAAATATGCAGCACTTACTCTAAAAGTAGGGATGTTTGTCCCACTCTTCTCTCTCTCTTCCCTTTTTTCACCT
The DNA here is from genome assembly GCA_037577475.1 of Chaunax sp. Z400. NCBI lineage: Eukaryota > Metazoa > Chordata > Actinopteri > Lophiiformes > Chaunacidae > Chaunax > Chaunax sp. Z400. Next base: position 11,747,999 of record CM075192.1, read on the forward strand.
GCTTTTTACTCTTGCACTCCTTCTCTATTTGCAGCTCATGTGGGACAGTAAAAAAACGAACATCACGGAGGAGGGTTGTGGCATACTCGTGTATTTTTCGTGGATTCAAAGATTACCTAAGAGCACATCAGAGTTAACTAAACAAGACAGTGAGAAAATACCCAAGCATATTGTGTGCGTTCCTGCACAAACACACTCAAAGCCAAAACAGAAGCTGCAAATCTTATGATACATAATCTTGAGGGGACAGTGACGGCAAGAGTGGCGTGTATAGGCTCAGTAAACATGTAAAAATTGATGCAGAAATGATTTAAAAGCGAGTGCAGCCATGCTTGTAGAAAATTGAAAGCGGCTGAGAAAGTAAGAATAATAGAGAAGAAATATAGCCGAGGAGAGGGAGGTATGTAAGTGGAGGAGAGGAACAAGCTCCAGCATCCCAGTGAACAAGGTGAGGTCATCTTTGTGGGAGCCAGGGCTGTATTCCAATCACAACAATAAGGTCAACAGAGTAATCCCTGCCTGCTGAAATGTCACCGTCCCTCTGCTCTGACATGGCTCCCCATGCCCAGTCACAATAACCAGCTATCAATCATACACTAATTAGGAATGGATGAGACCTGTGCTGCATCAGCTACAAGGACATAACATCAAGCATGTGCACAAACGAGTTAAATATATTACTTTTAAACACATATATGCCCTATGTGACTTAGAGTGTCTGGCTTACATTGACTCTCCTTGGGATGGGAAGTGGGTAATCTGGCTGACAGGAAAAGGAAATGGGGCTGCAAGATAAAGATGAACCGCCTAATCATGACGCTCACATGGATGCACACAAAACAAAAAAAAATAGTGAGGAGGAACATCTCAGCATTTAATTTAGATCAGTGGTGATCCTGGGAGAGATTAGTGTGTAACTAAATAACTTACAGCAGTGAGAAGAAGTGTAAACTGCTGACCTCAGCTTGACACGCTTCATGGAAACTGAAGGTAGACTCAATGAAAAAACATTTTTTTTGGTTTTGTATGAGATACTTCATTACATGCATGCAAACATCCTTTAAGTCTATGTTGCCATAATAGTCACACGTGGTACTGACTTGTTGTTGTTGTTCACCATTCACACATTTTGACTTGTAAACACTAAGGCAACAACCAATAATTTGTACAAAACTCATTTCTCTGTGTGGTTAATGTGTGAATAAAGCTGTGTGAACCATAATTTGCCATTAATATGTAATATGAACAGGACCGCATGAAATCCTACAAAATTATGTGTTTTCACTGTTGTTCAGTATATATATATATATATATATATATATATATATATATATATATATATATATATATATATATATATATATATATATATGTATGTGTGTGTTGTAATAGTACCTAGATTCAACAGCATTGTCTAAGCAATAAAGACTGATACTGCAACACCACTGCAGATATGTCTGTGTGTGTGTGTGTGTGTGTGTGTGTGTGTGTGTGTGTGTGTGTATATGTGTGTGTATGAAGAACATGTGTGTGAAGAAACACATAAAGCAGTCCTTGTCAGAAAGACAATTACTGAAAGAAGGAATGACAGCAGGTTTTGGCACAAAACAGAGAAGAAACTGCCAGGAGAGGGGAAAGGGAGAGACAACACAAGAAGTCAAAAGAGGGGGAAAGAAAAATAGTTTTTGAAAGGAAAGCGTGAAAGGAAGTCAGTGTTAGGCTGTACGGACAGAAACATTTATGAACATGAGAAAAAGCTTTTTTAAAGCTAGGAGCAGAGTGACTCTTACATTGCATCGAGTCTATATTCATGACAGCATTACGATACTCCACATGAAAGCAGTCATAGGCTTTATTCAAATGGGTGATGCATTTTTATCATATAGAATGTGTTGAAATGTAAACCCAAATTCACACTGCATGTACTAGATATGGATGGTCACATTAGTGTGTACATTATTCCCAATACGGCTTCATCTGTTACCTCTGTTGTTCTGCATCACCTCATTTCAGTCAATTACTCTGAGCAGAGGCTACTAGTCTGCTGACTAAGACATGCATTGTCTATGCATCAGTAGAGGATCACAAACAACAACCTATTGCTCATAAAATGCAGCCAGGCTTTCAACTCTACATGCACACACATACAGACATACACACACACACAACACCTACCTACGCAGGAGGTGTTTTTTTTAATTCAATCATCAGCATGTCTATGCAATCTAAAGCAGCTTAGACAGCATAGAAAAAATGGGCTGTGAAATCTAGCCTCCATAACCGTGTGAAAGAAAAAGCGGAGGCAAAACTTATAATACCGAACACAATTATTCCACCTCTGCTGCTCTCAGACAAATGGATAGGTAGATTAGTCTCATGCTTGACTGGCTTTGTCTGGCAGCTCCATCCATTCCCCACGCACCATGCTGATGACAAGGCCAGGTTGATCTGCTACAGGGTCTCTAACTGTCATCACTACCCGCTCACCATAAACTGGAGATACAGGAATGCATAGATGGGCTTTAGTTGAATACAGTACATAGACGGCACAAAGGTCCAATGGAGATATAAGGGATGAATAGAAGGCTATTTAAAGGGATGGATGCAATGATCGATATAAGGATGGAAGGGAAGATGTGGGAATATCTACAGTATATGCAACAAAGATACAAAACACAAAGAGATAATGACAGACATCTTTATGTAACAACAGAATGCAGCGATCATTATTGGTGCTTTAGAGGTGTGAAGATATGATAACAGTAGGATTGGATAGGATTCACTGTCACTTTTATTTCCATTTAACACTCAAATAAGCTCTGAAACGTGTACGACTAAACTATAACACACTTCACATAGTGACTGACCTGCTGATTGGCAAGCTACTTTCTTATTCTTCACTCAAACCAAAAACATGTTGACTTATCAAAGCATAAAAAGCACAGGTGTAATCCATTTTCTTTAGATGCTCATCCTGAGTATGGGGCTGGAGCCTATCCCAGCTGACATTGGGCGAGAGGCGGGGAACACCCTGGACAGGTCGCAAGTTCATCACAGGGCCACACATTGAAAGACAAACAAACTTTGAAACTCCAATTCACCTATATTGCACAGTTTTGGGCTGTGACAGATGGAAGACAGAGAACCCGGAGGGAACCCACGCAGACAGAGGGAGAACATGCAAAAAGAAAAGTCCCAGGTGGATTTGAGCCCAGTACCTTCTTGCTGTATGGCGACAGTGCTTCCCACTACACCACAGAGTCACCCCACATGCAAACTAGTGCAACACTATAAGTTAGTCGATAAGTGTGGCCATTTGGAAATCCCGTACTTTCTCCTTAAGAACTTCTCCTTCGACACATTGTAGGGACATGTTCATTTCAAGCATACCCTCACGTTTAAAGACCCTGAAAAGCCAGGGTTTAAAATGTAAAGCTATGTGATTTATTGAAGGTAAATGCATTACTTGCATATACTTCCACACAGAGCATGAGGGATTAGTTAAGTTCTCTCGACCACCACCATCAAAACATCAAATGAGGGAGAAGCTTTAGGAACGATCAGTCCCTCTGGTGGAGTTCAGAGAGTTGTACAATTGTACAGTGAAGCTGGTCTGGAGGCCCATAGTGGCCAAACACTTTACTAAGATACGTTATATTATTTTTTTTCCTTCTATTTGTCACTCATGTTGACTATGAATGGTATCATCATAGTGATTTATTTCCCAGCTCTGGGACTGAGAAACAATGGTGATACATGACTACAGAAATGTGAGGATAGACACATGGATGTATGGAAATATAAATTTAGGTCGGCACTGAATTGAAGCAGAAGAAAGTGGTTGATAGCTGCAGAGAGGAGCTGGATGAGAATAGATGAGCACAATAAAAGCTGTGGGGGAAAGAATCACAATGAGCCACATGGCCTAAAAACTATGCAATTCATATACATATATGTCATTGCTCTCTCTCAGTCTCTCTCGCTCTCTCTCGTTTTTGTGAGTATGTCTGCCCTTTCCCAGTGCAGACAGGTGTAGCTGCAGCCCAAAAGAGTGTATACTACTTCAATGTCTTGTCTCCTTGCTAAGAATAGTCAGCTGTGCATATGAAGCAGCAACTCACCAAGATAGCTCACACATACTGGGTTACCTAAGCTCACACGGCAGGATTTCACAGCTATGCTGATATGCAAACAGCATTTCTGTGTACATGCATTCTGTTTGCACACAGATACATGTGTGCATGCATATCACACGCCCCATCCTGAACTCTATTTTGGCCACAGCCACATCTCTTCTCATCTACCATTTTGCACCTCAGGCCTATTTGTATCTCTCCTCCTGCTCCCTCCTGCAGCACCCTCGCCCCCCAGGGAACAACACGCCGCTGTGTTGTCAGGCTGCAGAGCCCTCGGAGATGGGAGGGATGACAATGTATGTCCCCCCTGGGGCTCTGTAGGGGACAGGGAAGAAAAGAAAGAGACAAGAGAGTGCAGCAGTGTGAGGAGTTATAGTTTGTGATGTGATTTAACCGTACAAAGTAACACTATTTGTGAGTGAGGACAGAAAAGGAAAGTCCTACACCCCTGCCAATATTTTCTTATACCTAGAGTGATATATTCTCTGCCTGTCTCTGGTGGATATGAAGGACATACAAGTGACATCGTTCACTTTGATGCATCTCTACTACAATTCCCTGATGAGACAAGGGACAATGAAATTTTATAGTGTCAGAAGAAAAGGGTTTTTGTTAAGCGTGCTGTCATAGGCCATATTCTACGGGGCCTAAAGCCTCAGTGAAATGCCCTGTCAGGACAGGGAGGCAGAATGCAACACTTCAGACAAAACCTGCAATCAGAATACAACTGAAACAAAGGCATCAGGCTGATTAAATCACAGAAGTATTCATGATTTTTGTAGGAAAATACAATCATTCCGCATTGTGTATTTAGGGTAAAGGTCGCAAATGTCAACTCATACTTGACATTACTGGTATTTCCATACTAGAGCAGGACAGCATTTCTTTGAATAGTGAGATTATTGTGCATCATCAAATAAATCACATAACACATAATCTCCCCCTTCACAAATTCTACTGATTGAAGAGGCAGTAAGTGCCTCAAGCCTCGATACTGACTGGCCTCTCTCTGAGGTCCATCTGTGTAACCATAGTGATCGAGCAGTCCCCTTCTCCGTGCGTTAATCTAGTCTTCCAATGTGTGTGTGTCTATGTGCAACAGCACACAGATAGCTGATACATTCAAATAAGAGCATAGTCATTTCCTTGACACTGCAGCTGGCAAACAGCTACTGTCACTATCTGCTGGAGGACTACTTTAGGAAAAGGTGGTGTGTGTGTTGGTCTGTGCTGGTTTTGGTTTGTGCCACTATGGGCAGATGTGAATCACTTGTCAGGTGTGTGTGTGTGTGTTTGGAGGGCAGCTGAGTAATGTGTCATACATAAGCAGATATACACATACACTCATATCCAAGTTTAGTGCAGGTTGATTTAGGCATATGTGAGGTTTATAATGCAACTGTTGTTCTCAGTCAGTCCCTAAAGTGTGTGTCCCTTTGGACAAACGTGTGAAATAATTCTTGTTATTTCTTGGGGAGCTCCTCCACAAAATCATAGGTGGCAAAACAGATTCAGACGAGGAGTGTATGTATCTGTGTGCTCTAAATCTCCACTCTCTCTGCCAACAAAACAAGGCTCTAATACCAGTCTTGTGTTACTCCAGACTGGCTCTCCTCCGCAGCATATCTGATCAACCAATGCTGTCAATCTGCGCCTACATCATAGGACAAAATGAAAGGGTGGAAAAGAGAGGGGAAGGCCCACAGAGTGTGTGAATCACGTTTAAATGAACAGGTCCATCTCCGCTTCTTTGTCCTTTAACTCTGAAGATGAGTTGAGAACCCATCTCCATCTGCAGAGCCATCAGCTATAGAGAAGCAAAGGCTTTCAACAAGGAGCACAATGAGCACAGGCTACCTCTGTTCCTGCTTATACCTGCTTTATTCAATGAACTCAATAACCAACTCCACCTCTCCTCTTTCTTTCTCCTTCACTCCATTAGCAGCTCTTATTGAACACGTTGTCTAGGTTTGTGCTTTCAAACATCATACAGCCCCCTCTCTCCCTGCATCCAACCTAGAGGTCTGTAAGTGGGAAATGATGGACAGGCCTGCCATACTCAGGGTACTACGCCATCAGATTGGCAAGCCAGTGATGTCAGTGCTGTCAGACAGAGCCCGTTGTGCTCAACCTTCCTCATTTACATCCAATTACACGTGCTCATGAGTGTCTGTGCATGCACATGCTCAAATGTGCGTGTAGACTGGTATAGTGCACAACGTACCAAACAACAACCTGTGATTCTCTCTCTTACACAAACAAAGCATACAGCATAATATGTCCCTACATTTCTTTGACAGGTTGTCGAAGTAACAAATAAAAACTTTGCATGGCAGATGAATTCAGTCAAAGTCCAATAAGAGATTCAGAGGACGAGATGAGCTCAGGAGGGGGTCAGAGAGAGGAGAGAAAAACCAAGACAATAAAAAGGAAAGGCAAAGAAAAAGAATAAGAATAAAAAAGAGAAAAGTGAGAATACAATATATTTATCATCCATATTGCGAAAGCTGACATATAGCACTGGAACTGCTTGGCAGATCAGTCATCCTTGGACCACAGGGATGAGACCTGAGTGGTGTAAGGACCTGCGAGGTGGCCAGCAAACTGCCTGACATATCAATCAACTGAGTCCTATGGGACACAAAGCACACAGGGAGACACAGGTGACTGAGAAACATGGACTGGCAGGTTCAATACACATGGAGAGATCTCCAAAAACCACCTGACCCAGGTGTCGAGCAGGGAACATAAAGCTGACCTTTACAACTTAAAGCGAAGCTGAAACATTTCTTGTACAAACTGACAAACAGAGACAGAAAATGGAACCAGCTATAGGGAAAAACACCTGACAGATATCCATCTAGATTTTATGAAACACACAGAAACACGCATATGAATGCTAACAAAAGCAAGTTGGTGAACAGAAGCGTACTTGTTGACAAAAACACAACAACAATTATCTCCCCAATCATACTCCCATGACATGTAAGGGATTTGATATGGTCGTGCATTTATGACAGTGAACAAAGAGAATGAATAAAGACAGGAGACCAGACATAAAGAAAGGATGTACGTACATATAATCTGGATATATGAATATGGATTGTATTAGCAGATGAGCTGGCTGCGGGGTTGCGGGGGTAGGATGATAAGAAGCATACTTAAATAACTGAATATGAATTTGCATATAAATCCAGACCAATATATATGTGTGTCTGTCCAAATCAGACAAGAAGAGCATCTGTTAAAGAGATAAAACATGTTACAATTTCTCTGGTCTTCCCTCAGTTTCTCTTTCATTTCTTTCATGGGTCACAGACCTGAACTGGTCGATCAGTTGGGAGTTGTGGGATTTTCCCACAGTAACAGGATTATTACTTGAACGGTTCTGAAGAAATATGAGAGATAAATAAACTCAATGAAAGACCAAGATGCTTTATCAGATTCTCAGGCGCACCTGTTGAAATGATCTTGTTCATACAAGCCAACAGCCTCATCGCTTTATTTGCCCTTTCCCTTTTTTAATGTGGAAAATGGAGGGAGGGAGAGTGAGAGGGATTACAGCTCAATAACAGACATTATGGCTTCCCATCTCCAGCCCACACAGGGATTAACTCAGTAGATAGAACCCCCCACAATACTATTGTAGCCTAATAAAATAGCCATCAAATAGAGACGCATTTAGGAACAATGACTGCCAATAAATAAATAGAGAATACGCTCACCAAACTGGAAAATGAAAGCCATGCATCACAGTGATGGAGTGTACAGTAATCCATCAGTTGACTGAATGGAGCTCAGCAGGAGCAAAGCATCCTCTTTGCAGTGAGACACCTCTTACTGAGGAGGACCATTTTTGGGTTCTTAGTGGAAAATGAAATTGTGTAAACAGATGGGACTAAAACATAATAAACTACCTTTAACGTTGTAAAACATTCTAATGGGGTTGTAACTAGTGGTTGTTTTCATTGTCATTAATATTTTGATTAATCAGTTAAAATGTGTTCATAATATATAGAATACCATAGAGTGATGTTTAATATCAGTAACAAGGTTAAGTTTTGAATCTGCAAAACCAGTCTTTAACCTCTTAATTGGGGCTGAATACACTCAGACCACATTAATCATGCGTTTTTATATGTTTAATTGGAAATATCCTCAAAGGTTGTAAACAGAAGGAGAGAAATAATCAAATATGAGTAAAGCATCTTTTATTTGTCTGTATTATGTATGTCAGGCATTTCTCTGTGGTCATTTTATATTCATTAGATTTGTGCTACACCATGACATGTATCTATCCGGAAATGAAATAACCTTTATAACCATAAACTTTATGACTTTAGGACCTTCAATTTGTTAAACGATATTTTGCACACTCGCTGAACCCTAAAGATATTTTGTCTAGAATGACATAACAAACAAACAATCAGCAAATCCTTTAAGAGCTTCCTACTACTTGGCATTTTTGTTTAATTAATGGCTCAAATGATAAATCGGCATAAACATTTTTTGATTTATAGATCAATTAATAAGCAGTTATTGTGCATTCTCAACATAAAAGAAAGTCCTCTTATCTTCGTGATGCAGGATTGCATCGGGAAGGGAAGTAGGGGGAGACTCAAAGTTGTTGGAAAGTGAGGGGTAGAAGGGGAGAGAAAGAGAGGGGGACAATGATGAGTGTGGTTCAGCTGTGTTAATAGTTCTGCACTGGCTGGCCATCTCTCCTCACCGTGTCAATGCTCAATGATTTATGGGCTATTTAGAGATAGCTGGGCTACTGAATGTACACAATCCCTCTCATGCAGCTGAGAGAGAGAGAAAGGCTCAAGGTATGGGGAGGAAGATAGCCTAGGTGTGGATCATTCCTCACACAACCCCTGAGAGTATAAAGAGAAAACAGGGAATTCAGAGGTTGGGAAGGAGGGCAGGCAGGATGGGAGAAGTGACCTGAAGATGAAGATGAAGGAGAATTGGGGAGTGTGAGTGGTGCTGAATGTGAGGAGGTGAAAAATGCGGGAGCAGATAAGACAGAGGGCTGGATAAGAGAAAAACGTGAAGGACGGGAGGACAGAGGGAGTAAGGGAAGGAATGAAGAAGAGCAAGGAAAGGGAGATGAACAAAAGGATAAGAGGAGGGCAGCACTTTGATCTTGACCACAGAGCATTGGTATTCAAACAAAATCTCTGGCTCCCCCTCCTCCTGTCCATCCTGTCATCCTTCCCTTTCAGCTTATATCCATCCTGCTCTAAACTTACTGATAGGGCCACAAAAACACAACCTTCTTCTTATTTCTCTCTCTTTTTGAAGCTAAACACATGTCTAAAGTAAGGTCTTCTTGGCATTTGTGCAATTATTTATCATTTATTGTAAATATTATATGTTGCCATTAAAATTTTGCATCATTTTTTAAAGTTCATTTCTGGTATTTTGCAGTAAAATGTGTATTGACATGTGTTTCCATAAATAGTTTAGTGAGAATGTACTCAAGGTTAAATGACAGAATGACTAGTGATCATGCACCAGCATTATGGCATTAATAGGTGACTTTGTCCCTTGTGATGTGTGCGTGACTTATATGGTGACAGAGAGGCTCCCTATCTGGACATGGACCACCTCAGTTGCTCTTTATGTTTTGTATTTTGGGGCTATCTGGTGGAGGAGTGGTGGAGGAGACATTTGACATCCATGTGCAGCACGACATGAAAGCTTTGTCTTCCCAAAAAGAAGAAGCAGGTCTGTTTTTGCAGATTTCCTGTTTTCATACCAACTTCCCCTCCTCAGCCAGGAGTGAAAACCTTTTTATAATTTTTTTCTTTGAAATTTTTTGTTCTAAATTTATCAAATTTACATGGTGACATAAATGTGCACAACTCATGTAACTTATGTTATTTACATAACATAACACAGGATTTGAGGCCTGCTCTTCCCAAGGGACGGTCTTTACAGGCACCTCCAGAAATGATGCTATAGACATAACCAGTGCATCATATTTAGGGCCTCTAAATCAGGCTGCTGTATTTGTAGCCCTATTTACATGTTGGGAGTGAGAATGGGTCGGACTATATGATCCACACAAAATCATTCTGGTGACTGAATCCTCTATTTGTCTGCCTTACCTGTCTCTCCCTCTCTCCATATTTCCCTTTATCTGTGTGTCACCTCCTCTAAAGTACCTGGGCTTTATGTAGAGTATGTTGAGCCTGACAATCACACGAACAATTTCAGTTGACATTGTTTTTGCCACAGTTGTCTTTCATCCTCCATTTCCCTTTGACAACACACTTTTCATTCAAGCTCCAGCTCACCTAAACACACCTTCAACTCTTGTCACATCTTGGAACAACAAAACTTCGTCAGCAGCGCCATCTTATACCCACAAGCTTCGTTTCGAACAAAGGACATGTTTTATGTTGTCCATTAAATTATGTGGATTCTAACGAATTCATCTTGAAAGGAGAAGCTTCAATGCACAATTGCTATATTTCATGTACTTCAAGGCAGGACTAAATTGTCTTTTATTTCAATTAAACAATCATTTTCAGCCCTCTCCGACTCTTCATCATCCGGCCCGGCTGCTCACAGTCAGTCCATCAAACGTGCAGCATAAAGAGGCTTTCTGACTGTTCTCCAGGTAAGAGTTTGACAAAAACAACATGAAAAAAGCTCCAGAATCAACAAAAAAACACACTGACCACAACAACAGGAAGAGAAGATTTCCTTTTTCATGGTCGTCTGGATGATTTCTGACAGCTGCCACCTCTGGCTCTCCCTTAGCTGCCAGATTCCCAACAAAGAGCCAAGCAGCAATAGCACATAATGAGGAAGCTAACACTAACCTGGGTCTAACCCTACATGGGAGCTGCCAAAGCGGGACACCTGTCACTTATGTATGTGTGTGTCTGTGTGTGCAGGTTAGTATGAGATTGTAAAAGGTATTTAAGACCCCATGGCTCACAAAATATCCAGCTCCTTAGTCAGTCACACAGTGCTTGCTACAGCATTCACATATATGTGTACTCATGCACACACCAGACAGATAAAGGGGGTTTATTTTTCTTATTAGAACCAATTAAAGTGTGGGATCAGCATCACTGAACACATGTATGTAAGAGGATTATCGTAAACATTTTTATTTTTACTCTTATTCATACACTGTGTAAGATTCAGGGTGGACAGAAGATGCCAGAAACATGAGGGACGTTTATCTACAAAGCATTTACACTGTAGCCAACTGGACCTCTGGACTGTGAGATAAGATGCAGTCTCCTGCACACACTCTTTGACGCTCGGTGCTATTGAGTTGATCAAACCAATCAAATAAATAACTGCTTTTTAATAATTTTTCTCTACTCCTGGTAACCTGATACTCAGACTGAGCTGACATCAACTTTTTAGCCATTTTCTGTTTGGGTTGGGTTTTAATTTCTGCTAATCTGAAGGCATATTGGTTAGTGGTGGCATAGTGGTTAGTGCTGTTGCCTCACAGCAAGAAGGTCCTGGGTTCAAGTCCACCTGAGGACTTTTCTGTGTGAAGTTTGCATGTTCTCTCCTTCTCTGTATCGGGTCCACCGGCTTCCTCCCACCAACAAAAACATGCAATAGTTCAGTTTACAGCACTGATCACTGCGTTGACTTCTTTCATGCCTTGAACCATATTTGTACTGATCTGGTTTCTATGGCTCCGGGACTTTAAACCCAAATAGAAAGGATGCTGATTGGCTTGGTCCAAAAATGTGGAGTGAAAAGGGAAAATGTGAACAATCTGTCAAACTTGTAATTGATTGAATGAAGCTCTTGGTTTACAGGTACTACAGTGTATGGGAATTGTTACTCAGCAGCTGTAGAAGGGTGAGATGCATGGAGACCTTGGTTTCACATAAATAGAAACTGTATAGTACAATGTATTGATGTATTTTCCCGATAGAATAAGACTTCACACATATTATACGCCAGTGGGCCTGTATGTGCGCTTATGTTTTGTGTTAACCGAGATCGATGGAGTTGGAGGCCAGGGGGTTGCACAGTTGTGTGGGTGTAAAGCCAGCAGCCCTCTGTCAGCCTGTCAGTAAACTGAGGCATGCCAGCAGCTGTGTGTGTCACCTTGTCTGTGAGCGTGTGTGTGTGCGTGTGTAGCATCGGCAAGTGTATATTTGTGTGCAAGTGTAGTGTATGAGTGCTGGTGTGTGTTTGACACGGGGACAGCCTGGTTCACTGCCAACAGCTCAGCATGAGCCAAGCCTCCTCTAGATGTGACACCTGCAGGACGCCCTGGGGACAGCCCTGACGCATGGCCACAAGCAAGTGTGTGTGCGTGCGTGTGAGAGGGCATGTTTGCGTTTGCATGTGCCATTTGTGGAACGACAAATCTATCACACGTGTACAGCTTCACAGTGTGAATTGAATGTTTAAGCAGACATCTGTGTGCGTGCATGCATGCATAGCAGCGATGAGCAGGTTGGATCCCAAAGAACTGAGAAGTTTCTTTGGTGTGGGACTGAGAAAGAGAGGGAGGGGGAGAGAGAGGGAAGCCCTGGGCACTTTAACTGCTGCTTCACAGATAAGTGAGCCTAAATCTGAAGCCTTTAATGCTTTCATCTGTCCATCCCTCTCCCAAACACACACACACACACACATACACTGGTGTCTAAACTTCTATATAAAGCTCAGCCTGCATTCCTCATAAATATCTTTACTTCTTGAGTTTCCTTCAAATCTCATCAAACCTTTTCTAACCTCATACCTTAATTTCACTCCTATTTAACACATCGAGTAATCTAGTCTTGCCTATATCAGTCAATATTTGCCGTCCCCATTGATATTTCTCCATTTTACTGCTCTCTCTTTCTTCTCTCATGTTTTTTGTTTTGTTTTTTTGCTTCTCTTGTCTCAAAGCTCGGCTGTTGTTTTCAGTCGCCGTGCTAATCTGTTAGCAGCAGACATCGCTGCACAGACACATTGGCGCACAAGCTCACATATTCACATTGAGACGCACAAGCATCCAGACACATATGCACAAAATCACACATGCGCATGCACACACACACACACACACAAAGAGTGCAGCAGTCCCAGACATGGGGGTTTTAACAGCGGTTAATCCTATAAAAGTGTTTCTGTCTTCCACAGGGCATTGGGTCCAGTGCCATCCTTCCAGATAAGTGTGTATTCACTTCCTATCTGCTCCTTTCCTATACTCACAAACAACACAATATCACACTAAATACGAGACAGTCTGAGGTCTGACAAGGACAACAGACAAAATTAATTACAGAAATAACTGTTTAAGATCAGAGTCATCTGAAAATGACAAATCCCTTCGACCTCCCACAAAAAATATACAAAGTCAACAGTATATGACATATCCTCCATTCCTTTAGTGAGTCTAGAATTTTGGATATATCTTATGGAGAACATGACCAACCTTCAGAGTCACTTTAAAATCATCTTTCCATGGAAAAAGTCAAAAAAATATAATTTGTAGAAAAATCTAAATATTAAAAGGTACAACTGCTTATCATGTTTAATATGTGTGTGATGTTTGGTGAGGAAGGTAGAATGTTGTTTGAAAAATAAAATTACATTTCCATGGAAAGTACAAAATGTCAAAAAAAACACGACTTCTTATCACGGTGAATATATGAATGTGTGAAGTTTGGTGAAGGTAAAATGCATAGTTTGTGAGATATGCTCTGGACGGCCATACGTTCTAAATCCCTCCGTCATTTCTAAGTCGCAGGGGTTTAAAAGCACGAATATTAAATGCAGTTCAGCATATGAATAAGAGGCATTGTGAAGAGTGCTGTTGCGTTGGGAGCAGATGTGATGATACGGTGTGGTAACAAATAGGGAACAACAATGTGACACTGTGGTTGATGGGACTGTAAGAAACCTGATGAAAACCTTGTGCCTACAGTGAAGATGAGGGGCTTCAAGTAGCTCTTGACAAGCCTCAGAGAAAGAGGAGAGGAGAACAGAAAACTGAAGAGAGATAAATATGTGTTTTTTTGGGTTTTGGCCATGCAGACAAACTGGCTTGGCATAAAATAAACAGCACATGAAAAGAAGAAATGAATGAACAAATGAATCCACGTGCACCTCCACCAGCCTTTTCTCCTTCACCTCGGTCTGTCTGTCTGTAGTTACAGCTCTTCACATCCTCTCCACCTTGAACTCTTGAGCATCTCAGCGGCCTCTCTTGCCATCAGTGCTTCTGTCACATCTTTTTCCATTCCATATGTTAATATGTTTCTCTCTATTTCATTATCACCATCACAGAGTTTCTCTCTCTCGCTCTGGCACCCCACTCCTTCATTTGTTGTCAGCGTGTGAATCTCAGATGAACTGGCAACTGAAGGAGGGGAAGCGCATGGACCTAATACAGAGAAGACGGATGAAGGACAGGTGAAACTTGTTGGCATAAAAACGGCAAGAAGAAAACAAAGACAGGAAGTGACAAACAAAACATGACACGTGAGAGAAATTCCTAAACAAAACAGGAAGTGACTAAACTAAAACCTAGTAGCATGACATTCTGTTTGCTGGAGAGTCAAGTGCTGTGATGAGTGTCTTCTTTCGTCTTCATTAGAGGGTGGACAATGATTGATGCAGGGAGGAGGTGAGAGCTTGCAGACTGGGAGGCTGTGTGCTCATACAAATACCTGAATGTGAGCCAGATCTGCTGCGTCTGTGGGTTTGCAATACTTCAATGGAAATGCGTGCCTCACTACATCTGACAGAGACGGCCACTTTGCCAGGACCATGATGTGAGGAACAGTTGGCAGTGCTCAACTGGCAAACACACATGTGAGTGAGTGTGTGCATAAGTAAACAGCAGTGCCTGTAGAGGGAGAATAGCTTTGTCTCGCCCCCATAGAGGTTTTGGGTGGTAACTTGAGGAGGAAGTGCCACATCCATCCCTCAGTGAGAGATACTTAACATGACTATAACTCTGCTGTGAGAGGGAGTGAAAGGGTTTCCACCGAGACAGGAAACGTGTGAAGGGATCCCAAAATCAGTGTGACATTTCACATTCTCATCACACATATGAATGCATGCACATTTTGGATGAGCCAATCAGCATCAGGCCTCTCGGGGAGAAGAGGTGCAAATTGGATGTCATTATTTTTAGCTCTGATGAAGAGGAGAAAGTGGAGGGAATAAGGGTACATGTCAAAAAACCAAAGACCTCAGTACAGAATGCTGAATACTGTAAATTTAATAAAAAGTAAGCTGACATTAAAGATACTAAACAGTTTTGATTAAAGCCAAACTGACACTGGATTTGGATAGAAAAATAATAAAGTCAATAACAGTATAACAGCTAATATTATTTTAATCGTATTGTAATCATAATTTTTTTTTAATTGTGAAATTGTGATAACAAATCAAATGACAAACATATATACCAAACAACAGACAAACATAGTGTAAGGAGTGTGACATGTGAAGCAGTGACAGATAGTAATAATAAACAGTGCTAAATGAGCACAAATACATGATTTAACATAAATAGCAATATAGTATAATATATAATATAAAAATAGGATAGAAGGTTCAGGACATATTCTCATTTGATATATAAAAATATATGATGATACTATTATAGATAATATTGATAATTATAATAGAATTATATATTATCATATTCTACATATATTGTTTATAAGATTTTTTTCTGTCAGACTACTCTAAACTCATTTTATGGTATTTCTGATCAAATATATTTTATACAGTAACTTTTACTCAAATGTGATGTAATACTAGGATTACAATATATTTTGCAAGGTACAATTTGAATAATTTTAAAGACAATAAAAAAGCACAAGACACAAAAGTATATCACACTTTAGTTAAAATAATCAAGTTAAAATATCAAAGTAAATCTACATAACATGCTGTTGATAAAAGATTAATTGTTAGAGTTTGCTAATTTGCTCTTTCTATTTCAAAGCTTACACATCGATGTGAGTGGGCCTACCTGTGATTTTTGAATATTGTCTGACAATTTTATACTGCAGTTCTAATATAAGCAGGGGTTAAAGTGGCCAGAGTGCTTAAAAAATCTTTTTAGAAGCTTCACACTCAGTAAAATCAAGCAGGGGAAGTACGGCTTAATACACAATGTTATTCTAGTCGGTTGATTGTGTGAGGTCTTATGTTGTAATGGTTATGAAGGTCAACCCTCACACAGATGAACTGAGTTCCAAACTCTTTTGCTTGTACTTTATACTTTGTACTTGTATTTAATAATGTAATGGATTTTTGCTACTTTTAGGATTTAGAGTTATAGTTAAGAGTATTATAACTCATTAAATGACATATTTTCTGTGGTGCCAGTCTGGCTCTCGTCACTACTGAATGAACAAATTATGCATTTGACCCTGAAAGACACAAACATCTTTACGTTAGCTTTCCATCTGTTTGAGCATTCGATATCAGAGGAAGCCCTAATGAACAATGCCTGAACTCAGTGGCAACCAGACGAAAACAGGAAGATAAGTAAACATAAAGAGACTATTTTGCTGCTATCATGTGGGTAAAAAGGATGTTTGTTAAGCATTGAAAAAGAGAAGGAGTGGTGAAAGACTGAGAAAGAGAGAGAGTCAGAGTAGGAAGTGAGGTTGGAGTCTTGCATCAATCACAGAGATGAGAGGATGGGGGAGGCATGAAAGTTCATAGGAGTCAGGTCCTGGGTGGCCTGGTGTCAGGGATTAACTGTAGTAGAAAAGGCTGAAAGGTCAATCTCGATTGACACCACGGCCTTAGAGATGGAAGGTCCTAGTTTAAGATGCCCATAATGCAAAACTGTGCTCCAAATCTATAGAATAAGCTGCAAATTGATTTGTTTTCTAACCTTAAATAAGACCCTTTTAAATCAAAGTGATTATGTAATCCTAACCTAAACACTGAAACGAATGCTAATGCAGAACTTTACTTCATCTCCCCCTGAACCTAATCCTTAATCCTTTCACAGAATTTCCCAGAATTAAAATTGTGACAGAATAGAAAGCTTTTTTTTTCACACTGTTGCACCTGCAGTACTATCAGTGCAGAAAAAGGAAGGCAGTCATGTATTATCAGGAATCTTCATGTTTGCATGTTGATGGCAAACCATTGGATCAACATTTTTGCTGGTGTATCCACATTCTTCTGCCTTCTGTTTCCCCATAAACAGAAGGCATGGCATTTTATCTTTCTCTGGAAGTGATAAGTCTGTCCAATGCAGTCATGACCTCTGGCCTACAGATTATAGCCTTCACAGCACAGAAAACAGCTTCTTTTTTTTTAACAGTGACTAAATTTATATATTGTAACACACTCTGCATAATGCAAATAAAGTGTAAGCATATAGCATTGGAATTCAAGTACATAAAGCTGTTTTACCACTCACCAGCTTGTCTGTGCATGGTAAATTACGCTAAAATGCACAATAAAATATAGTGTGTGTGTGTGTGTGTGTTTGTGTGTACACTCGTACACAAAAGCGAAGTGGTGTGTGAATTGCAGCTCATTTGAAGGTGAAAAAAGTGACTGAAACCCCTCAGCCCCTGCAATCCATCACTCCAACAGATCAATGATGTGCAGCTCAACCCAGCCAGCACTGCAGTAATGAGAGGTGTGGTAAGTGAGTTGTGTGTGTGTGTGTGTGTGTGTGTGTGTGTGTATATATATAGATATATATATATATTTCTTTGATCTGCAGGTAGAGAGTTATAAAATAGAGAGCATCTAAATGAGAATGTGAGTGCAAAGAGAAGACTAAATGAATTAGGTTACAGTGTGATATGACCTCCATATCAGAGCTGCAGCATGTGACACACGGATGGTTGTTTATTAAAAAATGGTCATGATGATCCTGCGGCAGATTCTCTTCTAACAAGGTCTAGTGATAAACAGCCATATGAGGCATATGGGGAAAGCATATCTATCCATTTCTTGCTCTTTTTCATGCACTCTGACACACTTTCACAGTGGAATAGAGAAAGTGGGGACCTTTAAACTGACATCAGAATCTAAATAGAGTTTCCTCTCTTTCTCACCTGGAAGCAAACAGGAAGTGTTATGTGTTCCTTTAAACTGAGTGTAACTTTTGCCTAATCCCATTTGCATGTTCACATGTAGGGGCAGGATGTCCTGATTCTATTTGAGACAGAGGGGAAGGGTGAAGTGCTATATGGCCCACCAAACTAAGGTTTTTTTCAGAGGCAGAGATATCAGCTAAAATGCCTTGCGAATCATCGGCAAACTCGTCACATCTGTTATAACTTCGTCTACGACTACTGAAGACGCATCAAGGTCTTTGAGGGTTGTTCCATTTCATAGGGGAATATTTCAACCATTACGCCTTGAAACAGGGGCGAGGCAAGGGCAAGGGGTAGGGGGTAGGGGTGAAAATAAGAAATTGGATTGTTTCTTTTTCTCGTGAGAAAAAGACAGAGACGAAGGATTGTTTGAGAGAGAGCCCAGTACAAAAACAGAATACACAGATTCGAAGTTTTTTCGAATCTGATTCGAAGAGCAAAAATTGCTCCAGGCCTCCTGAAAATGACTGAACTCATCCACTGTTGTGAATTACATGGTCTAAACCTCAGTATTAAAAAATACATTGCAGAGGACACAAATCAGTGGGTACATATATGCAGACACACACCCAAACACATTGGCGAAGTGAAGGAGTGTGTGCAGCTGATTAGTCGGAGGAAGCTACAAACTAGAGGTGAACCAATGCACACTGTAAAGATACAGCAATGACAATGGCTCAAATGGCTGCATGTTAGTGAGAAGGGTTTGAGGTTTCAAAGAAACCCAACTCAGCATCTCTCTGGAGCATTTTAGTAACTTTTGGCTCAGTGTTTTGGTTTCACATCCAGCCTCAGTGCTCCCATCAGCCTGTTTTCAGCCGAAAACCTCTGATAAACCCTCCCCGTAAGTTTTCACAGAGCTCGTGAACACAGCAAAACATTTATCAGCTTAATAGACACATATTTCCTGAAGGGACTGGTGAAGACGAGACCTTCAAAACATAGTTATATTTTCCTGACAAGCAGCCCTTTGTAATTGTGTGAAAAATGGCTTTTCTCTATCTGAAATAAAGGCAAGAGTAGCATACTACTGCAGGGATGCTGCAAAAACTGGGAAGAGGTCTGGGTGAGTGATTAGACACACTAAGCATGTGACTCCTGTCTTCTACACACTCAGTGTTAGTTTTGCTTATAAATTGGCATATTATGCTCATTTTCTGGTTCATATTTTCCTTTAACAAGGCTACTAGAAAATTGAGAAATTTTGCTCTGCCCTCCTTAAGACCCCTCTCCAGAAAAACCCATTCTGCTCGGATTAGTTCAGCAACACAACCTGAGCCAGCACTGTTCATTGTGTCACGATTTTCAGCCAAATGCATCATGTCGTAGTTTCAACAGCTGAGAAGAGAATACATAGCTGTCCACGGAAACCCTTCGAAACCCTTTGAATTATGTCCAGAATGTGTGATCACTTATAGTTAAAAACATAACTGTTTTCTTTGCTCACATAGGTTTTACAGGAATATTCAGATTTCCACCTATGAGTCTTGTTTGGATCAAAGGAGCCATGAGTCAGTGGTAATATGCAGTCCAGACAGAACATGTTTCCATAGCCTAACTTTCTCCTCATTTCCGAAGGGTTTCTTGGCATTCTATCTCTGTATGAGACACCTAATATCGATCTGGCTCTGACACATCACAGATGACTCACAGACGGGGGGGAGAGAGAGAGGGAATTCATGCTTGTGTGTGAGAGAGTGATGGAAAAAGATGTGAGTCTTTAAAGTAATCCCTGCAATCCAAAGATGTCCCTCCAAGGGGAGTGAGCCGGGATGATTTCTCTTCATCGTCTTCTGTCATGACACAGTGTGAAATATGTTGTTCTAGCAGATGAAGCCATGCAGAATTACAAGTATCCTTGGGACTGGTTAACACATGTATGCTTTCATTTTCTAGAGCCTAACTGCTGTGTCACCATCTTTTATCTGCATAACTTCACTCTGTTTCTGCTTAGAACGATGGGCTCTTCCTCCCTCGTGGTTTTTCTTTTCTTGGTTCTTTCGCTGATGCCTTTGTGTCACTGATCGCCTCCTCTTCTTCACCTCTTGGTGTCTCTGTCTGTGGCAGGAAGGAAATAACTGGCTGTGGTGCACAGATCAGGTCCATGCTTGTCTTGCTCTGTGATTATGACCAGCGGCATGGTTGAAAGCTGCACTTCAACGTGTGTCATTACACCGTGGGGAGCAAGGGAGCAACGGTGAGAAAGAAGAGAGGTAAAAAGATTCTTCTCTCAGAGAGCGACTGCCAACATGAAAACTCATGACTGACTGTTTTTGATGATCCACTTGTTTTTTCATTTATTATGAAAATATGTATACCATACAAATATCTATTATCGGTAAGACAGAGTGTGAAGGAAATGTTCATCTCATTGTGCAGTGACCCAGGTTTGACTTCAACTCCCAAAAGATGGAAGAGGCGATAAATTGGGAACTTCCTGTTCAAGGACAGGAACTGATAAGATTAGCTTGAATGGTCTCATTATATCTCTGAATAGTTACTGTCTACACTCTCCTCCTCCACTGGTCAGTTCATATAAAATAACTGTATTGCTTTGGCTCTCTCCTGATTGTTCAGCTAAATCACTTGACTGTGCCATTTTGCAAAGTGGGAAATTAAACTAAAAGAAAGACCTCTGCTGTCTACCATGGTGCACTGAGATTTATCACAAACTTTAAAGCCCTTACTCACCATTGCTTGCCTAAATGCCAGATGTCATTTGTCCACCCGCAGATTCAACCACTGGCATTTTCTTATTTACAAGGCTATTCTTGCTCTGCTACCATCTTACCTCCTGATTTACTTCATTCAAGAAGGCATGGGAAGTTATTGTCTTCGCTCCAAGGACTTATTCTTACCGTCTGTCCCTAAAGTCAGTACTGAATTCGGAAAAACAGCATTTTCTGTTTGGAATCAGTTGCAAAATTACCTGAGTCTCAGAGAGCCGGTCTCATTAGATGCATTTAAAGATACTTTAAATGACTTGAATGCAGATGTTGATTCATATATTTGATAATTTTGTAAAAGCAATGTAAATTGTAAATTTAAATTGTCTGTTTGTTGTAACCCTGTTTATTTGTGCTGCGGCCTGTCTTGGCCAAGACGCTCTTCTAAAAGAGATTTTAGAGAGATCTCAATCCCCTGGTTAAATAAAGGTGTAAATGTATGTGTATAACACACATAACACTCTGTTTTCAGTAATACTGTTAATAGTAATACGTTTCTATGACGTGAACAAGAATGAAAAGAAAGGGAGAGGAAAACGCGAACTATAAGAGAGAATGAATGGAACAAAGAAATTGAAAATGAAAGAAATGCGATGAAAATATAATCAGAAAAAGGGACCAAGAGATGCTATCTGGAGAAAGAGAAAGAAAGAAGGAGGGAAAATAGCTTCATCAGATGCTTTATTCTCTTTTGGTTTAATAAAGCAAGGTAGCGTTCATGAGCAAATCACAATCTGTGTGTACTAATATGTTAATATTCAGTCATTACTGTTACCATCAGTGCAATGCCAAATATTCTCCTAATTTCATATCACAGATAACATTACAGCTTTATGTGGTTAATGCCACTATGTGGGTATTTTTCTGTATCTATCCATATTGGTGTTACTGTTGGGGGAATGTATGAAGTTAATTGGCTGCTACAGGATAATAAAGTAATGCCACGTTCTGTTGCTCTGCTCTTTGCCCGGATTAAACATGTTTTAAATGAATTCAGGCAGTTAAAAATAAATTATCATGATGATAGTAAATACAACATCATTTGGCTAAAGGCATTGGAATGAAATGATTATCGTATTGATCTATTCATCACTTGTCAGAAAATGAATTTGTTCTATCTGGTTTGAGTTTCTGAAATTGAATGATTTTGCTTCCTGTGTCTGTTTAATATGATGGTAATTAAAAACGAAAAAAAATAAATATATACAGTATATATGTATATATACATATATATATATACATATTTGGGTGTTGGACAATTTGTTGGAGAAAGCAAGGAATTTGAGGGAATAACCCGAGAACATGGAAGCCATGAACCATTTCACCGTAAAACATTACACAGACCACACAATTAATCAATTTGTCAGCAAGATGGTGAGTCTAAAATAATACTAGAGCTGCTCAGTGCGGCTGTGCTTTGAGTCACATGCTAACATCAAAATGCTAGAACGCTCACAGTGACATTTATAAAAAGCTCATGTTTAGACGGCATGATATTATCATGTTGTCATGCATTTTAAAAGCAAACACAAAGGCAGATGGGAATGCTATTTTCTTATTCCGGCTGTGTTTAAATGTGTGAATACTGTAGAGAAGAGATGGGAAAGTGCTCTGTAAATGCAGAGGAATTAATTTAAATGATCTAAAGTGAATGGATGGCAGGGCTCTATTTGGTCCCTAAAACACTATATTCATAGGTGTGTTACATTAGAGGGGCACTAGTGGAGTGCATACCTCCACTAAGGCCCAACAGTTCCTTTGAATTAAACTAAACCCTAATGATAATTCCAATTATTAACATGCTTCATGAAAATCCTGCAAGTAGTTTATAATAAATTGATAAAAAAAATGCTGAAATAAAATCGCAACGTTAAAGTGACAAAAAAAATGCATCTGCCATATCCACATTTTCTTTCTGGGCACATGCCCAATGCCTTCACCAAGTTTCATGAAAATCTATCAAGCAGTTTTTGTGTAATCCTGATAACAGACAAACAAATAAACAAACAAGCCAACAAACATACGCCTTGGCTGGAGGTAACTAATCAGTATCATCTCCCATTCCCTTTAAAAGCCAAGTGAGCCTGCAGCTGGTGTATTTCTGTTTAAACAGCGGCACTTCACTGAGAATGCAACAGCAAAAGCAACAATGTTCAACTGGGGAGGAGGAGGAGGAGGAGGAGGGCTGCTGCTCATCCCGCCAGACATGACCTCTGTCTATACCTGTGTCTGTTTTGATTTGTAGTTTTACACCCTTAGGATTTGCACTAGTGCCCCTGGGCTCCACCCCAGGTTCAGAAAGATTCTTTGTGACTTGATCACTATAAGCAATCACTTTACACATACTCATTTGATTCATTGCTAATATAAAAAAATGAATAGTTCAACTTTAATTTTCTTGTTGAGCCAAAAATAGACATTATGGGTGCATGATTATTATTCCCTTCCACTAACAAAGTGAGGAGGAGGATACAGGAATGGGTTCCATCCGACTGTCTGTCCATCGCATTTTGTTTCCAGAATAAAACTCAAAAACTGTTTAATATTCTTTTCATAAAACTTCCTACACACAACAACCAAATACTGAGGTAGTGCCTTTTACTATTTAGGAACTTTTATCATTTGTGTTTTTTATTGTTTCCATGCTTACATGTTGAATTTAGGCTCATTGTATGACTGGCATTTGTCTCAGATGAGGGTTTTTGGGCATAACTCCAAAATGGTTCAATATCTTTTTCCACAACTGGGGAGATGCCTTTTGATATTTTGGGTATTTTAAGCATTTCGGTTTCATTTTTAATTTTTAAAATTGAACATTCCCAGAGGAAAGATTTGCTTCTCATTGCAAGATCCTCTATTGCTCAGGAGACAGAAATGAGAGGTAAATGTGTTTCTCATTTGTGGATCATTTCAGTTTCATTTAAGTCACATTTGTTTCTCCTAAAATTCCTTAGGAGAAATAAGACAGTCAAAGAAGAGACATTGCAACACTTAGCAACTGACAAATTTGAGATTTTAGTCAGAAATAAGTGAGATTATGCAGAGAGCTCTCTTTGATATCAGTCTGAGTAAAGTTTGAGAAGCAAAAATAGTGTTAAATTGACCATCATATAAGGCTTATCTGAGATCTCCTGTATGGATCAACAGAAATCTGATCAGAGACATGCTCAAGTCTGTTTCTCAGGAGAAAAAACCAGCAACATGAGACATAAGCAGTAATCTCTTTTTTGTACCACGTTGATCTCATTATTGTCCAGGAGAAACAAAGGAGAACTTCAAGAGATCTCATTTCTGATTATTCTATCCTCTAGGTTTTCTCACAGTAGCAATAAACAAGAATTGCAATTAACAAGGACAGCTAAAATAATTCTTTCTCATTGTCTTTCTTCAATTTAATACCCCCATGGTATAGGATCCTGTGTATTTCAAGCTTTTTTCAAGCCATCATTATATACAGGATAACTGCAGGGAGACAGGAAATAGGGAGAGAGGGGGGGAAGAAGAGCCACAGGTGAAAGCAAAACCTGGTGCAATGAGGAGGACTCTTCATTCATGGCTCATCCGATTTACTGACTGAGCTGAACGACGCCCCAGTGTTTGTGTATCTGTTCCAGTCTCTGTTCTGACTTCTGTTGATCCCCGACTGCAAATTTGTGTTAAAAATAAAGACTGTTACAAACACCATCCATCGTGTCTCACTGAGAGTACCCACCATGGTAACAAGGCAACTGTTACATTATTATTTATGGGCTATGAGTCAAGTGTGATACTTCGTGATAAAATTCATTAAAATGGTCACTCTGTCTCGACCCTGCCATACAACACCCAATAAACCCATAAAATATGTAATTATTGGATTTAGATTTTTGTATAAATAAAACAAATCAAATTAGTATAGAACTCTCTATGAAAACCCCCCAAAAAAAACCCAAAACAACAACAAATAAGAATTTTTTCTAAGATGTCGAACTATACCTTTAACTGTAAGTATTCCTAAATATCAATTTTCAGTCATGTGATCAGTTTTTAATTTTTATTGAAAATTCAATTTTATTGAATTTTATATATATATATATATATATATATATATATATATATATATATATATATATATATATATAAGAATTAACTAATAATTCTTCACATGCTTCCGGTGTAAATTATATCTATTATATATGTGTATATATATATATATATATATCCTTTGTTATATATATATATATATACACATATATAATAGATATAATTTACACCGGAAGCATGTGAAGAATTATTAGTTAATGAATAATGGAGAAGGGGGTGGGATTAGATAATTTATACTTCTTCCCACGCCTTTTTGGACATGTGATGTAATTCCATATTTGTTCGTTTTTTCTCGCTTTTTTGATATGTTTATTTATTATTATTATTATTTATTTAAACTCAAACTAAAAAAAATTGACTTTTGACTCATGGTCCAAACTATTTGGTTCAAATGAATGTTGACTTCCCTCTACAATATTAAACAAACACACATGAGCCGACTGACTGAAGGATGATTTAGATTTGTCTGCATACCAACTTTAAACTGAAGGACTGTTAAGGGATTAAAAATCATTCATAAACAGCATCCAACTATAAAACATAATCTTGAAAAACAACCATATTGAATTAAATTGCCATCAAGAACATGCATGAAAGTGTTTATTCTGTTGTATACAGCTATCATTGCATGTACTAAATATAAATTAATCCCTTTGCAGGTGTCCAATGTCGCACTGTATGTGAATATACTGTATTACAAATAGTCTCCTGAGCACAGGTACACATTTACCTAACATAGATTGACATTAGCCCTTATGATGAGGGATTTATACCTAATAGAGGTTTATTTGAATGAAAGATGAACAGACACAAACTCTCTTCAGATCACATGTTTGATGTCTGAAGGGAGGAAACAGGGTGATCAATGAAGTAGCTCAAAATATCTATGCTCCGTCTGTTGGAGGCCTCTGGTAACTGTCATAAAAACAAGAGGGCTGAATAAAAATTGAAACAAATTCTATCTAAAGCTACGGAGTCCCTCTCGTGACATTGGAAAAAAAAATTATAATGCATGGCCACGAGATAAAGAGCCAGATTCACTCCATATTGCCATGTTACAGCTAAATATAAATAATATCCTGTGTAATAGGTGCTGTTGGATTTTCCTTTACAGGTTTTGTTATGTTTAAATATGAAGTACGCACAACGAGGAAATGGACTCTTTATATCACTGAGAAACTGCATTTTATCCCACCACCTCAGTGTTTAAATTTTGTCACTGTGCTGGATTGAAATTAGTGTGTAATTATCATCCAGACTGGGGTACTGTTACAAGAATGCTCTGAATCCTCTGTACTCGGTGCGCAGTCTATGTGCGTTGTGTGCATGGTGACTTCAGCCAGTGGGCTCGTCGTAGCATAGGTGTGTGTAGATGGGAGAGACAGAGAGAGAGTCAGATGAATGGAGGTGCAGAGTGAGTGCGCGTCCCACATGTTGGGTTGGCAAACGGAGCAGGTGTAGCGCAGCAAATACACAGTTTGATCACATCATGCAGGTGTCAAAAATAGTGACAAGAAACCAGCAAAGTGGCTAAAACAACAATAAACAGTGATCACCATGAAGCACCTCACAAAGATCCCCGACAGCGGAGCCTAGAAAGTGACTGTGTGTCTGGTAGAAGACATCAAATATGGTTGGATGGACCGATGGTTTGATTGATTGATTGACTAATTGATTGTCATTCTTGTTCCAGTCTGGCCACCGCCCAAGCTTCCATGAGCGAGCCCTGGATTTCTGATGGAGACGTAGCTCCAGTCTCACATCATAAAGATCCAGATGTCTGGTCAACTGATGGGGCTCAAGATAAAGACATCCATGGAGATGAAGCAGCTGCTGGGACATCTGATGGAGGAGAACATCAATGGTCCAGTGATGACATCTTGGCTGCCAGGTCTTCAGAAGGGGCTGAACCTCCAGGTTTTGTAAGACGATGTATATATATCTCATGTAAAATGATTTCATTTTAATGTAAAATCTTTACATAAACAGAATATATAATTTAAATAAACACTGATTCACTGATTGACTGCAATGAAGACTTCATCATTCACTCTCTTCAGAATATTCCAACCTTCTAAATATCTGATTAGTTAAACAACTTTTTAATGGAGTACATAATTCACAATATATACTGTTCATGGACTGACTGGCTGATGTACCCGATGTTCTTATATGACTAACTTTGGTAACGGTTCAACAGCTCCTCTGTCTGAAGTGTGTCGCCTTGCAAGTCACTCACAAGTGTTGCGTCTTGCCAACATGGGGAAGCAGGGCTAGCCAAGGACAGTGTCATTCTCAGTAATTTCCTCATATGTTAAATGCACACATCACAGTCCGTGGATCGGGTCATAACAATTATCATCCTGATCATTGGCTGATGGGATGCAGGTGGGTGAAATAATAGGTTACATCTTTATATATAAATATTAATGACACTACCAGCAGCAATCCCCCAGCAGACGATTAATGCGTCTACCCATTATGAGACATTGCCCGCACGAGGCACAGCAGCTTAACTTCATTGATTATTTAAATCTCCTGAGACACTGACAAGGTCGGTCAGGATTTAATGTTAATTAATGTTCCATGTTCTTCTACACATCCAAAAGGTCACACACATACACACACACACTTCCTCCCTCTGACCTGTCAAGTTTAAAACTACTGCTTTTTCCTTTGAGCATCCCTTGCAGGCATGTTATCTGAACACTGCACCCTTCAAATTGCAGGACAAACACAACAGCATTGACTTAAGATCAGGGTTGTATTGGTTAGTGGGTCTGCAGTGTAATGGGTGCAAGCAAAAGCCCCCCACCAGGAACACAGTCTCTGGGGTAGCCCTGGCTCTCCTGGAGCAGACTGTATAAGGTATCTGCTCAGTGGGAGAGAACACGTGACAGGCTGCTTGTGATGGCACCATTGGCCCCCCCCCTTCCTGGAACTCAGTGCTCGCACAGGTGTTGGGCTCAGGTGGGCGAGGGAAGATGAAACTTGGCAGACAGGCAAGTAGAGCAGAAGAAGAAGGGAGGGTGGGATCGTGGGTAGCAGAGAGAGAGAGAAAGAATGAGGAAAAATTGGAGGAAAAGGAAGAATTAAGAATAGTTGGACTGATCTCATTTAGTCATAAGAGGCTGAAAGATACGAGGCTTACTTTAGTTCTACTTACATACCTACTTATTCACCTTATGCTGAATGGGCTTCCTGTCTCGGTTCTTCATCCACAATCTAAAACAAGCCTATATGCATCTCTGGGGAACACGAGTGAATGAGGAGAGCTGAGAGGTACTCAGCTTCTGTCCTGCTTTTACATCCTGCACACATACGAACTCAAAAACACACTCATTCACTATTTAAGGAACACTGGTCACCATAGATGAAAAAAGCAGACCAAGCCCCTTGGCGGTGTCCATTCTGATATTTCACAATGCTCCCACAGCAGGCTACCATCGTAGCAGAGTGTGTCCCAACCTAGAATACATGTTTGAAAATGAACATTTGCTAATTAGCTAACTCTGGCACATTTACATTGATCTGCAAATGTTGTGCACTGTCCCTGGTATTTATGTATGTAAGTATGTAGGTATGTATATATGTATAAATGAATAAAATAATGGGTGCAGATAGCGTTGTGGTTAGAGCCCGCGTCCTCTAGCAGTCGGCATGGGTTTGATTCCAACCCGTGGCCATTTGTCGCATTTCTTCCCCCAACTCTCTCTCCCATATTTCCTGTCACCTCTTCTCCTATACAATTCTCCTATACAATAAAGGCATAAAATGCTGAAAAATAACTAAAAAAAAGAAGAATGAATGAATAAAGCGATTCTAATCAAGCCTTAAACTGAAATGGGGATAATGTACTTGTTTATTGTGTACAAGCAATCGTGTGTTAAAAAAACCCTTTTTGTTGACACAACATCAGTACTAGAGACCCCCTTTGGTGAAAACCATAACACTAAGTGGGAGACAATAATCATATCCTCTCCCATGATAATTTACCCCATGGGCAGATTTAGTGCAATTAAAGGAAGAGTTATCAGCCCAACTTGAAAATGAACAGTGTTTATGAGCATTTTCACAAAAACCACTGGGGACATCAGTCTGTCGGCTAAATGATCTCACTGCACAAGCTGAGCCTTGAAAAGCAGCTAAACGTCTCTTATTCCTGTGCATCAGTAAGAGCTAATTGAGTAGAAGGTGGATCGGTGACCTGACACCATCTGTTAATCATTGATGTTTTAAATCTTTTTGACTCAGATTTGTAGCGACATTAAATCGCCCTCTGAACAGAGATAGTTAAGTCTGATGCGAGAGTGTATCTTGCTGATTTCCAGAGAGCCTGAAAGCACCTAATCTACAAAGCCTCAACACTCATCCACATGGATCAATGGATAAGCGAGCAAATATTAGCACACATCTCCCCTCAGTCTGCCCGCCTGTCAAACTATCACTGGGTCTGTCTGCGCTGAGAAGTTTAATCTTCTCAGAAACTGTGTCCATACCCACTGAACGCCAGGTCAGTTCACCCCGACAGCTGCAACGGAAATTCGACAGGAGATGTAAACATTTTAGGGCAATGACTTTGATGGATTATAGTCTTTGTTTGAATTTAATATCACTTTCTTGTGATGGACCAATTAGTAACTCAGATAGCAATGAAATCCTATGGTGATAAGATTGTATTTTCTCAAAACAAATCAGAATTAAATTAGTTTTAAACATTTAATAAATGTTCTTGATATAATGCTCACGTTTCTCTCTATTCTCCGCCAAGGAGGTTATGTGATCGGTTCGGTTTGTTTGTTTATTTGTTTGTGAGCAGGATTACGCAAAAACTGATGGACAGATTTGAATGAAATTTCCACCAAAGATGGACCCTAGCATATCCTAGAAGTGATTAAATTTTGGGGATGATCTGGTGAGAGATGGGACTGATACTGCTGGAATAAGGGCCTCTGTCCACCAAAGCGTTTTTACCCGGCTGAAAATTCCAGGTGCTCTTCTGAAAACGCCCAGCTGGGAGCACTTGAGAGCGCTTTGGAGGTGCAGCGTTTTTCAGCTGAGGCGAAGTAATTTGTGTTGCAAGTACCTAATTTTGTGGATAGTGTGTTTTGATAACAAATACTGAGTGTAAAAATGGCAGCACAAGGTAGAGTACTTGCTCTGGCCCTGGCTCTGGATGAAGAGAAGGCTTAAGGAAAAAGGGAGAGAGGACAGACCCGCAGGTCTATGTGGGTCCCGCCCCTCCTCTGCTGTGATTGGATGGCTGAGTAAAAAGTGACAGTGACGAGTGCCGCGTTTCACCCAAACTTGAACACTTTTCAACTCTCTGCGACCAGAAAAAAAAAAAAGCCAAATGTGCATCACTCAGCACAGAAAAGATGCTCAGGGAGACAAGACAGGATGGGGCACAGGTGAAATAATAACAATCCTAACTGAGGGAAAACAGAAAAGAACTTTCAAAATAAAACAGGAAACAGAAAACACAGAATTCACAAAACCAAAACCATGGCAAGAATATGTATGTATGTATGTATGTATGTATGGAAAGAGAGATGGTTCAAACACTGCATATCTGTCTCCACTTTGCCGCCCTGATGGTTTGGTTATTGAAGCATATCATGGGGAGAATGGTGCATGTGGAAGAGGCACCATTATATACATATATTGGAAGATATAATGTTTCTTTGTCAGTGTGCGTGGGCATGTTTGTGTGTGGCATGTTTTATAGGCTGTAGGGGGTATTGAGAATATGGGAAGAGGTAGACGAATGGGCTTACTGCACTGATAGTTCAGATCCGTCTCACCTCAGATTCCTCCATCTCTCGCTCTCCTTGCATCATTAGAGTTGTTGTCTGGGTTGTGAGGCCCTGTGGTGTGATATTGAACATGTTGTAAAAGACTCACGCCCCACACATTAGAGCCGCTAACACACACAGAGAGGAAGGGAATGGCATAAAGACGGCGCATGTGTCACAATTCCTGAATTACTGTAGGGCTGTCTGGGGCAGCAGTGCAGAGACGACAAAGCAGAGAAAAGGGGAGGAAAAGATGAATATGTTTCTCGAACTTGCTTTAATTTTCTTGTGGGGTATGAGGGCAGGGTTCAGCAGATCAATAGTTAGGTTTGTCTCTGTCAATGCAGAGTTTGGATTGGAATAGAAGACCTCCTCAGCAGAATGATCCAGGAAAAAACATAAATGAAACTCATTTTTCATCCAAAGGTCACAAAAACAGACTTTAGTGCTGATGAAATATAAGAATATATCATAATTAAAGTTTGGGGCCTTGCCTTGGATGCATACGTGTTTTTCGTGTCTGGGTTTTTTGTGGTGCAACATCTTTGAGACATACAGAATTTGAATGATATACAGCCTTAAGCTGTTGCTCTAAATTTCTATGACAGTGTGTGCCACTAAATGTAAACTCCTCATAAACAGAGAAATGAAAAATAGGTCACTCTACTCAAATTTAATTTCCTTTTTTTTTTTTTATCGCAGCAATCACATGCACTGACCACGGGAGCATTCAAAGTGTTACAGAGTGTTTCTGTGTACTTGCTGCTGATTAGTTTTGGCATGTGGCATTTTTCTGGCACACGGTTTTTGGCTTAGTGTTGGGCAGGGTAACCAGCTGCCATTTATATGAGGGGTGTAAGTGAAATCAACCAAATGCTAAAGTGTGAAGGAGCATGAAACAGTCAAAGACAATCAAGGAATATCCTCTGAGTTTTCTATGTATATTATTATATATTATATGTTGTATATTATACCTAAATAAATGTATTTACAGAAATGATTTATGCCTGAAAAACTAAGCTCATAATGTTAGACTGACTTTGTTATTATTACATACTCTCCCCCCCTATTGGTTGGATGGCGTTGCATTGTGTCTTGTTCTCTCCTCATTTCAGGTGTTGATGATGGGAACAGCCAATAAAGGGGGGCAAGAATCCTGGCTCCCTCTCTCTCTTCCACCTCCTGGCCTGTGAAGCTGGGCTGACTAAGAGTAGAAGCACTTTAGTTATATCTTATGTTTGTTATTTTCTGATGGGTCCGGTAGTCCTAATTTCATGGCTGTTTTTCTTGTTGCGTAAGTGTTGAGCGTTGGAGTGTTTGTATAGGTTAGAGGGTTAGCGCCCAGTCCCTATGTAGTCCCTATGTAGTCCCTATGTAGGCTGGTCTGGGTGGCTGCTCTTCTTTTGTTCATTTTGGCTGGCCCATCAGCCCTGTTTGTTTTGTTATCTAGTTTTTTTTTTTTTTAGATTTACAAGAAACTTCAATTGTAAATGAATGACAGATAACAAAAAAACAAACAAACAAACAAAAAAAAATAACACACATCAAAAAGGCATTTGCAGGATCCAATAAAATAGGCGCTGTCCCAATTATGGAGCTCTCTGATCCTGTTCCAGCAGGATCCGACACAATAAATGAATGCCCCTATAATGACCCCCCCCCCCCCCCCTTCACCCCCCGCCTTTAGACCCCTAACCCAAAATCAAAGAATGTAAACAATTCTTTGCTAACAATATGCTAACAATACTGACACTAGCAACAAAGACACATAATGATTAACAATAGCAATAATGAATGAGGTAGATTAGTGAGCATTAAAAGATAAATAATACTAATAATAATAATACTAACATCAATAATACTAATAATACCAATAATAATACTACTAATACTACTACTACTACTACTACTACTAATAATAATAATAGATATTATTAAAAAAGATAAGTGAAGAAAAATAAATGAATGAAATAAATACATATAATAATATAATAATAATAAGTAATAATAATAATAATTGCATCAAAGGAGATTATAACATATGTATGGGTCATTGCAGTGGGAGATCTTTACTGTCCTGACAGAATATAGAAATCAACCATAACAAGTAGTCAGTCTGAGGAGAAGGAAGTCAGATTCTTAACATAAGTGTTATCTGGGTTGTTTGTTTGGTGTTGTTCTCTAGGTTGGTTGGTTTATCATTTGGTTGAATCATGCTTTGTTGAATAAATTAATTTTTTTAATTTTTGGCTAAACCCTGACTCATGTTGTCTGTTGATCCTTCTTTTGGGGTAAAGATAAAACTTAACTGAGGGTCATAACAATTAATGTCTTGTTTGGTTGTCACAGGGCACAGTGATGCTGCAGAGGGTAATAGGAGACAGAGCAGTAAGATAGTTTCAGTATCATACAGCAGACGAGAAAGCAAATTCTTGAACAAAAATAAAAACTTATTATACTGTATATTTATGTGTGAAATCAAGCTGCTAATGCTCTGCCAAACCACTGAATTGCTTTACTTGGTTTTGAATCGCTGCCACACTTGACTGAGTTACTCTCTCTGCATTCACAACAACCCAAAGACTTGATTCGATCCCTGGCATGAGTGCAGCTCATAATTGCAGTGGCATAAAGGAGGGGACAGAATCAGACGATACAAACTGACACTGAGGTGAAATGTAGCAGCTGATGGTATTAATCAATGAATTAAAATGTCGCCCTCCACATTCTTTTCATTTCTCACTTTCTCTCGTCTCACATTATCTTGTGAAGTCGAGGAATTAGTGGTGGGAGATTGATTATGAAGCGCTCTCTGACATGGAGAACCTTCTCTTTCTTTTTCTCTCCTCCTCTACTTCTCTCCTGTCCACGATACAGAGGAAATCGATAAACCCAGCATCAACATTACAACAATATTATATCAGTTCTGTCAGTGCAGAGGTGGGCCGATCGTTACTCGCTCCATGAGTTTGGGCTGAAGCAGCATTCTGATGCAGCATTGATAGCGCAGCATTGATTTATCTATTACTGAGAGGAGATAGCGTTAGTGTTTATCACACAAAATTGATGTCCTGCCAGGAGGAAGTTAGGGAGACGTTTGGTGTGGCTGTGAGAGTGTGCAATCGGTGTGCGTATGAGGTTTTGGGGGTTATATATATTTGATTTAGGTGTGAATGTGGGACCATGAGTGTGGCTGCATTTTTTAGATAAACATTTAACTTAATTAAAAAGCATCAAACAGGTTAAATGGAATTACTAACCTGTTGCAAGCTTAAAAGTTGGACAAATTTAATTTTTGTGGACATGTGTTAGAGGAAGCTTACTTTAATGGCTTTGAAAGTAGTCTAACAGCAGGCAAAACCTGAGTCATTCTATAGGGAAGCAAAAGAAATAAATTGTAGATTTATGATGTGGAGTTATTTTTACCTTAATCAGTTAATCTAAGAAGGTGAATTTAGACGCACAATGAGTCTCAAAGGCAAAAAGCTCCAGGTTGTTGATAAAGTTAAATGCACTTCATGGCCAAACTTAAACTTTGAGCTTTAGTAACAGTTGCTGGGAAACTTTTTCACAAACCTTTGTTGACAACCACTTGTTCCATGTTTATAAAAAGGCCTCTCTCATTGAGTGTTCTGCCAAGGTGAATCAGAGTGATGCTGTCACACTGATTCACGCCTTCTAACATATAGAAACAAGTGAAATTGTTAAATGATTACCCATCAGCTTCATAGAGTAATACAGCCACACATGGATAAATTAGAGGTAAATACTTCTTCAGGTTGGATGTAAATATGAACCTTGAAAAACAAGAGGACAGTTACAAAATGGGCACAAAAGTAGGGGACTGAGCGGAAACATTAGATTATAAAGGCAGCAAACAGGCAATTTTGTCAAAACCTTTCACCATTGTTTGCTGCATTGAGAAAAAAATCACATCGTTTGCTGCATCCCCTGAACAAAAACGAATACATTTGTATTTACATGATACATCTTCATGCAAATACACATACAGTTTTAGTGCATTGGTTTAAACAGGATATATTTGATATTTTTTACCTGATTCTTAATTAAATTTCAAATGGTTGATCATTCTTGATTTAAAATAAAACAAGAGTATAGTGCATACGACATTTGCAATTTCAAGCACACAATAAATGTAAATATATAATAATATATGTCATTTCTGCCAGCCAGAAGCTTTTCCCTGCATGCTTGCCTGCTTTGAAATCCATTTAACTCAGCTGAAAGGTGTGGTCCAGCTATCTTCCCGTTCCTCTCAGTTTCACTCTGCTCAGTTTGCTTGTTCAAAGCATTATGTGACCTGCAGTAAGTGCTCGTCCATGAGCAGATGAGGGGATAATATCCAATCTGTTTAAAAGCCACAACTCAGCTCCACATCCATGCAACCACCATCCAGCACTTGACCCAAATCTAGGCAGCACTGCAGTTCTACTGTCACACATTGCTCATGCAGTTTTTTTGTATTTTGGGAAAAGTGTCTTTTTGTCATGTATGAGCCTGTTTTGAGCAAAGAAACTTGTGAGTATGAGAGACACTGGGGTTATTTTACTGTATGTGCGTATATATAAGGTACAAATGTATATATGCATATATAAGGTACAAATGAATAAGCTTACATTCGTGTCCTATTATTTATTGCTGCGCCTGTTAAAGCATGCTAGCTCAGAGCTCTGCAAAAGGAGAACATGGTGTCAAGGAGCCACTAGGCATACTGAGGTATAATTATGTTTTCAAGGCCTATAATAGATTTAGAGCAGTGAACATTATTGCTCCACATTGACAGAACACGGCCTAAATATTAAGGCTTTACTGCAGTTCATACGGCTAAGAACAGTTTCAAGTACCTGTACGCCAGTGAAATGAGGGCTTAATAATAACTGAAATAAAAATGGACTAAGCTGTACTTGCAATAAAAGTACTGATATATTTTTGTTTGTGGAATAATTATCATGCACGGGTGCAGGGGGGGTACTGGCCCCAGGTGAAATCTGATTGGTCCCTGAAGTGCCCTGGTCCTGTCACTTGTCTTTTTTTTTTTTTTGGTGGAGCCTCTAACACGTCTTGTAACTATAGTGATGCTGCGTTTACGTCATGTAGGAGGGAAGCTTACAGTGGGAAAGATTCATGTTTATGACATTTGATGCAACTTGGGAGTCAATGAGAATCTTATTTATAGGTGAGAATTGGTAATTCCGATGTGATTGGAATGTGGCATGAGACTGCACCTGCACAGAGTCGTGCAGAAGTGCAGTGTTTCCTTCCCCAACAGGAGCTTCATGGTGAGTTACGATCCACCACATTAATTTGTGTTAACATGTGAAAGAGCGTTTACTTGCTGCTGTCACTGAACTTAGGTAGTTATCACCAGGTAGTTCTACTTTAGCTAAATTGTTGGCTAACGCTTCAGTTCGTTACGGTCAATGATTTTCACAAACAGTCGCAAATTTTCACACTCTAGCTCATCATCTGAAGGACTCATTTGTGAAATTATGTTTCAGTCATGCCACAACCATCAATTAGTAAATTAAATTAATGCTTGGAAAAGTATGATGGAAGTGAGTCCTGGCTTGAATTCAGCATGCCATTAATTATATATTGTCAGAATTCTGACTTTTTTTTCCTGACTTTAAATACAAAAAACATTTTTTTTAGACTTCTTACTTCTGTCAAAGTCATAAACAGGATTTGTACATGTTTGTAAATACATTGAAAGATGCCCTCACCTCAGTGGCTAAGCTGTCTGATTTTCTGCTCTAAACTGTTCTATATGCTGTAATAATATACATTATTGGTTTTAAATTCATGTGTTACATATTAGTCTCATGTATTATGTTTTCTGCACCCCAGTTTAATTCAATGCATATGAAAGTTTTTATTTCCTTAGCTTTTTGACGAATATAATGTGCTTGAGCAAAGCACAATTTGCAAAATATACCTAATTATATGTGTATTTCTCAAAGCTATAGAGCCAATGGCAAACAAGGAATGAAATGTTTATGGATGTTGGACATATACTTTACCCCTCTGTGTAAAATGAGCCCCCTTTGTGGCCCCAGAGTTAGAAAAAATCCTAGACCCGCCCCTGTCATGCTCCTCTGTTTCAAAGAATACTAGTTTTTAAAAATGCAGGATTTGGATGAAGCACACAAAAGACAGAAACACAAAGAAAAGAATGGAAAATTTTGCATGCTAAATATCTCAGAAATCAGTACATCTTGCTTTCTTTTAAAAAGTCATGGGTATAAATCTCTCTTTAGTTATCCTCCTGTTCCCTGAAAAACAAATTTTTTTCGTCCCTCCTCCCACCACACAGACACACACACATACACACACACACATACACACACACACACACACACATACACACACACACACACACACACACACACACACTCTCTCTTGCCTGCCTTTATTTGAACAGATAAAAGTGGTGTCACAATTTGACAAGACACACTCGGTTGCTTCCTCCTCCAGGAGGATGAAAAAGTGAGTAAGTGATTGACGAAAAGAGGCTGATATATGCAGGCAGAAAAGTTCACTGCGGCTTTTGATGTGCTGAAAACGTGTCTGCAGCCCTGAGGGCCACCGTAGTTCACAAGGTCAACCATGCAATGATGTGCCACTCATTTTTGGTACATTTGAAACATTAGAGCTTTAAACTTTTTAACAGAGCGACTGCGGATTAGCAACGTTAGAGACAACACCCTATACTTACAGAAACAAGCCAACAGTGTTACTTCAAGACAGGGACGATCTGATCTTGATCATACTTTAATATATCCACTTTTTCTGGTAGATGACCCACAAGAATGTATATTGTGCATATATATAAATGCATTTTGCTATAATTCAGTTAATGGAAAGAGTCCTGGTCTGGGACAGACTGGCAGATTCAACAGACATCTTCTTCAAAGCCAGAGAGATACAGCAGCACAGACAAGATGCTGTCTTGTGTCTCAGCAGAGACTGCAGGATGGAGGTGGGTGGATGTGAATGGGGGGCAGCAGGCGGGAGTGGAGGGAGCGGCATCCCTGACACAGAGCCGCAGTCTGTTTGGATTACATCACATTCATCTTTTCAGAGTCATCTGACTGAGAAGAATGCAGAAGGTGGTTTAGCACAGAGAGCACACAGGATGGAACAACTAAAGTGTGTGGGTGAAATAAGAAAGGCAGGGCTCAACAGAGAGACCAGCAGAGAAAGAAGGAGGAAGAGAGAGAGAGAGAGTGAAAGGGTTCCCTTTCTCTTGGAGAGAGCCCAGGAGCAAACAACGGTGTGAAATATTCAGAGAATGACCTGGCTCTCCATGACGTGAGGCAGCAGCAATGCTGGAACAATGGCCACTGAATTGTGCTCTTAAAACATTTTGCGTTACTGGCTTTGACATTGATTAAAAGTCATGAGACAATGAGACAAATTTAGACTTTAAGAGCAAGTTTCTTGAAAATATCTCATTTGTTATATTTCATTATTGTTTGATGGATCTGTGAATCAAATGTTTGCATCTTGATTTAATGAAAAGTCCAAAGGAACACGCAGAGGCCCTTAAAAGCAGGTGTGTTCCTGTAGAAGACAGCATCTTTTGCCTCTTAAAGGGCTCTTCCTTAATTTTCACAACCTGCCACTCTCCTTCCTCTGCTAAACCCAAGCCCGTCTTTCAAACTTTAATCAAACCCAACCTCTCTCTTTTCTCCGTTGCCGTTACAAGGTCACTCATTCAATCATTTATCCAGTCAAATTTACCTTTACCTCCACATCCCAATAGACTCTGCTTCCAATATGTCCTGGGGCAAACAGAGGAGAGTGTGTGTACTTATGAGAGTGCATCTATCTGTGTGTGTGTATGCACAGGTTGTAACATTATGGATGACTTCATTTAGGGGGCTATTAACAGAGCATGTCCCTGGGCTGCGGACCTTTGATATGAGTCCTCCCTGGAGAGAAACAAAGAAAATAGAAATGGAAGCATTTGCGGGCGTGCAGAGGAAAGGAGATGTCACTGAATGTGTGATGTGTGTTTTGGATATAATTTAAAAGTCAGATTTGATAACCGTGCCGTGAATAGTGCCCATTATTTCTCAACTCCAAGAAAAATGAGCTGTAAAAAGTCCCAGGACTCTGGATTGTAGCGTTAGAGAATGCATGATCAGATGCATGACTCTCCTATATAACCTTGTAAGTGCAAACGCACACATGTGCATACTTAGCACACACAGTTTAGTGTGTCAGTGTGTATGTGTAGAATATTGCTATTATTGAACCATTATTCAGGGTAGTTACATGTCTCTTTTTACTGTCACATTGCCTGTATGAGTGATGACACTCATAATAATATCACACTGATGTTGTGTGGCCATCAATCATACGATCAAGAGGGAAAAATATACAATGAAAATCGCATGAAGGGAATAGAATGAATACACTTTGTGGTGAGTGTATGTTTTTCTGGACAACTGCGCCATAATTGTATTATTGTTTGCTTGGAGATTGAAAAATGACACTTGTTTCTTTGTATTTTCAATTTTACTGATACGCAGCGCCACCACAGCTGGTTAAATACACCATTAAATGAACCACGTATGCTGCAAACTGTATTTTTTAAGCCTTCACATCGACTGGCTGGGTGAGTTTAATGGTGTCTTTGTTCTGAGGAAGATGGATGTGATCTTGAACAAAGCAGACGGCAGTAAAACATGCCTCATGTAAAGGCCCAGGTTCCTGCCCACTCTCTTAATCGCTGGACCACACAGTGTATTATTCTAACACCTATGAGAGGCTGAGAGAGAGGGGGATAGACATAATGAAAAATGTGTCATTTCTCAGACTGTGTGATATGTGTTTGATAAATTGTAAGAGGGGACAAAGGTAGAAAAGTGTCCTTTTATTCCTGCTTTTATTGCAAAGAGGAACGCAGAAATACAACTCAGCTTGGTAGGTGAGTTGAAGGAAGAGTGGTGCAGGATAGATCAAGAGAAGGGCTTGAGGCGAAACAAGGTACATACTTTCACATACTGTTTCCTCACCTTCAGCTGCGCAGCAGCCAGAGAATGGGTTGTATGTAAGGGAGCAGGCAGTGAATAGGAGGAGGTGATGCGTCTCAGTAAAGCTGAGGTGAAGTAGGCAGGATAAGAAACAGAAATCTAAAGAATATCAGTTTTTGGAATGAACTTTCATCCACTCTCACAAATTAAAGGACATGAAAAGTGCATGAATTCCCTGCAGGTTGCTTTGTGCATGCTTGTCCTCGTTGTACTGGAAAGTGTTAGCGGATGGTGTGTGGATGGTTGGAGGTAAATGAGAATCAATAGAGTTAAGAAAAATGAAGAATGCTCCTCTCCCCCTGCATTGATTATCAGCTCTTTGGTTTAGTGTTCCTAAGGTTGCAGGTTTGGACCTCAAACACAGAGCCGCTCTAATTAAGAGAAAGACACCTGCAGCGCCCACCCACCTTATACACTGCAAAAAAAGAGTAATTAAAATACAAGAAATAAACAATGAATTTGAGGAGAAAATGGCGTAATAGTGGAAGTACCTGTCCATGCAGCAACAACATTTGACTTGTCAAGAAATCTTAAAATAAGTTTGTTCAAGGATATAAATAAGTAGGCTGGATTAAAAAACAACAACAACTAGTAAATACCTTTAAAAAAAGACAATCAACAAGAATTAACCAGGAAATTAATCTCATGTTTCCAGATCTAACATTTTAAATCTTGGAAAGTACAGAACAATCTGCAGTGTATATAAGAATCTAACCTTAGTCTCTCTATAAGGAAATTCACACAGAGAATAAAATGTGCAACTCAACATGCAATCAGCTGTTGAGATTTGTTTTCTTACACTGAATTAAAACAAACATTTATTTTCAACTCATCACTGAAGAATTGCAGAATTACACGACATACCTCACAAGTTGTTCTTCCCATAATGTAATGGATGCAGAGGCTAAATGTTCCTGTGCAAACAATGTGTCACTGTCTCTCCTTCTTTTTCCCAGTCATTACTTGTGACTTCTTCACATAAGCGGTTTTGTTCTCTCCTTTCCCCTTTTGTCCTGGAGGACGGATACCCCGTTTATAAGAAATATGGGCGGAAAGTGTTGCTAAATAAGTGAAGACGTCCAGCTAGTTCATCCATCTTCACAAACATCATCCCTCTGTGCAGATCAGAGTATGTCTCCCATTCATGACTTTAATCCCTAACATCGAAACATGTGAATGTTCAACAAAGAATAGTCATATGACTAGAAGGACTAGAACGATCAAAATTGGTCAGTTTCACTGAATTTTCGTCCTTTGTAAAAAATTGCATGCAAAACAATGGGACTATAAAATGTGCTATAGAAATAATTCTCCTCATCCCTCCAGTGACATCTATTGGCTGTACGTTCAACGAGATCCACCTCAAGTTAAATCCTTTTACATTAAGGATGTGATACTTCATCCACCACTGGTGCTAACATGTTTTAGTTATATAACATGTTATAGTTACTGTTAATTATTATAACACCTCTGATAAATCTCGAGGGTTATGCTATCTCTGCAAATTCACCTCCTGATCCATCTGAACCGATCATTTTCAAAGGGAATTAAGTTGGATGCCGCATTTAAACAAGCCAATTACAGTAAATCATGCTGTAGCATATTTTCTTGCCAAGGACATGATGCTTTATGAGTCAATGAGCAGTAGAAAAACAGGAGGTGTACATATTTCTTATTAATTGAATCTAACTTCAGAATTTAAAGATTTTCACTCATACTTCCAGATAAAAATAGTTTAATGATTCCACGATAATAAAGGGTTTATTCAACCAAGAACAATGTCTGTTTTCATTCCTTTATGGGTCTGACATTAGTAAATACTACTACTACTACTACTACTACTACTAATAATAATAATGAAATACTGTATATAGTGAAACCATGATATTTTCTGAGACATACTGTGACAATCTCATAGCATTACAACCCTACTGCACAGCAGCAGCATTCTAGTGAGCCAGACAAGCACAGAAAAAGCTTGTAAAAAGTGCTTGTGAATTGAAGGAATTGAGTCCTTTACTCCAACAGCTAACTTCTGACCCTGACAACTGCTAGCACCGAGGGCCCAGAACCTCACTGTGCTTATCTGCTGGAGGTGAAAAAAGGGGAAAGGAAATCAGAATCAATCTGACTTTTGGAAGGCTCGTGACCTCTCAGACTGGCAATCAAATACACCGCAATCCGCAGCTCTTAGTGTTCGGCTGATCTCATGACAGTTTTAGGTCCGAGGCAGGAAATGTCAACCCAATTAACAATATGACAGGAGGAAAGGGAGGTTGTTACTTTGGAGAAGGCAGACAAAGAGGGAGACGATGTGCTGTGAGCACCACCTTTTCCATAAGAATATAACACATCATAAGATTTGTGAATACTTTGCAATTTACACATTTGTTTTCACTAGAAGGGAAAACCTATCCTCCATGAACTGCATTCCTGTTTCAATGCAGTTGTGCTCATATTAAAAAGGGAGCTCAAACTGCACAGCTGTGATGAGAGAAATAAATAAAGCTGAACAGAGGCATGAAGGAGGACAAACTAATGTTGACACAGGGGTGTAATGATTCAAATTTTCTCTCTCTCTCTCTATGCTTCCATACATTCTCTCCCACACAATAAATGGATGGAAATGAGAGGCAATAAAAGGATGAGATGAAATCATTTTCAAAGGCACTATATTTATTTTTCTCCCCTCTCCCTCATTAAATGCTGCACTCTGCCGATGATAACCAACACATGGACACCCTTTGGTGCATGTGTGCACATAGGGAGAAGACATAAACATAAAAACTAACACTGGCATAGGTGGAAAGAGATGGGAAATTGACAGAAAAACAATCATGCAAAAATCAGCAAATAGTTAGATATGGATGCATCAATGCAGTCCCAATATACATACACGTGTCCGAGTTTTAATTTTCTCCTAGGTGATTAGAGAGCGGTGCAGCAGTGACATCTTGACTCATGGTGGGAGCTGCTGGTAATGTTAAAACAGCACCAGGCCCCTTTGACCCAGCCCTTGCAGCAAATAGACTGATCCTCATACAAACCTTTCCACACTTTAACTAGGCTCCGAAAGGTCACACAAGGCCTACAGAGACTATTAGCTGAGGAGTGTTGTGTTGGATTGTGTGTGTTTTTGACAGGCTACCACTACAACCCTACAGGAGTTTGCTTATATTATGCCAATTCAACATTGATCTCATAGATCTCAGCTCTGCCCTGGCATGTTCTCATGAACTTTGAGATAGAGGACTATTGATAATGAGACACATTTATGGCAGTCCTCTCTGAATGTCCTTTCTTTGTAAGTAGGTGGTTTTACACATGCTTATAGCTCATTCATAGTAATGACTGACGGGTTTCAATATAGGTGTGATGCCATGTTAAATGACATTGTCTGACAGTGAGGGTGGAGTATGAGGATGGCAAAAGTCTCTCTGCAACCTGTCGGCAATCACACGTTTGGTGTTGCCCCCTCCCACCGTAGCCAGACTCTATCATAATGAATTAATTGTCAGATATGTTTGTCTCACGGGGACTTGAGGGCGTCCCACAGCTGAGCGATTTATAGGACCGAGCCCTGAAAGAGACACTTCTCTCATAGATGACAGCTCTGCCAAGGTCATTTAGTCATACAGGAAGTGGACAGAAAGGGGTCTGTTTGTCTTTCACAGCAAAGCCCTCAGTTGGCCTCAGACTCAAGGAGTTTTAAAATCCTGAAAGGGTTTAAAATCAGGTTGCATCACACACATAAGGAGACATTACAGTTTATTTGTCTATTTTTCCTCTATCTGTGTGTGTGTGTGTGTGTGTGTGTGTGTGTGCGTGTGAACGAGCTGGTTTTGTTTTGTTTGTTGAGATTCAACACATGGTCTGTATAAACACTAACATTGTTGGGACGAGTAGTTCTGACCAAAGACTGTTCCTTATGTAACAAGACAGGAGTCGTCATGCTTTCTCGTCCCAGAGGTTATGCTGGACTGTGATTGGATCTACTGCTGGGATCCCGGTTGACACCCACTGACTTTCTTAATTTAATTTTAATTTTAATTTTTTAATTCTTATTCTTAGTTAATTAGTTTCTATTCAAAGTAACCTGATATTATGAGGATTATGGTAAAATTATTCTCCGTTGTAAACTTGTCAAACGCACATAACACACAAACTCACCCTCCTGAAATGCAAATATAATATAATATAATAATGTTATAATATAATATAATATAATATAATATGATATAATATAATATGATGTAATATAATATAATATAATATAATATAATATAATATAATATAATATAATATAATATGATGATATAATATAATATAATATAGTGTCTGTAATTTCAATTCCTGGATATTAAATGTTTGTCTGCAGTTATATGTCGTGGTCCCAGTTAAACAAGGTAGCAGATCACTTGTCATGGTTATGACATCTTTGAGATGAATGTTCACCCGAGATTATGGAGAACTGGGACCATTGCTGTGTGCCATCCAGTCTCTTTATAATCAAAGAGAAGTTGTGTCCATATACTCGGCACAAAGTCAAACACGTTTTCATTGGGTGTTGGACTCTGCCAGTGTTGCCCCTCATCTCCAATCCTGTTTGTAATACTCGTGGAGAGGATCTCAAGGTGCAGTTGGGGTGAGGAGAGTGTCTGATCTGGCAATGTCATAATTGTGTCTCTGCTGTTTGCAGATGATGTAGAAC
Organism: Chaunax sp. Z400; assembly: GCA_037577475.1. NCBI lineage: Eukaryota > Metazoa > Chordata > Actinopteri > Lophiiformes > Chaunacidae > Chaunax > Chaunax sp. Z400. The sequence continues at coordinate 11,792,593 of CM075192.1, forward strand.
TGCTGGCTTCATAAGATCTTCAGCATGCAGGGGAACATGCTGAAGATCATGGAAGTTTGCAGCTGAGTGTGAAGCAACCAGGATGGGAACGCCTCAAGAGCCCCTCGGAGGAGCTGGGAGGTGATGCAGGGAGAGAGGGACATCTAGAACACCCTACTAAGCCTGCTGCCAATGCTATCAGACGCTGGATAAGTGGAAGAAAGTGGATGGATGGAGGGATGGATGGTTGGATTGATGATGATTAAAAATGACTACAAGTTTAATAGCATGTGTTCTCCAACCATTAAGTAATTGAAAACAGTTGGTGGCGATTACTTTTTAAGATGCATTGGGTAAAGGGGAAACAATAAGTGCTACGGCCGCAGCCATTTCCCCTGTGCATGTGGCTAATTGTTTTGATTACAGATCACAAAAGATAATGAGACTGTGTGGTTCCCATTCTGTGATTAACGTCGCTGGTCCTTCCCTCCTCGTCCGTGAAAGTGAGATATTTGTGTCTGTGAGGCATTAGTTTGCATTTTTTGTTGGGGTTTGGGATAGTCTTTAGTTATATTAGTACTGATAATTCTTTTTCACACACTTACAAGCTATTTGTTCGTCACACTAGGTTTAGGGATGCTGTTTTTTGTACTTTGGTTTATCTGCACTCTACCTAGAGAGGTTTTATTTTGATAATTTGTTTGGTAATAGTCAGTAGTAGTGTTAAGTTCGCCTTTTGGCTTTATTGCTTTCATTTATTTAAAAAGCATTCCTTTGTCCTTCCCACTCCATTGTGTTAGTCTGCCTCAAATTAATTAATTTTAAATTAATTAATTAATAAATAGCTTTGTTTCATCTATAACAACTGGTTCTTATGTTGCTTCCCTTTCCTCTACGAGCTGGGTAGTAACAATAAGGCTGGACCAATCCTGTAAATTCATCTCTCAGTCGCTCAAAGAATACCATGTTTGTTGAGCTGGTCCCTGAAGCCTAGCCAAAAATAACTAAGACTGACAAAATATTTCTAAAGCCTCAAGTTGTCACTGAAAGTACAAGCAAAAATCCGACAATGACAGTTTAAAGGAGGAGAAAAGAAATCCCAAACGGTGCAAACAGGCTACATGTGTGGAGTATCTCATAAAAGAAGAAAAAGAACTCGAAACTAAATTGACTGCTCCCAGGCAGTGACAACTATTACTGTTAACTGTAACAATGAGCAACAACTGTCATTTTACTCCATAAACCAAACATGCTGGCTGGGATCTGATATGAAAACACTCAGTAAAAGAAGCCTGGAGGATCAGGTGTGGAGGGAAGACACGTGTTTGCATATGTTAATTACTGCATGATTGCCATCATCCCTTCATCCCATTCTTCTGATTCATTTCCTCTACCCCTCCTTATTAAGACAGACCCCTGCCCTCCTGCTCCTATGGTGAACAGTGCATGAAATTCTCATCTTGTGAGGACTAATAGAAGGACACTTCCACTGGCTCATACAGTACCTACTTTATTAGTTCACATTGCAATTAAATGGAGGAGGAGGAGGAGGAGGAAATTATCTCAGAGGTTACTTTGCATCTGAGTCCAAATATCAGAGGATGGCAGCAACACCATTGTGACCACAGTTCACAGCATACACTCTCTCACACACATGCTCATAAGGAGAAAAAGCATGTTGATTGATTATACTCATAATCTCTCCCCTCTTATTTGTGTATGTGTGTTTGATATGTGTTTTTTTATTATCATAAAAGCACTATAAGTTCTAACCATATTGTGCTTTACATGTTCAATATAATAGATTGGAGCTGTATTTGCCGGTCAATACTTGTCAAGTGCAGTGCTGGGGAGTCTCTGCTTAACAAGGAACATCTGCTGGTGGCTTTAATGGGATCATTGATCTCAATGGGTAATATTTGATTTGTTTAGACTTTTATATCTTTGAGGCATTTTATTTCATAACCACCATCTCTCTTATTTCAGCTCAACACAGCTCTTATCATCCTGAAGTCAGAATCTTATTGCCTCTCTTTTTTCTTTTATTTTCTCCTCAGGCACTTTATCTAAATATGCAAAACATCTCATGTAGTGGCAAAGGCACTGTTTTCCTCTCCTCTCCTCTCCTCAAATAAGGTCATGTTAGTTTTAGTTTGCGCATGCTCTCTCGTTCAGTGTGCCAGGATCTGCCAATTGTAAGTGATTCTTTCTTGCTTGTTCTTCTGCTCACAATGTCTTCATACGATCTGCGGTGTTACTTGCTAATCAACGCCTAGTTGAGTCATTTCTTTCTATGTTTTAGCAAATTCTAGAGCTTATTGCTATGAAGATGGCCGTGAGAGACCTATTATGAGTTTGTTGGTATAAGGTACATACTGTTACCAGTCTGCTGTATCCTGTCCTTGTGTAATTTCTGGAGGATGTTACTATGAAGTTGAAGAACTATTGAAGAAGTATTATGAATATGTTGTTATTAGGAATACATGGCTATTTGATGCCAAAAAGAGACAGTTGTGCCTGATTCATCTTAAAAGGCAAGAGAGAGAGAGAGAATACACAACTACTAGTTATTAGTGTCAGTGTTGTTTCTTGTTTTGGATAAATTCTTTAATTTATATATAAAAGATTTATATTTACACATGTTTATTCTTTTGAGTTGAGGTTTCTCAACTTCGAAAAAAGTAAAGATAAGATGAAAGTTTAATGATCCCTCTGGAAAACTGGGTCATTGCATAAGCAAAGACTATGAAACATAAGATTCTGGACAATCAGAAGAAACTGAGTGATGACACAGTGTCTTTGTCATACTAATGCACTGCTCATACTCTGTGTACTACTAACAGAATGTATATTAATAATAATTTCTATTCAGAAAACATTCTAAGATGCTTATCTTGTAATGCATGCTTGCAAATGAAATTCTGTTAATTCAAATTAATGCAAATACACATACAGGCAACTCAATCCACATTAATTCAGTAATGAAATATGAATGTTTTAGCATGAGAATGCAATTAAAGCAAAATCCAAACTTAAGTAGATTGTGCAAGTATTGTATATTAGAGTAAAGCTCAGTTTTCTCCTAAAACGTTTCTCCTAAAAGAGTATAAATGTTACTGAACATAATGTAAGGATGCCAGTTGAGGGTACTAGCCCACCATAAATCCTGATGCCCATCATCCTGATACACATCATCATACTTGGGTTGATTTTCAAATTCTAGTAAGAGGTGGTGACAGGTTTGACAAGCCAGTGTTTTGATAGTCTTTAAAGCCACTCTGTGTAGAGCTAAAAAAACAAAAATAAAATCTCACTACAGGCTGTCCTGGAGTTTTCCTGTGAAACAATCAACAGCTCCAGAAGAGGCTGTGTTGTTTCCAAGGATAAAACGAACTTTCAATCTGAACTAAAATTCCCATCTTTTATTCCTGGCACCATAATAAAATAGCAGACAGAAACTCACTAATAAACCATTGATAAATAAATGGCTACTAAACTACAAAGTGTCACTTGATGAGATCATCAACTTATGTACTGATTTCCCATTTCAAGCATTTTCAGTGTTTTTACTTTTGCAAATCATGAAATGTTAAAATTGTGTTTTCTGGTTTTAGCCTTACAGGTTTAGGGAGCTTGACTGAAAGCCATTATATTAACAAGCTCTACAAGTCAGGGTTGTTGAGCGGATGATGAAGCAGTAGGAGATGAGACTATGGCTACATGGGCCGCGGTGGGAGATGACACTGATGAAGTGAGACAGCAGTCATGTGTTAAATCACTGCTTCAGTCTCCTCTGCTCTCTGAGAAATCTTAAAACAAGATAGACAGGTATGAGCAGACAACCCCCTTCTTCTCCTCAGCTAAAAGGAACCCCCCCCAGGGAAACGACCCAACACACAGGACGGTTTGAGTGAAATCCTTGTAAAAAGACGAAAAGGTGAGTCTGTTAAAACTTCATCTGTCTGAATGACCACCAAGATAATTTCCTTGTTTTAAATTCAAGCCTGACTTGAATAATTACATTTTTTTTTTTTACCACTGCAAAATCAAAGATCTCTCTTCCTCATTAAGTTCCATTTGTCAACACCATACATGCACCTGCCTCCTTTTGACTAGTGTGTGCGTGAGCATGCATGTGCTTGTGAGCCCACATGGGCGCAGTATGGATGAGAATTGGTGGTAGAATGACAAATAAAGTAGAGTGAGACAAAATAAGAGACTGAGAGAGACAGAAATAGGCCGTGAGCAGTAGATGTAGAAAAGAACTCCTTAAAGTTGAAGACAGCTGTGCAGGGAAGCGGATGTAATTGTCCTTATGCAGATGGTATTTGCCTATATCTGCAGATTTTTTTGTGCGCATATGCACTTTCTATTCTGAAAAGAATAGATAAGTGTGTACAGGCATTTTCAAATACACTTATTGTACACACACACACACACACACACACCCTCCTCCCACCTTCCCCATGTCTCTATCCTGTTGTTACTATTACTTATCCATTAGTATATTCTTTTACAACTTTTATTGTAGCCTTCATCATTTTAATGATCTGTAATGGAAAATGGGCTTAATGGGTAACTGAAAAGGGGTGTGTTGTGTGGGGGAGGCACATTAATTAATTGATTACATGATTAATTATGTGTGTCTGTGGGCTAGTGCAATTAAGGCCTGCAGTATGCTCCTGGCTAATGTGACCAAATCCCTCACTGAGATGTCATGTCACCACGGTAAAAAACAGCCATTTGTTTCCATGAGAAAAGGATTGTGTCTATGTGTGAGATCATTCCACATGCTTTAATTTGTGTTTCTTATTATGTCGTGTAGTATTTCAACACTATTTGTGTGAGTGTGTGTTTATCTCAGTAGCATGCCAGAACTGAATGGCATTTGTGCATGATGTGAGGTTATGCATGTGTGTTTGTGTGTGCATTTGTTTGTGTTCCCCCCTCCAAGCCTGCAGGCTGATAAAGACTCAAAGGTCAGGTGTGCCCTCTCTTCCCTTTGCCTCTCCAGGTAATTGCTCCACGGCACAGTTCAAGGCACACAGAACGCAGGAGGCAGGTACACACACAGCATGGGGATCAGGAAGAGAGAGGGAGATAAACTCGTTTCTGTTGTCGTAGTCGAGAGAATTAAAGACCGACATCTGGATAAAAGGTAAAAGCAGAGTCTTAAGGCAAAAAAGAAAACATACGAAGTTTGAATAAGAGATGCTTTGTGCCGGGTTAAACGTGCTGGTCTCATCAGCAGAATGTATGTATGTATACAGCTTTTTGTTAATACTCAAGGACTTAACAATTTATTCAGTTCTGCACACACTTCTATGCTATGCAAAGAGCTGTCAAGCGTCTTGACCCCAGGGAACAACAATGCAGAGAGCTAGAGGCTGTCCTGATCAATAGGGTGAAGCAGGGCACTGCAGTAAGGGCACAGACACGTAGTTAACAACGGATACTGAAGTGGAGACACATAAAGGATGGAGGCTGGCATGAAGAGGGTTAAAACTGTAAGAGAAATCTTGCACTATTTATCACAGATATAAATTAGAGAGGAGAAAAGATGCCAAAAACACTAAGAACCTGTACTTTTTTTTGCCGTTTAATAATTTCTTTCATTCTGATATCAATGTAGGCTCAATTGGTGGGTGGTGCATGATTTTTTTCTTTAGGAATCTTTTAAATAGTTGCCTGTAATCTGCACTAATAATCCTCTACCCTGAGTAGCAGCAGTTATAGTAACACTGCAGATTATAGTCTTATACAAAATGCATGCGGAGAAATCCTCTTATGGCCAAAACATGCAGATCTAATTCAATCATGGATCTGATATGGTGGATGAGGACTCAAACATGATTTGCTATTAGAAATAAGCATGCCTCCGTGGGTGTACTGTACCAGGGGAGCTCCGTATGTGATCTGAGTATCAGTTCTGAACACACACATACATACACACACACATTCATGATGAGAAGCTTAGCGTCGCTGTCAGTGATAGAATCTCAGAACATCCCCACATTCCCAGAGAGAAGAAAATCTCACCACTGCCCTCCCCTCCCATCCTTTATCCCATTTTGCAGAGCATCCTTGATCCGATCACCAGGCTTCTATTGAGCTTCAAAGGAATGTGGTGAAGACAGAGGAATCCCTATTCAAATAGGCCTCGCTCTCTGTCTTTCTCTTTACCCTTGTGTTTATCGTTTGTTGCCTACAGAGGGCTTTGGTTTGCTTGACACAAAGTCAAGACATCAGAGAGATATGATACAAAGGCAAAGGACACACACACATACACACACACACACACACACACACACACACACACACACACACATATGCAGAGAAGCATTCACAGAAAGCTGTGTTTATAATAAGCTTGCCCTCTGAGAGTGCTCTGAGTCTGTATATCTGTATGTATTGAATGAATGGATTTCAAAGGAGGTTTTGTGCCTTCGTTTCTCTGGAATGCTGGATGCAAACCTTATCACCTTCAGCATGTATGAGGATGACAAAATAGAGGAATAAAGGAGTGTGGGATTGAGCATATGACATCGGTGTGTAATTTGTACTTTCTGCACATGGCAATTCTGTCTCTTTCACACCGTAGTGTGTCTGGCTGCAAGGCCAATAGCATTTTAACATCTGGTTGGATGTCCTCAGAAGGAAAGTACACACAAAGAGCTCCATCATTTCCGATCTGATACTCCACAGTCAAGCTACCAAAGACCACACAGAAACAATCTTCATTTGAAAAGCTGTGTCAGACTGACTTCATCTGCTCAGTTTTGGAAGGATAGACGTCAGGCATGATGTCAAGGTAGAGTGCAGCGCTCTGACAGCTTCCCAGCAGCTCCCTGTCATCCGGCTGCATAATCAGGGCCTCACTGTGCCCAATTAACCCTGTTAATCATTGTTATGGCTAATGAATTCACAATGCGACTTTCACACACCTACAGTAGCACCAGCCTCAGGATATCAGCCTGTCAGCTATTACCAGCTATGAATGCTATAAACTGACTGCAGAGAAGTGCCCATACATCAGAGGAGTCTATTGTCATGTGCAAGCACACGTGTATCTGTGGATTAACTGTCATGAGCTGGCATGAAATGACAGTTATTGACCGCCACGGCAGACTGACAAGATGAATTTTAGTTCCTCACTTTCATCGCCATGCAGGAGCAAAAGCCTGAACCTCCCGGGAAGCTCCTGCGGGACCAGGACCGACGAGCACGGACTGTAATCCATCACTTTACTGTTCATCCATTAAAGTTGTGTCCATGGCAGAGAAGACCAATAGACCATTAGCTCTGTAATTAGCCAGGCACTAGCACAGAGAGGTAGGCAGCATACAGAAAGACAATCTCAGCCACAATTAGACAATAAACTTTAATTAGCATTGTGATTAAAGACGGAGAAAAATCCCTTAGCCTCCTTCTCAGCACCAACTCTGACAAGTGTGTCCAAGTTGAGCTGTGTCTGCGTTTTTCTAAACAAATATGAGTGCATGGCCTGTGGTCTATCTGGGCTTAAACTAACGCAACTCAGCATCTACATACACTGAGGCTGAGGACACCGCAGCTGATTACACAGCAAATAGGGGGCAGAGAGGGTTGTGCTGCAAAACAAGATCGTGAATACGGTTCACACTGTCCCTATGTTTAAATGCACACTGGGCTGTACGAACTGCTACATATGGACAACAGAAACACAAGTGCATCACTGTATCTGTGCACATTGTGGATACACAGAGGTACAAAGCATGCTCAGATCCTTCCCAAAATAATACCACATTCGCCATTACATTGAGTTATAAGTATGTAAAAAAGGTCAAAACGCACATGTAATAATGCATTAAAGAGCTGTGATGATCCAGACATATGTATCTGTTTATACTACATTAAGTGTCTGCATACATATGTGTTTTCAGCACGTATGGTGTGTGCAGTCCTACATTTTCTTCCCTGCAGACCCTTATGACCATGCAGATGTGGAAAGAGAAATTCGGACTTAACCTATGCTGCATTATTGCCACATCACGGGTTGTCATTTGTCTCATTGGTTGTCAAGAAGAAGACGGACCTCATCTAATACATGCCTGTCAGATGGTAGCCGCCAGGAAGACATAGAGTAGAAGAGGCGGCGAGGAAAGGATTTTTTTTTTTGTTGAGATCACGATGGACCTAACCCCTATATATATATACAGTACTTTGGGTTAGGTAGTCTTACTATATTACTTAAGGTAAATCAAGTAAAACCAATGTCAAACTCGTGGTTATCCAGACACAGAGAATGACATGAGACCCTGTGGCTGAAAGTAATCCATATTTCAGAGCACTGATGGACTGAGCAGTGAAAATAACACATTTTTAAAAACACCACTGATAGAGGTGTGATGGAAGATGTGGAGGACTATTGTTAGAGCTGTCTCTAGCTTTATCCACACCAAATCTTTATCATACCTGCCTGCTGTGGACTTGACTTCAACATGTCAGAAATTAAACTAACCAAAGTCATATAAGACCCAAAAGAAAAGAAAAGAAAAGAAAAGAAGAAGCTAGTGACACAGCTCTATCTGCCATAACCACTGCAAGTGCAATGATTCATGGGAGAATTCATCTAGGGATGAGCTGGCAGGCTATAAATCACCTCCACTGCAAGACGCACCAAAACCCAGTCTGCTCTTTCTCTGGGCGTTTGCTGAAGTTTATGAATTGCCCATGTGCATGTGGAAAGGGCGTGGTCGTGCATATATTCGAGTGTGTGTGTGTGTGTGTGTGTGTGTGTGTGGATATCCTGTAAATCATTATTTCAATCCCTTCCACAGGATCCCTTCTGCTGATTTCATTAAGGCTTAGTCCATTGATTTGTGACTGAGCACTAAGGCATATTTAAAACATGAACTGATAGAATGCTGCCAGGTCCACCAGCCTTCTCTTCCACGAACCCACTTTCTACTTCTCTGTCATGCATCACAGTGTGTGTCCGATTAGAGGGGAGCTCGGTTCCAACTAAGTTCAAACTGTTTCATTTTGCAAAGCCTCCCTCTGTCTCCCTCTTCTAACTCTCTGCACTGCGGATCGTCCCTCAGCAGTGAGGCTCCTTAAAGCAGCATATTTATCTCTGCATCAGTGACATCACCAGTGAACAGAGGGGCTCAAAGAGAAAGAAGGAGAGAGCGAGGGAAGAAGAAAGTTTAAAGGCAGAGGAAGAAAAAGACATGTTGCTAATTATACATGTATATTATGAGTTTAGCCCCTACTACTGTATGATGTTTATGTACATCCACTTAGAAACCCCCTTATACTGTAAAATGAGGATAGTACAAGTGTTTTGCGAGAGAGATGGAAAACACAGGGAAAATAGAGGTACTTAAAAACAGGAGCAGGAAACACGGTGGGTAGATGATCGAGCTATGAAATCCTGAGGAACGTTTCTTTCAAGCTGTGGCTTTTGTGCATCGATCCTTCACACTATGTGTGTCTCTCTGGTGTCTTCACTTGCCGAGTTTACTTTTTATCTATTTCCATGACTTTTTCTTCTTTTTTAGGTCCAGTTTCTCCCTTTCCCCCATTCAAAGCCTCTTTTGGTTCCATGGCAGTGAGTGAATACAACAATGAGAGAGTAACCATTAAAGGCACAAACACACACACACACACACACACACACACACACACACACACACACACACACACACACACACACACACACACACAAACACACAAAGTGGGAGTTTCTTTTTCCATCCATCCACTTTCTTTAATTCCCTCACATTCACATCTAAGGGCAATTTGGAGCCACCAGTCCACCTATATTGAATGGATTGAGACAGAGAGGGATTTACAGTGTATATACACTACCAGTCAAAATTTGGACACAGTTTCCCATTCAAGTGGATGGGAAACTGTGTCCAAACTATTGACTGGTACTGTACATACATTTATTAAAAGTCATCTTTGTAGGATAGATTACCACAGAATTACCAAAAGCAAAAACATAACATACATCACGATATCAAGAGCTAATGGCAAATGGCCAAAGGCTAAAGTTGAGGAAATGTCAGACATCGATAAATGATAATCAGCTTCAGCTCAAAAAAAGCAAATGTTTTTTTCTTTGTATGGTGAATAGAATCTCAGCTAAAGGTCCACATGCAACAGCTTTTTTGAACCGAAGAACCAGTTGTGTTTTGGGCATAACATGAATTCAACAAATCAGATTGTCATCTATTCACTTTAAGAGCCATGTGAGCTCTGCAATTGGCACATTACTGTTTAAACAGCCCAGCTCGTCTCCATGAGGGACAAGTATATAGTCCTTGGCTGGTGGGACCAAAACCTTTGCCACAAAAGCTGATGTAACCATATTTACCTGATGATGAGGGGTGGGTGGGGTGCTGAGCCTCCCTACATGTGTATTGGGTCTAGTGTGGTCTGCAGACCTGGCTGGATAGGACGTGGTTGGGTAAGAGTGCTTGTTTACTGTCTGTGCCATTTATGTAGAAGGGACAGCAGCTTAACTTCATTGATTATTCCTCCCAACACAAAAACAGGAACTAATGTTACATAATGTTCTGTGTTCTTCTGCACAGGCAAAAGGCAGGTTCACAGTGAAACTGTTTGCATGAAACATTAAACATGGATTTAAACAATGCAGTAAACATCAACAATATAAATACTTTTAAACATAAAACATGATAAATTATACTGACTCTCTAGTTTCATGCATTATAGCGGTCATGTGTCTGTTTAATCATTTAGAACATACGATCATGCACTGTATCTGGCACACCTCTAATAGGTAAGTCCAGTCTAGATACAAGGGCTTATGTGTGCTAAAGAGGAATCACAAAACATCTGCAGGGCATTGTCCTTTCAGTCTCTATTTACCCCACAGAGAGGCCCTCTGAGTCCCACACTAGCCATCATCATCAGTCAGTAGCCAACCTAAGCAGGTACATAGACCGGGAGTTCTGTCTCCTTGCCAATTAGGTAGCCCGTATGATTCCAGCAACACAATTCCACTGGGTCAATGACAATTGATCAAACAAAGTCAGTCTAAAATGAGCCTGTGCCTGACTGCTGGACATTTAACACACTGTGAGTAACTAGGACCAGACAGAATAGTTAAGAGCCTGTATCTGTGGGAGAGTGTGGCAATACGATTGGATGGGGGTGTGAAGGCAAACATTAAAACTAACTACGCTGGAATATTGTTCTCCATTTTGCTGCACCCTTTATCTGTTTCCATTATGCTCTCACCACCTCTTTCCATATACTATAGCTGCATATCCACATGAGGTGAGCTCTGCAAAGTGAGTGAGTTAATAGAGAGAGCTGGTGAAAGAAGAGACACTGAAAGAAGGTGCTGAGCAAGGAGCATGAGGGATTGAACAGATGGCAACATTTCATCATCAAAACTTTAACATGTAGCTATTCAAAAAAAAAAGAAAAAAAGGAAAGCTCAGAATTGTGTTGATTTGTTTCGGAGCATGAAAGCCAGCGGTGAGATCAAACAGGCCTTTTATATTTCTGTTATGTAGAAAGGGAACTGTAGTCTTGTGGAGATACTCGGGTGAACAAGCTTTTCTTCCATTCACTGTTTATCTAATGTTCTGCCATTTGCAAATACACCTTTGTGGAATCAGTCCCCAAACAGACCATGCAAGCTTCTGTTATCCATTGCATATGGATACAACACCCTTGCACTTTGGTTGTATTGTGTCTTTCATACAGCATCCCATTTCTTTGACAAGGCTTCACAAGCTGTCATAAATCCCCAAAAGCTGCAAATACATGGTTCAACACAATACAACCAAACTACCTCTGTGTCCACTTCTTTCATTTTTCTGTCTCTGTATTGGATCACTGGCCAGACTGATGTTTCATGCAGGCAAAAGGCATCAAAGCTCCATCTACTGACGAAGAGGAATGGCTGCAGAGTTAATTTAATACACTGTGGGAAAGTTATTAAATAGGATGAAGCTGAGAGGGACAGGAGTAAAAGACACGAAGCAAGGCACCATCACATCACTTGGGGCAGCTGTGGCATTGATTGGTCCTGTCTTATGTTTGTGCCAGGCTCTCTCATGGTGCTGCCTTCAATGTCTCCCAGTTGAATAGTTGTTAATTAAGAAATACGAGTTCAGATAAACCCCAATAGTATCATCCTACTGTCTCTCAACCTCAGAAATCAATTTACCAATGAAGAAAAAGTAGACTCCTGCTAAAATGTATGCAATAATAAATCAAATTACCTAGCTAAGAAATCATTATTCATACGCCACTAGAGCTGCCTGGCTTTTAGATTCATTCTGTTTTGTGGTTCAATAAGGGAGATAACTTACTGCATAAACTCTGAGCTAATTGCGTTACTATGTGGGTGTCCGCTCCTGCACCTCCTGCTCCCATTTAATATATGCAGTTTTCCTCTCTTGTAGTTCCTATAAATGAATGAAGCCTCAGAAGGTAAAGATCGGGTACAAATAGAAGCTGTTAAATGGTATGGTTGTATCAATGCTAAGTTACCTTACTGCACAAAGGACAGTCTGAAATGCATCACTGCTATATATTAAGGTGTGTGTGTATTGCAACATGTGCATATGTGTGTGAGAGTGAGTAAGACTCTGTCCTGACTTCATGGAGGGTTAATTGATTGCTGTGTGCCGTCATCCAGATTTAATTTCCTTTGGGGAGAGACGTGCATCCTAGCAACAATCTTGAGGCCCTGTCAGTAGACACACATCGCAGAGTTGTTTGATGACCTTCTCTGCCCCTCTCTCTCTCTCTCTCTCTCTCTCTCTCTCTCTCTCACACACACACACACACACACACACACACACACACACACACACACACACACACACACACACACTGAATCTCCACAGATCAAACCCAACTGAATTAGAAATAATTGTGAGGTTTCAGGAATGAAAAAAAAGGCTTTAAATATCCTGCTGAGAGCCAATGATGAGGCTGCTGAGTCATCAACAAAGAGCAAAGTCATGGTTGGTTTCCCGCACATATTCAAACACTATTGAGAAGCAAGACAAGGAAATGTTTGATGCTCTGAATAAAAAAATACATGGCTGTGTAGGTTGGTGATGTTTGTGATGTACAGTCAGGGATGCACATAACATTTTTGGTCTGGTTCTCAAAGGAGCACCTGAAGATGTTGCTTGGTGCTCACCTTTTGCACTGCATGAATTTTGCATCCTTTTGCAGACATGTTTTTAGGTCACTGTCATCACATGTAGCCATTTGAATTTGAATGGCAGGTAATAGCCTCCATATTTTCAACCGTCTCTTGCCTCCATGTAGACCATCTAATATTGTGAAACTTCCCTTGTTTAACAAAGACAATGCTATTCTCACCATGTATCTTCTTTAATTGCTCTCTTCTTTTTGCAACACTTTTCTGTAAATGAAAGCTTAGTAACTTTATAATGGAGCGAGTAAATATCTCGCAGTACGAGACCATGCGATCAGCTGACTTGGCGCTGTTTCCAAGGATGTGGGCGGTACACAGAATTTACAAAAGGGAATCCCTGATCGCCACCATCAAACAACCCCGTCGTAAACTCCAACGCTGACTGCAGCTCCATGCGTGCAGACCGAAACCAACTCCGTCTTCCACTCATCCCATAGACCATAAACATCGAAGAGTTGCAGAAGCCCCTTTACTGTTTCCTGTGGCATTCAATTCACACCTTGATTTATTAATTAAACTCCCCATTGTTAGACTCAGACAAAATGTACACAATGGTAGTATGCTAAAGCGCCTCTTGTTCTAATACATGCCACGCATCGTTTATTTTGACCACGCATGCGCACCTGCCCACCACTTATGTGCATCCCTGTGTATAGTGTAATATTTTGTAGACGTATATTTTCTGTATGTATTTATCATAATGTAAGAGGGAGTACAGGTGCTAAATGACTGTGCTTTTGCCTGCAGAGTGTGTGCACCAGCGGCAAATAGGTCTTTGAGTGTATCTTTGTGTGTACTGTATGTGTGAGTAGGGGACAGACAAAAGGCACAGAGGAGCTGTGTCTCTTGTGTTGTGAGGCCTGATTATATCAGAGAAACGTTTGGTTTGTGCTGAAAATGCCTGTAATAAATCCACAAACTCTTGTTCTCTCCAGGTGAGCTCATTTAATTCTGGCAATGGATGCGTCCCCAGTTCCATAAAGCAACAGAACAGCTGGAGCTTCCTCAATTCGACAGAGCAGGTCCCAATCTCTGAGACACAGCAGTGCTGCAGTTGCACTGATCCACTGTCTATCTAGGGAAACTGGACCAGAGGGAGACATTCAGGGTCTTCGCTGAGTGCCTCCCTCTCCTCTCCACTGTTTTTAGAGGGCTTAATTGGAAGAGGGAGAATGATATCCGAGGAAGGTACTCTGTGGTGAAACATACACAATGATACTGGCTCTCCCTCTTTCGTCCTCAACCTTTTCTTTCTTACATTAGCTTGTTCTCTTCATTTGCCTTCACTTTCCTCAGCTTTATAAAGGTCTGCCATTCTCTTTTCTTAACAGTTTTAAACTCCACCCTCTCTTTCTGCTTCTGTCCTTACTCACGGTGTTCTTTAAACAACATTGTTGTAAGAAATACTTCATAACAATGGATGCCTGAGAAGAAGATCCAGCTCTGAAAAGTCAGTTAAAACTGGCTACGCTTTACCACACAGCTGGTATATTGTCTTTCAACATAGAACAGACAGACTGAAGATAAATTACAGGCTAAAGGACAAAAAAGAGGCATAAAAATACACCATGGAGTTTATTATTCAGACCCAAGACTTGGCTGTATGTTGTGCTGATGCATAATTGCTTGAGGCACAGAGCCAACAATATTGCAGCTGGATATAGGATATATTTCTGCCTGAAGTATTGCCAAATTATTATTTATATTAGTCTAATGGCTCCTTTCCAAGCAATGGATTCTTCCCCGAATACACATTGCTTACCAACATGGCCCCATAGCAACTGGAACAAAGTAAATGAATGAATATGGGGACATCTAAAATGTAAATGAATACAAAAAAGGAGTAATTACCTTTGGATTATCTCTGTGCAGTAATTAAACATCATATGCTTGACATTGACACGCCTGTAGAGCTTAATGAATTATACCAATACCAGATGACCCTGAAGCTGTTGTTCAACTTTGTCTATATATATATAGATATATATAGATATATATACTGCATATATAAGAACATATATAAGAACAAAGATCATCACATGGTTACCCATTTCCAACAGCCCCATCACTCGGAGAAGAAAAGTTGGAGAACACACACACACACACACACGCACACACACACACACACACACACACACACACACACACACACACACACACACACACACACACACACACACACACACACACAAAAATAAACAGTTAATGTCTGCCGCTATTCATTAACTAACCCAAATCCACCAAGACAACAAGTAGGCCTACTAGCCAATCAGAGGCAGTGTAGGGCGGTCATGACCCCTGGTGTGTTGAAGTTTTGATTTTACAAGGGGCCATAAATGGAACTTTTTCTTATGCTAAGCTAACCTTATCCTGTCAATCCTGTCATATTTGACATTTGCAGGACTTTGCTAGAAAGGACAAATACTGTTACACTTATGAAAGGACAAACATAGAAGCAGATATATTCTGAATGAGGTTCAATGAGGTACTTCCCTTAGCTGCTTTATTGCTGCCATTCTGTAGAGCCAATCTATTCTCCCTCTAATTACCTTGCATTTTTGTGCCCACAGCTTGTTAAGTATTATGCCAAACAGTCATTGAACATGAGCTGAGTGGTAAACGTGGCACTAATAACATTGGATTTTACCAATCAGCCTCAAAAGAAATAATGTTATCTGGTCATATGGTATCAATGGCCTAAGCTTTTGTACATAGAGTTTGCATGGAAATATTGTCTTCAATTCAAAGAGGTGAAAAAATGATTCTGCATTCACTGCCCTTCAAGCCAATCAGGAACAGGCAAGTAATCATGTCCTCTCAAACAGAGACAATGAGTGAGAAGGACAGACAGATCCCTGGACAGGTTCCCTGACTGGGTGTCCATCAGGCCAAATGAGAGATGAGAGGTTCAGGATTGTGTGATGTGGATATGATCTAAATGTCTGGAACGTGGCTGACAGATGGATCAACTGCATTCAACCATATGGATGAGCACAGGCAGACATGTATGCAAGCACATTTTAAACACATGCACATGTAACACACACATACTTACAAAGGGGAGGAAAAAATCTATGACTATTGCCAGCTGTCATCTTCCATGAAAGCACTTTTCTTCAGGTCTCAGGGAGTGTTCATCAGAGAGATGAAGCAGGGACACATGGGAAAAGCTTCAACAATAGCCTTCATTTCTCCTCTACTACAAAGGAGGAGAGAGGAAGAAGGGAGGACAGAGAGAGGAGACCAAAAGGCTACTTCTTTTGCATGATTACAGCCACACTCTTTCACACACAAGAGAAATCTCTTTTGAGGGTATTTATAGGGCTTGCTCAATGATTAATGGCTGCATATCCACTAGGTGTACTGTATCTATGCAGCATAGCTCGACCATAGCTTTCCCGGTGTTCATACCACATACACATAAAACAAGAGTGCAGACATACGTACACATGGAAGACCACATATTTGACTCTGGATGTGACAGTAAAAGTCAGGCTAATGGAATGGAAGGGACCCTGCTGCTGTGTGCTGTTCAGCTTGATTTCACCCTGGCACCATACCCAACCAGGGCCTGGATGATTATTCACGTCTGTACTTTAGGACAATAGCGATATTTGTGTTTGTTTCAGAGAGCACCTTGGAGTCCCAGTACTCTAATAATCTATTAAAAATATTAATGGAACCTATTCCAGCTGGCATTGGCACAATTCACACTCACACCTATGGGCAATTTAGAGTCACAGCTTAACCTATACTGCATGTTTCTGGTGGTGGGGGAAGTTGGAGAACCCAAAGGGAACCAATGCAGACATGGGGAGAACATGCGAACACACAGAAAGAACCCAGGACCTTCTTGCTGTGAGGCAACAGTGCTACCCACTACGCCACCGTGCCGCTCGGAAAGGATACAACCACCATTCATCCCTGGGCCAAATGACTTTACAGTCGACACCTGGGTACACTTATTCACTGTTCACTCCTTTTCCACCTGTGACTATGCAATGATGCGCGTTTAAGTTCGACATAACACTCAAAGAAATTCGTAACATTTTCCTTATTGAACGCAGGGCCTCCAGGGCCTTTGTGACACCATTGCAAATCAATAGCCTACATTACTATGTATATATTTACCTCTGTCAAGGAGTTTATGATATCATCGGATTTTCAGAAAACTTATTGGGAGGTTTGGTGGAGGTATGTATTTGAATGAATATGTGTACATTCAAGCTGGGAGTTATATGTTTGTGTTCGGGTCTGATAGATAAATGTGTGTCTGGGTATGAGTGTCAAAAAGCCAGTTTGTGTATGTGTGTCCGTCTTTAACTTCGAATGTGTGTGTGTGTTGACCCCTCTCTGTCTCAATTATTTTTCTCCCTGCAGCAATAAGGATTAGACATTTTTCACTGCTGTAGAAAAAAACCCCTCAATTCATTTACTGAAAATATGACAATAAAAACGAAATTGGTTTTCTTTGGCTGAGGAGATAGATAAATCTGAAAATAATTTTCCACTTCTAGATGACATTTTTCATTTCAGAGACGCTTTTTAGTTTTTATTTTCCAGGGAATATCGCTTGGCATAGAGGGCCGGGAGACTAAAAGGAAGGCTGTGCCGACAGGATATGATTGTCAACAAGGCTAACATATTGAGGGCAGGGGACCTTACAACAGGGCCGGTTAACATGAGACACTCACAGTCATGCTTAGTGAAAGATAAGAGCAGCTGTGACGTAGTTTCAATAGCAAATAGGTGCACTTAACACTTTGGTTTTGACAGCATGTCAGAACGCTGCTGAGTCTGAGGCCAGAGGTGATGACAGAGGTCTGATAAAGACAAAAACAATACAGGTGAATGATTCGAGGAATAGTGAATCAAGACAGCTCTAGGTTTTGATTTTTAGTGTGTGTTAAAACAGATCAAAGCTTTGCCTTTAAAGTAGTGAACGATGAATTGTGTTAGTGTGCAAAATGATGCTATCAATCTGTGAAACAGTGTATTTGTCTCGATGGTTAACATTTAATATGAAAGACTGGAGCAGACAATATCTCACCTATTGATCAACTCGACTCCTTTTCTTTCTCTGTCTTCTGTATGCATTCAGCAGTAATTGGTAATACTTTATCATCCATCTGTTCCTTTCTTCTTAACAAATAAACAAACTCATTCCATTTAGTGTCTGATAGATTTCCCAGCTCTGTTTTTACATTTGTCTTTGTGTTAATGCTTTTAAGTTAATATGTTGTCATCATCAGCGTGATAGAGGAGCTGGGCTCCTTGGCTTGGCAAGTAAGTTGATGGAGTTGTTTCCAGAGTCCCTCTAAACACTGAGTACTCAGCTAAATGAAACCAGGCTGAATCACCAATATGGCAACTCAGAGGACTCTGCATTGCATCTGTAACACCTCATCACATGAAATGCCAGTTAACAAAAAGGCTATTGAGATGATGGCACGTACACCATCCTCATGCTAAACAAAATAATTACGCCGCACTGTATAAGATGTTGCCTAATGGGCCGACACTCGAGAGGACAATGAGCTCCGGATTTGAAAGTTGCAAATCTCAAATCAGTTGGGAAAATGCAGGACAGGGAGTATTACTGGTAAGTGTTCCTCCATCTGTCCAAGTACTCTATGTGCAACAAGGTACCAGCTGTCAGCAGTTGAAAGTAGCCAAGTACATTTACTAAAGTACTGCAATTAAGCACAATTTCCATCGCATTCTACTTTATCTGTCTACCAGAAAGAAATAGTGGACCGTATTTATTTGTTACATGGAAAATGAAAATTTCACAGACTAAAAGTATAATTAGCAAACAGAATATGATACAGTGTTATTGATTAAGGAATACTTCTGTTACCTCAAGATGATTTTGTTGATAATGTTTCAGCAGTACAAAGTGATGAGGCAGTAAAATTAACGTGGAAACATTATGTATAATGGTAAAATATACTTTTATACGGGAGTGCTAACTTTAACTTAAGTAAGGTTTTAAATGTAGGGCTCTTACGTGTAGTGGAGTATTTTCACAGTATGCTATTAGAACTTTAAGTAAAACGTCTTCATACTTCTTCCAACACTGATCTCACATTTACTTGTTTTTTTTTAACCACTGCCGCACTGTGACAGTAAACCTCCCTTATGGCAAACATAAGGCTGAGGGCTGAATGAATTGAGTAAGATTTAACAAAGCATTTCACCATCATCATGATTTATAAAAATAATAATAATAATAATAATAATAATACTTAATAATACTGGGAATTTACCATTTTTAAAAGTCAATGCTACACAGTTTTCTTTCCCAGGTCATCTTTATAAATCTGTAATCTGGCATTTCTGGTGTGACTCTATTAAAATAATGCGTTGAAGCAAAAATGTCAAAATACTACAAATACATAATAATAAATAAATAGTAATGAATTATAAACATAAAGAAAGTGGAAACATGAAGCAGACTCTTCTCTCTGCTCCCTGAGGGCAAAACATTTAAAGTCTGCGAATGAGAATAGAGAGCAGCACCATCTGGTTAACTGTGGATTACACCTCATACACCTCTGTTTCTTTGGACATTTTGGTTTTACAACATAATCTATCCAGACTGTACGACTCATGCTCCATAAGGAGAGCAAGGTGGTGACTGGGTCTCTCTCTGAGTAATCGCTGTGGCCGCTCCTTTCAGATGCAGTGCAATTACGGCTCTTTTTTTTTTTTTTTTTTACAGCACTCAGCCAGAGACATTAAGGCAGGAGGGCTGAACATTTTACAAGACTTCAAATCGTAGGCACTAAAACAGCAGGGAAAATAGCCATCTCCCAACAGGCACACCCAAACTGTATTACCACCAGTCAGACGGTAGTTTAGACAAGTTTATTATAAATGCAGAATAACAGAGGAAGAAGAAACTAAATTAAATGAACAAGATCGAACAAATACAGAGGTGATACCAGGAAAAGGTAAGTCAATTAGTCAGACATAAACAAGGAAACAAAATGATGCAAAAAACAAGCAGAACTTAAGGAAAGTGACAGAAAAGAGGCCGAAGAAGAAGATAGGAGAAGTCGAGTGCAGTAAATAAGA
Organism: Chaunax sp. Z400; assembly: GCA_037577475.1. Lineage (NCBI taxonomy): Eukaryota > Metazoa > Chordata > Actinopteri > Lophiiformes > Chaunacidae > Chaunax > Chaunax sp. Z400. The sequence goes on from CM075192.1 coordinate 11,812,853, forward strand.
GACAGAGCCATCTAATACCCCTTAGCAGCTGAACGGCCTGTGTCTGGGCGCCGACACAAAACATCCTGTTCAGTCGTCCTCAGTCCCGTAATCCTCTTACTCAAGTTGATTTCAGCACTGTGAAGTTAAGGGCCACTGTTCTGCTGTGAAACTGTCTGTGGCAGAGCTGTGATGGCCGCCTTTGTCTTCAGCTCAGGGAACAAAGCTCCAAAGAGCAAAACAGGGAACGCTGTAGTTAGAAGCGGACATGAGGTGATGTAGGTTCAAATAAAAAGACAATACAGCAAACTGAAATTACACTGTATTGCACTGCTAGCAGATTTACCCCTGTGGATCTCACTGCGCTTAAAACCATGTTAACTGGAAGCAGAAACTCATAAATCTTGTCTGCTATTCTCTCCAAAGCACAGGTTGTCTGACTATGCATGCATGCGCCCCGTTGTAAGAGAGATGGCTGCCCAGCTGATCACCTCTACAGGATGCTCCAGGCTTAGAGTGAACACTCACATGATACAGCTAGACAGGGGCTCTGCAACACGCCAAGGATTATAGATTTGCTTTAACAGGGCCATGAGTGAGCTGTTTCAAAACTGAGCTGTTTCCTTTCTCTGCAGGTGTCTGGAGCCTTCTGTCTCTGCTGGCAAAAGAGACACAATCAGTTTAATTGTCTAATCTTGTAAATTTCATTCTGTTGCACGGTGCATGTGCACTTTTAGTCTGGAATTTAGCGGCTCAGCACAGCGCTAAATCAGGGAATTAATTATATTTGATCAATTTCACCAAAGTCACCTTATTAGGTTGACAATAATAGAAACAGATTATGTTGGGTGCCTTATTTTTTTACAATGTGAACTGAAGAAAAAGTGGTAAAGCACAGTGTGGTAAGTATTCACTCCTACAATATGCAGAAATCCTCCACTACTAAAACATAATCATGGCAGTTTTCTCATTAGCCTGAAAACAAAAGCTTTTGTTTTTATGCACGTGCAACTGTGCATGTATGTTTATGTTTATGTTTATTGAATGACATAAAAAGTTAATCATTTCCCTGGGTGCCCTTCATTACATCATTCTGAAGTGAGGAACATTGCAATCTTTCCTTTTTTTTAATAGTTTAAAAACCTGAACTTGATTGGTGCAGATGTGTCCTTTGAGGCTAGTTTCATATATTAAAGTATAAAACTGCAGCATGACTCCACATCTAAGCAGTTCATAAACTCTATGACAGCCAAATATAGACACTGTTCTACCCAGGTCATATTGCATACACTGGTATTGCAATCTTTCTTCATCCCTCTCTCTTATTTAATTAGAATGGGCTCATCTTGTGCTGAATAATGAACAGACTTAGATTGGAGGGCAGATAGCACATAAGATACCATGTAATTAAGGCTGTGGTGCGATAGCGGCCGCTGAATCGATGGCCTCGGTGCTGAAAAGGGACAGATTAGCTATGATTTTCATATTTCAGCTGTGGGGGAAGAGTTGAAAATGTTCCTTTTGTGATGGATTGGGTTAAACTATGCGATCTGGCAGCTTGCGGTGTCACCGAAAGCGTTCATTACAGACTCCATAACTCATATTTTCTCTCCACCCTTCACTCTATGTAGCTACTATATGCGCATTGGTCTCAGGTTGGGTGGGGAAACATGCAGAATGTGTTGTGGCCTTTTTCTCACATTCGTTTTCATTTCTGTCAACAGCAGCTTTTTTAAAGACAGGGGTCTCTAATTCTTTACTCATCTGTCTGTCAGATCAACATCTGTGCTAATAAAGCATCTAGAGACAACTGCTACCTCACAAAACATTGTCTAAGTTAATGGACTGCACGGAACTATAAAAGCTATTATTAACTATTTATTAAAAGCTATTATTCTTCAGTCATAAAAAAGTTTTCCTGGGGCCTTTGTTGATTTCAGCCTCCCATGGTGGACACATGTCATCCGCTCAGTGAAATAGATCCAAACCACCATAGGGGATAAGAGCATCATCCACTTATCAGAAGGTCGGTGGTTCGATGCCCAGTTCCCCCAGTCTACATGTCGAACTATCCTTGAGCAAGATACTGAACCCCAATCTGCTCCCCGGGTGCCGTAATGGCCGCCCACTGCTCCTCAGGGATTGGTCAAATGCAGAGAACTAATTTCGCTACATTGTACCGTATATACTGTATAATTGTATTGAGACAAATAAAGCCTCTTCTGCTAATCTTAGCGCATAAATGGCATGACACAGGCTGTACTCAGGACAGCCTTATAGGTCCAGTGAGTTCAGTGATTAGCAGGCATACCAGCACTCACACAAGCTAACACCTGTCACACAGCACTTGATGAAATATCTGTCTGCTTGCCTTGAGATGATAAAAAAAAAAAATTCCTTCTCAGTCTGGGTCACACAACACCATTATTGCCAGTTTGCTAGGTACACCTATAGCTCAAACTACAGCAAGGCATTTTAAGACAACAGTCCTGTAATATATTGTTCCAGTTTTGTTTAAACTGTTTTCAACAGGTGTTGATTTAATGGAGTTGCAAACGATGCAGTTTTTGGTGCTGCTGAATTATATTGAAATAAGTGTTTCTGGTATTCTGACCACTCCTTATGTATCAGTAAGGGAAGCTATGCCTGTCAGGATGATAAAATATAATTCAACAGGTTACACAAAGTACATTTTCCAAAATTATCATACAGAGTCGACACGGGTGTCAAACATTTTAATCTGATCATTAAAGGATGATGTTTATATAATAACACATGATGACATATTGTGTATGTTACAAACTGTATTTGTCTATATCCTGTATCAATATAACAGTAGAAATATTTTCCTACTTTAATCCTGAACGACAAGATATCATTAGAATTAATGTGGAACTTGGGCTGTTAACCCAAAACAGTTTTGATTTGAGCACACATGACAAAAACAGGATAATATTGATTTAGTATTCAGATTCCTGCCACACGCGTTTGTAGCAAACCTCTTCTTTTGCCCTTGACTGCAGTGATTTATCAGATCATCTCCTGCTCAACAAATGTCTGCTTAGCCATTTACCATTTGATGACGGCTGCGGACTGAAACATGGCAGCTGCACCGACTCTAACTGAAGTCACAGAACAAGGTGGATTTGACCTCAAAACCCGACACGGTTGTATTGAATGAGGATTTCTGTGCTGCATTATGCATGCAGAGAGCAATGCACTACATTGAATTTGCACCCAAACATACGAAAAGATGGTGGTGTAGTGTATTAGGTATATATTGTGACTGATATTATGTGATTTGAATACATTTACTGTGCCAGAGCTACTCTGGTCATTTCCATATTCAGGCCTTTATGGCAGAGAGACAGCTGCGTACTGGAGAATGGAAATCATCCGATGAAATATTTATCCACACTAAAGATCAAAACAGCTGGTGTGCACAGAGTAAGAGACAATCAATTAATAACACATATGTAGGCCAGAAAGGAACATATAGAGGCAATGTTTGATAAGATATTCATTTGTAGATCTGTAATTAATAAAACAACTGGAACTGGAAAACTTTCCCCATCTCTAAACTAGTTAGCTTCTACTCGCTCGTACCTGCTGAACTTTCTACCTTTACAAGTCCCAGGCGGGATGTGCTTACTACAAAGCAGTTAAAATGTATTTGTCTTAATGGTGATGTGTCTTTCTCAGCAAAACCCCTCCATTCCTGTTCTCCCCACAGGAGTGAGGAGCCACTGAGGAGTTGTACAAGACTGGAGGAGTTCTTGGAAAGATTTAGCAGTTTTTTTTCTCTCATACCCTGTCCCCTACATCGTGCATCTCTTTATTCTTTCTCCCTTTTCCTTTCCAGAGTTCGTGAACTCTCTGAATGACTGATCTTGAGACTGCGGAGCTGTACCTGAGAGGAAATGCGTTTTCATATCAAAGCTGTCAGACAGTTGTCTTCCTGATTGCTCCATGAATTCTGCCTGTGTCGTTTCAGTTGAGGTGAATATGCAGACATTGCAGTCTGGGACAGTGCGACTGCTTTCATTCAGTATGCAACAAAGGAGCACAGCCGTCCGGGTTTGAGGCAGCACGCACAACATTACTGGATAAAACAAGCACAACCTGAATACTAAACAAACCTAAAACTGTAACAGTTGACTCCATTCTGACAAATAACTCTACAAAGAGTTTATTCGATAGACCTTTAATGCAGAATATCAGTAATAAACCGTACTGGAAACTGTTTGTGTGAGTGATTCAACTTTATGGTCATTTTGAAGGCTGCGGATACTATTGAGCTGTGCTGAATCACACTTTGTTCATCCCACTTCAATCGATGAGATTGGAATTGTGCGAGTGAATGATGTCGGATAGCAGCTGCAGTAACGCAGGCAGACACGTCAGACTATAGTGATGCAGAGGGAGCTGAAACAAAGAAAAGCTTGTTTTACACTGTGATGACCCGTTGGGTCCTCTTGGGGGTGACGCGTCACTAATCTGTCCTTTTCTGCAGGTAGGTGACTGAGTGACCTGCAACACCTGTGTCACCCAGTAGTTCCCAGTTTACTCAAGGCCTGGCTGCAGCCTCTCTCTCTCTGCTCTCCCCACAGGCACAGTTCTGATTTGTTCATGTTTATGTTAGAGTTATATTTTGTTCTACACCTTACAACACTCTCACACATTCATTCTCCACCCGTGCAAACTTAACATTACTGACTTTACTGATTGCACACTTAGATATGTTAATATTTACTTTAATTAGCACTTTAATTATTTGCTCTAATTTGGCTTGATTCTGTTTAATTTGGTTAAATAAAGTATTTTGTTAACTGCTCCTCACGGCGTGTCTCCATAAAATGTGGGTTAACCGAAAAAGAAAATCTGAAACAACAAAAAGAAATGATTTTCCTCGATCAGACTTAAAAGCATGAAAAGTCAGTCCCTGCTCCTCCAGCCAATGGAGGTGTCTGCCCTGGAGGGTATTCTGGGACTGGGAAGGCTAAAGAAAAATTGGAGGGATCCCTTAACTGAGAAAGAAGTACAATGAAGCATCTGGTGGAAACGAGGAAGACATTTAGGCTACTCCTATGCATCAAACGCTTGCTCACTTTAAGTGGCTAGAAAGTTAATTGATGATATCTTGAAAGATTTTTATTTATCCTTGGCTTACCTTGGTGAATTTTCTCAAAATCTCCCCTTTCCGTCACCCTTATATGACCCACTGCCTCATGGCACTTCCTTCCGTGACATTATGAGTGAAATCAGATCTTGCCTTGACAGCATCCTGCATTTCAGCACAAACACATCTCTCCTTAATCACCATCTTTACCTTTACATCTCCATTTTCCCGTCCCCATTTTTGACACGCCAGTAGCGGTTTGCTCTCCCACAGTAGTGTTCTATGAATGATGGCTTGTACCGTGGTTCCTGTGAAGTCTTCCTTGTGACAGGCAGGTGCAGCAGCATTGTAGCATGCCTTCTGATCTTCCAGGAAACACCCATGATGATACTTTTTCTCACCCCTGCACTACATCTTCACATCTTACAGCTCTTCTATTTCACTCGTATACATTTATTTTTTTCCCTTCCCAGACTCACATATACGGTAACATCCCTCCGTCATCCCCAACCTTTGCTTCCTTTGCCCTTCCTGCTTGTCTCTGGCTGTATAAGGAGGTCAATCATACTATGTAATGATGAGGATGTGTTCTGTGTGACAGAGGTAGTCATGACAAGGGCAGCTCAGCTGATTTACTGGCTTAATGAGGCATGAAGGAGCTCCATATAACACAGGAGACCCCCCCCAAAAAAAAAAAAGTGAAGGAAAAGTTACACAAGGAAAGTCTGTGACTTTGTGTTTTTGCACGGGGATCAGGTGTTTACTTCATGATAACACGTTATCTCCATTCCCTTGCAGAGCGGTGGTGTGATGATAATACTGTAGAATGTTTTTTTGTTTTCCAGTCATTGGCTGATTTCTCTCTTTATCTGCTCCATAATCATTCCCTACACACAGACATCATTACCAAGATGGATTTTCTGGGTGAGGGAGAAGAGAGAGAGAGAGAAAGGAATGGTGGGGGCTCCTCTCCATCTTTTCATTAATCACGAATCAGTATATTTCTCTCCGGAGACCAGGCCACTCAGTGCGGAAGAGAATAGGCTCTTTTTCGCCCATCTTTTTATCTCCCTTCTGTTCAATACATTTCCCTCCCTTCTTCCTGGGATTTCTCCAGTCTCTAAATGCCAAACCAATAAAGTGGGAAACGAAATTCCCCTTCCTCCTTCTCAAACAGACTGTGTGTTCACTATTTTAATAAAATCACGGCTTAGATGGTCACATCTGAGTGAGCAGACACACGCACAAACACTTGCCAACGCATACACACAACAGTGAATGCATGCTGTCTCATACTGTATATCTCAGTTTGGTGTAACCCACTGCTTCATGGCTCAGCAGTCATTCTGACTATTAGTGGGATCTCCCAGAGCTGGATGAGTAGTGGGATTGTTCAAGTTGAATAACGAGATAGGAAGCTTCTCAGAAAGACGACTCCAGACCAAAAATCACAGAAACAGAAAGGCTGACAAGAAACAGACACAAAAAACCCCCCTAATACTTTATAAGGGAAAAACTCAAGAGCAGTGATGAATTAATGTGGGTCACTCTAACTCACTGATCTTTTTCTAAGACAGGGAAAGGTTAATGCTCCATTTCCTGTTATCCCTGCCTACATAGACAAATGTGTCCATTCATGAGCACATATATATGACCTTGACATGCAACATAAACTCCATTCTATCATGCTCAACTGTGTGATATATATGTGCACGAAAGAAGACAATGAGTGAGTGGTATTTCCTCTGGTGGCAGAGCAGAAACCTTTATCTCATCTTTGGTCTCAGCATTTCCAGAGAAGACACACGTACACAAACACACAGACACACACACGCACGCACGCACACACACACACAGACACACACACACACACACACACACACACACACACACACACACACACATACATATGACAAGACAGCAGGATAATAATTAATAATCGGGATGCGTTGGGTGATATTTTGGTGTGCCACTTTCGCGTCGCAGTAGAAGGGAGGCAGAGAGGAGAGAGGATAGAGGAGTGGAATCTTTTAAACGAGGCTGGATATGCACAGCGCTGCAGGCGGTTCCTTTGCACCCAGTGTCAGAAACACACACGCACACACACCACAGTTCCTGAGGTATGCAGTATTAGCAAAACCTTCTCACACACAAATTAATGGCAACACACTTTTCCTTATTCTTTACTTCCTATTCACCCGTGTGTGAGGCAGAGAGCATAAGCACTGATGATTCGCCTGTGAATAAAACATTTTCACCTTCAGTACCGCAACAAAAAGCAGTTTTTATGCGCATCTCCACTCAGGTGAGATTTTTAAACGTTGCTTTAATGACAACACAAATTAGCTGGCAAAGTTAATGAGCTGTAACAGAGATTCTGTTCATGAAATTTGGAATCATGTAGCGCCTGATGTGATAAATATCATGTTCCAAACCAAAATGAGATATCCACTGCTGACAAATAACAATACTGAGCAACAGTAGAAACGCATATTCTTTTTTGATGTCATGTCATCCTGTTCATATTAAATATCAAAGGCAAATTATGGTTCACAGATCTTTATTCACCCTTTAGCCGTACAGAAAATTCATTTTTTGTGCAAATTAGTGGTTGTTGCCTTAGTGTTTACAAGTCAAAAAGTGTGGATGGTGAGACAGACAACAACAACAACAACAATCAGTGTGACCACCTCCAGTATTTAATACAGCGTCACATCTCCTTTGCATGGAATTGGAATTTACTGAAATGCACTAATGACTGTTATTTCTATGTTATGACTAAATGATGGTTATTGATGATTTAATATGTTTTGGTTGTGGGTACTTAAAAAAAGTCATGTCAGTGCTTGTTTGTTTCAGTCAATTAGGGCTAGTGAAAGGAAAATATTGGGTTTTTAAAATGATGCGTTTCTACTGTTGCTCAGTATAATTACAACAAATAAATGGTGCTCAGTGGATTATAGCTACAATATTTTTGGAAGAGAACGTCAGTTTATGTCACGTTTTACCCAAAATATCCGCCCTTTCTACAATTTTTCATTCAAATCCACTCATAACATTTTATCACCTTCATGTTTTCTGTTAATAAATAAATAAATAAACAGTACAATGCATCTTTGGTAATTAAGACGAGTTTCTATATGTTGCAAAATGTGACATTCATCACAGTGATGCATCATTTTACAATTTAACTCATTAAAAGCTAAATAAATGTAAAGAATGAGTGTGTTCTAAATAAATAAATAGGTTTAAACAAATATTTCTTAGAATGACTGAGTCTTTCTTCATGATCTGAATGTGGAGAGACCTCTTTTGTAGTTCATGCTTATCAACATTTATTAGCAATCTGTGTCCTGTATCCATTAGATCAAAGATCTACTTATAGTTCCTATGGAAATCTAGAAACAGAAATGAACATTTTGCACCACATGGCTAATCTGTTTTAAATTACCTCTGCAAAGCCCCAATCAATAGATTCCTGAGCTAAGATAATTTGTAATTGTGTCAGTCTCCTACTCTTCATTCAATGTCTCAAATCAGACATTAACAATCAATTTTGGCCATGTTGCTAGGCAAGTAGGGATGAATGAGATAATGTGGTAGTTATTGAGGGGATTGAGATAGAAGGGCTCTTGATTTGAGAAAAAGGAGAAGGAGACAGAGAGAATAACAACGGAAAGAAAATAGATAGAGATAAGAAGAAGAGAAGCTATCTGCATTTTGCTGTCTTATTTCTAACATACAGTAAAGCATGAAAAGCTTTGGTCTTTCAGTGTAAAGTACTTATAATAGAAGGACATCATTATAGTTCTAAAGGGGTTGGACTTTCTTCTACATCCATAATTGTAAAGGTAAAAAAACAATACAACAAATGCAGTTTACCATTTACCATAAATAAATACCATTATTATAACAGAACAAAGCAGCTCCACCTGATCAGGGCTTGGCAAAATAAGAATGTCTTATATTATACATAATAGCTATTGTATGAGATTTGCATTTGCATTAATCATATCTACATTAATTATTAAATATTTGCCCTTACAATTGCACATAAGAGGGCTGCTGTAAGACCATACGATGCATCATTTCTGAGCGATATTGTGTGTTGTAATGTCACTGCAGCACAACAGCATACAATGATGAAGTAAATTCATGGCCAAAAGTCATTTGGTGCAGCTTTGTTTACAATGAGCAAATGTTGTCTATCTGCTGTTTTCATTCCAGGCATTTCTTCTGGCAACACAAACATGTTTACATGCCATGCCAGTGAAAAGTTGAAACTAAAGGGAAAAAAAAAGAAAAAAAAGGGAGGAAATTTATATGTAGTAGGTGGGGTGGAAAAACCCAGCAGCTCGTTCACAAGTCTGATGTAATCCTGAAACACTTTAATATTTAATTGAAGTGTCATGAAATTAAAAGGCTCAAGGAGGAGAGAGAGAAAGAGAAGCCACTGAAAAGCTGAGGAGCAGCTCACCTCTCATTTAATTACAAATATGTTGAAAATGGCTCATTATCTTTGAGAGAGGAGGCCGATGACTTGCATCATCAGAGGAGGTGTTTGCTGACTGACAGTCCCCTCGACACAACGGCATCATGAGCCCCTGTCCCAGGTTGTCTGAATCTGCATGCATGCTTTTAAATACAGACTGGTACTGTACTGGTGTCCAGTATAAGAGAAGAGGAATACCTTCCACAGAAGACCTCGTGTCCATTTTAAACGAAGCTTTTACTGGACCTGGACTACTCTCTGGTTTTCGGTCTGGTCTGTCTCAACAAAGCAGAACAGTGACCCCCTGTGGATTCTACCACATAATACAAATGCAACATGACGTCACCCTGAAGCTGAGCTGCTAACATTTGTGAATAACTGTCCAGCCAACACACTGTATAGATAGGAGTCATGCAGAATCCAATGCAAAATATGAGCTGACACAGTAATACTGGACTTACTTCATCACTTCATCTATGGAAGAACATTCTCCAGGGTTTGATTAATTAAAACTCTGTGTGCAATTAGTTCCACCCCATCCTCTCCATCACATTCACACACATCACAGCCAGCATGTCACATGGATGTAATGTGTGCTACGTTACACTCCTCAGAGAGTGTATGACATGACATGTCCCGGGTGTGAAAGGGTCCGTGTTCAACTTGACATGCCGCTGGCAGGTGATTAGCAGAGAGTCAGGTGTTGCTGCCCTCCATCCGACATTATTGCACGGAACACTCCATCTCCCAAGTACATAATTACAAAAGTCATATGAATGCCCTTCACGTGTCTGGAGGCGGTTAAAAACATTTGCAGAAAAACGTAGAGCCAGAGTGCACAGACAGGAAAGGCTACGACTGGTTGAGGATGTATGTGATGAAGACGATTTACATTCTGTAGTTTCTAGATCTAGAGCCAGACTCTCTCCACCTGAGATGGTGATGGAGTGGTGAGAGGTCACTAATGATTCTGTCAATCAATACCTTGGCTGGTGTGTCACAGCAGGCTTCTCACGTCCTGCCAAGGCCTGTCACTCAGCCCAGCCCACCTCAGACCCCGTGGAGACCCAGCACACCCACATATGAACCGCTACCATACAGCATATTGTATCTACTGTAGGCGAGAGCTTCTCACAAGAGGAATGATATTGATTAAATGGGCAGCCTACAGACTCAGCATCACTCCTGAGGAATAAAAGAAGAGTATAAACCCATGTGTAGGCTGCCTCTTCAATCAATTTGCACTTAATGAATGAAGAGGAACGATTAAACACATGAATTGCCACCACGAGGCTTCAGTAAACCCAACCTAATTCAAGGAAATCCTTAATCGCCTGACCTAGGCTTTCTGCATTGTCCCTGGTATTAAAGTAACAGGATTGTAAAAGCATTGGCTCCAGTCATACCCATCCTCCAGTGACGAAGAGACTCGTGGGGGTTAGCATTAATTTCCAAAGCCTTATGTTGCATTTGCATAATTACCATAAATCATCACAAGCATATTCTGGTCCAGAGTGGAAGACCAGTGGGAGTGTTTGCTGGGAAATGGCTTTGCTTGGAAGGGTGACAGCGTGCAGGAGACCACTGACTCTATAATGGACATGTTAATGATTAAGAATAATCTTGAAACAATGGTAAGTATAGCACTGTGTGTCCCTGTGTCTGGAAAACAGAGAGTTTAAACACAATCTGTTCTTTACATAATCTGCAGGAAAGGTTATTATTTATTGTCTGCATTGTATATTTATTTCATGAATGCCACGTCGGAAAATGTGACTTTGACTTCTTACACATTTTTTAAAAACTGCTGTGGATTTTAGAATATTTACTATTTGACCTCATTTAGTCTGCATACATTGTTGTAATATACAGTAAACTGTGATTTTGCCTTAAACTAAGCTCAGTAATTTTAAATGAGTAACAAAAAGAAACAGATTTCTCTTTCCGGTGGTTGACTAAGTGAAGATTGGTGAGCTGCCTTTGTCTACCTAGCAGTGAATGGTGCACCATGAGGTTAATGTTAATACAATAGAGTGGCGGCATGGTGAGCCTGTGGGGGAGTCATTCATACAATAACAATGCTGAGGCCTTTGTGTAACAACCAGCCTACTGGGTTAACACTATATGCGACCTTCTCTGCTTTCTTAAATCTATGGTAATGAAAGGTCGGCTTGCGTAGTGATATAGTGATATATAATATAGTACTGCAAGGATTGAAATGATCCGAGCTCGGTGTAAGGCAACCTTTTGTGCCCTACATTGGAATAAAAGGAGTGAAAGTGGAAGTCAGGAAGTGTTAAATGCTTTGACAAAAGGATGCAATCTGTGCAAGCTGCTGGCTCATAATCTGCTGAAGTTCTAATTCTTTGTGTAATGATGAATTTGAGTAAGTTACAGCGAAGTCAGCAGGTTTATTACCTTGAAGTTAAGACGTGACTACACAGCTGAATGTCTCAGGGTTTAACTCTGCTCTACAGAACCATAGTGTACTGTGCAATAGTCACAGAAACTTTACAATAATTCCCCCAACTTTATCTAACCTGTTTTCTCTCCATATCTGTTGCTGCAGCTGCATGACTGGATAAAGCCAACAGAGCAGTAGATGGGTGAACAAGCTGTAGAGACGCTGAAACAAAGACTGAGAGCCAGAACAAGAGAGAGAGAGAGAGAGATAAAGAAGGAGATGATGAAAAGAGAGAGACATTAAATATGAAAAGGGAAAAGTCAAATGTACGATCATGTGACAGCGGTGGGAGGAGGAGAGGATCCTTAGGAGAGCATTGATGGAGAGGGCAGAGACGGAGAAGCGTAACAGCTGGCAGACGGGTATAAGGTGGTGCTGCTCTGCTCGAGCCCAGTCTCACTGCACCATAGCAGACCAGATGGACCAACCAGCACACACAAACAGATACACATAAATATATACTGGTGAAGTCACATTGCACTGGAGAAAGTTTCAACCCTGTTTGATGTACTTAAGTTGAATATTAGTAGAATCTGTTTGGCCCAATTTGTCTGTATGATGGGAATAAATTGTTGTCAGTTCGTCCAAAATGCTGCTGCTCGACTTTTAACAGCCACACAAAAGCGAGAACACATTTCCCCCATTTTGGCCTCCCTTCACGTTATATTTTACTGTTTGTTTTTTAATCTTTGAACGAGTCAGCACTATTTTACATTCCTGACCTCTTACAAACTTACCTCTTCGATGTCACTGAGGTCCTCTGACCAGTTTTCTCTTGTCGTTCCTCCACAAAGCTGAAGACCAGGGGCAACTGAGGTTTCTTTATTGTAGCCCCCAAACTGTGGAACACACCCCCCCCCCCATGTTAGATCTGCCCCTGTCTGCCTCCTGCCTTAAAACCCATTTTTATTCCTTGGCTTTTAACCAGGAATGAGATTTGTACATGTGTTGTGGTATTACTGCATTTTAATGTAAGCTTTGTGTTTTTATTGTGTGGCAATATTATTTATGGACTGTACAGCACTTTGGTCAACTCTGTTGTTTTCAAATGTGCTTATGAAAAAAAGATGAGTTGAGTTGAGGGGAGTAAATTCCTGAAAAAAACAAAACAAAACAACAACAACTCACAAACAAGCAAAAATAACCATATGCTGTTGTTTTGATCACAAATAGAAATACAACCAGTTGACGACACATTACACTACAGTCATATTACTTTTGAGATCTTGAGGTTGCTTCTTTCCAAAAACATGTCAACATGAGTGTTTGCTGCTGTCCAATCAGTCCAGACTGAAGAACAAACAACCTCACTGTGATCCAGGGCCTCCCTCTAGTGTCAGAATCTGGCTACTACCTCACAGATCTAGTTGCACCAGGGCAGTGGACAGCTCTAAACTACCAATCAACAAGAAACGAGACAATGACCTGGACTTAATTCAGAAATCCCAGATTAATACACCAAACACACAGTTTATTTAGGGTCAAATCTATATCTGGATGTTTGTGTTTGTCCTCATATCTCCAGTAATTTAGTGGCAATTCTGCTAGAAAAACATTGGGCCGGTCCCCAAACAGTATTGATTGATGTCTGGTTATAAAAAGACATCTATCATCTAGACAGTCTGAAATTAAAGCTGTAGTGGTCTGTGTGTCCACGCTCTTGTGTCTGTGTGCGCCCACTCTCCCTTGTATATGTGCCAGTGTGTGTACTCGTATGCGGTTTGTGTGTGTGTGTGTGTCTGTTTGTTGATGCGATGTAGTATTATGAAAAAATAAAATGTAGACAGCTGATTCATATCTGGACATAAAAGGTGGAGTTTTGTTGGGTCCCTTTTTAATGAAACCTATCATTTCTGCCTCCCTCTCTGGCGTTGTTATGGAGCAGATCATAAAGAGAGATATCCAGAGCTGCTCTGTTTTTTTGGTTGTTTTTTTTTTTTTTTGCAAGAGTGCCACGGCAAAGATTTTACGGTGTGAAAGATCATTTACACAGGAGAATGGGTGGCGTGTCACCTACATCTCGTTCACACACTGCAGTGAGCATCCCACTTATCTGTCTTGAAAACACATGGGAATGAAAGAATAGCTTGACACACACATGCTGCAGTGCATGCAGCAGGGTTTTGTCAAAGACAGATGTTACAAGCACAAAGGTTGCAAATTCAATCACTTCAGAAGTGGCTGCCACATCACTTTGTCTCCGTCCATGTGTGCACAAGTGTGTGTGTGCATCCATGAATGTATGAACCCTGCTATGGATTGAAAATGTATCGCTGGGTCAACAGAAAGAAAACAGGGTGGAGCTGTCACATCCAACAAACGCATTACTTTAAAGAAAGACCACGAAAGAAAGAGAGAAAAAGGCAAAGAGAGACAAAGAGTTGGGATAATATAACAGATATTATGAGGCCTGTTGTGATCAACCGGTTTTAAAAAGATGTCATGGAGAAGCTGAGCCTCAATTCCCCTTAGAAAACAGATCTACAGTGTCAGCACATTCACGGCAAACAAACATCTGTTTTTTCCTCTTGCCCACATCTTTCCTTCATCTCTCTTGACCTTAAGGAGCGCCCGCACTCACTTTCACACTCCTTCTCTCTGTGATGATCATCCGCTTTTCGGTGTCAGAAGGTCTAGGTCACTGAGTCGAGCATTTCCTGGCCGTCCCAGAGGATCTCAAAGAAAACCAATATTTACAATGTGTGCTTATATCACCAGAGAGAACTTCACCCACAGCCTTCTTGGCCTTCATGTACAACTTTGAACCCAACGGCTCTGAAGAGCGCACACTATTCTTCCACCACTCTGAATTCTCTTCACTCTAAACCCATCTGACCCCCCCTCTTTTCTCCTCAGGAAACCAAATCAAACAGTCTTCTTCTGTGTAAAAGCTTTTCTGTGTAGCGAGATAATGGCCAAGTGACACCTAAGTGTGCTCATACACAAAACCGTCTCTGAGATTTAGCCTGCTTGTTGACTTCGGGCTCAGAGATTAGCAGAGAAGTGTAGACATGCCTGCTTTTCATTAAGAAGGCTCACGATGACAGTGTAGAATTATAATGACCAGAAGAGACACAGAGGAGAAAATCCCAGGGATTCATTCAGGTCTGGTCCAAATGAAAGGAAGAGGTGCTGAATGAGAATAGCTCTCATCACTGATTTTAATTCTCAGTGTGCTGTTGAAAGAGTGTGTGTGTACACATGTCAGACCAAATCTTTGTGTATTTACTCTCCTCTCCCTGAGAAGAGGCTGGTTTCGTGTCTGCATCTTCAAAGTTAGCGGAGAGATGATGCCACCCTCTGGACAGGCAGGGCACTACAAACACGGCCCCTCTACACACAAAGCAGAAGGAAACACCCCAACAGCTAGATATTAATAGATGTTTTGTACTTATAACACAAGACTGTGGATGCATAGCCTCATTGAGACAGCGTCCATCTATTCAGCTGTACGAGGACAGACACACATCTTCCTGCAAGCTTGTCAGTCCCAGCATTGTCCGACAGACTCGTATTTGTAATGATGATGACGTTCCACCCAGGCATGACTTACTGGAGTACTGCCGTCCGACAGGGTCGTCATGCTGATCGACATGCTCATCTTGTCCGAGGAGGAGAGGGAGGGTGGGGAGGGGCTCCTCTTCTCCCCTTCCTGTCTCTGGAGGAAGTCACGCCAGGCCCGCTGGATACTGTAATGTAAATTTATAACCTCTAAATCATATGTCATGATCGGTATTTCTACTTGATATGCTTTATCATACGACCACTTCACAGCTTTTGTAGGCTTTATAGCTTAATACATGTACTTCTTGTATTTAAGACCTTTATCAGCCAACCTTGACATGGGCAAAATGTTCTGCCTCACACTATGGGCTCCACAATGTCTGCTTGTTATCTGTAAGCTGCATATTAAAGCTATGTAGGGGTACACACTGTGAATAAAACCATGCTGATTTTGTTTCTCTTTGTCATTTGTGACGAGACTCTGTCCGTGCATCTGACCTTTCTGCAGACATTTCGTTTGTTTGAGCTCATTTAATTAAACTCACAAAAGACGATTTTTCGTCATTCATTTTCATTTTATGCCTTTATTTGATAGTACAGCTGAAGATGTGACAGGAAACGTGGGAAAGAGAGTTGGGGGGGGGGGGAAACATGCAGCTTTCAAAATTTTAGATATGAGGAATTACTGAGTTGTTAAAATGTGATAACCGGTATTTTTTTCCCCAATTAATCCCAATCACAATGGCAAAATCATTGTATGTTGCAGCTGGTTCAAAAGTTGCAGTTGGTTCAAAATGCAGCTGCTAGACTCTCAGGCACGTATAAACATGAGCATATCTCGCCTATCCAGGAATCCTTACATTGGCTACCTATTCAGCATCGGATTATAACAGGATTATAACAAGAATTATTGCTTGTTTTTAAATGCTTGAGTGGACTAGCCCCTTATCTCTCAGACCTGCTGCATCCTTATGTTCCTCATCGCCTGCTTAGGTCATTGGACCAGCAGCTCTTAGTGGTGCCAAATCCAGACTAGTACTGAGGGCCGACTGGGCCTTCTCTTCTCCTAAACTTTGGAATGATCCCGCCCTCCAGATCAGGTCATTAATGTCAATACCAATGTTCATATCACACTTAAAAACACATCTTTTCTCACCTGCGTTTCTGGTTTAGACCCAATTTTCTTTTGTACTGTATTCATTTCTACCCCTATAGACTCATACAACCTTTTTCAGTCTTAATTTGTTGATCCCTCTTTCTTTGGCTCAGTTGCTTTTATTTGTTCTTAATAGTTATGATGTGATTTTATGCCTTAACTGTTTTTATTTGCTTACATTTCTTTTATGTCCTATTTGTTTTTCTGCCATATTTTGTTTGGCACTTTGGGCAACACTGTGTTGTATTTTATATGTGCTATACAGATTAATTGTCTGGACTTAAAATGAATACATTTTTTTTACAGTATTTGTAACCCCCTGACACAGGTTATGTAAATCCATGAGTTATGAAATACTGTATAAGACGAATTTGATTGGAAGAATTCTCCAATATACTCCATCCTTATTTATCATGGACTGTCTGAGGTCAGATTTATCTTGCTACCTCATGGAGGGCCCTTGAATGTCAGGTTGGGAACAACTGATTAAAAGTTATAGGATTATATTTTATCAGACAATTCTGTACGGCATCAAAATTAACCCACAGTTGCGCTTGTATGCTGAAGATATACTCACATCAACACCTTGGTCTCAATGGGGGGCATGTTGATATTGATGTTGTTGTCTAGGTCCATGGTCAGATGATTACTGAGCCGGGAGAGAAGGGGAAGGGTAGTAGGGGACATCCAGAGGACACACACACATGCACGCACGCACGCACGCACACACACACACACACACACACACACACACACACACACACACACACACACACACACACACACACACACACACACACACACACACACACACACACACACACACACACAGTCAAATCTAAGTCTGTCTTATCAGTAATTAAACAGAGATGGCTTTGTTCCATCTGCAGGGAAATAGGTTTTTACAGGAACACAAGAACAGGTTGCTCATTCTGTCTCTGTGATGTGTTTATTTTGTGTGTGTGTGTGTGCGTGCGTGTGTGTGTGTGTGTGTGTGTGTGTGTGTGTGTGTGTGTGTGTGTGTGTGTGTGTGTGTGCGTGCATGCGTGTCAACCCACCTCTGCACCTGGAAACCTCCATCATTATCAAACTTGAAGCCACTCTGGAGGCTCTTCAGCTGCTCCTGTGTGTGAGAGAGAGAAAGACAAAGAAATCGGTCTGTGTCTTAGGTGCATACACTGGGAGAAGCCTTCCCAGTAAGAGCAGGTCCATATAGTGTGTGAATGTGTGTGTGCAAAATATGAGTGAAAGTTTAGCAGATGTGTGATCATGGTGCTGAGCTCAGCGACCCTTGCAGCAAGTGGTTCGGCAGCATTCTGGCTCAGTTAGATGTTTTCTTGTGACGTTGGTGCGGTAAGCGCTGGTTCAGCAATTCTCAGAAACACAAAGAGAGTCCAAAGTCAAACGGAGAGAGACGGGGAAGGTGAGAGAAGATGCAGCAGGACATAATTCATGAACTCTAGCATACTTGTTCAGATGTGGCAGACACGGAGATTAAAGCAATGAAACTTTACACTTTTACTATAACGACTCCTCGCCCGCTGCTCTCCTCCCCTCAGCTCCATCCTCACGCTTTAATAGTGCTGTGTAATGAGGACGGGCCTGCCTCTACGTAATTGAGCAGCTTAATTCAATTACAAGGGAGCAACAAAGTTTAAGTAGAGCAGTTCCTCCTGATGAGCCAATAGGGTCACATCAGGCCACCGAGCAGCTTCCCGCTACATCATGCTGTATTTGTGTGTGCATATATGCATGTGTGTTTATTGTGAAGCCTGCAAAATCCCCAATTTATATTTGACTTTTTGTTTGATTGCTCCATTAAGGCATAATGAAGTATGCATGAAAGAATATATTACTAATATATTACATCTATTAGATGGCAGATTGGCCTATAAAGAGACTCACATAAGGAAAAACATTACATCTGAACTGCCACACTAAGAAAAAAATGACTGCACTGCAGTAGTCACTTGATGTTGTGGTCTTGTGTGTTTAATATTCATTATATAGAGATATATATACCTCTACCTTTGTAACTACAAAAGGGTCTCAAAAAAGTGTCCTTTTGAGGTGTAAATGAGCACATACTGTACATACAGTATACTGGAACACTGTCGTACTGGAATTCAACTCAAAGTCGTCAAAACATACAAGCATCATATCTGTTTTTTTTTTTTTTTTAAATAAAAAGGTCTATTTTGTTTATCCGTGTTTCTAATTTCACTGTGGCAGGCAGTGGTGCCTTTTTCATTATGCCCCCTTGCAGAAGAAACAAGTAGCTCATTAGGCAAATCAAGGATTTTGACAAGTGATCAAATATTTATTTCTATA
Organism: Chaunax sp. Z400; assembly: GCA_037577475.1. NCBI lineage: Eukaryota > Metazoa > Chordata > Actinopteri > Lophiiformes > Chaunacidae > Chaunax > Chaunax sp. Z400. The sequence continues at coordinate 11,831,898 of CM075192.1, forward strand.
AGAGGCTGGTTTTCATCTCTTTCAGTCTTCCCTTCTCATTTTCTCTCTGATGAAAATATCATCTGTGAAAGTGAATCAGAGGTGCACTGCAAAAAAAAATAAAAAAAATAAAAAGAAGCAGCTAAAACACAAGAATTAAAGACTGAATTTGAGGAGAAACAGGCTTAATACTGGTGAAATTATCTGTCCATGCAGGAAAAATAATTTTACCTGTTCAGAAATCATTGCAATGCATTAGAAGCTGATATATCATTAGAAAATCAAATCAGAGCAGTCAGAATAAATCCAAACAGTAACTCCCGATGTATTTCCTTATTTCTCCTTCACGGTGACATTCAGAACCAGCATCTATTCAAATGGATGCATGTTTTCTAAAGATTCTTGAGTAAAATCTATAACACTTTCCTATGATATTTTTACATGTATCAGTAATACAACATCTCATCTTTATTTTAAACACAGTTTTAACACAAATTATGTACATTAACAATATGATTAATAGATTAAAAAGTGCTCTATGCTTCCTCCTTGTCTCACGCCCTGCCATGCTTGCTGAAAAAGGGGGTGTGGCTTTACTGCAGTCCACTTTAGATCTTTTAAAACACTGTGATTGTCTTATAGACACCCAGTCAAATACGTTTGTGCATTTGGGTGGTATCAGATCGCAGTAACCAGAGATCTAGACATCTTAGAAATGTTATGTCCATTGAATTGTATAGAGAATCTGAACAGGTTGATATTCCTGCTTAGAAATAAGTAGGCTATGACTGAAGAAAAAAAAAACATTTAAAATTTAGTTTGAAAGTTAATTAATCTCATGTTTCCAGATATAGGACTTTAAATCTTGGCAAGAGAACAAGTTGCAGTGTTGCTTCTGTACAACGCAAACCTCCCTGAACTTTTCCTTTGAGAGCCATGTGTGACCTCCAAACCCATCTTAATGCCGTTTTAGACAAAACGCTGTCTCCCCCCTATCAAGTGTCTATTCACACACATACACATCCAGTCAGACACTTTTAAACAGACTTCAAAAAGTACAAATTGAGATAGGCGGCAGCAAGGCAGAGAAGAAGAAAAGAAAGAGCAAAAATAAGAGAAATAAAAAAAGACAAATAAACTTAAAGCACAAAAATAACTTTGAGTCAGTCAGATGCCAAATTACAACCTGAGTAGTGAGAGAGATGAGCCAGTGGAAGTGATGCAGAGATGAGCCAAGTATAAACGAAGAGGGGTGGTATGTGTGTGTGTGTGTGTGTGTGTGTGTGTGTGTGTGTGTGTGTGTGTGTGTGTGTGTGTGTGTGTGTCTATTAGGTTCTGGGTAATGGATAGCTAGACTACTGAATGAGCTGATTATTTTAATTTCCCCCTGAGATACTGATGGTGCTGCCACAGGCTTGTCCAGGACAACTATTAATTCACCTGAGGAACAAGCGCGCGCACACACACACACACACACACACACACACACACACCTACACACCCACACACGCACACACACTTACACACACACACACACACACACACACACACACACACACACACACACACACACACACACACACACACACACACACACACACACACACACACACACAGTCAGTGTGACAGACTTCAAAAATATTAATAATAATAATATCATTTAGTGTTCAGTTGAATGGTGCAAACCAATAAGTTATGTCAAGCAGAGAAAATGGTAACTGATTCTAATGGCTTGGTGACTGCATACAAAAACAATCTATTTATCTCTTCAGATAAATAACTACTGATGACAATGGTGGTAAATATTTTGTTGCAACATGATAAAGGAGATAATGTGAGATTCCAGTGCAAATGTTCATGAGTGGCCATTTGAGAAAAGAATTTGTCTGTATCTAATTTATTTCTTTACCTTTTTTTTCTTTTTAAATTATTGATTATGTTTGCGCTTATGTGTGCTTGCAAAACAAAAATTGCAACACTAATATCCGAAGCACATTATGCATCACTTACACAAAACCCTGACTTCAGCAGGACATTTACAAAAATCTTGCATAGACTTGCAAGTCAATGCATGACAACGCATTGACAAAAATGCATTGACTTCGAAATCCATGGAAGTATATATTTTGCAATTATTTTCTGCAATAGTCCAATATAAAATAAATAAATAATTAAAAGCATGTATTTGATCCTGTCCGATAGCCTCTTCCTCTGCTATCCACCCCTGTATCCTGTCATTACTGCCTCAGTGGAAAAGCCCATCCTGTACGTGGAGTAGGAATGCCAAAAAAGTACCGGAACATAAACCAGACGTTTGCATAATTTAGTGGCATAGTCGACAGGAAATCTATAGTCATTTTGGGCTTTGGCAGTGCCAAGCAGGCTTATATTGATTGGTGTGTGTATATATGTGTGTGTGTATGTGCAAATATGCGTGTTGGTGGATTTATGGTAGAGTCGGGCAGAGCAGAGAGAGAAGCAGGCAGGGAGGAAGAGAGATATCCTGATGGAGAAGAGACCTTGAATCCCCTGTACACCACAGCACAACAGAGCTAAATACAAACCCCTCTATAGCTTCACCTCTTTGATAAATCCCTTTCCTTGAACAACACTATCTAGAAACGTAAATGAAAATGAAATAAGCCATGTGTGAGGAGGATCACATGAGAAATGAAGCCCAGTGGACAAACAGTTGTTTGGGAAATCTTCATTTTTCACTGAGGGAGAGCAGCAGGTTAGGTCCAGGGTTATAGGGGACCCTTGCACAGCTCCATAAAGTAGAAGAAGGCTTCCATCGTTATTTATATTAAAAGAGAAAATACAGATTACACAAAAACTGTTACTCACTACTTTTTCCCCATTCACAATATCTCTCACCAAAAGGCAGGAGAGGAGTATTCAATAGGCTCTGCACACACCCACACATATATGCTATGAACTGTGCTCATCTTCGACCTGATGAAATGTGTTATTGCTTTGTATTTCACTCCATTTGCCCAATATATATTGTAACCCTCAAAGGCAGACAGGAGGTCTCACACCCACATTCGGCAGTGCTGATCTACCTTCTACAGTCAACTAAAATCAGTATAAAAGTAAGAGGTAACACTAGATCACATGTCTGCAGCATGACAAATAAACTTCTCCAAAGCAACAAAAAAAAAACCTAAACAAAAACATATGCTTTACATTCAAAACCCTGCATACCAGAAAATGATTAGTCTGCTAAATCAAGTCAGAGCAATGGCAGGAGGGAGGTGTTAAGCAGGATTCAGCTATCCTCAGCAGCCCGGAAGTCCAGGCTCGCTAGATTTCACTGGTGCAACAAGGCACATGACATTTCTGGAGCCAATTCTAGTAGCAATCAATGTAGTAAAAGGGGCAGTGAAAGTAGCTGTAGATTAAAGTCTGCTTTTGGTCCAAATACCTTCAATTCATTCCTCATGGAAACTGGAAACCTGCAAATATTCACACGAGTTTAAAGAAAGCCAGAAATGTGTCATTTAAACAAACTGACAATGCACATTAAGTCATCCTTAGATGGCTGACTGTATTACACAGACTGTACTGTATTACTCAAAGATGTACATGCATTTGCACCCTTACAAGATCTATTTGACAGCTGCATATTGCATGACTAATGATATCTAGTGTTGGTTTAAAAAACACCTTCAGTCCCAAAAGTGATTAAATTAAATTAAATTAAATGATTCTCTGTTTATAATTAATAGAAATCTTTACTGAAAAATAAACTCTTAATGTCTGTGCTGCCCTGATGACTCTGTTTTATATCGTTTTGATTGAACGTTTTTGCTCTTTTGTGTGATGGCTGTAAACATGACCCTTAAGAAAATGTTTGACAGGCCTGTTTAATGATATTTACAACAGGCGAGTGTTTAGGAAGGCCAAAACCATCTTTGACTGTCCGGACCACCGTCTGTACAAAATATCTGAGCTCTTGCCTTCAGGCTGCAGCTATAGATCCACCGCCACGAGGACAAAACCAGTGACAGGTTGCCTTTGTATATCGTATATCCATTGATATGCTGAACATGGATCATATCAAGCACAACAACAGCTGCCCTCTCGGCCTTTTATTTGCACTTCTAAATCTGATCTCAGGGTTTTTATACTCCTTTTTTTTCAGTGTTATTGTTTTTATTGCCTCATCGTTTTTTATTATCTCGTCTTGTTAATATCATGTTTTAAAACCTGGCTGCACATCACATTTTCTATAATGACTCAAGAATGACTAAATCTGACTTGACTTTAAAGGCAAAAAAAACTTACAACAAAAAAAAAACAATTTCTTTGTCATATTATGATCACGTTGTGAGGCCCATCTAACCTGTGGAGGACAGAAGAAGAAGAATGTGTGTTATGGGGGAGAGATAACACAGGAGGCAGAGCAGGGAGGGGCTGGATGATTGACACTCTGAGCGCTAAAGGTACCTCAGCTGCAGGAGACAAAAGGCAGGGGAAAGATAAAGATACAGCACTTTGCAGAGTGGCGGAAAGTGATTCGGTTGAGAGTCGGCGAGGGAATTTGAGAGGACGAGAAGGGTCAAATTGTCTGTGAGAGGGGATATGAAACCTGTGGGCTCTGAAGAAATTAAACTGGACTAATGCCAGCCTGCCAGCCAGTGAAACACACAAAAAGAGAGAAATGGCCTGCCTGGGAAATGGCCTTCATCTCTCTTGTACATGGGATGTAAATCTGTCCCTTGAACCTCCAACTGATCTGGACACACATACTAACGCTTGTATATGACTTAAACAGCTCTCCTGCTCCTCTAAACGCCCCCTTAACTCAGTTCAGGGGGCAGAGTGACAGACAAAAAGAGGACACACACAGCTGAAGAGCCTGTAAAAACAAAGCCATAATCTATCTCCCCTCATTGCTGCTCTATTTTTCAACTCTGCTGCTCCTTAAAGTGACATCCTCTCGTTCTCTGTGGCCACAACCAAACACGGTCCTCTGTGTCTACTTCTTTATAGTCATATCTCCTTGTTTGTCTTGTGTACCCTCCGTCGTCTGTCAGTCTAAGTCGGTTTTCCTCTTCAATACTTGATGAGCTTCTTGACGTGAAGTGCTGCCAACAGATTCTGGGTTGTTACTCTGCTCTCTTCCAGCATGACAGAACATTGGCCAGCTGCGTTTGTTTTCTCGATGAACTCGATTAACTTTGCAGCACAGTCGAAGAAAAAAGCTGCGCACACACACACACAATCAATTAGATGGTGTAGTCACTACACTGTAGTGGGTAGGACTGTTGCAAGAAGAAACGAAAATGCTCTGGGTTCAAATCCACCTGTGTGGAGTTTGCATGTTCTCCCTGCGTCACTGGCTTCCTCCCACCATCCAAAAACATGCAATCAACTGTAGGTGAATTAGTGACTCTAAATTGCCTGTAGGTGTGAATGTGAGTGTGAATTATTGTTTGTCTCTCTATGTGTTGAACTAGCTACTTATCCAGGGTGTACCCCACCTCTCACCCCCATGACCCTGCACAGGATAAGCAGGTACAGACAATGGATGGATGGAATCAGATGCAAACCAGAAGCTTTCAAAACTCCTTACTTCTACAAAATGAGGTTAAATAAATTACTAGTATTACTGTGAATCATATCAATTAGTCACAGGAGGTTTTATACATTGAGTATTTGTACTTTAAATACTTTAATTATATGTTTTCCTGATTATACTTAAGTAGCATTTAAAATGCAGTATTTTAACTTATACCAGAGTATTTTAAGCAAGTAATCTGAATACTTTTTCCACCACATTTAGTAACTACAGCTGAATGAATGAATGAATGAATAAATGAATGAAATGTATTTATTCCAAACATGGAAGTTAAAAAAGAGAAAAAAAACATAAATAAGGAGAGAAAATAATAGAAGAATGACAATGTTCGAATAGGAGTAGAAAGGAGTATGTACGTATGTATTCCCACCCCTTTCTCACTATTCCTCCATTAAATCATAACATTTTATAAACAATTACCGCAATATATTTACGACCCAAAATATTCACCCAGTGTCAAAAAATATGTGAACCCAACCAATTAACACAACCCCTCATCATTCATATTCCTTTTAAAATGTTCTTTTTGTACATCTTTTTGAACTGATTAATATTTAATCATAATATTCCACAAATTCACCCCACAGATGGAAGTACACACACTCTGCACTGTTGTACGAACACATGGTTTTTAAAAACAGTTAAGCTCTCCTCTTAAATCATAGCCCCCCTCTCTTTCATAGAACATGAATATGAATATTGCCAGCTGTCAAATAAATGGAATTCAACACTACAATATTTCCCTCTAAATTGTAGTGTGGTACATTCATAAAGAATGGAAAGCAAATAAGGAATAATAAATGTACTCTGTTACTTTTCAACACTGCCTTTATTCAGTGCCTGGAAGAAACATCAGCCGTCATAAAGCAAACAAAGACAATCAGAGAAATAAACATGGGTTATTTCCTCCCATAGACCAGATGGCCCTAATGCAATAACGGTAAAACCTTGACTCTAGAAGTTCTTCCAGTCACCTTTCAGGCAAAAAGCTGCCCTGACCTTGTCCTCCACTGATGGTAACCTGGTTTAAACACCATTATACCATCTGCCATGCCACGCAGACACATATCCCCCCCCCTCACACACACTATCTAGATGGCCTCTATCAGTCGAGCCTCTCTGGGGTCCTTTGGCCCAGCCAGCTAGCCGGCGCCCTCTCTGCTCTCACTCTCACATCCTCATCACTCTCCTCTGCCATGGAGACACAGAACTTGTCAATACACCGTGTGCTGTGTGTGTGTGTGTTTGTATGTGAGAGAGAGAGCAACCGCAGAGAAGTGCAGTTATCTGCAGTCATTCCTGGGTAGACGCTGTGACTTCTGCCACCCGTGTGTGTGTGTAGTTTTGCCAATCACCATAGGGATTCAGTGTCCAAACCCTGAGAATGTCACACACACACACACACACAGGCACACGCACGCACACACACACACACACACACACACACACACACACACACACACACACACACACACACACACACAGTCCCATCAGTCCAGACTGATGGAACCAGAGACCGAGAGGAGAGGAGCTGCATACTGAGAACGAGGAAATGGAGCAGAGAGAAAAGCTAAAAGTCACGCAAGCATATATGATAAGAAATGACAATGGTCTTGAGTAGTTCGAACGGACATGTTTTCTGTCAGTTTCTCGTGCTTAACGAAAACATTATAACTGAATATATTCAAAGGGAGTAAGCTCAGTGAAGACCGACCAGTCTGAGGGCAATGCCAGCTGTTGCAGAGGAGAGGAGTCCTGGGTTTTCCAGGCAGCAGAATGAACATCTGTGTGGTGTCAGGCTACATGGGGCACAAACTGGTCCACTGTGGACAGCCATAATTCTGTTTGTGTGTCATTAATTCCATGACGTTTGCTGGTTGTGTGAATACATTATGTTGTAATGTGAAAATTTTATTCTGTCAATCATGCTTGTCAGACTCAAGTCATAAACTGTGGGCGATTTGTAGCACAATCATGTAACAGGAATTAGTGTTGGTTGCAGGAGAAGTTAATGCAGCAAACAAACAAACAAAAAATCCCTATAGATAATAAAAAATAAAGATTAAATCATCATGTGCATTCATGCAACATGCAATGCAGTTGATTCATATTTTAAAGGTCAGTCCTTTCACATACTGACACAATGATATAAATGAAAGTCGGGCCCAAACTTTTCCCTCGAACTAGATATTACAAATCAGGAAAGAAAAAAATGTGATTATCGCTGCACACCCAGAGGTAATGTACAGTGTCACATCCTTCTGTTCCTTTGGCCTGCAGGATTTCCTCTGTGGAGTTAGCACTCCTGGCTTCCCCGGTGGGTCATAATCAGAGCAGTAAAGTCAGCCGTTAACATGCCAGAACAAACACACAGTAAAGCAGCTCCTTTTACAACATCACTCAATACCACCCTTCTTCCACAGCAGCCGAGCAGAACAACCACCACACTAACGATTGCTCTGCTGGGCGGAGAGCAATATCTATGCAACGATTGGAGGGTAAATGCATGCAACTATAAAGTCTTTTTTTATTGGGCATTATGGCCAAACGGAGGGATCAGCATTGTTGCTTAATAAGACTGTAAAGGCAGTTGTGGAAAGAGTGATAAAAGATATGCCGACTAAGGGATACAAGCTCCGCGGGGGCTTTTTAGTTAAGGTGACATCATCCTTTTTGGAATTTTATTTTGCATCTCAACAAGCTTTGTTAAAGGCCTCTCAGAAGAAGTGTTTACAGAGCACTTAAAAGCACCATTTGGCCTTAAAAGAGCCTTCAAGTGATTTGCATTACGTTACAATTAAAGGTAAGGATCTTGTGAGAGACAAATTAAACAGAGTGGTCAAATGGAATTCATCCTGAACTCTGGTCCATATGCATTATGGCTCCAAAAGCTCTAAAAACACAGGATCCTTCACATGGTCCTACTTGGTAGTGTGTTTTTTAGACCCTCTCTGTAGCACAGTCCTTTTAATATCTAGTTTATAACGCAGGTATTCTGTTTAAAAACTCCAGACTGCAAGCCCAAGACAAGATACCGAGGTGATATCACTAATTTTCCAGGCTCTTCAAGTCTCGCTCCAAAGCCAACAAATACACAAACACACAAACAATTAGAGGCAGGACTGAGCTGTGAGTTAGAGCTGAGACTGTCCATTAGCGGCGGTCTATCGCTGTTTCAGGCTTAATGAAGTAGAACGTCAGAAGACAGAGAAGGCCTGCTAACCTGATTGATGACAGAGAGAGAGAGAGGAAGACAGGAATATGGATGAAGACAAAGGCGAGAATAGGGCTTGAAAAGAGAGGCAGAGACGAGTAATGCATAATTAGAGGTGATAAAGTGAGAAGGGAAGAGCAGAGGACTGGGATGGGTTGATTTTTTTAACTGACTCATGTAAAGCTGCTATGTGAAAAGTGCTTACTGTACCTCATCTTAATTCCTTCAACTTCTTCACTAAATGGTCCCTCTGACCTCTTCTCAAATCTTACACTCTATCTCCTTCTCTGAAAGTCTTTTGAAGAATCTTTGTGGTTATGACCATAGCTTAGTGGAAAGCTTGGTTTGCTCTCCTCAGCTCAGCAGGAAATGATTAAAGTCACGGTCCAGCTAGCTGCCGCTCGCCCTCAACCCTGCGGGGCCTCAAGTGGAACCGCCCACCTGTGCTGGGCCCCTTAGGAAGGCCTTACACACAGCAGTGAAATCAGCGTCTTGTGCAGGGCCACACAGTAGGTATGAGGCATAAGCTGTGGCTGGCTCTACCTGGAGCGTGACTATGTGCTAAAAAGCAGCAGCATGAATGGCACGGCAGACTGGCGAGGAAGGCAGGGAACGTGGGTGTTCATTAAAACACCCTACACCATTCAGAGAGAGAAACAAGGCAATAAAAGCAATTAATCTGCCCATAAACAAGCCATTCCGCCTGTCCAACACACCCACAGACACACGGGCATGACAGCGGGAGCAGGGAGGAGGGCAGCCATGGCTCTCATTCCTCCCAGCTCTCTTTCTCATTATCTGATTCTGTTTCTCTGAACTAGTGAGATAAATCCAAAGATCTTAAGGGTTTTTTCAGTCCATAAAGTGCCGCATTCTAAATCCTGCAGTGCTAAGTTGCAGAGATAGCCTCAGAAAGAAGGTGGGTAAAAAGTCTCACATCATAGGTGCTCACTCCAGATCAGCAGGCTAGATGAATGTACAGCAGTCCGACCCAGACGGTTTACAAGAGCTGTCAGTGGCTAATGCTTCACAGGTGCACCATTTTGCACGATTCATTTCTTTGCTTCGGTTCCTGTCCTTATACATGGATGTGCACCGATTATATAAATGCAATTATATTAAATTAAATTAAAACAATAGAGGAATGAGGTTCATTATAATATCATCAATATGGACCTGACAAGTCTTTACATTTTATCAGCTGGGTGGTGAATACAAGAAAACACATGCAGACACCCTGATAATAAGTAACAAACCGTAAATGAAAACAACAACATACATAATCAGAAACAAAATGAAACATCATCACAATTAACAGGTAATTCATTAGGTCATGTCTTACCAGAGGAAATCTTTAGGTTTCATCATTTGTTAAGAGTGAAAATAAAAACTTTAAAAAAATGAAATAATTTGTTCATAAAAAAATAAATTAACACTTGTGATTTTCTTTTTTCTTTTCACTTGTCAACACCTTGTGAGCATCCCAAGCATCTGCTTTCTTCGTTTGTTCCTCTAGTCTTACTCCACCTCTCACTATCTGTATTTTTTGACTCATCTCCTCTAATCCCAAGACATTTCCCCCACACCAGTATTTTTCCACTGTGGATGAACCACTCCGACTTATTTCACTTTTGTAAAATTACCAAACATATCAGATACAGTATGAGACAATAGATGGTGTCTCTGTGTGTGTGTGTGTGTGTGTGTATGTGTTCATTTACGGCTGCAGGCAGAACAGATGATCCAAGATCATGAGCTGCATGCCTCCACCCTATTGAGAAATAATTAGAGAGCTGTGATTGCCTAAGCTAAAAATAGTCGGCAGCTTGATGCTTTAACAGTGGGATTGTCTTTCTGCTCTCTGGCCCTACGGCTACATTGTAACTAGATTTATCTCTAAGGTAGAACCTGGAACGGCGCTGGAAAAGGCATGCACAGCAACCACTGAGGATGCAAACACATACATGTGCGTACACACACATGCAGAACATGCTTTAGCTGTCGGATAAGAGAGAGTGATAGAGGACATATGGAAAACAGGTGAATAATAGGCTCAAAACTGTAAAAAGAAATATTTCTCATCCATTGAAGGTCAACTCTGGAGTTTAGAGAAAGCCAGAGGATCCCATACCTCTGCTTTCCTAACATCCAATTATCCTTGCTCCATGTCCTCTCCTCAACTATCTTTCAGAAACTCACTCACTTGACATTCTGTCATTATGTCCTTCTCCCCATTATTTCGGAAAACAATGACATTCCTCTTGTGTCGTCACCCTGCCTTTCTAAAATTCTCCCAGCGTGTCTCATATGGAGTTATTCTGCCCTTCAGGGTCTATGAACACACGTGGGAAGACCAGGGAATACACATTCGTACAAATCAGACAAATAACACACAAAAATGGGTCCCATCCCCCAAGCATGATGGCAGAAGAAAATATACTGTCGTTCTTCTTGTAAATGATCTGGTTATTCTCAGCCTCAGTGAGGGACTAAATAATAGTAAAGTTAAAGACAAACACATATTCCCTCAGTGGTGCAGGTCCAAAAATGTTATATTTTCCTGCCTCCCCGTCTCATCGTCTAGTGAGCGGCTATCACCCAAAGCCAATCTTGTGGAAAATGAAAACTATCTGAATATTATTGGGGAGCTCAGGGAGAGTTGCACACTTTCACCAAGCCCCATTTCACCTGCCATCTTTATGGCTCCACGCTGAGCTACTGCCTGACTTGTCTTTGCTCTTCAGATAAAATGAAGCTGAAATTAGTTCCGGCGATATGCAGCATGTGTGTGTGTGTGTGTGTGTGTGTGTGTGAAAGCGCATGCAATTCAGATACACGGACATGCTCACATACAAGACAACACAAACACTCACACGCTCACAGATTCAATTAGTTTCCAATCGCAGGGAGACATGAGGGATAAGTCATGTTTAGCACACCTGTCTCACCAGCAGGACTTATGTCAGAATAAAAGCAGAGAGTTCGGCAGTGCTGCCATGAAAGCATCAACCGGAGGTCGTAAACACACAGGAGAGACAAGCTGGAGTCTGTCCTGCCAACACCATGACTCTTACGGACAGAAGCAATAAATAAATCAGCTCCCTGCAACACAATCCCCCAAAGGTAAACAAACCACATCAATATGAGCTCAAATATGCTTGTGTAAAAATCAATGCATGGATGAAAATTTAAAAAAAAAAGTACAAATCTCCCAATGCAAAGGCAGTGCATGGTAAACACCTCAGCATCTCTGAAATGATGTGTGCGTATATTTGTAATATTCACCAAGCCGCATCCACCTGAGACTGAGGGACAGCTACATGGGTAACTGTCACGGGTACACAGCTAATGAATATTCGCGCAGTTATTTTCACCGCATTATTCACACAAGCATGAACTCACACAAGCACACACACATACACACACACACGCCGTTCATTCTGTGCATGCACTTAAATGCACAAGCTTGCATTTTAACTCCCTTGAACTGACACACATAAAAGAAAAACGGAAACAGCCAGACAGAGGGATGCATTTCCATTTCTGCTGCTCACATCTGTATGTGTAGTTGTCAGCATGAGAGCTGATGACAGGAAGGGAAGTGCAGCCCACTGGAGTGACCTTGACTTGACTGAACACACACTAACACACAGTTAGCTCTAAAAGTTGTTCTTCTGCGTTTGACTATTTCGTGCTTGCATTCGATCCTGGCATTAGGTCCATCTCTCTCTGTCAGTCTGCCTTCCCTTATCTAAACTTTTCTACATGTAAGAAGAAATGTCAGCTTAAATCACCCTTTAAGACTGCGTTGATGTGTGTTTGTGTTACGTATTTCAATGTAAGTCTTTCGAAAGAGGAAGAAAAAGCAGTGACTTCCTCCCATCACTGAATAAAACATCTCATTTAGAGCACAAAGCCATACATGATAAATCACCGTTCCTCCAGCAATGGCTATACCGCCCGGAGAGAGAGGAGGGGGGGATGAGTGGATGTGCATGAGAAAGATGGAGAAAGAGATGCAGGTGGTAATGAAGAGAAGTGGTGACATGACTTTTTGACACATAGAGGTGTTTGAATAGAGTGTGAAAAGAATCTGAGAGAAGAAGGACTGAGAAAGAGACGAAAACTAAAACGAACCCGATGAGCCAGATGATTGTTGCAGACTATACAAACATGATGAAACGGGAGAGCCGATGGCATCGCATGAAAGCCTGCAGATTGATTTTCTTTGCTTGCCAAAATGCAAGACGACCAAAAAAGATGACATCGGTATCAAATTAGTTTGGAATATGGAGCTGTATTGAAAAGTTGTAATGCTAGATGTGTATTGAAATTATAGTAAAGCTTAAAAGAACATTTTAACATATGGTAAAATACACTTTCTTGCTGAGTTTAATGAGACGAATAATTTCATGTGTGTAAGGGACAAATCACACAGATGTAATGCCAGTAATGTGTTGCTAGCAAAAACCATTGTATTCCTATGGTAGAGTGGTTGGATCCCCAGCCCCTGCACTCTCCATGTCGCAGTGTCCTTGAGCAAGATGCTGAACACCCCAGTTTGCTCCCAATGAGTAAGTCTTCATGTGAGTGGTTTTTGCTCCTGATGAGACATTTATGGCAGCGAGGTTTTGGTTAGCTCAGGACAATAGAGAGAGAGGGGGGAGTAGGGGTGGTTTGGGGAAATGGGCCCAGGGAGAGAGAGCTAATTATTCCAGGTGTTTTGAGTGGAACTGATTGCTCTCTCTCCCTCATATTGCAGCATGATGGGACTCCATGCCTGGAGTCTATGCAAGACTGGAGACAAGATGGAAAGCGTGTGTGCTAAGTTGTGAGCTGCAAAACTACCGTTTATGTTCAAGTTCAGTTTGTGTGAATTAAAGTCTGCTACCAAGCGTCATCACGGTGCCGTCATTGAGAGGACCCACACACACGGTAGTAGAGAGCCTTTACTGCTACAGTGTATTTACCATTTACTGGAGTGGTACCGCATTTTCCATTACCTACATTTAATTGCCCAGTACAGGAGCAAGGACTTAACAACTTATTCAGAGCCACGTCAAATTTAGTTTTAAAGACAAAAGCAGCAGAAGTATCAAACTAAAGTGAAATAATTTCTTGTAAATTAGTCCAATTGCTTGAACAATGAAGAAGAATTTTGAAGCAAAAACTGAAGGATGTAGTTATAGGATGGAGGGGTTAAAATAAAAGTCACACCCAACTACTTCAATAGGACAATTCATGACTTTATTAATACTGTGAGAATGAATGTTATTAAAAGACTCACAGTGGATAATCATCACCCAATGCTTAAACACAACCCATGCTTTGTAAAAAGCTTTCCCTTGATAGTGTTTGATGTATGCATGCATTCTATAATTTGTGCCCATAATCACATCACGTGTGAGTTTTTACAGGTGAGGGTCAACTTTAATTACCCTTCCCTTTACAGAATCATCAAAATTTAAATGGACGTGAGAGCAGAGTGATGTGGGAGGGAGCAATCAGACCGAGTAGACAGGGCTGCCTCTTCCCTTCAACATTTTTTTTTTTTTAAAGAGGACTGATTTTAATAGAATAATGAGGAGAGGTAATGGCATCAGAGTGCCAATCATTTCAACATTAGGGGGGGGAGTGGGTTCCCGCAATCACATGCCTGTAAGGGCAGGGTATCAGTCTCTTTCAAACCATATCAACTCTCCTCCTGGTTGAGTAAGAGAGGAGGCGATCACGGTGGTTCTTGAGTTCCTCCACGTGCCTGAGTCTGCAGCGTATTTCACCGGCTGTCTAACATTTTTAATATCTTACCTGTTATTTACAGCACACGCGCTGCTACATTTAGCCAGTCATATATCAGGGGGTGAGCGTCAAGAACGGATGAAAGACCACACGCACGCAATGGAGTAATGCTCTGGACTTGGATGTAAGCTCATCACAATAAATGTCACTCTATAATTCTCTTGCTCTTGTGAACAATAAAAAAATGAAAGAGTTAAAACATTTTAGAACCAATTTGGACAAATGACTCCTAAAAAAAAACAACCTATCCTTTAAAGCTGCACCTGTTCAATGATTTTATACTAATAATGAGTCAAATGACTGTGTATAAGCACAGATCTAAAAGACTGGGATCATTCTTTTATGTGTTAGGCAATATTAACATGATGCTCGCATGATGCTTCTGGAAATGCTTGATTATGCTGGTTGTGTTATTATTTGCAGCGCTACCTCAAAAACGCTCCTTAAAACGCTGGTTTGCCTGCATGTATAGGCACAGTATAAGCACATAGGCAGAAACGTAGAACAGAATTAATTATAGCAGCCCCATTGTCACCGATATCCGATCTGAGTCAATATCGGATTGATATTCGTAAAAAATATTACATCGTTACATAAGTATCATGACCCGACTCTGCAGCTCTGCTCTTCTCTCTGGCATGCAGCTACGCACCATTTTGATTCACTTTCACGGCTCATTTTCAGATGCAGCAAACACCTGTTTTCAGAAAAAACACTTAGATCAATTGTGCACCACCTGCCCAGCATCAAAGAGAGACAGACAACCTTCGCGACTAGTTGATGAAGGTGCATTTAGCAGCTAAAGTGTCAAACATTTCCCCCAAGAGGTGACAGGGTACAACCTAAAGCAGAAATGAGAGAGAAATTAGAACTGAAATTCACCAGATGTTGAGAAATGTGACTGCAAATGAAAAAATAGTGTTGCACCGTGTTTGGTGAATGTGCAACGTGTTTGCAAATACATATGTCAATGTTCTGCTGCACATGCTTGGCCAAAAAGTTCAAATTAGTCCTGCTTAAAAGCAAAACAAGTGAACAACACTCACATCCCTTGTCATTGTACTTTTCAGACCTAGTCCTGGTCATAAATCGGACTGCAATCTGTCTTTGTTTTGCTGATCTAGATGCACATGAGGCCAAATTCAAGTCCATTCCAGAGGACAGCATTAATGCACTTGAAACCGTGTGGTAATTGCCAAAACCTCCCCGCATGCCCTGAGGTGGTTTGAATCAAATCTTAATCCATTGCAAATGCACCCTGGCTATATATTTACCCTTAGCTTTTTATGTGGCTAATAGCTTTCCCGAAATGCCCAAGAGGCATTAAGTGACTGCGCATAAATTGTGTTTTATACCATTTCAATTTTTGTTAAACAATCCGATAAAATGTGCACTAAGGGTCAGCAACAGGAGGCAGTGGCTTATAGCCACAAAACAGTGAAAGCTTGCTCAGTAGATTGTGTTTTATTTACCGTATATGCTTTCATGAAAGCTCTCTCACAAACAAGTCAGCACACAATTACACACAGAGGGGGAAAAATGCACATTACGGGGTATGTTGCAGGAGTAATGGACTTGGTAATTGCTTAGCAACAGGCATTGGCACCACCACCTGTCTACCAAGGTACCCACTGAAGGTCAGTACGTGCGTGTGTGTGTGTGTGTGTGTATGTGCTAACAGGTGCAGGGGGCATCTTACACCCACAACTACAGACTATCACCGTCTTATTGTATTTTTCTCTTTTCCAGTTTGTGCGCTCCTCCCGAGGTTTAGCTTTCCTTGTGGAAATGGTAATGCATGACATTACAACAAAGTTAAGCTCTGCTGGTGCCACACACACACTGTCCATGTGTGTGTGACCTTTGTCTTCCCCTGCGTGTGGGAGTAGTGTACGAGGTCATCCTCCTGCAGGACTTTAAAGTGACTCAGATGATCAAATGACCTTACAACCCCGGGAGAGAAGGTGTGCTACGCTGCTGCGCTTTTACGTCCTGCCTTTATCTCATCCTTTCATCACCCACCCTCACCCCTCCTTCATTCCCACTCTCTTCACATGACACACAAACTGAGAGCCCCTTTATATCCCACTCTGACTTACTTCTCATTATGTGGGGTGAGGTGTATGAAAAAGAGAGACACTGAGTGCAGGACACATTTTGAGACTTTAAAAATGGATGAGAGGGGAACGACTGCTGACTGCTGCATGCACTATGAGTGTGGGAGTGTGTGTGCCTGTGTGTGCGCATTAGTATAACGTAAATGTGCGTGTGCTCACAAGCAAAGCAATGGAAAAAAAGAGTTAAGACCTCCCTTCAGCAGCACACACCATATTTCACCAGGAAACAAAAAAGGAATGGGTCTGCCACTGGTGTTTTACCGCAGAGAGACAGGCACGAGGTTCAAATCAGGTACAGGACTAAATCACAGACACAGTGAATAATAATGCATTTCATATTCATGGCTGCCTGTGCATTTCATGAATAACCTGCAGGATGACAGGACCGTTCAGGGTTATAAGTGTCAGCTCTTGTTTAGCTAATAGCCGAGAAGTAAAGGAACACACAGGAAAAGGCTCACCATCACTGCATCTGCACATTCTGTTCTGTCAGTGCTGCTGCAAAAAGAAAACTGGGTGTGACAGTGTATTGTGCTCTGGCATATACACAAGCAGTTCGTGGAAGCTGAGTGGATACACATGTACAGTAAACTTGGGGCTGCAAATAATCATTGTTCGATTTCATTGTTCCTGACAGCCAGAGGCGGTGCTTTAAGAACTGGATGCTTCCATTTCGCGCATGTGCAGGTCAAGTAATTATACCTACAAGTCACCCTTGACCCCTGGATAACCTGAGAGAGTCTATATCTTCCAGTGTCACCAGAGGATCTGTTCCTTCCGTCTTCTCACGACTGTGGATTAATGATAGCAGGTCAATTATTTGTTACCTATATTTCTGATCGGCTCGTTGCTTGTGGCTTCGTAACCCCGAGGGTCCTCGTCCATTGTTGTCCACACCTTGTTGTGTGTGTGTCCGGTAAGTAAGTAAGTAAAATTTTATTTCTATCGGAAAACCGAAGTTACAAAGTGCTTTACAAAAAAAGAGCTTAGTTAATAGGAAGACATGAAGAGAGCAGAAGATAAGAAAGCGATAAAAGGCCAGGTGAGGATGAGGGTGCTTCTCGTACCCCTCGTGCCTTTTCTGAGGGGTCTGGGGGAAGCTCGTTGAGAGATTCAGTGCCTGCCTGGGACATAATACAGCCAGCCGTGGATATGGCCGTGGGACCCAGTTACAACTGTGCCTGCAAACATATTTTTCAGGTAGGCCCGTCACTCTTCTGCCCTTACTGTGCCTCTCTTGAGCCTTACATTGCGGAGCTCCACAGCTGCTGGTCAGACTCAAGGTCTCTCTTCCATCACACTAGCGACAGCAGAGCTCTATCGGCTATGCACAGTGCAGATAGCTACAGCTTGGACCGGTTAGGCCCGGTTGAACCTTCTATTGCCGCACTTATTGTCTCCTCAGATGAGGCCTGACGCGCGCTTCCCCCGGCCTCAGTGCCGGATTACAGATGACCTCCTGACCAAGAGTTACAACACTGCTGCCCGTATGGGCCGCCTTGGCAATGCGCTGTCATACCTGATCCTGGCTCTGTTGCAAACCTTGCAGGAGTCGGGTTCGGATCCATCAGCCCAGAACCTCAGTGACGCTTCCCTGCAGGCCTTTGCAAAGCACCGTCTGGATTCATAGAACCGTAGTTACATACATAACTCTCGTTTTAAATGTCTATAACTCCTTGATTTTTTTTTCTTCATGATAAATTTATCTTTGGGTAAAAATTGCTCCCAGAGCAGAAGGTGACAGCTTCAAATTTCTTATTATATCTGAACAACCAAATACTATTCATTTTCCAATTAAAACTGAGAAAAGCATCTTTATATCTAGGAGGCATGAAGCAATGAATGTTTGCCTTTCTTCTTGATAAATCATTTAAATGATGGACAACTAGTTGACTAATCTAATCGTTACATCACCACAATTTTACGCATGAAAACTCTATGTTTGGCCATACTCATGCAGCTAACCTAATATTACTAATACCCCGTCTGCTGCATCTAATCTTGTGACTGTATTTGATGGCTCAACAAAAAAAGTTACCTTGATGTTTTCTGATGCATTTGGTTTATGTTAGTAATATATTTGTATTTTGAATTATGACCAGAAACAAGTAAAAGTATGAATGCTAGGCAGTGAAAATACACCACTACAAAATCCTACATTCAAAACCTTACTTTATGCAGTACGTAAGTATTAGCAGTGAAATGTATCAAAAATAAAGAAAACATGTTCATCCCACTGTTTTACTACTGTAGGCCTATATGATGTTTTTCAATTAATATTACTGCTGGATAAATGTCTATGCTGAATTTTACTGCTGCATTTCTTAAAGGCTGAGCTCATTTTAATTATGTTATGTACTGCTGGGTAGTTAAATCTACAGCAATACATCATGTTTTATAAGATGTGTGTGTAGCATCGAGGTCCTGTGAGAACCATACGTCACTAAAAAGTCACCTTTTCAGTCGTTTTCAAGTTTCCAGCTTTAAAAAACAAAACAAAACTTGTTTTAAAACTCATAATTTATGAGTTTTCTGTTTATTTTGCTGTCTGTGTGAAGCATTTTTAATCTGTATTTTGAAAAGTGTACTATAAATAAAGATTGTTGCCTCCGCTGATCAGTTCGGTTTGTTTGTTGGGCTGTTTGTCAGTCTGTTAGCAGGATTACACAAAAACCTACTTGGTGGATTTTCTTGAAACTTGGTGGAAGGGTTGGTCATGTGTCAAGGAAGAACCCATTAAATTTAAAGGATCAGATACAGGGGTGGAATCAGGAATGTTTTCCACTTTTTGGAACAGAGCAGGATAAGGATTTTTTTTTAAACCATTTTGTCAATTACGCTCAAACTCATTGTGCCAAAGAAGAAGCTATTTCGTTTTGGAGTAAATCCAGATAAAGAGGTGGATCCATGATTATTTTTTTCCCTCTTCCTTTAACATTGTGAGAACCTTGAGTGGAGCCATTTAACTCAAAAAGATATAAAGTTATTTGCACAAAACCTTTGTCAGGAACAGGGAACAGGTTATAAGTAGTTAGTGTCCACCACTGCCTATAATTACAAAATGGCCCTTTAACCTTTAATCCAAACAGTCATCAGAACTTTTGTCATCTGATCTCAATAATGACAGAAAATACACACACATAATGTAGAAACAACTCTCTTCACAGACGATTACATCCGTGGAACATGTTGCCGCATAGAATCACTGCACACCTCAGCAGGGATGCTTTTTTTTTTGAGGAGCACAGAAAATTAGCGGTTCTACACGAGGACTGAACATGTTCCAGGTCAGTCAGTCTGTCTGCCTCTCTGTACCATCCATACATATGGAGAACCAGACTCCCCTGTGCTCCTCCAATCCAAAGTGCACTCTCTATGTCTGGTTTTATCATCCTCTCCCTCTCCTCATTCATCCTCCACCTCCTCTCTCACATGAAGCAACTTTGCTGCGTTTCTCGAGACGTTTCGTTTTTCATTGTTTGCCTTTAGGGTGAAGTGACACAAGACACAATGTGGAGTCTTTGCTACCCCAGGAGAATACTAATAGAGAAGAAGCGCGAGTGAGCGTGTCGGGAAAACAGAGAGAGACCAAGGCATGGGGCAGGGAGACAGAGGCAGGGTGAGACAAAGGGATGAGAAAATGAGAGATTGTCATCAAAAAAAAATAAAATGAAAGGGAGTCTGAGCGAGACGGACGGAGGAAAGTGTGATGGGAATCTAAATTAAAGAAAGAGAACGTTAAAGTGGGAACAGTGGACAAGAGAAAGAGGTAAAAACTGAAAGAGGAAGGGTCGGATGGAGGAAGTTGAAATGGATGGAGGGATGATAAAAAAAGAATATGTGAAGAAGAGAGAGAGGACAAGAGATGACTACTTAAATTGTAAAAACAAGGGCATCAGCAGAATAAAGCTTTCCCCCCTTTACATCCAACCACACGTGATATGATTATGTATGCACATAGTATGATGTACATATTGGTGACGTTTGGTTTGAATCACCCTGAAACAGTAGAAAACCTCCCTGAATTTTTTAATGCAATGCCGGTTTATGTTGTCAATGCTTTGGTCTTTTCTTGATCTTTTATTTTAAGTGTGTTTGCAAAACATCTTTTCGCCTCTCTGTGCTTGGGTACCACATGTGGCACTGCAGCAGGTCCTTTCATTTAAATCTCTCAAACCCACAGCCTCCTGCTGCTTCACACCAGCAGCACTTTTCTCTTAGTACCGCTGACATCAGTGACTACAGCAACACTAAAAGCAGGCCAAGATAAGTGAATGGCAAGGAGAGGTACACAAGATAATAACCAGGGAGATGGGGGGGGTGGAGTAAAGATGGAGTAGAGTCCAGGGGCAAGGGTGAAAGACAGAAAAGAGGGAGAGCAAAGTCCACCTTATTTTTAACATGTTGTTTATCCCATAATACCCTAAAAGAAAGGGCGAAACCAGCAGGTGTAAAGTTAACCATATTTTCAAACGAGCGTTCCTCCTTTCTGGCACTGCTTCATTTGTTGAGTTGTGGCTGGAACGTGGCCAATAACCTCGCATGTAAACATGTATCACACTGACGGCAATAAGCTGCAAGTGGAGTGTTGTAAATGTGGATTTCTCTACTGATAGATCTATTTCTGTCAAGATTAGTGTTTAAAAAAATACATTTGTTTATATCATGGGCAGATCCGAGGGTGGGGCCAGAGGGGCACTGGCCTCAGCTGAAATCTGATTGGCCCCTGAAGTGCACCTGTCCTGTCACTTGTTCTTTGTTTTTGTTTTTTTCTGGTAGAGCCTTAAACACGTCTTCATTCTATAGTGATGCTGGCTTTATGACATGTGCGAGGGAAGCTTACAATGGAAAGGAGTCCTGTGTTCATGACTTTTGATGCAACTTGGATGTCAATGAGAATCTTATTTATAAGTGAGAATGGGTAATTCCGATGTGACAGTTAATTAAATTAATGCTTGAAAAAGCATGATGGAAGTGAGTCCTGGCTTGAATTCAGCATGTCATTAATGATAATGCATGAATTGTGAGAATAAAGTCAGTCCTGACCTTA
The DNA here is from genome assembly GCA_037577475.1 of Chaunax sp. Z400. Lineage (NCBI taxonomy): Eukaryota > Metazoa > Chordata > Actinopteri > Lophiiformes > Chaunacidae > Chaunax > Chaunax sp. Z400. The sequence continues at coordinate 11,853,644 of CM075192.1, forward strand.
AAAACAAACAAACAAACAAACATTCTTTTAGATTTCTGATTTTAAAGTCAGAATTCTATTGCTGATGAAACCAAAGACCTGCACCCCAGTTCAAAATTCAATAAATATGAAATTTTTGACATACACATCGTGCTTGAACAAGGCACATTTTGCAAAATATATCTAATTATATGTGTATTTTACCAAAGCTATAGAGCCAATAGCAAACAAGGAATGAAATGTGTATAGATCTTACTGAATAGAAAAAATGTGCATGGTTGTTGGACATATACTCGGCCCTTCTGTGTAAAATGTGCTCCTTTGTGGCCCCTGAGTTAGTAAAATCCTAGATCCGCCCCTGGTTTATACTCATCTGTATTGATGTTGGCAGTCAGTGAACACAGTAAATATCGAGTTTTGGTAGTGTTTCAAAGTGCACTGCTGTTTGTGTGCTCGCCCTCTGTTTGTACTACTTCATCTCTCCATCCATCTTCCTTGCAACCTCCTCTTCCTCGCGCCTGCTGGCTTATCCCCTAATATAAATTCTCTGTTATGGTTCTTCATATACCCATCACGTTTTGCCCAACCAGAGCTCCGACATACAAGCACCCATAATTTAAGGAAGAACAAGCAGAAAAATAAAGAATCCTTTTGTCAATAATAATGATAATGATAGATGAATGAAAAATAAAAAGACACAACCTACATCATTGGATCTGTGAAGAGTTGCATCACGATGTGTTTTGTCAGGTATGTGTGTGAGCCCAGTAATATCCTGCACAGTGGTTTAAGGAGCATGTTCTGTTACTTCTCCAGGGGTGACGTTGAATTGATCAGTACTTTCTTTATCCTTCTCTGTGGACAGAACAGCCACCAAACAGCCTTGTCAATCAGACGGAGCGAAAACAAACCCTGTAAGCATTTACGGTCTCTTTGCAGGTTTGCTGTGACTCTCCCATCATCACTCCCTCCCTGTGCCCCCCCCCCCTGTCCCAGTCACTCCATCTCAAAGCTAAACAGAAATCTATTTCCACCCTCCTCGTTGCTGAACCGTTGTCTCTCCATTTCTTCCCACAGATTGCTACGCCGCCGTCACCAGACCTCTCTGTCTTCTCACCTGTCTGCCTGTCCTTCCTCCCTCATTTCTCTTTGTTCACCACTTCATCCATCAGTCTTTTCACCTCAAACAACTCCGCGCCCCTCTGTACTCTGATGGATAGCTTATTTGCTTGTCACATATCACCTCATTTCAAGGTGAACTTTATATAAAACAGATCATTTGCAATTTAGTCATGCAGCTAATTCAAACTATTAATAATTTATTATGGATTTATGGATTTATATAAGAAGTGTTTGACTTTCTACTACTCTACAATGAATGTGGGGAGGAGGCAGAAAACTGGAAAATAGGACAGGAGAGTTTGGACGGATGGATTGGGAGGATGGGAGAGAGATGGGAGGAGAGATGACGGACCAGCTGAAGGAAAGTGTTACACGGTGCAGAGAAGGACATGGAGGCAGGTGACAGGCTGGGTTACTGGTGACTGATTGATCTTCAGGGCAGAAGGAGATTAAAGCAGAGGCCAACTTAGACAACAGACAGAGGGACGATTGGGATGAGAGGCAAAACATGTTAGGGGGATATGATAAGTAAAAATACATTTAAAATCTTTTTAGGATAATATTAGATGTAAGTCAAAGTAGCATGTGAACAACCACATGAAGTGAGATAGAGTTAATGAGGCTAAATGGAGAAGGATGGACATAAAGAAAAGGCTGCAAGGAGAGGTTTTAGAGAGAATAGATGGAGGGTGGGAGGGTAAATGGGAGAGGGGGAAGCAGGGTAGATAGACGGAGAGAGAGGGGATGATCTGGCTGGGAGGAGATCAGATGTTCAATGGGCCACAATGCATTTCTCTCTCAGTACGACATCTTTCTGCTCAAAAAACTCACAGGTGGAGAGGACGTACACATCAACACATACATACAGCACAAGCGCTGGATCTCCAGCAGAGTCTATGTTATGTTCCCCCCCCCCCAAGTCTCCCTACGCTATTGTGCTTTAAGTGAGAGCTAAGCCCTCTGCTAACAACCTTCTAGAACCACACCAGCTAAAAGAACTCACTGACGTATAGAATTAGTGAGTGTGTGTATTATGCGACAACCCTGGAGCAACTGCTCTTTGTACAGTATATGGAAATACTGTGTAGTCGCAGTGAAAGAATAATTCCTGCAGTGCAAGTTCTGTGAAACTGCCTCTGAAACTAGAAACCAGATCACTACACAATAAATAAATGATGATACCAGTTCAATCCAGAAGCCTCAGCGTGATCCCTTTAATATTTAGAAGTGCTGTCTATAGCATTAAGATTTATGCAAAAGAACAAAAAACAAACTACGGTACTTGTACTGTACAGGAGTAAATGGATTTCTGCAAAACGCCCACAATGGCCCTTTAATTCTGAACTCCACACAACTTGTCTAACCTTCACAACCACTCTTCATTTTGATTTCTGGCAGTTTACCAATACCACCTGCAAAGTGTAAGAAGCTCCTACTCTGCTGGATATCAGTAAAGAACATAATCTCTGGTATAATTGTTCCATTGATGAATGTCATTATTGTAATATTCTGTTACAGACATGGGCTAAAGCCAATAAAGGCAATTCTTGGAACATCTGCTGCCCCAATTTAGATAAATCCTTAACAGGAATATGAATCTGGATTGGAGGTGCAACTTTGGCTGCCTCAGTGAATGAGTCATTATTATAATGCAGTGGACATGTCTGATTACACTGTATCTGCTTCATTGTGTTGACAGTGAAAGGCATGCGCAGCTGTGTCCATGTGTGCTGTGTGAATGTCATTACTATCTCCTCTTAGGGAGCAGGCAGGTTACTTGGCTGCCATGTCTCAGCCTGTGCTCCTCACTGATAAGCTCAACAGCTTATCTCAATGAATGAATGTGTGTGTATGAGTGTGTGTGCAACCACTCTAGGACACTGTACACTCCTGGGCAAAAACACAATGAGCACAATTTATCATAATTGTTAAAATAAAATCATTTCAACAAGTATGGGTGAAATAAGCAACAATGTTACAAAGTACTGTATGCATTGTCTGTGTGCACGTTCCGTTTTAGTATGGGAGAGCTTTCCTTTGTTTTCCTTAAGAAAATTGCCTTTTTCTGCCTGGAATCATTTTACAGAATGCTGCATCAATGCCAACCAGTTTGGCCTTGATATGCACCCATATGTTCTCTATGGGTTTAAGATCTGGTGACTGACCAAGAGAAAACATCTCCAACAGAGAAAGAGAACAGAGAATGCCACTCAAACCATAACTTTATTGTTTTTGCCATGTGCTGGTTCATCATCTTGTCGAAAAATTGCCTCTTGTCTTTTGTTTCTTCTACTGTGGGTGGCTGTGGCTCAGTGGCTGTTCCATTGGTGTGTGAATGTTCCTAATGAGCAGGTGGTGCCTTGCATGCTACGAATGCCACCACTGTAATGAATGGGTGAATGCTGGCTAGTGTTGTAAAGCGCTTTGAGTGGTCAGTCAGACTAGATAGGTGCTATATAAGTACAGTCCATTTACCATTTCCACTACACAACTTCCACTTACCACCCTTTTTGTAATATCTTTTGGTTGCTGTTCGCATTAATTGACTTTTCTCATCACACCATCTCACCAACACCAGATGCTGAAAACACCTTCGATACCATAATTCCATCTCCTCCATGTTTCTTTGGCAGTGGAGAATCATTCAACCTGACCCATGGAGACAGCGTTCTGGAGCATTGGTACACAACTCAAAACGTGACTCTTTACTCAATAGTGATTTTACCTTCAACAGTTTCATGAAGTTTAGATATTCTGAAGACATTTTGAAACAAAACAGCAGCTTCACTGTTCAGGCACAGTGTGGCCATACATAGAGATCACAGAGATGGGTAATGTTTAGTCACCTAGGTCAGGTCATCTTTCTGCTCATTGATTAGGATTTAAGTGTCTGCAAATTTTATTTTCTCCAAATGGGAGGAGAGCGCCCATAATCTAAACTGATGAACAGATTGTTGTCTGCAAAATGTGAAACAAGTCGCTGATGAGTTCTTATTAAAAAGAACACACATGTAATCCAATGGATAATCAATACATTTTGATTATTATTTCTCCACCAATCAGGGTGAGTTTGGTGACTTTATAAGACTGGCACTGTTCCTATTCTTTCACAGTCACAAAAACAGTCAGGTATAGCATATGCGGTGCTGCAAGACACATTCCATCTGCACTCAACATATTTCTGACATCCACTAGGACTGACAACCATGATATTTGTTGATCTCATGACTAATTCTAGCCAGTTAATGGGAGGGTGTCCTTGCTCCTTATCAGTTCAGTACACACAGCGTGTGCTAATATCGATGAACACAATTTCCACCACAAACAGGATTGTTATCAGTGAAATATTAGCCTATTAGTCATACAGCCTGATGCTGGAGTTAATAACAGACGGGAAATAGGACAGCCTGCACAAACTCGGTAAATTGGAGGTGGGGTAAGGAAAGCAAAATGAGCACTTTCTCATTCTTCGCCCAATCTCTCTGCCATTCTCACTGTGTAGCAGCCACACAAACACGGAGAAAAGGTGGCAACACTAATCCTGTAAAAGCAGCAGGAGGGAGGGAGCCTTGTGACGGGAGTGTTAGATGGAGAAAGTTTGCCTACAGGGATGTCTCGGCTTTTTGGACACACTGCGCTGGTAGAAAATCATGCGGATACAGACACTATGTGCACACACATATGTCAGAAACCAGACACCATGCATATACATCACAACACCAGCTTTGCAGTTTCAGTTTTCTCTTCCTGCTCTCCCACCTTGTTGCTTGTGCAGCCTGAAGAAATTTTAAAAGAAAAGGGAGTGAGCAGTGAAAAGCATTTCCTCTCACTGTGGAAGTGGGTGACTGAGCTCACCGACAGGGCCCTGTTGAGTATGGACACACAAACACAAAGAAAGACACACACACACACACACACACACACACACACACACACACACACACACACACACACACACACACACTGAGTGGTATGCGAGTAAACCGAAGGATCTGCCTGAACCTGCATTGCGATACAACCATTTATCGATAAAAGTTCAATAATAGTCTAAGTTACAGGGTGCTATGTTCAAAGTAACTGCAGGGCAGCGATGGAGAAGTGGAAATGAGGACTCGTGACACAGACGAGACAGACAAGACGAAAGGGCAAAATTACAAACGAATAACAATACGAGACAGTCAACAATACAAAGGGAAAACGACATGGAATGGCGTGCTATTCAGCTATTCACCAACAAAATGATTTCTATGTGTATGTGATTTGTGTATGGGCTAATGGACTTACAAGGGAAACAGAAGGGGAATATGCTACAGCAATTAAAAGTGCAACCTGATGTGAGATGAGTTTATTGTAAGGTCAGGTTAAAGCCTGTTCTAAACCCTCATTCAGTGTCAGTATAAACCCTCTGACTCACATCCATCTCTATTCTCACAGCCCATTCACCTTGCCTCCCCTACCCTGGCACATCTTCTTCCACCTCATGCACCATTACCGGTGATAAAATTCCATAATGTGGGATAAATTAAGAGAAAATGAAGAGAATGAAGTTGTTCAAGATGGTTTCGAGGCTTGATATGATTTTAATGGGTTCGTAAATTTAGGAGTAAATACCTGTTTGGAACAAAGTGGCTTCATGCTGGGTAATCAGAAGGATTCATTTAGAGAGGATTTGTTTTACCTGTTGTGATATTTGCAAGGACAAAACACCCGCCAAGGAGGTTATGTGATTGGTTGGTTTGTTTGTTTGTTTTTTAGCAGGATTACACAAAATCTTATGGACGAATTTGCATGAAATTTTCACCAAAGATGGACCCCTGCATATCCTAGAGGTGATTAAATTTTGGTGATGATCCAGATGACTATTGGGCCTTGGGCTCCGAGTGCTCTTGTTATATTATGAGTTTCATTAATTAAGCTGTAAGGGCCTGCAGCTTGCTTTAGAATTAGATTGGAAGGATGTTTGCAAAGAATGAGTCAAGATGAGAAAAAACATCTACATATGTTTTTGTTTTATTTCTACAGTCAATCAATGTCAGTCGATCAATAAATGTAAATGTGCAAGTGCTAGCCAAATAGTTTAACCTTTTAACTGTTGTCCAAAGTCCAGATAAAACATAGAAGCAAAACCAAAGAGGTAAAATATTAAATCTATCATACAAATCAAAAACAAGAGCGCTCGGAGAGCGCAAACCTCCGCCAAGGCCCAACAATCCTCGACATAATTGTTCAGGCCTGTATCCACCCAAGCTTTCTTTCCTGTGGCCAGTGTATTTTTTTAAAATTATTTGCAATGGGAGCACCACATATTTACACTACACTACAAACGGCAGTAGCATGACGAAGCGCTGAGCATCTTTTCTACGCTGAGTGCTGCACGTTTGGCGTTTTTTTCTGGTCACCAAGAGTTGAAAAATGTTGGGTGAAATGCTGCACTCGTCACTGTTGTCACTTTTTACCCAGCCGTCCAGTCACAGTGGAGGAGGGCAGAGACAAATACCACAAAATCTCATGAACCCACATAAACCTGCAGGTCCGTCCTCCCTCCCTACTTCCTCCAGGCCCTCCCTTCATCCAGAGCCAGGGCCAGAGCAAGTACTCTACCTTGTGCTGCCATTTTAAACTCAGTATTTGTTAATAAAGCAAACTATCCGCAAAATTAGGTACTTGCAACACAACTTACTTTCGCGGATATTCCGTATCATAACAAGCAAAGCGCCTCAGCTGAAAAATGCTGCACCTACAAAGTGTTCTCAAGCGCTCCCAGCTGGAAGTTTTCAAGAAGAGCACCTGGCTTTTTCAGCTGGGAAAAAAACGCTTTGGTGGACACAGGCCCTTATTCCAGCAGTATCAGTCCCATCTCTCAACGGATCATCACCAAATTGTAATCATTTCTAGGATATGTTAGGGTCCATCTTTGGTTAAAGTTTCATGCAAATCCATCCATTACTTTTTGCATAATCCTGCTAACAAACAAACAAACAAATAAGAGCGCTCTGAGAGCGCAAACCTCTGCCAAGTGGAGTGCTCCTTAAGGATAGCTTAGAAGACAGGGAAAAAAACATGCATGATGATTTTAAATTTTAGCTTCTTCTTTCTTTCTTTTGGTTCAGATTGCACAATTCATTAGAAAGTTTGAACTTAAACATAATTGATGTCCGTCTTTTGCCTTTACTAAAAAAGGCCTTACTGTATTTTTGGTCCTCAATGTGCAGCGGTTTTTGGCATGATACAGCAAAAATTTAAATAAATGACAACATAAATTAGAAGTTTTCCTCCAGAGTCGTAAACATGCCATAGGAAAGGCAATAATGTGATGTGGCCTTTACTTGAAGCACTTAAATCTCATCTAAGTTAAATGTGCCAAACTTCAAATTAAAATGAGAATTAATTATCTTGGCAACAAATCTGCCATTTCTTTATAGGCTGTGGTATCATAGCTTGCAAAGTAGCCAGCAAATCGAGACCTGTGCACATAAGCATGCAGTACTGTACATTCCAATATACACTATGGATTCTTTTAAATCACAAATTGATACAGCCTTTCACAAAATACTTTTAAGAAGGGAGCAGGAAGAGTAATAACACCTGGAGCGTGTTTGTCTCTTTAAGAGCCCAAAACAACATCGACATTAAACTCCAATTAGACACACTCATAAAACCACACACATGCTACACTATATCATGATCTCTAAATTAGATTGATGAGGAATGGAAAGATGGGCATATTTGAAAAGAGCAGGGAGCACGGTGACAGAATGCATCAAAATTTGCCCCCCAGTAATTCTTGGCTTCTTGTAATTAGAAGGCAACTTTAATGTCATATTAATGAGCCTCAGCACACACACACATACACACACACACACTCAAACAGAGAGAGAGGGAGAGGGGAGAGACCCAGAGAGGAAGAGACAGAGAGTAGAATTAAATCATTACGTCAAATTTATGTCCTGGCCATATTTACTGCTTTAATAAGAGTTGGGTAAGCAAAGAGAACTGCTGGAGGGCATACAGCCTATGTCAGCAGATATTCACACACACTACCCCCCCCCCGCCCCAACACACACACACAAGCACATGCACCAACACTCACACGTCCTTGTCAATGTGACCTGTTTTACATATCCGTCTTTTTAACCAACCAGCAGCCTTTAACCTACCCGCCTTTATGCAGCTGCCATATTTACACATTACAGGCACATAGATGTGTGTGCACATACTCACACTCTGCTTTGACCGCACACCTAACAAGCTATAGGGGTCGTCCCTAATAGGCAGCAGCTGAAAATGGCATGTGTGTGTGTGTAGCTTAATGTGAATGAGTGGGAGAGAAGAGAGATAAAAGATCAAGAGATGCAAAAGGAAAGAACATGTAGGGGAGGATGGAGGGCAAGTGAGACAATTGGCTGGATCTAATTAAATGCCTGCAGAACTATTCACTGATAAACCCATCCTGACTCTATCTCTACTATAAACAAAACCTCTACAATATCACTACTGTTACTATTCTCCCTTGTAACTCATTTCGTATATCCAAACCTGTCTGCACACAAGGAATCTGCAGCTGTTTGTCTCATTTAACAGGTACATTTGATGACAGTTGTGAAAAGGTGGCGGTGGTGCAGGGGAGCAGTGAGTCCCCCCCGACAGCTTGCAGGGGTCCAGGGTTCAGGCTGTGATATCTGACTGCAGGAGTGAGGTGGGAGGATGAAGGTTGTGAGGAAGGGGGAGGGTGGAGATAAAAGTCCACTGATAAAAGCAATGAGCACAGACCAAGGTTTGGTACAGAATCTCAATCTATAATGCAATGACCGGAGAAAAAGGGCAGGGACTGGCGTTGTGTGTTGTTGCACTAAAATGTGATATTTGCAGCAGATGGGGGGGGGGGACTTTACCATCTGCTGTTTGGAGAATATTGGGTAGAAGATGAAAAGCCATTGTTCTATCACAGCATGGATTCAAGCTCAAGCTCTACCCCAATGCTAATGAGCGACACACCTGCACCTGGAGAGTCTCCTTGGTGTCAGACATGCTACATTTGTGTCACTAGCCTTCTTTTTTTTTTTTTTTTTTTTACACAATAGCGCTACTCGTTTTCAAAGGTTTGTGTTCTCAGTGCCCAAAAACGCCATTCTGGTTTAAACAACGATCACCCAAAATGCAACAAAAGTTTACCGTTTTAGGGTAAAACAGTTGTCATTTAATGTCCCTTGAGACAGAATGCCGGCATTCTGCAAGCAAAAGAAGGGTGATGTACAGTACCAGTCAATAGTTTGGACATACCTTCCCATCCACTTGAATGGGAAACTGTGTCCAAATTTTTGACTGGTACTGTATAACACAGCAGCGTCTAGTGTGAAGTTTTACATAAGCGTCGTGTTTTGTGATCAAAATGACATGTCGACAAAAATAATTTACATTCCCTCTTTCATGATGGTTGATATCGTCCTCCGCTCAGGAGGTAAGGAGCTACCAGACATTGCACCGTCTCTCCAATTTGAAGACCTTTTCAGTTGACATCTTCTTCACTGAGTTAGCTGCTAATGTCTACTAGCTGCTTTTTATCAAAACGTCACACCTTCATCCTGTCCTTTTGCTTCAGTGACTCACTCTGTTAATGCAGACCTCGATTTGGCGCTGTTACTACCTGAGCTGCCTGCTCCGAGTTAGAACAATGATGCCCCGTCAATAAAGAAACCCGTCTTGAACAGGCTGCATAAAAGGGGCTTCTGTGAACAATACATTTCAGAATCCATCCATCCATCTGTCCGTCCATCCATCCATCCATCCATCCATCCATCCATAGTGGCAGCAGGCTAAGCAAAGTATTCCAGACATGCCTCTTCCAAGCCATGTTTTCCAGTTCCCCCTAAGGAATCCTGAAGCATATCCAGGCCAGAGGAGATATATAATCCCCCCCAGTGAGTTCTGGGTCTACCCTGGGGTCTCCTCCCAATTGGAAGTGCTTGGAAGAAATCTAAAAGGAAGCGCCCAGGAGGACATTGTTGCCGAACAACTTCAGTTGGTTCTTTTTAACATGAAGGAGCCGGGGCTCCGCTCCCAGCATTCAAGGTCCTCACATTATTTCTAAAGAGGAAACTCATTTTGGTGACTTTTTATCCGGGATCTCACTGTTTTGTTCGCTAGTGAGAGCTCATAACCACAGGTGAGGCCTGGAACGTAGATTGACTTGTAAATCAAAAGCTTTTCCAGTGGCTCAGCACCTCCTCGTATACCTGGTACAATGCCTGCATTATTATTGAGGGTGCACCATTCTGCCTGTATGTCACCCATCACACTCCATTTTACCATCCCTTGTTAAAAAGATCACGAGATACCTATATTAGAGGAAAAAACAGAGGAAACCATGTAATGTTTCTGTTTTGATTCTCTCTTCCGACAAAGAAACATGGTCTCTCACTTGGTCTCTTTCTCACTATAGGCATATTTTTTAACTGGTCTTGACCTGGAAATATTAATGTGATGATTTCTGGAGCTTTCAATGAAAACATATAGTATAAGGTCTGATTTCAAAAGATGCTTTTCCATGAAAACTTGAATGCCCTGATGAAGAAAGCTACAGAAAATTATGGCAAGTGAACCTTTAGATTGACATGTTTTGGTCAAACTCCTATTTTTTAAAGTCAAGAATGAACTTTTGTGTTTAATCTTGAAATCAACACCGCCAAGGAGCCTTAAAAGTGAATACTAACTCTGTTTTATCCAGAGGACAGTTTTTGGGCCTGAGCTGTCTCCTGTTCCACCATCCTAAAGCTAAATAGTGTGTGAAAATAATTCTTTGCATCCTGTGAAGTGTTTTAGGCTCAACAATACATTTTTGCAAATAATTAAATTAAATTAAGCAAAATCAGTTTTGTTTATTCTGAAGTGACTAAAAAGGTTTTGGTTCATAAAAGATGACATAAAACAATCCCACATTCAAGTTCAGAATTTAGGATGTGTGACGATATAATCTCACAGCGTGTTTAATAGCTTTGTCAGAGATAGTAAACAGATCTTGGTCCGTATTTGATTAGCTAGTAAGTGGATATTGAATTTAGATAATTTTCTCAAACACAAATAAATGAAAGCAGAGTTTTTCTCTTTTATTTGCCTCATCAAATCTTTGATCACATGACACATTTGATCATATTGTCAGATTCTGAAAGCGCTAAATGCACAAATCCGATCTTTAGTAATGGGATTTTTCACAATGGGGCTTCATCTACTTAGAACTTCCTGGTAACATTTTGGAAGCTGTTTATAACTGTATAAACTGCATATTTCAACATTATTGGACAAGATGCTAAAACCTTTCTATTTAGTGCCAAAGGACACATTCTCATCTACAGACACATAAAATATATGGACAGAAGGCTATTTTCCAGTTAAAGAGCATAATCCATATCCATGTTGATAAATGTCACTGAGTGAACATAGGTCCCACTGGACATGGTGGACAGAAACATGTAAAGAGGCAGAGAAGATGAGTCCCTACCCTAACCACTGGGCCACACTGACAAACACCATGAACAACGGAATGAGAGTAAGGGAGGGAGACAAAGAGATAAAGGTGAGACTGATACAGTAAGCCTTTTCCCCATGACAGTGAGGGTAGTCTAGGTCTTTGACATGTTCTCACTCCCACCTCTTTAAATACAGCAGTTTTGTTAGTGGCCTCCAAACTATGATGCTCCACTTATGCCTTTAACATCAGCTTACATGTGGAGGGTGCCACGGTCACTTTGGCCTATAATAAGGAGAACTGTTAGACTTTCAAAATAAAGTCAGCTGACAAACATTTCACATATTATGACATCTTGTGACTTTCGGACTGTTATTAAAATTGTGAAAAGGTCACAGTGTGGTAAGGGTTGTGCAAAAAATACTTGATTAAGTTAAGGAAAAGATTATGCTTTGGGTTAAACTAAGGACATTAACTCAGCTACATAAGAATCATATTTTAAATAACTTGTATTACATTATAACACAATTTGTGTACAAAAAAAAAAGAAAAAGAAAAAGAAAGCAAATTTAATTTTTGGTCACAGAAGGGACTCAAGCCCGAGTCTCCCATGGGAAGGTTCTGTGTTTGACACATCCACCCACCGTCGTCACCTCCTGAATTGGACTCACTCCTAAACAAGAGATGTGCCTCCAGGATTGATGCTACAGAGGTAACTACAGCTCCATACTTAGCACCAAAGGGCCACTGACCAAGCTGCTGTATTTGATGCGTTGGGAGTGAGATGGAATCGGTTTTCCAGAACCGGAGGGAGTCCCATATGAGAGAAAAACATCACACCACATGTTGAGTGGATTCCAGTATATGACATATACCAGTATGTAATAGCTCTCTGTGTGTGTGTCCTCAGGATGAGCATGTGAGCATCCAAGGCACACAATAAAAACAAGCCTGGAGGTATTTACAGGACGATCATTGACACCCACTCAAGCAGGGGGGGCAATGCTCTCATTTGTGTTTGTTCGTGTGGCGCATCTCTGTGGTGTAGCAGATCAAAATGTCTCTCTTGGAAACACAAAGTAGATTGATGTTTGTGTGTGTGTGTGTGTGTGTGTGTGTGTGTGTGTGTGTGTGTGTGTGTGTGTGTGTGTGTGTGTGTGTGTGTTTGTGAGTTGATGTGTGTATGAGAGAGAGAATGATTTGCTCCAGCAAACTGTGCAGCAGCTCTGTCGTCTTCCCCCTACCTTCCTCTTTGACTCTCTGTAAATCAATGGCCTCCGACTTGGCTATGTCAGAATCTAACTGGAGAAAATTAAACCAGAGAGGAATGGAAAGGATGGCATTGCCCAGCTAAAGGTTATACAAAGATGCAAAGACCCTAGCATATCCTAGAGGTGATTACATTTTGGTGATGATCGATGAGAGATGGGACTGGTACTGCTGGAATAAGGGCCTGTGTCCACCAAAGCGTTTTTTCCCATGCTGAAAATGCCAGGTGCTCTTCTGAAACGCCCAGCTGGGAGAGCTTGAGAGCGCTTTGGAGGTGCAGCGTTTTTCAGCTGAGTTGCTATGATATGGAATAGTACCTAATTTTGTGGATAGTTTGTTTTATTAACAAATACTGCATTTAAAAATGGCAGCACAAGGTAGAGCACTTGCTCTGACCCTGGCTGTGGATGAAGGGAAAGCTGGAGGAAGTAGGGTGGGAGGACAGACCCGCAGGTCCCGCCCCTCTTCCACTGTGATTGGACGGCTAGGTAAAAAGTGACAGTGATGAGCACCGCGTTTCTCCCAAAGTTGAACATTTTTCAAATCTCTGCGAGCACAAAAAAATGGCAAACGTGCAGCGCTCAGCGCAGAAAAGACACTCAGCACCTCATCACGCAACTGCCGTTTGTAGTGTAGTGTAAATACGCGGTGCTTCTATTGCAAATAATTAAATAAAATACACTGGCCTCAGGAAAATGCTTTGGTGGACACAGGTCCTAACAATTATGTCGAGGATTGGCGGCGGTTTGCACTGTCTGAGCACTCTCGTTTCATAAAGTGCTCCTTCTTGCAGTTCAGTACAGGTGTAGGATGTCAATAAGCTTGTAAAATTGATCAGATCTGATCAGACATCCAGTACCTGAGCTAAGATAGAAAATAACACTATTCAGCATATCTTTGTTTGACTATAGAGGTGAAAAGAATAATATAACTCTGCAGAAGCAAACTGTTGATTAAAGTAAAAGAGATTGCGCTGTGTAAGAGGATATACTGCATTTGATTTAGTGTGAATAAATATCACCGAAATGGCTCTCTAATTGTACACATGGTCTAGTAATTTCAGAATATAGAATTCTATTGCTCTGAAACAAATCAGATGAGCACAATGCCAAATGACACAGACCATAGTTTCTGACAAAAAGCAAACAATCCAACACTCTCCTTTACCCACTTTTGTGTGAATCCGGTGAGTGGTGGACAGCATCAGAGATGGAACAAGATAAAGAGTGAGACAGTAAACAGTGGATGAATAGAGGACATTTAGGGCATGGACAGAATTTTTCTGAAGGGATTTTTGAAGGCTGAATGGTGCATGATGGTCGTTTGTTAATTAGGGCCATATTGTATGTCACTCAAGGCAAACATATCCCAAACCTTACTTCTTTTTAAGCTTTAATAACCCTTTACTAAAACAAGATTTTCAAATTGTTACCAAGTCAAATGAACTGAGGCATAAAGAATATTATGTCCCTCTAAAAATATGTATTTTCTTTGTATTCATAGAGAGATGCTGGGGTTTCCACAGTGTTTAAGGACAGTTTTCAGTGTTTCTTAAATCACTTCACAACGGCTTCAATGTTCAGTCATGGTGGCTCCTGTTTACGCCATGTCAGAGAAAGATCACAGATGTTCCAAGCTTCCACTGTGTATATATATGTATATATATACATATATATATATATATATATGTATATATATATACGTATATATATATGTATATATATATATATATGTATATATATATATATATATATATATATATATGTATATATATATATATATATATATATATATATATATATATATATATATATATATGTCTTATATATACAGTAGGAGTCGTGTGTAAATGTGTATTAGCGTGTGCTTACTTACTAGCAGCAATCTGGCGTAAACTAACAGCAGAAAATCCCTGAGCTTGGAGGTTGTTGCATGTACACAGGCCAGCATGCATTAAAGATGAGAGCTGCTCACTTCAAACACCAACAGACAGCCTTCTAAGGATTGTGAACACTAGGGGTGTGCGATGGGTATCGCCTATATCTCAATATTTGTTTAAATGAAGTGCAACCTGACATCATCGAGTATGTCACTCATTTTGCAGGGCCAACAGGATTAGACTACTGCGCATGTGCATTTAGAATGCACACAGTGCATGCAAGGTATAGGTGTACATGGTCACTGCACCACAAAGTTAAGTTAGCATGACTGCAAAAGGAGTGAGCAAACAGTGTCAGTAAACACATAGCTTGCATGATGGAGGTTTGGGTTTGAAAAGGCTGGTGTTGCTCAAAACATCGGTTGCCGTTAAAGACAGCGCTGCGACTAACTAGTTTCAGCATTTCTGAATAAACCACCCCTCAAATGATTTTTGTGTAGTTCTTGCTTGAATGCTTCCATTTCCTTAAACATGTTGTTTCCATTGATATCATTAGAAGGCAACAATTAATATCCTATTAACAAGAATGAGCTGGTACAGTATAAACATTTTATAAACACATTTTGAAGGATGCAAAATATCATCTAATTATAGTTATCCACAAAATCCCCCAAAAATGTCAAAATATCATTTTTTGTCAATATCAGACACACATATGAACACACGTGTGCAAACACACATAAAATGCAAACACATGTTCAAGCTTTGGCCGTTCCTGAGGTGTGTAGAGCCAACATACCAAAAAAGAGGCAAGGAGAAAGAGTGAAAAATGTAATATAAAAAAGCAAACAAGCTGTTCACAGCTTCCTCATCTATAATGCAGAAGCAAAAGCCCCAGTGTTTCCACAGCAGCAGAATACACTGATGTCATCTGAGCACACACCTCTAAGTGTAAAAGTGTGTAGCGTGGATGCATTCACGTATGTGTGTTGTGCCTATGAGCGATGCTGTGAGTATGCAGGTAAAAGTCTTGTTTGTATTTGTATGTTTGTCATGTTTACAGAGGATGTATAAAAAAAAAACTAAAAAAAAACAATGCTTCAGCTCACTCCTCCTCCATCTCACACACAGATACTCTGACAGAGGAGCTTTGGAGGCAGTAGAGAGAATCTGATGTAATGCAGCTTCAAACACTCATAGGGATCAGAAGGAATGTCACACACTGTCACAAAAAAAACAACACAAGCCATCTTTCCAACTCGGGAAAAGAGTTTTGGGAGAGAATGAAAAATGGTAAAGAGACAACAGGTGAAAAGAAAACAAAGAAACTGAAGAAATGAGTGAAATCTGGATTTTTAGACTACAAATGAGGCTGGGTGAAATAAAACTGACAACCACTGCAAGAATGTCACTATGGTTATACTCTAAGGGGCAAGAAATACAGAGTGACATTTTTGTGCAAAGGAAAGATTAATATTGAGACTATAGTTTTGTCTGGGCTAGAAATGCATTCACTGTTCCCAGTTTCTACAGTTCTCACCAGAATAGGTTGCTGTGCCAGGCGACTGTGTGCTCAGAGAGATGTCTGGGAAATAAGGAGCTAAATATAACCATAACAGAGCCTCTATGCTACAGACAGAAGCCCTGCTATCACTGATACATCCAAGCTCCTTCCAGCAGGTGGCTGAATTATCTTTAGCTGAAGTGTGTGTGGTCATGCTGAGATGGACAAAATTATAGAACATTTTTGTTTTGATAGTCAGAACATCAATTATGTTGTGTGTCGGCCGTTTATGTAGATGGGCTATTTGTTTGATTGAAACCTGTTAGCAGGCTGTCTATGACTCCAAATGAGCCAAGCTGAAGCAACAATGGACAGTTCATTCATTCATTCATTCATTTTCTGTAACCGCTTATCCTGTGTAGGGTTGCGAGCGGCTGGAGCCTATCCCAGCTGACTTTGGGCGAGAGGCGGGGTTCACCCTGGACAAGTGGCCAGTTCATCACAGGGCCACATAGAGGGACAAACAACCATTCACACTCACATTCACACCTACGGTCAATTTAGAGTCACCAGTTCACCTCTACTGCATGGTTTTGGTGGTGGGAGGAAACCAGAGAATCTGCAGGGTTTCTATTAACAACTATTTAATTAGGACTTGACATTGCAGGATTGTGTTCTGAATGATGTTTCTTTTAAATTGAATATTTTCTCTTCCTTTTGTTCTACATGCTTACAAATAAATAACTTAAAAATAATAATTTTTTTATCATATATTCTGTTTTTAGGGTGACTTTGTAACATCTGGCCAGTACATACATACATACATACATACACACACAAACAAACAAACAAACAAACAAGCTAAATGATGGCAGTAGCTTTACATTTATGTGAGTGGTATCTTTTAATCTATCCCACAGTAAGACAGTGAAAAGCCATATCTCCCCATTATTCCTTTAAACACCGCGGTACCTCCTCTAGAACAAATGATAATTGCCTTGTTATCCGTCAGGTCTCATCCTTTTTGAGCTAATCTTGAAGCATCAGTGTCATTTAAGCTGGAGAGACATTGGCAGGCTGGGTGTGTGTGGTTGTCCTCTTTCCTGTTATGGAAAGTGGAGCTCCAGGTGATACATAAACACACACACACATACACTTCCTCACAGGTTAATAAGAGGGTCATTATTGCTTGTGTTGTTGCAGACATGGCAGCACTGAACTTCAGACTCCATGCCGACAAACGACATCACAGATCTGCTCCTCATGTGTCCTGCGCTTTACCCTGAAAAAAATGTGTGTGGTCCATAGATGAGTATTCTGACCTTGTCCAGTATGGCGACTGTGTCCATGGCCACTTCACACTTCAGGTTAAAGTGTGAAGAGGAAAATGAAAAATGAGAGAATACAATATGAAGGAGAAGAGATGCAGAGAAAGGCAAACATGGAAGGTAAAGAGAATATAGAATAGAGTTTGAAAGTTGCAGGTCAACACAAAAAAATACATCCTTCCAAGTTTGTCGTGTAAAAGCTTGTCAAGCCTGACGTTATTGTATTGTATTGAGAATCTTTCACTTTTGTAAAAACAATAATATCCCCTGTCATACAGAAAAGTCCTTTACACTCTGATTTTTATCTAACTCAAACAAGAAACCAGAAAAAGTGAGGTTACATGAAAATGTATATTTATACACCTCATAGACTGAGGAGAGACGCATTTTTAGATGACAGACGAGCCAATTAACAGTCGACACACTGAGAGCATGAGAACATAAGAAGGAGAGAGGGAGACATGTAAAAATACAGAGCTTGTAAGATGAGAGGTAATTAAAACTGAGCGCATAAGCCCAGTAATTCCTCCTCTGTCTTTATTTTATTTGAAATGGACTCTTAACGTGAACAACCATTTACATCAGAGGAGATGGTTAACCACTGCACTAATTAAAAAGAGTGCACATTTATGGAGAAATGCTTTATTTCTATGAGTCAACTAACTGTCTTTTGTATAAAGTAAATAAAAGTGGAGCCGCAGAATGCCATCTGGGGTTAGTAATTAGCTGCTGTGCTGTTATGGTGCTACCCTTCTTCAGTGTTTAATAAGGGTAACATATTTTCATTGCTGCCTGGCTTAAAAAGTTCTACAAAGCCATAAATTGGAAAAAATGAAATAGTTTTATGATTCATTTTTCTTCCGGAAAGATGAATATTACAGTTTTAAAGATTCATGGCTCCATTCTTCACCTAAGCTGTCTATCTCCTCTTCCTCGGGCCATCCAGTCCTCTTATCTTGTTAAATACATAGAATAATGTATCATACATTTTTGTGCTTGCAGTAACTGCAAAGGAAGTGGTAACCCTATGTTATATTTTTCTGTTTCTCTCCTGCACATATATGACTCCATAGCCCCTGATGACTTTATGATACAGCCTCAGCCCAAAAGTGATGTGCGTGATGCTACGAATGAGAAGGTTATTTAGGAAGAGCAAAAACACATGTAGGTTTTATGGCTCATGTACCCCATGGATTACATTGATAATGAATCAATCGATTAATCTAGTAGTTACTTAGGTAATTATTAGTTTGTTAATCGATTAATCGGTTAAGCCATTCATCGAGTAAAAGTGTAAAATATTAGATGGATCAAGCTTCTCAAATGTGAGGTTTGATATTGTAATTCAAATGTTATGGAGTTCAGGTACTGTGGTTGATCAGATGAAACAAGCAATTAGCAAACATAATCTCAGACTATGGGAAACTGTGATGGCATTTTTGATATTTTCTAAATAAAAATAATCATTTATCTGTGAAAAACAGAAAAAGCATCCTCACCTGGAAAAAGCATTTTGCTCTACAGTTTCATTAAATAATTTGTCATTTTAACACATACAGTACATATAGAAATGAATAGGATTTAGGATTGTGATTGACAAGTTGGAGAGCTGCAGGGCATTATTTGCATTGATAAATGCAGATATCCTGAGCGAGTTCACTGTTACCATGGTGATGGTAGAAGAGTATACGTTGACATATTGGGACAGTATTTATAGAGGTTATAATGGGCAACGAGACTGGTGCTCTGTCCCTGGGTGCACATGACACCATAAACCTGCGTGCACGCACATTCACATGGCTGTACGTTACCTTTACAAATGATGTAAATGTGTATGCAAATACAAGGGCTTCCACAGTGGCTTCAAAGATTCAACAATCTATTATAGACAAAGGCATAACTTCAAAGCAAATGCTCTGCGCTGGGAAGATTCCACACTAGGATAACACACTAAGCCCACACACACGTTCAGCAACACTAAGGTTTTACTCACCTGCATGTACACATGAACCGAGTGGAGGACTGCCTGGCATGATGCCCACAGTTTATCGCTTCCCCCTTTAATGTATAATGTTCTTTTTTGTGACACTGTAAAGAATAGTTACTCATTATGTGAATCAAACTAGAGGAAAAAAAAAAAAAACCTCCTCCCTCCATCCCTGACTCGTAGATCAAAAAGACAAGAGAAAGGGCAGACAGAGATCAAATGTGCCTGTGAGAAATGCACCCGCAGAGACTCTGCTTACTACTTAACACACATCCAGTATCACAAATGCACACTTGTATACACAGACACACCCATTCAACATGGCTGAGTGGTTAAAGGATAGCCTCGCAGAAGGCAGCTTAAATCCCACAAGGTTTCAATATGAGCGCCTCGCCTGAAAGCATCGGCTGAGAATTGATCAGGCCTGCAGCTGCAAACTCTGAGGAGATGACGCCAAGATGTGCAGCCTTCTTACATTTTTAAAGTCTAGATGTGATTATCTAACTACCTGTTTTTGTTAACCAAATGAGACAATACCCCATGCAATTTCTTTTAAGCCTTTATCTCTATTTACTATTATTATGTTTAGTCTTTATTTATCCAATGGCTACATGTGTACAAGAAATTAAGTGTTATTAGTTGCTAAACTATTATTATTCATTTTTATTTAATTTCTTTTTCTTCTGTGTGAAGTATTTTTTTTATTTTTTAAATTTTTTTTATGGCTTATGGCTTAAGATTCAGGGAGGGGGGATGAGAGATCAGATTCCATGTGGTTTGTGTTGTTCACACTGTCATGAAAAAGTCACGTATAAGCAAAAAATCAGACCTGGGCCACACTCTTCCTGCAGTGTGACCATGGGGCCAAATAAAGAAGCAGATTAGAATCCAAAAATAAAAAAATAGGTAAAAAGACTGGGAGAATCAGGATGCGTGCATATGTCTTTGTAAGGACAACCACATTGCTAAAAACAGTGTCTCCTTAGACTCCTGCTTAAGCTTTAATTACACAGTTAGAGCAGAATCGTTAGGCTAGAATCTCCATCAGGACACAGACTAATAAGAAAATCAGCATCTTGCTGTCACAGCCAGGACTACGATATCAGGGAGGAGCCATTTATGATCAGTGATTAGCAGGAGTCATTGACCTGCTCATCTCTCCTTCCCCTCCTAAGAGGACGCATCTGGTCTTAACTGCAGGTAAATAAAAGGAAGAGAGAAACAACCTTAGAATGAGCTCCGTCGCCTGTAAGCCCCAAAGCACAAGTGTATTAGCGAAACTGTGTTCTGCAGAATCGTTTCATTAGCTTTCTCTCTTTGAGGATTGTGGCTGTGTGACAAGGAAGCTACCAATGATGACATCGGATGATAATAACCTATGGATTCCGCTGCATACCGTATAAAAAAAATCACTTAAACACACAGGCTCATTTTCTCTTTTTCTTCTGACCCCCATATTGCAGCCTCCTCTTGTGTGTGCATGAGTATACTCTACAAAGGCGATACCCTCATCCTCTCCCAGGAGCCCCTCCTCACCACCAAGTGTACTGTGAACACAGCAGGAATGCTGTAGGAGAAAATTATCATGCCTCTGATCTGGTTAATGGGCATTAATGGTAGATGGCTGTTAAAGAGAAGATAGGGGGGAGGAGACGATGGCATAAGAGAGAAGAAGTGCGGAGATGGTGAGAGGGTAAAGAAAGAGAGGGGATGGGAAATTCCAAAGGTTTTCTATCTGACCAAGTCAGAAAGGGAATCAACCCTCAACTGTTCTCCTCCCTTCTGCTGACTGCGCTGCTCTTTACGCCAATCCGCTCTTCTCCAGGGATCTCATTATGGAAGAGTCGCTGGGCTTGAGGACTCAGCCCATCTGCATATGAGATGGGCCAAAGAGGGGGACAAGCCCTACATGCAAGAGGAAGGGTGTAAGTGTGGGGTAAGAAAGCAAGTGGCTGAAGAGACAGTGGGAGAAAGGATGAGGCAGGGAAAAACTGACTACAGAAAAAGAGTCGAGGAGATAAATGGACTTTCCAGAGAGCAGTGTGCTGTGATAGAACTGTAGAGCATATAGCCTTAGGCACCAGATTGTCAATACTGCTGCAGATGGTTGGGAGATGCTTCCAGCTGATTGATGTTTTATTGCAGTCTGCGTGTTTGTATGTATGTGTCACATCCATGTTGGCATAAGTGAGCATGTATGTAGGTATATGGTTGTTTAATTTGATTAATGTCAGCTAAATGGTCTGCTTTCTAGATAAATATCCAATTTGAAGCTTACAGGGGGAGTTCGCAGGGAGCTGCAGCATCCAGTCAAATCCCCATACAGCAGCTATAAACTATCTCACTCATTGAAATGCCACACACAGCCTGCAGTAAATCAAACTACCAATCAAGTGATTCAGGATCTTGTGCTCACAAAAACAACAGGAAATGCCATAAAGTGAGAGCTGAAATGCTCCCATCCTTTTCACTCCATACTCCATTATTCCCCCAGCACCATGATCAAGATCTATCTTGCCCTCTTGCTCTTTTTCACCTGTCAGCTCTTCTCCATTTGTGTAGCAGCTTTATTGATTCTTTTGGAGTGATCATAAGATCCTCTTTATTTGCCAATGAGCGCTGCTGGTGTGTTTATATGTGTGTACATGAGCTGCTGTGAGCATTTAAGCGTATGTGTATCTTTGCAGGTCCACAGACGTAATGGTCAGGATTGATCTTTGGTGCACAGAGACAGTGAAGAAATAAGAGACTCTGACCGAGCCTGCATGGACACTAGAGTCACGGTCATGCTAACGGAGGCTCATGGAGGCTCTAATGTGGAGTTATTATCCTCATATTCACTCAAATTCACCACAAATTACGAATTTCTCTCAGCCTCTCCTTTCAGCTTTAAAATCGTTCATTATTCTTTCTCCACCTCCTGGAAATATTGGCTCTCTATCCTCATTCTTCCTCCTCACCAGATAGCCACGATAAATCTCTACGACATCTTCCCAATGGGGTTTCACATATAAATGGCTATTTTAGAACATCACTGTCTAGGTATAAGATTATGTGTATGCTGGAGTTTTATGTCTATGTAGATTCTCACTTATTGAAAAATCCCGAGTAAGTTTCAAATAAAAGCTGCCGACGTGTTGAGCATAAACAACTAAAAGCAAGGCCAAGAATATTAACCTGTAGAATATAGAACCTATTTATACCCTATAAAATAAATAAATTACTAAATGAATAAAAATAAATGAATAAAAACAAAGAATAAAAAAATAAATAAAAATAATAATAATTAAAAAAAAAGAATATGTGTATATAGCATAGCATGTATATATTTTTAACATCTGAGAAACCTTATGTTTATATGTACATATGTATTTATCTATAAGATGCCTGTTATAAATAGCTGATAACATCTTAGGCACCTTATGTTTATATATACATTTACACTTATTTATTTATCCCATCTGAGCACCTATGTCACTACTTGCTCCTTTGAATT
The DNA here is from genome assembly GCA_037577475.1 of Chaunax sp. Z400. Lineage (NCBI taxonomy): Eukaryota > Metazoa > Chordata > Actinopteri > Lophiiformes > Chaunacidae > Chaunax > Chaunax sp. Z400. Next base: position 11,876,670 of record CM075192.1, read on the forward strand.
GGATGCTAAACTGCATTTCCTTGTTGAGTACTACTGGGCAATGACAATAAAGTTGAATCTAATCTAATCTAATCTACATTTATCCTACGTCAGATTGAGGGAAAAGGTGTGGGATTTCACAATTGTACCAGTTTTCCCATGAAACCACTTCCCAGAGTGCTTCAGAATGACTACTTCCTGTATGAAGTTTGAGGAACTGCATGTGTAGACTACCTGAGAGGATTGCTGGTACCTGTGAACGCGAATTGTGATATGAATTCCATTTCTGGAATAATAATAATAATAAATATATTATCATAAATAATAAAAGTGTAAAACATAATTTGTGTATCTTCCCTGTGGCTTGGATCAGCTCCAAACTTTAATGTATTCTTTCTTGGCCTGTGTTAAACACTTCAATCAATTTTCATGAAAACTGGTTCAGCACTGGTTTAGGACTGGTTTGTCCCATAATCCTACTGACAAACAGATAAACAAATGTACCAATAAACAAACAAACAGAACCAAAAATCCATATAAGTGAATATACGCAGAAACAGGCCTTTGCTCCTATTCATCCCAGTTTTACGTACAGAATATATTCTTGTGCAGTTGAGTTAAATAAAGTCCCTGGCTCCTATACAATGAATTAGGGTTTATACAGGCTGGGTGTTAATTTTGGTATGTGTGAGTCCATGCCTGAGTGTGCATTGAATTAAACATTCCTCTCAGAGTTTATATTTCGGAAATGCAATCACATTTCATTCCCTAATGGGAGAGTCTGTCTCTCAAGAAGCCAGCTGAGCCTGTTTTGACAGTAAATAAGCTAATATGGAAATGTCATGGATATTAAATGAGTTAAGCCCGATCGATGTCAACTCCGGGGCAGAGGTACATAAATCTATTTCAAATGAGACACCAACTGACACCAATAAATAAGTAATCTGTTATCATCTGTCTGCAGAAACGGGGGAACTGGTGTGTGTTTTTAAACATGAATGTGTTGATGTGCTTCAAGAGGCAGTGGGGGGGAAAGCGAGGGATGACACAGAGTGACGGTGGGAAAAAAAGGATTAAGGGGGGTAGAGGTAGATGCACGGATGAAGCCATCACTTTGCTTTGTGAGATCCTTGGCGGTGCGAGATGAGAAAATGATCTCCCACGCAGGCTGCCGGAATGCTGACACTGACACTTTCCCTCCGCCTGGGCCCCAGAAAAGGAGAGTAAAAAAAAGTGCAAACACGCCGCAGAGATAGGAACAGATCGATGTCCACAAACACTGTTAGCAAACAAATTCAGCCACAAGCTTGTATGACCTCAATGTGTACCAAGCATATATGATATAATGTATTTTTTATCCATAGTTCACCCTCAATTCTCTCTTTTTCTCGGTCTTCTATTGACAATCCATCTCTTCTCTTATCCATCCATCACAGAAATCTCCATAGCCCAACAGCAGTATTGGTTTCTTTGTAATGACAGGCACAGTATTGAAGCGCTTAGTTTTGATCATGGGTTTGTGTCTCTGAATAAATCTCACCAAACGATCCCAGAAGGCCACACTCAGCTGTGAATCATGGGGATCCACTCAAAGCATCAAAGTCAGCATATATGGATGCTCATATGCAAATGCACCCTTACTTAGGCACACATACACATCACACTACCATAAAAAAATGTTTCAAGCTTAATATAGAGCGAAGCATCAGCTTCCTAATGCTAATGTATATTTTGTGCTTATAAAAAGCAGTCCCTCATGTGTTCATTACAGGTCGCAGATCCCCTCTTATTAGACCACACAGCTATTGGCTCTTGACTGTGTCTAAGACCTCATCTGTATTCAAAACTGTAGCCAATCAGATACTAGCTATCTTTTTCAAATTCATCCAGATATGTGGAGATGCAGGGTGTCCTCACATTACGTATCGACGATGAAAACTTTGGAATATGACAGAAATGTAACTGGTCCCCATCAGACATTGGAATTGGAACAACAAGACACACAGGACTGAGAATATGGAATTACCTCACTTAAGAAGTGCAGAAAGGTTTCATGAGGGACAGAGCCTGGATGGAAAAGAAGCACAACAAAGTGTTCATTGGCCAGAGGTGTCCAGGGTGTAATCGCCCTTCAAGGAAACAACAGCAACAGCAACCCAGAGCAAAGACAGAACAATACCGTAAGGACATACAGGAGAAAGAGTCGTCGAAATCCACCTGGGCTGGTGCACCCAAGAGCAGGTCACCTCTCAGAACAAGAACCAGTCATACTGGTGTACTGAGCACTATAAAAGGCTAACATTACACTGATAACCTTCATCAAGTACTCCTGCGACTGTGGAAAACAACTTTGGAAGCAAAATCCAACTCCATCGCATAATGGTGGATCCATCCAGTGTGGCACAAACCCAGGTGATGCACTGTCCCTGATGCTGTTGTGCATAGGCCTGAACCCCCTCAGCCAGATCATTGCAAAGTGTGGATATGGGTACAGGCTCATCAGCCACCTCAAGCTGTACGTAAGCACATCAAGCTGTATGCCAAGAGTGAACGAGACATCGACTCAATGATCCACCTGACAAGGATCCATAGCCAGGACATCGGGATGTCATTCGGTCTGGAAAAGTATATATGTATGTATGTATGTATGTATGTATGCATGTATGTATGCATGTATGCATGTATGTATTTAAGTATGTATGCATGTATGCATGTATGCATGTATGTATGTATGCATGTACTGTATGTATTTAAGTATGTATGCATGTATGCATGTATGTATGTATGCATGTACTGTATGTATTTAAGTATGTATGCATGTATGTATGTATGCATGTATGCATGTATGCATGTATGTATGTATTTATGCATGTATGTATGTATGTATGCATGGTATGGTGTCAAAGAGCCCCACGCTTAATATCTTACATAATCATCCACACAGCTGCCCCACACAGCAGTGTGTTCAGAGCCGTCAGTACTATTGATTTACTATCAGACATGACCAGAGCAGGACATGCAGGACTTGACCCCTGCATGTATAAATAATGCATTAGGGTCTAAAGTCTTAGAAGGCTTGCTCCCAACATTGCTGGACTTCTGCAATATATGGGAGACACACACAGAAAGACACAACTTGACATTGATATAAAGTCGAAGATGAAGAGTTGCATTTTGGCAAATGTTATGAGAGTGTGGAGTGAGGATGTTTTTCTATAGGGGAGAAAACCTCTGGGTGTGCTGCAATGTCATGTATATGCCGTTGTATGTGACTGTTTTGTGTGTGTGTGTGTGTGTGTGTGTGTGTGTGTGTTCAATGTCTGACTTCCATGAAATATACATGAAGTATATTTGAACAACCTCCCCCTTCCCACAGGCCAGTGGCAAGGTCCTTCCAGCCAACATAAGCTCACATTAGCCCACCCTCCACCTCACACACACACACACACACACACACACACACACACACACACACACACACACACACACACACACACACACACACACACACACACACACACACACACGCAGCTTTAGTGTGGGACCCTAGCCTTACACTGATGAATGTCTGTCCTTCAGGGAGCTCAACAGCCATGAGAGAGTGATACAGTGTGAACGAGGACAGGGGAAGACGTCAAGCAAAAAGGTGACGTAAGAAAAAAACCCTGAGAGGCAGGAGAGTGTCTTCTGAACAGAGGTGGAGGTAAGGCAGTGATGCAAGGGAGCAGCAAAGGTAAAAGAGCTGCAGAGTATTCCATAGCACAGGGTTACTGTGCAGATTGAGTCCACTATGAACTATGGGTGGAATACAGCTGGGGGGGGAGGGTATTTTTATACTACTTTTAATATGTATTTGTTATATGTATATTATGTGTATTTTATTTGTATTAATGTTCTTTCTGAGGACAGAGGGGCTAGGAAAGGACAAGAGGTGAGTGGCATGCAGTACCTCTCGGCTCTGAGATTGACATATACCTCTATAAATGTAACAAGAGATATAAATCCATGTGCATCATGCAGAGCTCTACTGCAGCCAATCATGTTGCAGTCTTCGAAATAAGCTGTATGTTGATGAGTGGTGGAGGAAGTTTTCAAATCTGATACTAAAGTAAAAGCAGCAATACTGTAGTATGAAAGTACTTAACTATGAATAATAGTCCTGCATTGGAAACGTAGTGAATGTATTATTGGAAAGTATTATTAGCAGTGTTCTCAATGCAATATATGATGTTGAGATCTTTAGTATTATAGCATGATATACCATAATATTCATCATATGCTTTGTACGTAAAATCTTTTGAAAAGTAACTACTAACTATGCTTGTCAGATAAATATAGTTCACTCAGACAGCTCATGAGTTTGAAATGTCTATTTTCACAACAGCAGAACATACAATAGTTTGGATTTGGCGTCTAGGCTCCGACTGTAATCACTCCCCGCAGATATATTTACATAGAGGCAATGGGGAGTGATGAGCAAACTTCATGAACCCCCTAACTGGAGTCTACAGGTGGATACTGAGGGGGTGGTGGAGCTGAAAGTGCAGGCATGTATGCAGGGCAGCAGCAGCACTCGCAAGCAGAGGGAGAGATGGGAAATTGTTGCAGCTTAAATAGTCCACCGATAGGCTGTGTTAAGGCCCATTTGTGCTCCCTCTATGTACGTAAATGGCTAAATCCATCCATAAACGGTCTATCCGTCGACCCGTACATACTTCCTCTACGTCGACATCGATACAACCGCAGTGGGGCAGTTTCCACAGCAACAAATATGACGACGGACGTACTAGGTTGTGATAATGCACCTAGTAAATAAAGCAGCAAAAGTGGAGGTAATGATGTACACGATGGTCAATGCCACTCACACCTTGTGAAAGGTGGGGGTGGAAGATGAGCGTATAGAAAGCAGAGGATACCCCTCCAAGTCTCCACTGCATTACAGGGATTATAAGGGTGGTAAATATAAACACATCTTTATCTAACAAATGAGGATAATATTGACAAAAGAAAATAAGATGGAAAAAGATGAAGGGGGGTCCTCTGTTAAGCACCAAGAAGGTGTTTAAGTCACAGTAACTTTCTAATTAGGAAGACATTGTGGCTGTGCTAATGATCAACTAACTCTTTCAAGCAGAACAAACAACCTAAAAGAACACAAACGCACACACACCAGGACACTAACCCATCTGTTTGCTGAGGGAATATTGCCTTCCTCTAGCACTGCTTAAAACAGAGTGGGAAAAAAAAAATACATCCCACACACGCTCTCAGTGAGCACTCAGACATGACATCATGTTTTTCTGTGCTGAGTCTCAAAGAGCGTGGTTAGGCGTGCAGGGGTACCTTGTGTGTCTCAGTGTGATTAATACACTCCGAGAGCCAACGCAGACTGAAGAACCAGCAGAGCAGACTGTGCATGTGTGTGTTTGCTTGTGTCTGCGTGTCACTTGGAACAGGAGTCGATCTAAAGGCCTCTTTCTGCATCTTCGCACTCATCTCCTTATCTCTGCCTCCCTGTCCCACCCGGTGACTTTGTTTCTTTCACCCTCCGTCTCTTTTCTCGTTTAATCTGTGGTTCGTTGTTTTTTTTTGTTTTTTTTCTGGCTTGTTGTTTCATTGCCATGCCCCGTGAGCACTGTTTAATTCTCCCTCTGTGCTCCCTCAGGGGTGAGAAGGGGAAGACAAGGGCAGAGGCACTTCATTAATCAATCAACCAGCTTTAAAAATTTACCTAATTAATGGCTAATTACAGATCTGGGCACAGCGCCAGCTGGCATCACATCCACCTACACCAACACAGACCCCTGCAGTCCCCCAGATGACACTAGAAGTAAACACCCCTCCCTTGTTGCCTCCTTTTCTGTCTTCCTTATTAGTGTATCCATCTATGCATCCACTCGCTCATTACTTTATCATCGTGCTCTTTCCTTTTTCTTTTCAGTGCAGAGGCAACAGATCACAGCTGATTACATAGATATGTCCAGATCTCTTACCACCTGCCTCATTCTCAGGTTACACCACATGCTTTTGATTTTCTTTATGGGGTCTTACTGGAGAAATATTGGTGATCATCACGGGCTCCTGGAGGCTTTTGGAGGGCACCATCTCACCCTGAGGACGGTTGGTACGGTTATTGTCTCGTCCCTGCCAGCTCCCTCTACGGGACGTGCTCGCACGCCAGGCCCGCTGGATCCTGGAGACATAGATGGACAAAGTAGGTCTATAACTGACATCCACACCTCATCATCCAAGCAGAGTTTAGGTATCAAGTTGCCATGTGGGAGGAGGAATCAAAGCAGTTTGGTAAAAATGATGTTTATTTTCCTCGTAGACAACGGTAGGAGACAGTCTGTTAAAGCATTTCTGAGGATTGCTTACAGCGCAAGGAATGGGAAACTAAAGCCTCCATTTAAAATAAAGTCACAAAACATGTGTACATAAAAACAAAAGCAAAGTCAACTACAACTTCCAAAGAGCATTTCCATGACAAATGTCCAGTCCGAGCCAGACAATAATGATGAGTCGAAACAAATAAATTGTTCCTTTGTCGAAGTTTTAAAAGACATGTTGAAATGAAGTCATTTTACTTTTGTATTCTGCGTTAATTCTGATGCTTTGTTCACAATTGCACTGATTTGCAGCTATTCCTGGCCCCTTCTTCTTTGCAATAATGTCTAAGGCTCATGGGTATTGTAGTGCCAATGCAGAGCTGCCATCAAACCAAACCTACAGACAAAAAAAACCCTTAGATATAAAGCTCAATAATAAGTCATTCAAACTGATTAAATATGATGATACTGTTGATGTACATTGAGGACAAAACTTTGAAATGAGAATTTGCAATCGTAAAAAGCAACAACTCCTTTTGCAATGAAAGATAAAACACCTTTTTTTCTCCATTTTGCATTTTCTATTTTTAGAATAAAGTTGGTGGAAAATATATGTGGCAGATAAAAAAGGAACCACACTGATTTGTGTTTATAATTCAAACTTACTGACCTCATTACTGTTATAGACAAGAGTTATGGCAAACACAAACAATCCCTCCTTCCTCCCGAGTTTCCCCACTTTTATTCTCCTATTTGCTCTCCACCCTGTCTCCTTTCTCCATGTTCCACTGCCATTTCCTTCTATCAATCTCACCTTTCTACCCTCCAATCATGTTTACTCTACGCGGAAACATCGGCTTTCTCTTCTCAAATCCTGACTGTCAAGGAAGTGAAAGCCTGAGGTGAGAGCGGTCCTTCCCTGTTACACCTACAACAGTGTGGTCCCATGTTTAAGTAAAATGGTGTTCCACGGCAATACGAGGGTTCTTGCCCTCAAAGGTGCACTCTGACCCTGACTCCAAAACCCAATCAGAGGGAAGATTGAATTAAAGTCACACATAAATCAATCTCTCCTACACAACAAACAAATGCACTTCTAAGGTCATAGGTAACAAAGGTGACACTCAATGAGAAATTGATTAAAATGTAGAAAGAAAACAGACATTTTGGACCAAATATTCATACAGAAAATAAGACATAATAAAGTGTTACTCACACAACAGCCTTGATCTCCAGGTGCTGCTGCTGCTCACGACAATGAGAACTATTGTCATCCTGTTCCTCACTCCTACATGGATGGCTGCTATGATAAAAACAAGAAAAAATAGGTAAACAGACAAATGAGAATAGAAACAACAACAACAGCAGCGCACACTGTTTACTTCTCTACTTGAATACATGGTAAGGAAATGTGAAGGAAGAGTTTGTTCAAGAATAGTGGCTTGATTGCACCAGGCAAGGCTGCATGTGATTCCAGTTGTGCCATCCTCTGCATCGCTTTACACCCCACCAGGGGCACTTCTTAAGGGGAGCATTTAGCTGCCTGATTTGGTGATTCTACCATGTGTAAGGAGGCCACATAGGTAATTGCATTTCATTTTATTGAGATGCATTATTGAGAGTGCGCACAGGGTATTATATTTTGACAATTGACTGGCTACTCTATGATGCCATTCCTGTGTCTGGCTTCCTGCCCGGCTCAGTCTGCTGTCTGCAGCCTCAGTCAGACATAGACAAGCTGTGTATTTTCAGCAGAGTAGGGGCATCACATATCTTACCTGGCCACCTTGGGAACTGCTTGCCCTCCACTGTGGTTGCAGTTGCGATGATACCTTTTCACTTCTTCCTGCAGAACGAAAAGCACCAATATGTCAACAAGGTTTATAAAACTCCATGCTGAGGATATAACACCAGAGAAGCTGTGCATAAGATGCAGTGTTACATTGTGATTGCCTCCCAAGCAAGTCTGTCTAGAACTGTAACCAAACCTCTTTTTTATGATCTCTTTCTGTTATCTGTTTATTAGACTTAGGAGTGGCAGCTTCTGTGTTTCGGTTAACACAGGTATAAATAATCATGTACATATAATGGTAATGGGTATATCTGTAGGCTATTGCTAATGCATAACAACGTGTGTAAGCTTTGCAGGTGACCGGTAGGCTAACAAGAGTATTTGCTCATATTTGTGTTTATGTGCTCGTGTCTACATGAAGAGTACATGGATACATTCAGCTTACACATCTGTGCAAGACAGGCCACAGAGAATTCACCCAATTCAGCAATTCCCATCAGCTGTAAGGAGAGTCTTTCAGCTCATTAGGCAGTTGTTTTCATGGAAAAAGCTCTGATGAATGGACTGAATGCTACCTGCCCAGCGCCAGACAGCAGACAGATGAAGGCAGCAACTAACAGGTGAGCAGGTGAGCCTATTGGAGCATTAAGAGCTAAAGAAAACAAACAGATATTTTCATCAAGATATGGTGAAGACAGAGAAAACAGAGCTAAAAAGACTGAATGTTGTATTGTTTTGTGTCTGCTGGATATATATATATATATATATATATATATATATATATATATATATATATATATATATATATATATATATATATATATATATATATTTGCAATATAAACTTTGTATCTGCGACCAAGTTGTCAAAAAATTTACTGATGAAGGTTTGAGCGTCAAATGTGCAAAAATGTGATTTTTAAAAAAAATTCTTCTGTGCAGAGAATTTCCATAAATAAGAAACACACAAAATGTTAAAATAAACATTAATGAATAATATTGTCACCTTTTAAAACTGGAATATACTATGCTCCAACACATCATTACACTATTAGTGCACATGTGCATCTATGCTTTTATATAGATAATTGGGGTACATGCAGTCCAGACACTATGTTGTTGCATTACCTCAGAAGCTTTTAATGATTTTGACTCTCCTGTCAGTGAAGCAAGGAGAGATTAAGGGTCAATAGGGTCAATAACGGTTTAAAATATACGTAACTGTATCAACAAATGTTGTTTGGTATTAACTGAGGACTCCATCCTGATGCTCGAGCTAAAATAAGAATCCATAACAAATGATGGATGGAAATGGAGGTCTTTAATTTGGTAATGACAAGACAAACATTTTATACAAAGGAGAGAGAGAAAGGTTTGTAAAGCCACAGAACTGCATTTGATAGTAACCAACGGTTATTTAGAACTCGTGCAAATGTCTTCCCCAATAAAAACATGACAGTATACAGCAGAGGACTTCTATTCTGACAAACCGCTACAACATGATTCATAGACACAACAATACTTCCACTGAAGCACATGGTAAAGCAATGGTGGCAGTCTGCTTGATAGAAATACCAAGGGAGCAACTCCTCTAGAGCTGATGGGAAGATAAACTATTATTTTTAGGATTGCATAAAAACAGGGTTTTTTTTAATGTGAAAATAAAGTCAATCAATAAACTGGAAGGCTGGATAAGGTGAAGGTAGTAATAAGCATTCAGTCACTGAGAAATGAGAGAAGGAAGGAACAGAAGAAGTGTGGGTAAAGACAAAAAGGGCAATAACAGAAAGTCTGCTGCCCTTTAATTTTTGAGTTATTAAAATCATAATTTCTCAGAGACCCAGTTCTATGACAGAGATTGATGGCAGGCAGAGCTGAGTTACCACACAAACACACAAACACACACACAGGAAGACAAAAGTTTATTCCCTTGAGAGTGTGAGAGAGCGTAAGCTCTTTGTGCCCTTCAGACTCCTGTGATCGCTCAGAGAGAACGACTCCCACAAACATACAGTACAGGAACATGAGCACACACACACACACACACTTGTGTGCACTGAGAGAACAAACACGCTGCGTGCACACATAGCCCACTGACACACAGAGTCACATGTTAACACGCACATGCACATCAACCTCATCTCAGAGGATTTGATTGCAGGACGGTGAGGCGGCAGTGAATCAGGCTGTTGGCTCTTAAGCTCAGGGAAACGTCCAATCAGACAGAGAGCTGTACCAGAGGAGATACTCCTTAATCGCAGTATTGGAAATCAATTTACATGCGCAGGGTGTTTGGGGAGTAATATGGAAGTCAACATTTGCTCTTTTGAACAAGTGAAAAAAGAGCCTGCTGAGAGGTGTAACGGTTACTGATGTCCTCATGTGAGTGATTTGAAATGATATTTTCTCTCATGTTCATGGCTACGAGCTAAATCAAACACTTTCCTCTGAGGATAATAGAAGCATTCGTGTTAATTTGCCTAAACATTTAAATCTTACATGAGCAGAGAGGAGAGCGAACGAAGAAGACACTCAAGTCTGGAGGCGTAAATTGACACACAATCAAAATTATGAACTTTTATTGACTTTGAGCTCCATTGAGAAATCAGTTGCAAACTGATAAGATAACAGTGTGTGCAGGCCTTTACACTCAAGTTGCAGTCACACGGCGATCTATACCAGGCTGGGGTAGGAGGTGTAAACTGTCCGATGATGCACAGATAAGAAACAGCAACAGGGAGGAGGCTTGAATCATGCATACAAATAGATGTGAGGTTAATTTCATATCTATGAGTAAGTAGGTCATTGAGATTTTCATTGGGAGTCACGATGATGATGGACGGGGTTAGGAATGATCGTATTAGAGGGACAGTGCAGGTCGGAAGGTTCGTAGACAAAGTGAGAGACGAGATTGAGACGGTTTGGGAATGTGCAGAGGAGGGATGAGGGGTATATCGGGAGAAGGATGATGGGGATGGAGCTGCCAGGCAAGAGGAGAAGAGGAAAGCCAAAGAGGAGGTTTGTGGATGTAGTGAGGAAGGACATGCAGGTGGTTGGTGTGACAGAGGAAGATGTAGGGGACAGGTTGAGATGGAGACGGATGATCGGCTGTGGCGACCCCTAACGGGAAAAGCAGGAAGAAGAAAGAAATAAGCAGTTCATTAAAATACTGTCAGATCCATTTTTAGAGCCATGAGCAGATTTTATAGGTATGAATCAAATGAAATGGCTCTCCTATGACCCCGTTAAAAACACAAAGGGTAGGGTTGCTCTAGTTATTAATTTTATTGTCATTTATCAACTAATCAATTGTTTTCAATTCATGATTCCATCTGGAATCATCGGGGCTTAAGCTAAAGTGCTTTTTTTTCTCCCGACCAACAGCCCACAAGATATAAAAGAGGTTTAAAATAGGTTGGAAAGAGAGTATCTGGGATGCACACTGAGAGAGGTGAGAGGCTATCAATAAGGTGGAAAAAGAGGCCATACGTTTATTCTATAATGGGTGAGGAGAAGAGGAAGAGAAAGACGTCTCAAGAAGTTTGTCGGTGGGTGGTGGTGGTGGTGGTGGTGGTGGTGGGGGGGGGGGGGGGGGGGGGGGTGAGCAGAGATGGAGGAGGTGTGAGATTGAGAAAATGACCACGCAGTCTATCAAAATGTCAAATGGAGCGATCGGGACTATTTCCCCTGCTACCATTAACCAAAATAGACCTGCTCTGGTTAACATGGAGAAAGTGAGAGCATGTTCTCACACCATCATCAGTGCATGCTGACCAAACTATGTGTGTGTGTGTGTGTGTGTGTGTGTGTGTGTGTGTGTGTGTGTGTGTGCATACAGATCAACATCTCTGTGTATGTTTCTAATGAGTTATGGTGCAGTTTATTTCCTTTTGAAGCTAATTTGATTGGGGGCAAATCAAGAGACATCTATGGGTCGGCGTTCAGGCTCATCTCGCTCCATGACGAGTAAATCGCACAACGTTTGAGTGAGTTAGTGCAATCAGCACTCCGCTCTGTGCCTCTGGGAGGGGAGGAAGATAATGCACTTCTGAAATATGACACTCCCCCTATGTACATCCGTCTATATATTACAGCACATCTGTAGTTGTGTCTGTCTCCATAGGTTTGTATTGACTGCCTCATCCTATGATAGAGGTTTTAAATGACATGAGTTCATTAAAAACAAAAAAAAGGGGGGGGGCACACACATTTTTTCTGCATCTTCACTCAATTAGGAGCAACAAGGGGCTTCATGCATGATATTGATGTTGATGTTGACCCGCGTATGGCATGCTGTTTAAATAAGCTCTGTGTGAAATGGTTAACAACACAGGCCACTGGCCATAAAATCCGGCCGTCTCATTGATTATGGGGTAATAGCTGGACAGATTAATGCATTTCTCTGGGGATTAGACCTCGACGATGAATCTAAATCATTCACACAGACGCGGCAAGTGGAGAAGCATCCGCATCCAATAACCTGCATTTCCATCCTCACTCATATTTCACATGGTAATGACTGGTTAGTCCTCCACCAAGCTTCTTCGCGTCCTCCTCTGCAGTCTAATCTGAGCCTCCTCTGAGATGTGGCGTCTCAGTTAAACTGGATCCATTTGAAAATGTCATTTTTTTGGAAACGCAATAATGAAATTCAGCTGTCAGGTGGTGCAGTGGAAACGGATTGGAGGAAATCTGGAGGATCTAGGGGAACATTTAGGCTAATGAATTTGAGTGTGTGTGTGTGTGTGTGTCTTGCACCATTACAACATACTGCAGAGTGATTCGAAAGCTGTGACGGAACAGTGCTTTCAGAGCTCACGTGCTCAATATCCCCGGCCACCGATAATGTGCAACACTACATCACTGCCATTAAATATTCAGGAGCAAGATACAACCAGGTAAATTCATGCACCTGGACTCAGAAGCCAATAACACACCATAAGGACCATATACTGTACCTGTGTTGAATATGATTCTTGTAAAACTGATTCACATAATGAAGTGAACCATGACAGCCGCTCTGCTTAAACCAACGGTCTGACTTTAATAAGTATATATTATCCCTATAGAGGAGCTCCGGTCTCAGACTTGAGGAGGACTGGGAATGCCACCTCAGTCAGCTGAGCAGTTCATAATGAAGTCATTCAAAGCGGGAGGTACAATATGTAGTATTAATGAGACCTTTACAGTTGCTGCCCTGACAGAAATCTTTAAGTGGCCTGAAGTCAACATGAAAAAGCAATTCCCCAAACTATATTGAATTCAGCCAACTGTGCCATTTCGAACGGGTGAGTTAGGGAAGCAAAATTCAAAGAGGTTCCTATGGAAGTGGAGATATTTAGTTTTTAAAAGACACAACAGATGGCAGTGATACTTGTCTGTTGTCTCTCCAAGCTGCTAAACCACTGAGGAGTAGTTAATTAAACGTTGTCTTACTGCAGAGAGTCATGCTTCTCTTCAAATACAGTGTTTCTATGGTCTATGGGCTTCTTTTTCTCTTTTTTTTCTCTCTCTCTGCCTCTGAGCAGCGTCAACTTGCTGCTCGTCAGAAACTGAATTACATCATTGCTGAAATGTTCCCACACCAACAGAGTGGGCACCATTCATCCATAGCCTTATTTCTTCCAGAGAGGTAGAGGAAAATAGGCTAAGCAACCCACTTTACAGTAATGACATATAGCCTGTATCAGACCGCCCGTCTGAATAGCTCTTACCTGGTTATTAATGCACAGCGCAAGGTGTTTCCTCTCCCGAACCACAGCGAGACCCCCGCTGCGCAGCCTCACCTCCTCTCCCTGGAACATGCTTCTGCAACGACACCGCTCAAGGTAAGACACAAAAACTCTCAAAATATGCCAAACGCTGTCAGCCCTCGGTGTGCGAACAGCCAACACTCATCATCTCCGTGCGGCTGCTGATAGAGCCATTGCTGCAGGATTTTATCACTTATCTGTGCATGTCGAAACAGCCCGCATACAGAGCTCCTCATTCATCCCAAATAAACACTGTTGCCATGCATGTAGTCTACAGTATGACCGGGATCGGTCGATGGATGTGACTAACCTGTACGCGCCGTTCCTCAGCATGACGAGCTCTCTCTTCCTCTCTCTCTCTCCCGTCAGTCAGAGATGAAGTGAACAGTTTGGGTCGGGAGCAGCCGGTGAGAGACCAGACTTGGGAGAATTCTCTCAGTCAATGGGACGCTGAGCGTGTGCGCGTTTTATTATACAGCGCCCACCGAGCGCGTGCTGGTTGTGTCATTTAACTTGGCAAACGGATTTAATCGGTGCATTAATTATTCTGCACACATTTTCTCCGGGGCAGGGTGATCGCACATAGGCTACCACACTATCCCATTATGTCAGGCTCTTGAAACGCCTCACATTGTGCCAATGTATTTGCTCATACCCTGGATATGGCGTCATATTGGTTTGAATCACACAGGTATTGGCTGGGAACAGTAGGGACGCACATGTTGAGCAAACAAATGCATTTGTTTGTTTCTTAAGCAAACACCATCCTCGCTCACACGGAGGTTAGGTGAGCTGGAGAAAGGTGGAGGTGTAAGGAGAACATGTTAGTTAAGATTTAAGTGGCAGGCCTCCATATTATCAATCTACCTGAGCTGAATGGAGCACTTACAGCTCTGTCCAGTTACCATCTACTATGAGAGGACCCTCCTGACTGTGTCCTACAGCCTTGTGTTTATCCTGGGCTTGAGTTTAAACAGTGTCCAGCTTTGGTGCGTGTGGTGCCAGACGCGTCGCTGGAGCGGCACGGATATCTACCTGACCAACCTCTCCATGGCGGATCTCCTCTACGGCCTGGCCTTGCCTCCTCTCATCATCAGCGACGCCATGGGCGGCCTGTGGCCCTTCGGCAACATCATATGCAAAACCGTCAGATTCTTCTTTTTTGTCAACCTCCACTGCAGCATGATGTTTCTCACGTGCGTCAGCGTTCACCGTTTCCTTGGAGTGTGTTTCCCCATCGCCGCCGTGCGCCTCAGGACCAAAAGGCTCGCCCTCTTTACGTCAGGCACCGTTTGGATCCTGGCCACTTTGGAGACTTTACCGACACTGTTTTTTGCGCACACGGGGGTGATAAACAACAGGACTGTCTGCTTTGAAATGACCAACCCCGGGCAATTTAAACTTTACTTCCCATATGGGATGTTTTTAGCCATAGTAGGTTTTCTGATCCCATTCCTAGTCGTCATCACCTGTTACTGCTCCATGATGAAGGTGCTTTACTGCAGGGCCGCGGACAGCATCTGCAACCCCAGGACGGCGCGGAGGCGCAACAAGTCCCTGTACTCCCTCTTGGTCGTGTGTCTCGTGTTTGTAGTGTGTTTTGTGCCTTATCACGTTGCTCGAACTGTCTACTTGTTTGTGAGGGCCTACCTGCCCGGAGACTGTGACGTCGTGAACACGGTTATGATCTCCTACAAGGTCTGGAAGCCAGTCGTCAGTTTTAACTGCTGGGTAAATCCCCTCTTCTACTTTTGGGGCTCTGGACGGTGCCCGAAGAAGGTCTGGGCCTGGCTGTGGAGGAGGAAGAGAGTGGAGCCCGGCGTGGTGGACGTGGGTGGCGCAAACAGGTCTGGAGGGTAGAGCATCGATCAGAATGACTTTTATCATGAGTTAATGGACAAGAACACTTGGGTCTTTATTTTAAATGTATGACAGACTTTTTCTAACCTATATTACTATAATAATATTTTTTTATAATAATCATTAGCCTATTATTAAATGTACTTCGGCCGATGGAAGGAACTAATTCTGCAAATACTGAGGCTGTTAATTCGCTTATTGAAAGGTTTGATACTCTGACCAGAGGTGACATCGAGGGAAATGACGCCCTCTGCCGTTTGCAAAGGGTTGAGTCTGTATCACAGCATCAGGGCACCATAAAGAATTAACTCAAATTTATATAATTCCCCTGAAAATTTTTTTTCTCGTGTCTATAAAAACACCTTAAGTGCGGGGTTAATACATTACCGAAAACATATCCAAAAATAATCTCGAAAGTCAGAAAACATATACCTGACTAAATAGCCACAACAGTCATCAGTCACATAAAGGTTAAAATACACTGAAGATTAAAAAAACCATCTTGTTCAAAAAGGGGACACTTTATACGCCTCCTCTTTTTTTTAGTGCATACTTGCCTGGAGCAGACCTACATGGTTGGAGGAGCAGAGAGCTGAGTGAAGAACATCATTTCAGAAAACTAAGTGATGACAGATGGGTCATCAAAAAGACTGAGTGAAGGAGGAAAAGACAGCAGGTGAGGTAGAACCAGGACAGTGTGGCAGAAAAACCAACTTCCTGAACTTCTATTAAAAAATGTATGTCGCTTCAAGATGAGGGGCTGGGTGAATTTAAAATGTTTGAATTGTGTCCAATTATAAGTGGTGTGAAGGAGTGTGTGTGCCTGTGCACCCAGCCTAGAGAGGTACCGGTTGCGTAAGCCAAAAGCAGACATTGGTTCTAGTCTAGCGAGCTCACCCACTATTAGCTTAACGGCTTTTGTTTTATAATCCTGCAGGAATAATGTCGCCATCTTTATCATCTCTACAGCAAACACTTACATAAGCACACATATATTAGTATTACCAACATGATTAATCACCCATTGGCTGCTGCTAAAGGCTGAGAAAATGAGTTATCACGGATGCATACTGCAGAAAAAAGTTGCACATTAACAAAGAGAATTTATATGCTTTCAAAACCATGTTTAATTAAATGTTGGTACCACAAATGTTGATTTGGTTCTACAAAGTGAACTGCCTTCCAGTTTCACCATCTTTGACTGTACATTGGATCAATCTCCTCAGTAACACACATCTCAACAGTTCACACTCTATAGCTTATTCTCAGTTAAGCAAAGAATGCACTGCCGTCAACAAAGTGCAAATGAGTGGCGGATGAGGAAAGCAGCCCGTCTGTTTGACACTGTGGTCATTTTAACCTGCAATCATGACATGACAACAACTTCATTGCTCCTGTCAGTGTTCCTAGATGTGTTGGGCTTTTTCCTTAAAGAGTAACTTAACAGACTGATAATCAATGTTTATGACAGTCACAGTTTACTGACACACCATGGAGTGCACTTCTGCATCACTGCAGCAAAGAAACAAGTCCGACCATGTGAGGTGAACAAAATAAGATTTTCAAAGCACTGTTAAATTACTGTTAATATTTTGAGGATTTACTGCATTTGCCCATCTGAGGTAGTAAATACTGACCATAATTTTCGACCCATATAACAAAGGGAGATACATCTTACCATGTCAATAGAATAACAGTTAAATAGAGTGCATGAATATTTTTGTTCAGTTCAGTTTGCAGCAGAGCTCAAAACAAGTTAACTACCCGAATTTAATTCTTGACCAAAACAGTGTAGAAAATATGATTTATACGTAGAATAAAAATTAAAAAAGATCGTGTTAATAAAACAGTTTGCAAAAACTTGGAATTGTGATTATCATTACACAGATTTAGGGCATTCAAAAATGTGCCTTTTCTTTTTTCAGATAAAAAAAAAAAGATATATTGATGAACCATTTGATGATGCAACAGAGAATACATTTTTATGAACTTCCAAACCCAGTGCAGAGCAGATAAAGGAATTAAGAATAAAACAAGATCAATAAAGATTTAAACAATAAAGAGATGTGCTCTTTTTCAATTAAAGGTCAATGAATTAGAATTAAAATTGAATACAAGAGCACTTGGAGAGCGCCAACCTCCACCGAGACCCAACAATCTTCGACAAAATTGTTAGGGTCTGTGTCCACCAAAGCATTTTTTCCTGAGGCCAGCATATTTTTTGAATTATTTGCAATGGGAGCACTGTATATTTACACTACGCTACAAACGGCAGTACCATGACGAGGCCCTGAGCGTCTTTTCTACGCTGAGCGCTGCGCGTTTAGTGTTTTTTTTCTGGTCGCCGAGAGTTGAAAATGTTCAACTTTGGGTGAAAAGCGGCGCTTGTTAATGTCACTTTTTACCCAGCCGTCCAAGCACAGCGGAGGATGATTTGCATGGCGGACCCGTCTTCACTTCACCCAGAGCCCAGCTGGGCATTTTCAGAAGAACACCTGGCATTAAAGGCTTTGGTGGACACAGGCCCTTATTCCAGCAGTACCAGTCCCATCTCTCACCGGCTCATCACCAAAATGTAATCACCTCTAGGATATGCTAGGGTCCATCTTTGGTGAAAATTTCATGCAAACCCGTCCATTAGTTCTTGCGTAATCCTGCTAAAAAAACAGACAACCAAAACAATCACATAACCCCCCTAGCTGAGGTAAAAAGATCTTCAAAGTTACCCCTATATACATATAAATCAAGTGAATTAATACAGTACTCCTGTATCATGAATGCTATTAGCATACAATAAAATCAAGTAAAATCTTTTGATATGGGTACCGTTCGCAGGATGAGAGGTTAAAATGGTTTAAAAGGTTAAAACACTTTCGAAGCATCTTAACTTTCTTGTGTAAAATATGAAACTTCCTGCCGAAGTCTGACTCAAATAAACAGGATTTAGTGGAGAGTGAATATTGTAGAAGTCAGTGTGAGAAATCAGAGAGGATGTGCAAATAGAAATGTGTCATTTGTCAGTGTCCAGCTGTGGATGTAATACACTATTAACACAGGGCTGGTTATGTAACAACCAGTATCAGACACTTCTGGTGGGAAGAGCCACAGATGACAGCACTGAGCTGAGTCTGGGGCGCAGTCCCGCCCCATGGCAGTTGATTGACAGTTCTGGGGGGGACATTGCAGCCTTCTGTCTCTGAAGCCCAGGGCTATGTGTGTTTCATCGTCATCATCATCATCATCATCATCATCATCATCATCTGGAAAACATCAGTGACAGCATGGACCGGAAAGTATTAGTTTGTATTTTCACACAGCATATGATACAGTAAATAGAACATTGAGCATGTTAAGTATATAGATAACACTGACTAGAGAAATGAATTGAGGCAGAGGTAAAGTCACTGCTCAATGTAATGAGAACAGAAAGTAGTCAAACCCACCAGGAGAACTGGTGCAGTTTAACATTTTGCTTCAAAAGCAAAACGAGCCAACCACAAGTGACGTGCAATTGTCATGTGACTTTCAGTATGTATGAATTTAAAAACAGAAATAAATCTACCCTGTTGATAAACCAACCATTTCCTCCATCAAGTTGCAGTAAGTTAAGTTGTGTTTCATTGTCTTTCTCACATTAGTTATGTCAGATGTGGTCAAATTCGTCTAAATTATAGTAAAGCACATAACAAATGTACATGACTTTAAATTATAGTAAAGGACATAAAAAATGTACATGACTTTAAATTATAGTAAAGGACATAAAAAATGTACATGACTTTAAATTATAGTAAAGGACATAAAAAATGTACATGACTTTAAATTATAGTAAAGGACATAAAAAATGTACATGACTTTAAATTATAGTAAAGCACATAACAAATGTACATGACTTTAAATTATAGTAAAGGACATAAAAAATGTACATGACTTTAAATTATAGTAAAGGACATAAAAAATGTACATGACTTTAAATTATAGTAAAGGACATAAAAAATGTACATGACTTTAAATTATAGTAAAGGACATAAAAAATGTACATGACTTTAAATTATAGTAAAGCACATAACAAATGTGCATGACTTTAAATTATAGTAAAGGACATAACAAATGTACATGACTTTAAATTATAGTAAAGGACATAACAAATGTACATGACTTTAAATTATAGTAAAGGACATAACAAATGTACATGACTTTAAATTATAGTAAAGGACATAACAAATGTACATGACTTTAAATTATAGTAAAGCAAATAAAAAATGTACATGACTTTAAATTATAGTAAAGCACATAAAAAATGTACATGACTTTAAATTATAGTAAAGGACATAACAAATGTACATGACTTTAAATTATAGTAAAGCACATAACAAATGTACATGACTTTAAATTATAGTAAAGCACATAACAAATGTACATGACTTTAAATTATAGTAAAGGACATAAAAAATGTACATGACTTTAAATTATAGTAAAGGACATAACAAATGTACCTGACTTTAAATTATAGTAAAGGACATAAAAAAATGTACATGACTTTAAATTATAGTAAAGGACATAACAAATGTACCTGACTTTAAATTGTAGTAAAGTACATAAAAAATGTGCATGACTTTAAGTGATCAGAAAGGGATTCATGGCTAACTTCCAGTTTTTTTTTCTTCTTTTTTTTATGACTGACAAGACATGATAGGCCACCAAAACTGTTCAGATGATTAATGCTTCTTTAGTTGCTTTTATTCACTTTAGAAGATCCAGAAATGGAGACGTAAAACAAAACAATGAATTATTTTTCTTTGGGATTTTGGCTTTTGTTCACACCTGTAGTTTGGTCGATTTCTCACATCAGTAATACCTGATACACTGTACCTTATTAACAGCAGGGCCATGAGCTGAACACTGATTGAAGGTTGATCAGACCATTATATCTATGATGCTGTTGCCTCTTTTCACTTGTGGACCTTGTAAACTGCTAGAACTGGGAGTTGTAGATATTCAGTAAAATGAGTGTGAGTAACTCTGCATTGTGAGTCACGTGGTGGGAGTGTAGGATATGGGATCAAATAACAAACGCATGAAAATACCACTTGAGAGTTGGTTAATGAGTTGAACATCAACACTGACTGTTAGGCTAACATTTTAAATTGTGCTCAGTCTGTTAAATCATTTATTTTTATGTCAATGGACACAAAAATAGAACCGAAAATAGATCAGTTTGACTGCATCGGGCTCAGAGGATAAGAACCAGACCTCTTACAAGTGTTTCTAGCCAAACTATGCCTAGGCTACTTGATTATACGAGTGGGTTCTTAATAATGTGGCTCGGATGCTTCTTCAATTGTTAGGTAAATGGGTGGGAAAGCAGTAATGGAGCGGGAAGAAGAGTCAAAGCCACTCACTCGGAGTCTGAAGTGGTTTCTTTATGGAGTTTCGCTCTGGCTGCGGCTGACAGGTTCAAATTTCCACCTGGAGCAACAGAGCGAGACGCAGAGATTAAAAAAACTTGTGAGTCTGGTGGAGGGATGACAAGGAGAAAGAAGAAAAGGAAAAATCTCTCCGTTTGGAGGTTCCCGTCTCCTCTTACCTCTTAGATAATCCACAAAGTACAGAGTCACCACTGCCATCAGAGCAACTGCAAGGAAGAAAAACAGTGTGGGAAATGATGGCTAAAGTTCCCGAGTTGGAAAAACTAAAATCTTATAATGACACAAACAAACGGTCAGAAAATACTGACTGCAGACGCAGGTGCAGAAAAAGACCTCCAGAACCAGGTATCCTTTGGCATCCAGGATGGCTCCGGACGCCATGGCAACGACAGCAAGACCCAGGTTCTGGATCGACTGCATGCTAGTGGATGAAGATCAACATCAGATGTCAGGGAGACATAACACCACCAATAATTGATGCTCATAAATGTGCGTATTTAATTGGTGATATATGACATATTCATAACGCTGCCATTACAAGCCATAGGCCGTCCCCAGCTGATGCTCAGGCACCACAAAGGCCACCATGGGCCACAGAGCACAGGCCAGTAAGGAGTAGGACACACCCAGCAGGGACTGGAAAACAAGCGAGGACAAACATGCTGTCATTACTTTAAATATTCCAGGAATATCTGTACAGAATCTCTGGGTATGACCTAAAATGCATGAGATTATGCATTAACATCCTACTCTGGACGATGAGGAATGGTGCTATAGAAAGATGTATGTTCAGTTACATATTTAAATCCTACTGTCAATGCGGAGGGAATTGAGTAGAGTAGTCTTTGCATTAAACAGAAATACTATCACTGTTTTATTTTCATCATATGCAAACTTCCATCATCCCTAACATCTAGGGCTGGAACTGCACTCCACATAAAATAAATAGTCAACTGCATAAAAAATGCATGGGTTTGCAACCATAAGCAGGACAGAAATACCATAATACCTCTAAATTCAGTCTATGACTCACAGTCGTTTCATCCAGATTAGATGCCATTAACAGTCCCAGTGAATAAACCAGCATTTATTTTCTTCATTCAATGCATCTTGCAATGGGTACAATGCATAAGGCCGGTGTCCACGCAGCGTTTATTTCAGGCTGAAAGGGCACTGAAGCCTTTTATACAATGAGAGAATAAAACACTGCATGTTGGTTTTGTTAGACATTAGGTAGGAAGCTAACTCAAAGCTATGTTAACAGAGCTGAGTACACAACTCGTATCGGGATAGTTATGAAGAAAACACTCAACAGCAACATTTAGTGTGTCTGGTACAGCTCAGGATAGTCTGACACGGCCAGAATAATCCTCTCCTCCATTGTCTTTGTTACCATGTCGGGATGGGTGACAAGTCCCGCTCCTTCTAAAACGTGATTGTTTTTTTTCTCCCCTCCTTAGGAACAATAGAAAACAAGATGCTCAGAAAAGAATGCCGCGTGAACGCAGGCCCTAAGGGTGCCAAGTACATTACCATGGCGATCCACGGGTTCCAGAAGGTGAAGGCCAGCATCATGTGACCGGCGAGGGTGACGATCACAGCTACTATGACCCAAATCACATTCCTGCCTGTCTTATCAACCAAAAAGCCCAGCACTGGAGATGCAGGGGCTGAGATGATGTACACGATACTGGCAAAGATAGAAGAGGGCATGAAGGGTGAGCACTGAAGAGATATGTACTAAAGTAATCTTTTAACGGAAAATTCCAACATCAACTCCCTGTTCATTTATCCCCAATCATCCTAGTGTTGAGATTAAGCCTCTAAAACCTATGTCCAACAAGCTTCATGGTGTTTTGACTGAAATCAAGACAAATCTGAAAGTCATTCTATATTTTAAGCTGATTGAAGACAATGGCCTATTACACCTGATCTGAGTTACCTGTTAACAGCTCTGGCTTGTGCCGGGGAGAAGCCAAATTTTTCAATGAAGAACACCCTGTAAATAAGAAGACAAGATGAGGTGCTCACAGAGCTGCTCAGACTTCATATTGATACGACAATAAGAGGAAATCAAGTTGACTCGTGCAGCAGGTAGCTCCAACTCTTCTATAAATCCTTTTCTGGCCTATTTGCATAACATTTATTTGCTCTGCAATCCCTGAGCCTCTGTGGAAACACTATGCCAGTTGCTAAGTGATTTGAGGGAGCCTTCCATTGAAGGAAATGGAGGTTGTGATAGCTTCAATTGGGCTGCTTCACTGCTGACCCATCTGTCAAACCTCTTTCCATTTCTCAATTAGTTCACTTTTTGGTCCACAAATCCCCTGAATTAGTCGCTTCTTAAACCAAATTCTTATACACTTGCTTTGATGTAATATCATCCTCTTCACTTTTTCTTTGTTTGTTTATTTGTTCATTTATTTTTCTTCTTATCCTCTTATTCCTTTGTTTTATCATTTTTAGCTGGCCTGTGGGATTCTGTTTTTTTTACTGCTTTATTCCTTCTTTTTTATTGGTCTTATTCTCGGTCCGAGATGTCATCTTTAATTTTTTTTAATTGTGTTTTTATTCTCCTTTAATTGTCCTTTATCTTTCTTGACTCTCATCTACCCTGTTTTATTATTTTTACCCTTTTGTTTTTATCTTAATTTGTGATTTTTGATCGTGATGTCGTCTTTTTATCATCTTTTACTACCTTCTATTTATCTATTATTTATTCCTTTGTCATATTGATTTGCTTTTATTTCATCATCATATTTATTCTCTCTTGTATTCATTGTATTGTATTGTATTCATAGATCCTTGACTTTTCTCACATCTTTCAGTTTTATATCACCCGCTGTGTATTTTTATCCTCAATTTGAATTCTTTCAACTCTGTCTCAAATCTTGTTTGGCTATATGTTTTTGCGCTTACAGTTGTCATGTTACCTTGAGTTTCCTGTCTTTGTTTTGTCTGTCAAAGCACTTTGTAAGCAGTTGTTTTTAAAGGGGCTATATAAATAAGGATTATTATTATTATTATTATTATAAATGCCACAAAATATCAAATTAATAATGAACTGTTGTTTTAAACAAATATTGTCAGAGTATCCAAAGTGTGTTATATCTTATTATCCGTGCCAGGCCTCTACCGTTGTTTGCTGTCAACACTGTTTTTTTGTGGTTGTTTGTTAATATAAAGTATCCTGCCGTCATATACTGTATACTCACTAGACCATCATATGTTTAGTAATCTGCAGCTGAGAACAGTCTATAATATTTACGCCTATTTGAGCTGTATTTGCAATAAACTACAGGTTGTAATGAATCACTTAGTCTTTTTTCAAAAGCATTGGTGCTTGAGGGAATATCATAATTATTATTGTGAGATTTCTTGACAAAAGTACACTTGGCGACCACTTTATTAGGTACACCTGTAGAGTCTAATGCAGTCCAATACAACAGTCCTGTTACAACATCCACAAAGTTTATCCTGTTCAGTTTTTGGTGATATTGTCTCAAAGGTGGGAATTAAATTTCATTGTCCTCCCTTTACATGATACATTCCAGAAAAATACCAGCTTTAACTACATTCTCAGCTCTATGATAGTGTCAAAACACTGAATATTATAGGCTTCATAAAAGTAGACATTATGACAGAACAGTTGTGTTGGGTTACACTGGAGTTTATAGCTGTAGCTAATAAAACATATAGTATAATGAAATAATAAATAGCATGTTTTTTTTATCTTTTAATAAGAAAAAGGTACTAACACACAACTCTTGCATAGTTCTGTGTGTGAGATGGCACAGATGCAGTACTCACTGTCCCAGTCCAATAAAGGGGAAAATGGCGACATAGTAGCCCACACAGATGATGAAGATGAGCCACAAGGGCAAAGGGAAGTCTTTCACGTCCGTCAGCTTGATCACTTCACCTAAAATTGAGGATGAAAACACGCAAATCAGCGTAAGAGAATTATTTGAGTCGAACACAGCGAAAGAAGAGAAACGGCTTCTCTGAACAAAGAATGAAAATAAAATAAATGACTTGATCTTAGCATCAGTACCGGTTTTGCCTTCTTCCTTGTGGAGGATCTTTTCTGCTCTTTTGTCGAAGAACGCCAACGCCAAGGCACAGACGAGTGAAAACAGACATGTCACTGCAGCTAGAGACGAAAAGCAAGTGAGGAAATGTAAGTGTGAGCAATAATAGAATGACTGATTACTTATTTCATTTTTCAGACAAATGTATCTCAAAGTGTGAGATTAAAGTTTAATCAACAGTGGCAGAGGAGACCGACTTAAGTTGTGTGTTTTCTTGAAACTCCTAAAATGTGTGCAAAAGTGGAAGCACTTTTAGCACAAGTGAGAATTCATTGGAGTAGATGTTTGAGAAACTGACACTTCTTTAAGCTCATATGACTCATGTGTGGCAGCCAGCATCACTTTTAGTTCTCCATACCACTTCTCTATGTTGCCGGAGATGGTTAATATTGTTTCTCTAGCAGACTAAGGTGAATCACATGCAACCTGAGTCTTAATGTTTTTGTCTGCTCATTTGCCAATTTCAAGTCTTTGCCTTGAGTGAAGTGCACAGCTAAAACACGAGTATCTAATATTTACCTATCATGAGTGACGAGCCTAGTGCGGTGTGTCCGGGAGAGCCAACAAGGTCCGTCATTCTACTGTACACCCAGCCCATGATGTTCATGTTCACTGTGCTGCCCTTAAGACGAGTGCAGAAGGAGAATGGACTTGAGGAATATGATTTGTGCAGCTTTTATCATAGTGACAGTCGAGGAAAACATTAAAGTATTATTTGAAAGCTTATATAGTTTAATGCAGTGTCCTTACCAGTCGAGCCATGCTCAGCTGGAGGCCAAACACCAGGTTTAGTTCCTTTCCTTTAAACCAGTTCACTGCATATGTGTTCTGGGCAACAGCCAAGGACTCTCCTCCAATTCTACCCAGGACAATAAAACAGGGAGGGGGAGCGTGTAAAACGATGTGATAGTACACTGACCAATAGTATGTAAACTGTTAGATAATGTTTGTAATATGTAAAGTTTTCAAAGAATGGGGAAATTATTTTCTCACCCAAACACGAAACGTCCAACTTCACACAGCCAGAAACGATTCACCAAAGCCCCCGTAGCAAATATTACCTTGGCAGAGTGGAAAAGTTCAAATATAACACAGAAAAGTTCAAATATAATGAAGAAAAGTTCAAATATAAAGCAGGAAAGTTCAAATATAATGAAGAAAAGTTCAAATATAACCAAGAAAAGTTCAAATATAAAGCAGAAAAGTTCAAATATAACACAGAGAAGTTCAAATATAACGCAGAAAAGTTCAAATATAACGCTGAAAAGTTCAAATATAACACAGAGAAGTTCAAATATAACGCAGAAAAGTTCAAATATAACGCAGAAAAGTTCAAATATAAAGCAGAAAAGTTCAAATATAAAGCAAAAAAGTTCAAATATAATGCAGAAAAGTTCAAACATAACCAAGAAAACGATCTAAGAGGCATCAGCTTTCTGTTGCCATTGATTCCTAATTCCAGTGGGTAGATAACCACAAAATTGAATGCCAGTTATCTTTCGGTAACACTGCCTACCTGTCCAACGCAGACAAAGAGAGAAAAGATGATTGTTCCCAGCCTATTAAAACAAAAACAAAAAAACATTTAATGATGGCACTGAACGAAATGAGAAGCACACAAAGATTTAACTTTCACTTTTGGTGAAACAGCAAATGCACACTGAAGTCAAAATAAATGTGACTTCTTGATCTTTGTACCTGATGCCAAAAACCCTGTCAATCAGGAATCCCCCGAAGAAGCAGAGAACAACGTTGGGCCAGGAGTACCAGGCATACAGCTGCATGAACGTTTTAGTGTTCAGGTTCAGATCCTGGGACAGTCAGTGAGGAAGCACAACAGAATCGTGTCAGTCACAGACAAAGGTGTTAAATTTCATCAAATCTCACTGTGAAACACGGGATATAAATAAAGCGAGCGGATGTTATAATAGAATCATTTAATCTAATACCAATACTTAAAGAGTTGGTTGATCTGATTTCATGAAAAGCAGAGGCCTGTGTAAAAATCTTTCACTCATGGTGAACCATGTCCGAGCCTGGCATAAATACGAGTTGTTGCATTTATACGTAGTGTATGACTTTGCATTAGAGGATGACTTACCTGGATGACTTCAGATTGAAGAGCAGCCGGGTTGTCATAACAGAAATAGCTTCCTGTAACACATAAGTGACATTTACACACTACAGACACGATGAAACTGCGTCTATCTGACGTGACACGAGCCACGATGGGCAACAACATTACATGTAACTAACTGAGCTTTGTGTCAAACCTCCACAATGACCATGCAGGGTGAAGTTAGACCTTATTACAGCTCACCGAATCCCAAGAAGCACATGAACACCAGGACAACCAGGCGGTGTAGGAGGTGGCTGGGGTCGCAGATAGGCGGCAAAGGTTTGCCGGGTCCCCTGGGTGTATCACTGCCGCTGAGCGACACCTCGTCTTCATCTCCCAACAGGCTCACCCGGTCCTCACAGTTCGCCATGTTCGATTGTTTGGGATTTGCGGCGGAAAAGTGGACGTAGATCGATCACATGACCCAGCAGGCACGTGACCATAGAGGTAAAAAACACACATGACCACGGGGTTAGCATTGTTAGCAGAGAGCAGAGGCATGTGGACACGTAGATTTCTCATTGGCGGCTGCCGAGCGTCATCACTCTGCGTCTGTGGGTCGGCCATATTGGGGCGGGCAACTTCCACTAGTAAACACTTATAGTGTGTATTGAGAGGTGCAGATATTCTTTACAAAATCGACTGTAACTCGTTTAATTATGGACCGATTTTCATGAAATTTGGTTTGCTATAAACGTGAGAAACTGAAAATGTTACTGGTTGGTGGAATTAAATTCGATCCAATCAGCTCAATACTAAAACATTAACCTGAATAGCCGCAGGCTCTGATCGATGAATAGGCAACATTGCATTAAAATTATTTAGTCTTTTCTATACCTATATTATATTGCTGTGAATCCGGATGTGTTCTTGTTAAACTAATTAAATCAATAATAATATCAACAAAATGAACTGTTCCGCCGACATAACCCCACTTCTGCAGGCTTTTACACAAAAATTCACAAATATTGTGACTCTAAAATATATTATTCTCATAATCGTTTATTCGCTTTATGTTGCGTCCCCATCTAGGGGGTAGTAAGAAATGGGTGATATTGTTTATGTTGCATTTACTTTTATTATTATTTTTATTTTTGCTCTCCACTTTGCTGCTGTAATACCGCAAATTTCCTGTGCCACTAATAAAGGATTATCTTATTTGATAACAATCCAATAATATAATAAAACAAACAATACATTACTATAATATCATAATACAATACTATATACATTAGTATAATAATAAAACACTATAATATACAATACAATAATAGACTTGAACTGTGCAAACACTGTACTTATGCTTTTTTGCTTTTTATTTTCATCGTGTTTATATTGTTTTATAGCATATTTACTCAGTTATTATTTAGTGATTTTGTATTGATGCTTCTTTTTTTTTGCTATCCACTTTGCTGTGGTCATACTGCAAATTTCTCCGTTGTGGGACTAATAAAGGACTATTTTATCTTAATGCAATATAATGTAATAATACAATAAAAAATACAATGCTATAACATAATAACACAATGCTTGAATAAAATAATACAAATACTACATGCCATTCAATACTATAATACAATACTATACAAAACTGCAATAAGAAAATGTATTTCCTAATGAAAATACTAAAAACTGAAAGAAAAAAAAGACATCCACCATTCTGGTTTTGGAGGATATGAATATTTTATGCATTCATTTCAACTATACAGATACAGTGCAATCATATGTAGCACACACAATAGCTGTCCTGCAGATGATGCTATTGTGAAAAATTGAGGGTCCTGAGACTGCGGTGCTGAAACTGCAGTCTCACGGTGCTGCAGCTTTATATTATTGGATTACCTTATTGATTTCTGAGTTGACTGACCGCAAAAAGTAAATGTCTTCACTGTTTGTTGCCTCTGTCCCAAACATAAAATGGCTCAGGTGTATTATTAGATTAGATTATTAGATTATTAGATTAGTAGATTAGATGGACACTTTGAGAAAACAATTTTAGGAAAATATTTTTATTCTCTCCCATTGTTTTCATTGGCAAAGAGGTCAATAGCTGGTTGGAGCATTTTGGATATAACTCTAAAATAATTTTGATGGTGCACACAAGACATAATTTTATTGTATAATGATAATTAAATTAATTGAAAATCAGTATTTACCAGGAAACACAAGTTTTAAACTTTTATTTTGATAAAATACAATATCAAAATATGTGTATTTGTAAAATTTAACTCCAGATGTTTTTGTTGAATTTTGTGGACTTCATTTATTTATTTTGAATTCATTGCTATGTGGAGATGAAATGAGCTGAAAATGGTAGCTACATGATGGTAAAAACAAATTTAAGGCACAGGGGAATTTTACACACCTTGTCTATAGGTCTTGGTTAGCATATGTGAAATTGTATGATTCCTTTTTTGGTGCATTGTTTTTGCTACAAATGCTTTTATAAGTTAGAAACTGGGTACCGGGTTGTCATTATACATCATACATATGATCAGGGAGATTTTTGTTTAGTCCCTATTTGCTGTAAAAACACAACATACAACAAACACATCAACATTATAACAGTAAGTGAAGTAAAATGGTTCTTGATTTAATAAATGATGGCGCTACATAAATTCAGTTCAACTGTCTTAAATCACGTCACCTGAGTCAGTGTTGGTTCGAGTTAAAGTCTTGTAATAGAAAAAGTGATCAATCAGCATGAGGCGGGGCACCAGTGCTCAGTCGTGATGCATTTAGCTCTTCATCCTGGTTAATATGAAAATTGTTGTGTTATGTGACTCACAGTTAAAATATAACAACCTCTGAAAGGCCAGTTCATTTTGTAGCTGGGTCTATATGGCACAGCATTATGTTCTCTCTTCTTATAGGTGCATTGAAGAGGGCACGTTTGAGGCATTCGTTTTTTTCAAGCATGAGAGCACCATCACCTCGATGATGCAATGATGCCATTATGAGTGTCATAGCTAAGATGATCTTTGCTCATGTTGTTGATTCATAGCTCTGTTTGTGAGTTGAATTGAATTCTGAATGTGTGTATCTGTGATGGCCTAAAATGCACATTTTAGTTAAAGTGTCTCAGAATAGTGAGCTAAACCCATTCAGTTTATTTTTTCTTTCATTCACCAAAAGTTTGAACATTTGAACAAAGTGTCAAAATTACTTTTTACCTTTTTAACCTAAAGCTTAAGTCTGAGCAATAAGCTGCCTTTAGCCCTTTCTCTGGGCCATTTTGACATGAAACAACTGCTTTTATTGGCATCACTAACATATAGACTAGACAGGTTTCATTGACATGCAAGTTGTACCACCTTGTTACATTAAGTCCTCTCCGTGCATCCTGTTTAACACTGTAAGCCCACCTTTTCTATGCCCAACTTGTGTCTGAACATACTGCTAGTCTCCAGGGGTTTATTTAATTTCAATGAGTGCCATTTCAAATTTCTCACACTACATTACAGGTTCATCTGTCAGAGGATTTAATCTGAGAGTGACAAACAGTTCTTCCTCCGGCTGCAGTCGCCACACTGACCGCTCTGTAGCCCATTCATATCAGCCTCTGTCGTAGCCAACAGAGGGTGGGAGGAAGATCATATTTCATTATTAGATTAATCAGACCCACATGCAAAGACAAATGTAAATCAGGTGGGAGGTGATATTAATCCTGCAGTAGCAGGTTGTGAATATCCTGAAACCCACGTTCAGGGTGTTGCCATGTTAGAAAGAGTCAATTCATTACATTTCATATTAAATCAATAATGCACTGACACTGCTGAAATTTTGTGAAAGGTCCGTAATTGCAAAAACTTTCCAGGGTGTTGTTCAGTTTTGGTTTAAATTTAGTCTTATAAATCTGCATCTCAAGCAAAGTGATATCAGTCTGCAATTCCTTTTTTTCCAGTTGCTCAATTATTATAATTTATTTTTTTCAAAAGCACCTCAGAAATGAATCACGTGATAAATAATAACTCCTAATCAGCGGTTATCAAAAGGGAAGCACGACAAAAAGCCCACATTTTAAACATTATTCGCTTCCCTTTCATTTCTTTTGGGATGGAATTAGCTTGAGCATTTTGTGAACTATGAATTATATCATCATCATGTGTACACTGCTGTGGTAGAGGAACTCTGAAGTGGTTTTATCCTCAACTCTTATTGGCTGCCTTTGTTGCATGGCTACACTCTATGTGCAGTTCATACATGAAGCTCCAGGAAGACATCATAGATTTAATTAGAAACACCATTTCACCATATGTTTAAGACCTACACACTTAAGAACCCATAAAACAGTAGAATGATTATTAACATTAAAATGATCAATTATTTCCACTACTGCTGTTATTATTATACACTGAAATTGCAGCTTTAAGCTGCTTCTATTGCTGTCATATGTGTCATGTTCATTTTGTTATCATGCATCCCTTCTGTTGTTAAGGAAGGGAAAGTTCAGTTTGAACGAGATTATAGAGAAGGAAGTGCAATAGGACAGTAAATGCATATGAGGACATGTGCTGGATGACAATGCAGAAGTGCTTGATTCGTACTTTATAAAAGCAGGTGTTTGCACGAGTCTTCAGGACCACCTGCAGACATGTCTGAAGTTTCCATCACATCACATAAAATAAAATCAAATATTCTTTCAGTGTCTCATCCTGTGGGACAGTTCCAGTTATGGAGTCCCTCTGTGCATCGTCCAGTCACACATTTGGGATGCCATCATATGACAGTTTGTTACTGTGGACTATCTCTGTCATCTGCTGAGTTGATGTTGCCGTGGGAGACTCCGTGGCGCCTTTGTGGAGTCGCTTACGGTAGAGTGTGGCTGTCAGTCTTTTCCTGAACACCTTACACAGGAACACATAGATAAGCGGATCCAGACACACATTAGTGGCTGACAGCCAAAGGGTCGTCTCCTTGGCGATGTAGAACGCATTCTGTGCCTTGCAGTGACTCGCCATGCTGCCGGTTTGGGTCAGAGTGTAGGGGACGCGGACGAAGTGAAAGGGGGCGAAGCAGATAAAAAACACTCCCACCACGATAAACACCTTCACCTTGGTTCTGCGAGTGGCTGCTTGAGATCTGCTCTTTGAGGCTTTGTATGACTCAAAGACCTTCTTGCTGATGAACGTGTAGCAAACCACCATCAAGGCCAGCGTGCCCCAGAAAACCACCTGTAAGTACATTTATAAAGCATTAAGTAGGACAGTGGCAGCTTCTCACATGATAAGTATTATTTTATAATATGGATCAGTGGTAGAATAATTAATTCCAAGTTCACCTGTATTATTAACATTTTATTACACTGCAGATTATTATTATATATTATTAATATATTAAATACATATTCTCTCTGAGAGTTAAGATAACTGATGATCCGTACAGTAAATCTGAGGCTACTTCTATTTTAGGCTCGCATTAGACTGGAAACAAACAGCTAGTCTTTCTCTATCCTTTAACAGAATCCAGCTACGAGCAGCTCTGAAACGCACCAATTAACAAGTGCTGTATTTTCTTTGTTTAACAAAAAAAAAAGAAGTATATAAAAGTTATGATTACAACCTTAAACAATATTACAAATCACATGTTAGCAAAAATCTATATGCACTACATGAATCAATAAAAAAAGATTTGTAATTATCAATCAAACATTTTTTCTACCATGTTGTTTCAAGTCATGTACCAATAATTTCAGACTTCCAGAGTTTTTGATTTGTTATTTGGACTTAAGGCCATGTTCATGTGAATTTTCCTAACCTGGAACTCATTTTTCCCATTATTCCAGCAGCACATGAATGCATTGTATAATAGCTACCTGACAGAAGTAGTTGAATCCTTCATGCCACAGCAGGCCGGCTTTGCTCTTCATGGAGGTGCACTTCACTCTGCCTCCAGAGATGCGCGGTGGCTGGTCACTTAGAATAACATTGGGCAATGCCAGAGATAACATTATCACCCATATAGCTGCACTCATCACCTGACCGACACGTACCCGCTGCAGGACACTCTTCCCAAAGGGCCTGACTATCTTAAGGTAGCGGTCCAGGCTGATGAGGCCCAGCAAAAGGATGCTGATATACATGGTGATGTAGAAGAGAACCGCAGAGTATCGGCAGTGGAAAGCACGTAGTTGCCAGGAGCCCACGCCTGCATCACTTAAGACCCGCAGAGGGATGGTCAGGGTCATCAGCAAGTCAGCCACCACCTGTTTATGAGGATTTGTCTTTTAATTTGTAGTTCTGCACCAACAAGATCATTTATAGGGCAAAAGTCCTCATGTCTTACCACATTCTTTAGAAAGACCACAAACGTTGACCTGCTGGGGATGCTAAAGAAGATCCATGCAGCCAGGGAGTTCAGTATCAAGGCGACTATAAAGAGGATGCTGTACAGACAAGGGAAAACCACAGCTGTCACACTGGTATCCCGAACACACTTGATGGAAGTGTTTGACAGGGTGCTGTTCATCTTCTGATCTTCAGTGGACCTTTGGAACCTTTAGAGAGAGAGGAAGATGAGAGGAAGATTGATACATAGTTCTAACATTTCAAACCAACATATTCAACCTTTATGAAATCCTTAAGATGTTTTCTAACCACAAAAAAACAAAAAAGAGTCTGGGAGAGGCTACTTTGTAACCTATAGGACACTATTATTAATAAAAAAAGAAGAAAAAAAAGCCTGAATCCCCTTACTTTATGCATGACCAGCTTAATGTCACCATTTTTTAAAAAGCATGTTGGGAAATGACAAGAACAGATAGCTAAATAAGAACAGATTAGTGATAGAAATTTCATTAATTCCTGTCATTTCTTCATGAAGAAATAAAATAAGAAAATAACTGATCCACCTTGTTAATTCATTTAGATTCATTTAAAACATTCTATCTTTTATCTCACCCCCACCCCCCCTCTCCTCCTCACCCTTCCTGTTGGCCCCTCTTCCCCCTGATGCTGTGGTGCTAATATATTCTGCAATAAATTACATTGACTTGATTAGCATTAAAGGTCATGAATATTTTCATAATTTAGCCAACTCATGAGTCTCACATTTGTACATGATTGAACATGATGAACATCTGTGTAAGTGTGTAAGTGTGTGTGTGTGTGTGTGTGTGTGTGTGTGTGTGTGTGTGTGTGTGTGTGTGTGTGTGTATGTGAGAGAGAACATAACATTTTCTACCAGATTTAGACGAATAACCCCTGAATAAAATATTCAACTTCAGGAGTCCCTGAATGCAGATTACCCAAAGCAAAGCATCCCACATCCTCATCATTTGATAAAGTGAGATGACTAAAAAACTTTTTTGAAGAGCCAAAAGACACTTTTTTCAACACTTAAATGCATATTTTGTTACTTAATCAGATCACAAACACAATTTGATCACAACTATGACCACTGTCTTTCTTTTTTATGAAAGATTTCCTTTACATTTATTTGATCAGGATCTATGACCTCATCATCCAGGGGTGCATTCTGATTGATAAGTGCCCTGTCCCTTTCTGTGACATCATCCCAATCATGTCCTGTGACTTCAGTGACATGGCAACCATGCTTAATCGATAGGAGTCGATTAGAAATAGATTAGAAAGTCGATAGGAAATAAGCACATCAGAGCTGAGGTGTACCACATTACCCAATGTACTACAACCTAGATAAAGCAGATGAAGGGGAAAAACAAGGTAAAGTCATATATTGATTTAAGAAATTCATGCTGTTTTGTCTGCTGTTTACACTGATGGTCGATGATCCTGGGTTATTTTTTTTTTTACCTTCCTTCATTTAGAACAGGTTTTAAGACTTAAACTTGAAGATCTACGTTTCTTTAAGTCTGAATTAAACTACTGAAGAACACTTTCTGCCACATTTAGACAAGGGGGAACTCAGTAAAACTGACATTTCATAGATTCCAGTTCAGAAAGCAGAGACACATTTACTATATGAAGGAGCCCAACAGGTGGCAGAGGAAGGATTCACTTCCTTTACTTAAGTAAAAGCACTATTTTTAAAAACATTTTATTTTTTTAATTGAAAAAGTTACTTAAATGGAAATATTTAAGTATAATAAGAAAGTAAAAAGACTATTATATGTTATACTATGATATATTACAGCTTTACTTTATTATTACTCATACATCAATTTAAAAGCAGGATTTTACTGATGTCATTTATTGAAGTTGAGATAATTTGTATAGGAGCAAAACTGTACTGCTAATTTTCAGGATTATTTTCTGCGTTCACTGATTGATTGCTGGTTTGTAAAAATTCTGAAAATAGTGATAAATGCCATCACAACTACTATATTCACACAGGTTTGTCTAAATGTTTTAGTGACTAAACAATTACTAAAAACCGCTGGCCAAGCAACTTTGATGAACTGTCTCAGCTGTACTTGTATACACAGCACATTTGGGTAGTTAAACTTCTAACAAAATATATTAAAGCACTTGGTATATTTTGTGTTAAAAATATAAATTTGTAAAGTAACTTAAAACTACTGAGTGTGTAGTGGAGTTCAAACAACAATTTATTCCTCTTAAATGTAGTGACGTAGAAGTAGAAAGTGACATGAGGATACAATACTCGAGTTAAGTACAAGCACCTCACATATGCATGCATTTGTTGGTCCTGGGTGTGCTGTCTTGTAAACAGCTTACAATAACTCTGGACCCAGGAGCCGGTGCTATGGTAACTATTATATACAATGTCAAACTTTTTCCTCTGTTGCAGCGCTCACACTAACGTCGTATGAGTCCTGGAACAAATATTGTCGCACAAATTCAATCTTTGTGCTCTGCTTCGACTGATATTTTACCAAGAACATGTACATATTAAGCCAGAAAACGAGTCTTACCTTCTTATTGTGTCTTTATCGCACGCGACTGTGTGGCATGGGAGGAAAAATGAAAGACAGGGTGAAAACAAATATAGCATGTCAAGAAGGAAGAAGTGAAATATCCAATTCCCCTTTCTCCTTCCTCGCCACAACAAGCAAATGAAATGAAAGAAAAACCCAACGTGAAAACCCCTTATTGCAAGGCGTACTTTAGCTCTTTAATCAATGAAGAAATAAACTACCTCTAAAGAGGTTCCAGCTTCTCTGTCTGCGTCAGTATTTCTCTCACTCTTTGTGTGTGTGTGTGTTTGATGCTCTTACAATGGGTGGTCTCTGTAGCTCCTGTGTGGCTGTCTTGTCACAATCCCAATGAGTTTCCCAGTCTTCCTCCAAGTGAAAGACCCTTTACTCCCTTGCTTCCTGTTCCAATTGTCTGCTGAGAGGTTTGTTCTGCTCCGTGCCAGTCCCCCTTTCTCCTCTGGCTTGTGTCGCTCTTACTATAGTTGATGACGGGTGAACGCCAAAGCCATGGACTCAGTTTAGGCCAACATCTAGAAACCTGCCCCTCCCTCCACCCTGCAGCTTATTTACCCCACCTCTGTTTGTTTGTGTTTTGCTAGCATGAGATTAGAAAAAATGAACAAGTAGAGTATAATGACTGAATATTCCATTCATATCTGAATTACTTTACTTTGCTTTAGCTTTTTTTTTTGTTTAATTCTTTTGTGCTGTGTCGATACAAATTAGCACATCCTGTGACCACAACATTATTTCCTGTGTGACTTAACTTGGATCTGGGCCAGAATTATGACCAACGGGGAAAAAACATAGCTGAGAAATGACGTGTATGTGTTTGCGACTTTTGTGAATTGCTGATGTTGTTTAAGAGTTCATTGGTGATTGTGATTTTTGGGTAAGGACAGACTTATTTAGGTTACCTAACAAAAGATGAACCCAACATCATGACGTGAACCAACGGTCTGGCTCCTGTTGCAGAATCACAAACCGCAAATCGTTTAAGAACTTTCCAGTGGTAACACTGAGCAGAATAATGGCTCCGTATTGTGTTTATTTTTGAATTGATCATCATATTCTATAGATTTACAACACACGTTATTAGTTTTACAGTTGGAATTATTCCTTATAGAAGAAACATGTCAGTGACACTTACTTTATTCTTTACAATAACCTGATTAATATGGTGCAAACTGTCGACACTGGCTGAGAGACACATTGCAGACATATCTGTGACATCCTATAAAAGACACTTCTTTTTGTCATCACAAATTTATTGAGCGAAATGCAAATGTTAACTCGCTTAAACCTAACTTGCTTTGCATGGCAGCGTCATCTACAGTCTCAATCCCAGAACTCTATTCACCTCCTGTTTTTAAACATCCAGAGCTAACAGTGTGTTAACATCATCCTCTTGTCTCATGCTGCTCAGACCTATTCAGTGCGTCCTTATTGCATTTCCTGTTAAGGGTTTTCAACCTATTCAGAACGACACTTTGACAAGACACAAAACCTCTGCCCTACTTTAACATGGGTTTAAAAAGTCCATGCAGCAAATACATGCATATAAATGCATAATTTGACCTTTATTTAACCAGGAAGAAAAAAAATCTCTTTTACAAGAGAGACCTGGCCAAGGTAGCAGCCAATCACACATATTAAAATGCAACAAATACAACATGTTATACAAAAATCCACAATAAGACTATTCATACATAGTGACCTCTCAGGAAAAACATGCACCTGTCTCCATCACCACATTCTTCATAATGCATTTAAACTTGTCAGTTGATACAAGCAAATCTAATTTTAGATCCTTTAGTAAATTGTTCCATGCCCATGGTGTATTGTAGGAGAATGCAATTTTTCCGCATTTGTTGAAACTGGGAGTACATTGAAAAGCAGCTGCTTAGAAGACAGAGAAGGGTTTAGGGATAGGCTGGAAGTTTAGCCAGTATTAATAATAATCTGATATTTAGTCTACAAAAAAATCCAGTAACCTCTGAACTCGTCATGATGCAGTCAGAGTCTACTCTGAGGCTGCTGTCCCTCCTGAGGCTACTTGGAATGAGGAAGACGCGTTTTTCATCATGGACATCAGTTTTTCTTTGAACTCCCTACACAGAAAGATGTAGAGAAGTGGGTTCATGCAAATGTTTGTGGTGGCAAACCAGAGACTGAGCTCCTTGACAAACCTGCTCCATAAGTAAAAGCAGTCTTTACTAGAAGAAGAGTGGACTTGCTGAAAGGTGTACGGTATCCTGATGATGTGATATGGTCCGAAAGACCCGAAAAACACAACGACAATGAGAAAGACACGTAATTTGATCTTCTGCTTTCCCTGGTTGTTGTTGCTGCCGGAGTTCCTAAAAGACTGGATGACCTTATTTGTGATGCAAACGTAGCAAACCGCGATGACCACACTGATGATCCAGAATAAAACATTCAGGTAAATCTGTGCGGCTTCATGGAACTCAAGTCCGGCGGGTCCTTTCAGGCTCATGCAGGTGCTGATTTGTGTCAGACTGGATACTGATTTGTTGCTTAAAATGATATTGGGTAAAGCTGTACTTCCAAACAGTATCACCCACACAGATCCTGATATCAGTTTGCTGTGGGTCAGGTTCTGAGTGAACAACTTGCTTTGGGGTGCCATGATCTTGAAGAAACGGTCCAGACTTATTAGACCCAACAAACCGATACATGTGTACTGTGCACTATAGAAGATGGGTCTGACATAACATGAAAGTATGAATAATATCTTTGACTCCTGTAAGTCACTTGCAGCTGTGATCGGCATGATCAAGGTCATGATTACATCAGCAGCTATGAGATTTTTCAGGTACACCACAAACGTGGAGGTGGACTTGAGGTGCAGAGAGACCCAGGCTGCCACACCGTTGAGCGACAAAGCTATGGGGAACATCAGAAAGTAGAGAGCTGGGACAACGTCTGAGTTGTACATGAAACCATCACACTCGGACTTATTGGGAGATATTTGGTTGAATGGCATCACTGCGCCTGAGGAAAATGAATTTAGATACATTTTAAAATCCGGAATTCAACTTTCTGAGAGAGATCAGCTTCATGTATGATATAAGTAATGCAATTTGTCCCTTTGAATAGGCCTATATGAAATGGTGTGAAATTTTTTTATTTGAACAGATAATTATTATATTTTATTATAATTATTATATTCTAAGGGTGCCACAGTCACAGTGAAATCATTGAACATTATTTGTCTGCAGTCTGAGTGTTTTTTCATTTTCATGAGCTCTGGCTTCTTTAATTTTTCCACTCACTGTGTTGTTTCCTGTCAAAGAGGAAGTGTAAATACATTGCATTTAAAAAGAAAAATCATTTCTATTATGTGTGTTATCTTACAACACTTTTAGAGGTGCAAAATATCCTTTAAAAAAAATTCCATTATTAAGAGCAGCAGCATATCAACACACTCTCTCCTTAAGGCCATGATATGTCTTTATTTAGGTACGAACAAAAACAATAAAGTATTCTTCAACTTGGTCATAAGATTAAAAAAAAAGGAATTTGTACTAGTATTACAATAATTTGCCCTTCTGCTCTGGTGAACACCTGCTCACCTGCCCCTAATCAAAGGGCACGCCACACCTACAAATCACCTCGGTCTATCAGGCATCAGATAGAAATGTTTATCATTGTAATAGCAATAACAAATAAAACAACTAAAAATTCAAGACAGGACATTCCAACACACAATCAGCATAATTCAAATCAGAACTAAAAATATGAACTAATAAGTCAAATAGGCAAAATTGCTCCAACATCATGAATCATGTTTGTTTATGTTGTGTTCTCAACGGAACAACAATGAAACTTGTGTTGGTTTATTTACTTTAAGAATGCTGTCTGTCTGTTTTTACAAACGGACAGTCAGGTCTCAGATATTATAGTCAAAAAAAGGAAATAAATAAATATGTTGAAAAAACCCCCACAAGAATACAAATTTGTTGACAAGTAAGGTGAGTTTGTATAGGTCTGCTTTTTCTTCTTATTGACTTTACAAATTAGATTAGATGAAGATGCAACAAATTTGGCAAATTAAACAGATACAACCTTCTAATGGTCATTAATTCAAAGATTGACATTTCAAGTCTCTTTCTTGTACTTTGTAGAACAGAGAAGCCACATAATTCTTCCAAATTCAAATCAAAGCTCTTTTTTTTTAAAGTATTAGCTTTCTGAACAGTAGTTCTGACTTGGCATAGCATTTGTATGCAAACACACTGTGCTTTACTGTATCATAGTGCACTATATGAGGTATCATTGATCGAACACTACATTATGAACTAATGAGGCAAATAAAACACATTTTTGATGATGACTTACAGTTGATGACTTGACTCTTGACTCTTCTCAAACACAAAGCAGCAGAATGGACTCGTGTGGCGATGCACTAGCATAATAGGTGTTTAGAACAGACTGTTGATTTTCCTAGCAAACAAATCAACATTTCAGCTGTGTTAAGACTGGCACTTTATCAGGACGTATGCAAACATAGTAAAAACGTCACACGCCCAGTCCATAACCTGAACACTGCTGAGAGCAGAGAAGACATGAAGCATCCAGGGTTGTTGGACCTGAACTCAAACTGCATGTTTGATGCTTTATGAGTTGCTAGCATAACAAATGATTTGCTCTTAGCTCTGAGCATCATATCGAAGACTAAACACGCAACATTTGTTTCCTCACTTACATCATTGTGTTATTGATGGCAGAAGAAAATAGATTTTCCATTGAGAAATATTCTAGTCACAACCAATGATGATTCTTGGATCAATAAAGTTACACAGAAGAAGTTATTTTCTCTTTTTTGTGCTCTTCATTTGTTTGTTTTTTGTCCTTGTTACTTACTTATTGATTGATTGATTGTTTGATTGATTGATTGATTGATTGATTGATTGGTTGATTGATTGATTGATTGATTGATTGATTGATTGATTGATTGGACCAGTTACTGCAAGAGTCAAAGAGCTGATTCTGCAGCAGCTGTTGCAGTGACATCATCTTACAAGAGTGACATCAGCATTTAAAGCAAAGCAAAAAGTTCTACAAACAACACCGTATGTGGCTGGAACAGTGACAGTGAATATTGGTATTGAAAATAAATTTGGTATTGTAAATAAGACATGAATTGAAAATGAAACATATTGATAACTTAAAACTCATATTTACTGATTTATGTCTCACATTAACACCCCAATATGTTTTAAAACATGGTGTTGAGTTATAAAAATGTGAAAGAATGTAGACATACAAATACATATAATCAGAAAGAAAAATTAAAACAATCAAACAGACGCATTTAACATATGCTGGACCCCATTAAGCACTTGTCTACTCAAACCGATATACAATGTTATACGTCTATCAACATAGGGACACATCCTCCCCAGAAAACAACCTCCTTCTGCTGCTGCTATTTTCCTTTTGTTTGTTCTTTAAGATTTACTATATATTAATAGATGTATTTTTGTGATGTAATTGTCGTCATATTGATCATTTTTCTACCTCATTTCTTTTATAACGGACCTTTAGTCTTAATAGCTGCTACTCTTCATTGAAACACTAGAGGTCAGTACAACATAAGATTTAAAGTCACTTCAAGCCTCCTAAAGCTCCCTTTTTTCACCACCAGATACTAAAAGTGTATCATTCCATAAGACAACGGCATAATTTGTGACTGCAGACATAAAATTTGTTTCTGAATAAATCCCCCCCCCCAACATTTGTAGATTAATTAATAGACCAATTTATAAAGTATTGACAGCCTCATTTGAGTGCAGTCATAAATGTCAAACATTTCCTTTTATTGACCCTTGGATATGCATCATATGAAAATGTGAGAAAAAAAATCACAAGAAGTATAAAGAAGATTTGTAGTTTGGTCTTTCAATGGTTGTTGTTTCTTCCAGAGTTTCTGAAGGACTGCATGCCTTTGAGGGCGATACAGATGTAGCAAAACACAATCAGTATGCAGACAATCCAGAGGAGAATTTACACAAACAGAACCACAAACTTATGAAGAGTAAGACTTTTTAGGGGCATGTAGAAATCTGCTGTTGTATTGAACCCCAATTTAGAATTAGAATAGAATTACAGTAGAATTATAGCACCACCGAAGCAAAGGTGGACATTACAAGACTGAAGACCTCATTTGATACAGATACACATTTTTCCATCTCGTCTAACAATTTTGAAAAAATTGGTAAAGGCTTAAAAGACACATTAAAGTAATACTTCTGTACAAACAGCAGTAGAAATCACAGAAGAGTGACGGCAGTCAAACACACTGCTGCATTGGTGGGAAGTGTCAGTATCATGAGCGAGTCTGCAGCCACCAAGTTTATGGGATGCAGTACAAAGGTAAAGGGGGACTGGAGGTGCAAAGACACCCACTGCACCGCCCCATTGAGCAGCAACTGAGTGGAGAATAAGATTGAGAAAAAGTATGAGACATCTAAGCAGCATGATTAGAGGAGAAGACAATTGATTGGACACCATCATGCAATGTGGAATAAAGAAAAGATACAGAAGTCAAACTGAACAAGTGCTGCGTTCTAATCCTGGTCTGGTTTACATTAGCATTGAGATCTGGTGGTCCTGTGGACCTGACTCATCCAGACCTTTTTGTTTTCGAATTCTTAACTATGATTCAGCAAATTTGGAAGTAAAATGAGCAGAATTGATACATTTCTATAAAGGATGCATTAGAATGACTTAGTACGAACATTTAGTAATGATGAGAAAACAACAATCAGTTTTCAGGAGGGTTTGGAGTCCAGGACTCATA
Organism: Chaunax sp. Z400; assembly: GCA_037577475.1. Lineage (NCBI taxonomy): Eukaryota > Metazoa > Chordata > Actinopteri > Lophiiformes > Chaunacidae > Chaunax > Chaunax sp. Z400. The sequence goes on from CM075192.1 coordinate 11,919,702, forward strand.
AGAGGCTGAAAACGATTTAGTTTCTTACTGCTTGCCCAGTTGGATCTGATTTGCCTTTGTCATCACTTTAAAAGATATTTGATTCTGTGATTTTGTTTTGAATGCATCACCAGATCATTTGAATGCATCCTCAAAGCGAAACATATCTCTTTTGATACTAAATGATGGAAAATATGAAATTCTTTGATTTGATTTGGATTTGATTTCACCATAAAAAAAATTCTATTACAATATTTTCTTAACATGCTGACTACACAACACAGAATCCTTCAGGGACAGCTATTGAGTTATAGTTCTTTCTGCAAAACAGACCTTAGTTACTTAAAACTTTTTTTTTGTCACCTTTGAAATTTTGATTTTGAGTTAATAAGTGTAATCAGAAAAACTTCCAGCTCATCAGTATTCCTTTTACACATGAGTGTTACTTTGCGTGGTTGGATTTAGATGACATTAAGAGTGAATATACTGTATAGGACATCAGCTCAGACAGTAATACCTGGTACAACAGATGCAACAGAAAAAGCAAGTACTCATTTGATTTTAATAAATCTGAGCGACAAATCTAAATTAAAGCTGATGAGCAGTAAAATGTTATATTTGCACAATTTTATAAGATTGATATATTTGTCCTACAATTACATCATACAATTAAATTGGATTTTATTTTGAGATATTTCTCCTCCTCCACAGAAAAATTAAAGTTCATATGAGGTTAGAACAGTTGCAGTGAATTTTGGCCATTGAAAACAGGAACAATGAAAAAGGAAACAATAGCATCAGTCATGAATGTAATGAAAAGACACCCAAGGTTACGCTTCTAAAGCAGTAATAATAATTCACTGGGAGAACTACCTCCAACACGCATAGGTGTTTTTTAATGACTCTAGCCCATTGAATTAAAGGCCTTTTACTTTTCAAAGTACCTTGAGTGCCTGGACCTGGATTTTCTTTGCAATTTTTGTTCATTCTTCCACTCTGCTTTACCTCCAACTCATGTTGGTAATGAGACAAAACATCTGTGTAATTGGTTCCTACCAATTGTTAGATAGGCATTAATCCAACAGGCAAAATGTTCACAAATCTTGGAAATCAGGACATTCTACATTTATAGCTACTCTTTTTTTCCAGCATCAGGAGAAACCACACTGAAGAAATACTGGCAGAAAAACCTATCACTGAAAAAGACATATCAAGAAAAAAAAAAGGATATTGTCATTGAAAAAACCCCCACATCAAAATAGAGAGGAAATCTTTTAAGACACTTTTTAAATGCCAAATATTTGTTTAAGGGCCAGGCCAATTTTTTCCATCCATCCATCCATTTTGTTCTGCTTATCCAGGTCACAGGAGCAGCAGTCTCAGCAGAGAAGCCCAAACCTCCCTCTCCCCAGCCACCTCCTCCAGCTCTTCTGGGGGTACACCGAGGCGTTCCCAAGCCAGCCGAGAGATATAATCCCTCTAGTACATGGAGGGCATCCTAACCAAATGCCCGAACCTCCTCAGCTGACTCCTCTCAATGTGGAGGAGCAGCGGCTCCACTCTGAGCCCCTCCCGAATGACTGAGCTCTTCAGGGACCGAATGGCCCATAACAATGGACCCGATACCCCATATTCCCAGAGTACCCCCCACAGAGCACTAGAAGGGATACGGCCGTATGCCTTTTCCAAGTCCACGGAGCACAATGTACTGCAGACCGGTTTGGCAAACTCCCATGTACCCTCCAGCACTCCAGCAAGAGTGAGGAGCTGATCCAGCATTCCACGACCAGGACGAATCTCAAATTCATGAGAAACTTTTTCAAATACAAATGTTTCATTGTGTTATGGTCTGAGGAATCCTAAAATCTAGGTCACAGGCTTCGTTCCCCCTTTTATCATCAGGAGCTATTGGGTGCACCTGTGATTCTTCCTCAGCTGGTGGCAATCAGCCTGGCTGGGAGGTTATAGGTTGGTGTTTCCCTCGTGTCTTCAGAGAGTCAACACCATCGGTTGGCTTTCTGTATTTCTGTTTTGAGTTGGGATTTGAGTTGAGTAATAATTCCTGATTATGAGATAAGGTGACTAATTTAATTTCTGTGCTGATTGTGATGCAACTTCTTCCCACGCTGGAAGTTAAAGAGACGATAAACTCATATTTATGCAGGCAGGTTTTTGTTCTGTATGACAAGGAGGGTTTTTCTTTTTTTTTATTTAGAACTCTGTGGAGGGATTCCTCTTTTGGCCAGCTTCCATCACACATCATTTTATTCCCCCCTTTCCAGTGACTCCCAGTTTTGATTTCCTTTGATTTGGGGGCAATTCTTTAGTTAGTCTATCATTTTGATAGAATCAGTGGGTGGTCTTGGGGAGTCATATTTCCACTGCCACCTTTCCAGAACCCAAGGGGGTCTGGGGTCATCTTTAATTTGACCCTCTTTCTTTTGGTGACACATGCAGTGTTTTGTTAGTTTCCCAACTAGTGTTTTCCAGGTTTTGTTTCTGGGGAAACGTAACAAATACCAATATTTTTTGACAACTTCAGGCCATGTCTGTTTTCCGTCAAATGCTGTTTTTATTGCCAACAATGATTATAAATATCCTAGCCCTATAAATCAATTTTCCCTCAGATCATTTCACTTTAAGAAAGCTCACTGACCAGGCCAATATAGTTTCTCTGCATAGACACAGTTAACTAACCCGTATCTAACCAAATCTATGATGTTCTTGAGCTATTTTATATTCAGAATAAATTTGTAACTAGGAAGTAACTTTGATTTCTTCACCCACTTCTCAATCTATTTAGAAAATGACTATTTCCCAAAACATGATATCAAGTCACTGACCAACAATGTCTTCCCCCTTCACTCCACACTGAGCAGTCTGGAGGATTATCACCTTCACAAGATGAAAAAGTTTATTTAACTATAGAGGGATGCAGATCCATGATGAGTGCTGTAGCTGTCATGGTTCTGTATTTTGGTTATCTGTTTCCTGTTTATTTTGTAGTCTGTGTTCCATGTTATGTGTTTTTGCTTTGCATTTCCTCCCTTTTCTTTATTTTCCCTCCTCTGTGATTGTCTGTGTGTTTCCACCTGTCTCTGATTCCCTTCTCCTCTCTGTGCCTCCTGTGTGTTATTGTCCCGTTACTCTGTGTATTTAAGTCTGTTTGGTTCTGTTCTCCGTGTCAGTTCGTCTGTGTTACCTCCCGTGTTCCCTGTGTTACCTGTCCGTTATTCCCTGCATTGCTCCCTTATTCTATGTGTCGCCCTGTTATCCCTTCCTAGGGCCCCCTGGTCGGCCTCCGGAGAGACCCCTGATGGGGTCAGTCTTCGCTGCCGGCCCCCTGGTCGGCCTCCTGAGAGACCCCCTGCAGGGGTCAGTCTTGCCCCGGACTGCTCCAGATCTTGATCCTCTTTCGGCTGGTCGGCCCCCGACCGATGATCAGGAACTGGAGCAGTCGGCTGGTCCACCCCTGACCGAGGATCAAGAACTGGGGCAGTCCGGGGGAATAAAACAGGAAACAGATAACCAAAATACAGAACCATGACAGTAGCTGCTGATGTGAGGTGGAGGAAACAATTCAAACAACAAGGTTATGTAAGCCACGTGTTTTCATTGAGGTAATCTCTAGGAATATTGAGAATGTCACATTTACTCTTTTCACTATTAGCAGGTATGGAAACATAGATGAGGAACTTCATGATATTTAATGGAATAGAGAACAGAAAGACAAACATAAGAACTACATAGCCGTTTCATGTTCATACTTCCTAACTTCTGTTGTCTGTTTCAACAGACAGTAAAAAAGTTTATTCGTTCTAAGTCACAATGTTACACCTGCAAGTTTTTAAAGGCATGATATCATTATAATTATGTGCTAATGTAGACCACAAATACGTGCTGTGGCATCCATTCTAGGAGAGACTTCAGTCCCAGTTAGCTCCCAGTTATTTAAAGCAAATGAAAGAAAGCAGATAATCATATCTTCTGCATCTGTTGTCATATACCAATTAATCTATCAACACATTATGCACATTCAGATTGGTTTTACGTACAGGCCGAGGAGTCTCTGAGAGGGGTGCTGCCTGTGTCTGTGTCGGACCCCCCTCTTATTAACCAGCTACAGGTTCCAGGGGGCAGCTGCAGGGTCTTGAACAAAGTGGTCCTGAAGGACTTACAGAGGAAGAAGTAGATGAGAGGGTCCAAGAGAGAGTTTAATGACGAGAGGAAGAGCGTGCTTTCCTTCAGCTGAAAGAAGAAGAGCTTGAGTTTACAGTCAAAGAGAACCCCTCGGGTTTGGCTCATGGTGTAGGGCACACGGGCGAAGTGAAACGGCACAAAGCACACAAAGAACACCGCCAGAACCAGAAACACGTTAGCACTCATTTTTCTCTTAGCCTGGTTAGGCTTCTGAGCTGATGCCCTACTTGGTGCTGAAAGTTTTGCCCCTCCAGCGGTGCGGGACTTGGTAAGGGAGTAGGATCTGTACAGCTCTTTGGTGATTAGAGTGTAGCAGACTATCACAGTCACCAGGTTGGCCCAGAATATAACTTGACAGACATGATTTACCAACTCATGCCAGTAGAGCCCAGCTTCTGCCTTCAGGTCGCTGCACTTGAAGTACGGAGAAGACGGGGTTTTGTGTGTAAGGATCACATTGGGTAGACAGAGAAGAAGCAGAAAGGTCCAGATGGCTCCTGAAAGGATTTTACGACGGGCCAACTGGGTTGCGTTAGTCCCCTTAAAGGGCTTGAGGGTCTTTATGCAGCGATCGATGCTGATGAGGCCGAAGAAGAGGATGCTGATGTACATTGTGAGGTAGAAGAGCACAGAGGAAACTCGGCACACAAATATACGCAGCCCAGTGGAAGCCATGTTGGAATCTGATAACACCTGGAGAAACACAGAGTTCAGAAACACTCATTCAAACCATACTGTATATTTTACATACTGTATATGCTTTCTAATTAAACTCTCTTTATGAGGGATTTCTAAATTGTAACTAATGACTTCATTACTTGTTATTAGATCATTCACTAATGCTTAATAACTTAGTTATAAACCAATAATTTAACAATATTTGGGTTTCCAAGTTGTGAAAAATCTTTCGATCTCCATTTCATCCTCTCTCAGGACACTTAGCTGCAGCACATCTGGACCACAATCTATTTCACAATTTATTAACATGCACATCTGCAGACTTGATATATTTTTGTTAACCCTAGTGTTGTCTTCAGGTCAAAAAAGACCCCCCAGCTATGTTTAACAGCAGAGAAGTCTCCCTAAATGATCTTTTTTCACTGAATAAATGTGGTCTCTCTGCACTGTGAAGAGGGAAAACCCAGATATTCACAAAGTTTGTGATACATGACAGGTTGTTTCTTCATGCACAATAGATTTGGGGTTTAAAACTCAATTAAGCTGCTTTATTTTAGGGGTTTAGTGGAGGCGGGTTATTTTTTGACACTTAGGAAAGGGGAGTATACAGAATGTAAAGACTACACAAATACTTGATCATTGATTTATTAACATTTATATCAGCAAGTGACTTACTTTAATTGCTGATAGAAACTTATCCTCAGATAATGACCAAAATTATATATATATGCCTTACAAGTAAATGGTTCAAATCAAACCTAACCTTGAAAGGGAAGGTGAAGGTCATGATGACATCTGCAACCACGATACTCTTCAGGTATATAATGAAATGAGACTTGGAGGGGATGCGAAAAAACACCCACACAGCCATGCCATTGAGCGACAGCCCCAGCAGGAAGAGAATTGAGTAGAGAACAGGAAAAACCACCGTCTTCAAAACACTGTCACGGGAACAAGAGCTGTTGGTGTGGCTGTGATTGGCAGGGAACAGGGCGGAAGTTTCATTTCTCTCCATGGGTGTTGCCTAAAAAACACAAAAGAAAGCTATTGGAAATATGTTCTCACAATTACTCAGAAACAGAGAAAAATAGTTTGATACTCTTCTCCAGTAACCTTTTCCATGACAAATTTAGTCATAGTGAACAGTGAACAATATAACATTCCTATAAACAGCATTTAACTTTACTTAAAACTTATCTGTCATGCCTTTAAATAAACTGCCGTTAGCAAAATCAAAATGAATATGTACAGCCTAAGTAAAAGTAAATTCTGCTTGTTTTACTATATTAAACACAATTAAAGATTCTGTAACTGACCTGTTGATGTTTCTGTTGTGTCAGCGGAGTCCTATCAAGGTCGCCGTGCAGGTCTTACCGAGAGTTTTGATCTCCTATATTCTATGCGGTTGTGATCTGACACTGACCATCTGTCAGCTTCAGTGTTTCAGACAAATGTGAGACGCGTGTGTAAGTTGGTGGCACATAAGTCACAGCAGCACTTTCTCTTTTTCTGCTCTTTCCTCTTTCCTGTCATGAGCAAAGGCTGCAGGCACTTCTATTGCATTCAATCTATTTTAAGAGGCATCAAGATATTTAGTTCAGTCTATTAATTGGCCCTAGAGGGCAACTGATTTGCGGCAAATAAACAGAAAGTTAATCTAAATGAAATTCATCTCACAAACGGCAAAAGGTCAAAGTAAAAGACACAAAATCACAGCAACCAGCTGATAATACATTTAGAATTCATCTTCTTCTTCTGAGCTATTGTTGCACACACTTCTGGTGGACTCTCTAATATTGACAACTTGTTTGGATTAAAATGCTCAGATGCTATAAATGTACAACTCCTCATTATCCTACCAAAAAAATCAAAGCCTTTAAATGTGCTTCCTCTTTTTTGTGTGTTTTACTTTTGGGAACTGTTCTTGTGTATCTCCAAATCCAGTGAACACATGTTTAAACAGATGAGCTGCAGGAATACAATAATTTGGCATTTCAATATTTTGTATTATTTCATATATGCATTGCAATTGGTGTTTTTGAAGTTCTTGTTATTCAACGTGCAACTTAGTCCATTTATTAAACCATTCATGGTCAACTGCAGTGTGCAGGAAATTTACCAACAGTCAGGGTTGTGTAAGGCGAAAATGATTTTCCACATCAGGAGTCATTTAACATTTCTTTATTTGTGGCTTGTTCCTCTGGAGGCTGTGCTGCAGCCTATCCCGGCATGCACTGCACAAAAAGCAATAAAAAACTCTGGAAAGTCTAAAACCGTGCAGAGCAGTAAGGCAAAAATCACTTTTCCGTATTTGTACAGCTCTTTCTATTTATCTCCCCAAATAATGTGAATAAGACTTTTAATGCAATTCATTTAAAGAAAACAGCTTGGAAGCATGTAAAACAATATCTTCCAAGGTTGAAAAATCCTGAAAAATTTTTTTTGGCAGGTGCTTCACTTTTCCATTTCTCAGAATAAGATTTTGAACTCACCGCCCTCACAAGTCCTGTTTGCTGCAATGCATTCTACCATGGAGTCTTTAAGGTATTATCCATGTTGTGAAATAGATATTTGTCCCTTATGTAAGTGATTTTCACCCTCTGAACTCCCTCTCGGAGAGACAGAGCATGAAGAAACTTCCCCAAATAGTTGTCGTACAGCAGACGCAGTCCTGTCTAAACATTTTCAAGAAGGAATGAACAGTATCTAAAAGATGTGGCAAAACTGATTTAATCATGATTTCATCATCTACAACAATCAAGTAGAACAGAAAGCTTGTAAAGACACACAGAGGCTTAATGTTTCTTAGACAAATGTCTGGCTTTGTGTGTCTTGGTAACTGTCACTGTGGGTGAAATATTGCAGAACTGTGCAAGGAAGTTGGTATGTTGCCTCAGTGTACTTGGATCCAGACCTCTAAACTTATCAATAATTCTAAGTATTAGAGTCTCCACACATTTCAAACTACAACAGTGAGGGCCACAATATCAGGATGTGTGGGAATCAAGTGGAAGTAAAGAAATAAATGCTGAATGACTGACATAGACTGAAAAAAAACAGCGGAACCAAAGGGACAAAACAAATGACAAGAAAATAATAGTGAAATGTGAAGCACAAGACACAACACAAGAACTCTGCTTACAAATTAAAACAGGAAATGATGAACTAAATACAGAGACATAACACTTATACATGTCCAGAACCAGGAAAAGGGCAGGAAACATAGCTGCACCTGCAGACCCACCAAACCCCGGACACAAACTGTTCCAACATCTCCCCTCTGGTAGGCGCTACAGAGCACTGCACACCAAAACAACAAGACACAAGAACAGTCTCTTCCTGCAGGCCATCACTCTGATGATCATGCGATCAGTCACATAGTATCAGAAACCCTGTAGAACTGTACCACCCTGCACTGTTACCATCATTAAATCCTGCACACCCTATACAATACACATATATACGCAGATATATTCTGTACATAGGCATGGATTAAGTATACTTAGTAGTCCTGCATATTTTTTAGAAACTTATTATCCAGTTTTCTGTTCCTGTGAAAATACCTTGAAGGCAATGCAACCACTTGAGTCAAATTCCTTGTATGTGTGCACATACTTGGCCAATAAAGCTGATTGTGAAATGTGTCAGCAATAATAATGCACATTTTCATTGCACTGCAACCACTAAATGTTAAATCAGAAGACATTTTGAGAGAATATATGAGGACGGCATAAATGGTATAACCCATTTAAAATGTGAATTTAAATGTAGAATAATGATAGATATCAACCAATATTGATTATTTAGCCTTTTATAAACATTGGATTAAAATAGCATAAATTACATTGAATTTAATCATTGATTTCTTACATTGTTTTAAAAGGCAACAGTCAATTAATTGATGAGAAATAAGTTGCATTTATTCAAGCAGCACACCCCAGACTGTTGCGTCACTGGTGTCAAAGCAGCAGAAAGTACACGTCTGGCTTTTGAATGCTGACACCAGTTATCATAGAATAAATATAATAGATGACTTTCATCCATCAAAATATGATATTATCAGAGTTTATGCAACATTAAACTGTACAATTAATATAGTGCACTTAAAGAAGCACTTTGTTTTCAGACTTTATATGTAGTTACACTTTCTTTATAAAGATTCAGTATGACCATACCTGTGTTTTAGTTCACAACAAGGTTTAGTTCATTATCATCATTTTAGGTATTAAAGGCCAATTTCTTCATCACATGACCCTGATCGCCCTCTTCCCTTCAGTCTATTACTTGCCTGTGACTTCCTGTGTCTGGAGTCAGATTGTCGTTGTCAGCAGCATTTATTTCCTACACAAATTCTAAGGAACATGTGTTGCTCAGCCTGAATGTTGTTATTTACGCCGTGTGGGGAGGTTGATTTCCCAGACATCCATATTTACATGCAGTCAAGTTTCCCACAGCTGTGATCCCTGCACATCTGGGTCTGATCAGGACTACATCTAGCATGAAGCTACACTTGCTTTCAGTTTAACACGTGTCTATTTGCATGTCTTTCTGGTCAACTCTTTATCCTTTGCTCCTGTTCTCTTGCTTCTATTCCTTGTTGAATGTCTTGGGTTTCATGTCAGGTCTGCTCAAATGATCAACCAGTTGTGTTTTTTTTTTGTTTTTGTTTTTTTTGTCCTGTGTTTCTTTTGGCATTCGAGCTCTAAAATGACAGAGCTCTGCAGGACAAGGGTCACTGTGTAATCCTACCTCTTGTACTGATGATTTAAATTTACATGAATCATTTACTCAAAGGCGTAATCAAATAGTGTGCAAATGAACAGTTGCAGACACGAGCGAAGCAGCACTGTACCCACACACGGAGTAATCTCTGTCAGCTCCCTCTCAGACGGACAGGAAGACAGGAATGAGGAAAAAAGAAAAAAGAAAAGAAAGAAGGTAACACAAGACTTGACTGACTTTCCATTTAAACCGCTCTGGGCCTCCTCAACAATCCCCTTCTCACACACACACACATGCATCCTTCTCTGTTGGCGCACTGCTTTCTTCACCTCCCTCTTCACCTCTTGACCTGCAAGTCACCGCTCATTATTTTCAGTCAACCAATCCCAGACCACAAGGCTACTTAAACACAGCTTGCACTTTCGTCCACCCTGTGTTGATAACAGAGCTGAGGAGTGGAGGATGAAACACTTAATTTCCCCACTGCACATGGCGTATATTGCCTGTACTGACGTAGCCCTGCTACTGAGAAAATTGCCTGTGTGTGTACAGTATTTAGACTCTTTTATGATGGAGTTAACTATGAGGCCAGGGAAAATGTATTTAAAATAAATCATGGTGTTTGAGGATAAACATCAAGCTATTACCAGACGCAGAGCTGTCACAGCTGTGAGCCTGGTAGATGTGAAGGCATAATGAGGCTGAACTGTGACCCCTGACCTTTACAAACTGTTGACTCTTGATCATTTTGGCATCGTGACAGGTAGAAAGACGTAAAAGAGGAACCTCGTACCACATAGAGAGAAAGGAAAAACATTCAGGGAGGTCCTTGCTTGTGGTTTGTTTGTGACTGTCTTTGTCTTCATTCATGTGTGTTATTGTGTATACTTTTCTTTTGGTAGGCGTTTAAATCAGGCACCGTTGAAATGTGTGGGCCACACATTGTTTTGACAGTGTAAGGTTTCTTTAGCTACTGCTGCTAATAGTCGGTCTGTCTCCCATATGGTTGTCCAGACAGAAGGATCTACAGCAGCTTATGTGAAGGGGGGGATATAAAGAATACTGTGAACTACAGTATTTCTAGCTTTTATTAAAGGATGAAACCACATTAACCACTAAGGCCTTTGGGTCATAAAAATGTACAGAAATGATCTATTTGTCCTTCTTTCTTTGGGAGCTTTGTAAGAGCTCTACATTGGTAACTTGCTGACTGAGGTACATTCCTTCACCTCTCATGAGCCTCATGTGTCCAGTATGGGTGTGTTGACTGTCTGCATCAAAACTGCACAAACTCTCTCTCTCACACACACACATGAATTTAAATGGATCCATTTGGCTCTAAGGGCTTTAGTTTCTACTGGCGGATGATGTAGTTGATTCCATCCTGAGCCCCAGTGTGTTTCTCATATTGGTGTTTTCTTAGCAACTGCTTTTGTTTGGGTATTACTACATATCATAGCTCATCGTGGGTCTGGCATACGCATCAGTTAGTGAGTGCCTGGCTTTCACATTGGGACTTCATTTATCTCAGTGTTCTTAGATTTGTCCCTGAACTTAGTCTTATGATCGTTTTCATTTGATTCATAAAAGAAATAGAAACCTTGCAGGTTGCCAGATTCCAAATTGTGATGTGTGCTCCTGTGATTTATAAATCTCAAATCAACAATGAATGACGGCATTTTATTTGCAATTTCTCTTTATATCGTGCCAGCATAAACTTTTGGGATGATGAGATCACGATGTTGACCGTGTAGATTAAAGCCAGGCAACACATATTGTTTCATGAATTAAATCAGGGGCTCCCAAAGTGGGATCGTGAAATATGTAAATGGTAATATGAAAATGTAAATGTAAGTGGTTAAATTTAGAATAAAACCATGAAAATAAAAAATATGTCATCAGCCTTCCAGATAAGCCTATTAGTACATGTGTGCTTAATGTTTATATGTTTGAACCACCTCCGGGGATAGTGGGGGCCGCGACGCTCTGGCACCATTATTTTGCGGTCGGGGATCAAAAGTTTGGGAATCCCTGGATTAAATGGTAGGCCGACAAACAAAGCCAAATACCAAGCTGCTGCGATGAACGAGACCGGACAGAAATACAGAACTCTGGCTGATATTTAAAAGAAATAGCTGCCATTAATTACTTTTACCTAATTCTTATCACATTGTTCATTGAGCTCATGCAAAGTTCAGCACAGGCTTTGAGGCATATCAATAACCAGCAGCAGCAGTAAACCTACATACCAGCAGGAAAACCACTTATGTCAAGAATTTGTTTGGCTATAAGACCGTTTCCTCTTCAAAGTAAGTTTTATGAATAACCACGTTTACATGGATTTTTGCTTAAGTCCAACTGAAGATCAAAACTGATCCAGAGTCTGTTATAAATGAGGCCCCTGATCTTTTAAAAAATGCATCCCTTCCAGTTCATTTCAAGATTTAATAGCTGTTTTATTTAGCTTATGAATCCATCCAACTATGAATGAACTATAAATTTCAGTATTTATATGTTAACAATGGATCAAATGGCCATATGTAATATAAAGTGAGTCACAAACCCAAAACTATTTTTAAGCGTCTCTCAGGTCAGGCCTGTGGTTTTACAGCTCCAATCTCTACTGTTTTGGTTCACTTTCACTGCTCTCTGCAGTGGCATTTTAGACATGAACAGGCGTCTGTTTTCAGCTAAAAAAGCCCCAATAAACTAAATGTATGCTACCTGCTCAACTCCAAATGGCAGAAAGACAAAGTTTACAACTTGTTGATGAACATTGAGGAGTTTTAGCAGCTAAAGAGCCACATACTTCATTTGTTATGTGGACAAAAATATGACAAATAAATTCTAATGCAGGAAAGAAAATCACTATAAAAACTGATATTATGTTTGTTTACAGCTTATTACGCTGCTTCCAAGTGACCAGGAAGTGGATAAGTAAGGACAACGTAAAACTATGACATTAAATTATGATCATGTAACATGTCATATAACATGTACAGTCCTGGCTAAAAATGTGTGCAACCCCATTTAAACTCTGTGAACAACTGTCATGATTACAGTGTGAATCCTGCCTGTGTTGGATTGCACATACTTAAGTTAAATTCCTCAGAGGTGAAAACTGGTGTCATTACAAACTGATGCTGTGAGACGGTCTGGTGCATTACTGCCTCAACTATTCAGAAAACAACAAGTTACAATTGTCAGGGTCATCAGTAGTATTGATTTGGATAATGCGTATCATTTGATTTAAACTGTAAGATGAGTAATGAGGCTCATATGAGGATTGGGTCTTATTTGCTATATTGTGGACATTTTTTTGTCATCGTATGCATTGCTATCTATAGCTGATATCTATTTATCTATAGCTTTCATTTTCACCATGCTTACTTGTTCACACCTACTAGTAGAGCCAAAGTCTAGATTTTGATGGACTTTAATGGATGTAGAAAATTAGCAAAGACCAATGAGCTTCAGTTTCAATTAAGAAACACTTCATTTTTATATAAGTTACTGCAGAACTGAACACTACAAAAGGATCAAGCCATCAGCTTGGTAAAAAGGAAAAAGTCTATCTGGAGACGCAATCAAACCAAAATGGTGACAACCTGGCACCTGTCAGCGGTGGCATTCGTGTTTTAAATTCTCAGTAAGGCGTTGATGTTTGTCTGGTAATCCCTCACCTCACTGCCTGAGAATGGGATGCAAAGCTGTGGCTCGAGAACTGGAACAAAGAGGGACAACAGATCCCTTTGAGCGACTGGCCAATCTGGAATACCAGGCATATTTGACAGGGTGTCTCTGTGTGCTCAGCAGAGACCTGTGTGCACATAGAGGGCAGCAGAAAGTGTCAGCCTCAGCTGTTAACGACAGCGGTGCAGAATACATGGGCAAAATGTCAATGTCATGCACAAACTAGGACAGAGAGCACTACTGTAGATGCAGTTGGACTGAATGGAAAATGTATTTTCTTTGTGCACACTGAAGAAATGTCAAGGCCTTGTGAAATACAAGCAACACATTGAGGTGTCAAAGTCATCCTAACAGTTTCCTTGTCTGCTTTGGACACAAAGCAGTATGTTATTAAGTGATAGGACAGAAAACTGCTTTGGGGAATGTCCAGAGCAATGTTTATGCTCTGAGTAGCAAACCTGATTTAAATAACAACCAGTCAACCCAGAGCTGTAATGAGGGTCTGGTTTTCAGTCGGTGATGTCATCGTGGCATCTGGAGGTTGCTAGGTGCTGTGAAGACATGTGTGCAGAGCAGACAAGCTTCAGCAAAATGATGTCACGAAAAATGATTTCACTGCAGCACATGGTGTCAAACGAACAAGATCTACGCAGTGACTGTATTAAATATTATTAAATTATCTGTGTTATTTAGAATTACAGAATAGGTACAGTATTGTTGCCATCTATTGGTTGCCTGTTAGGATAACACAAAGTACATAGTGGCATGATTTGACTGGGTTGATGTGTGTCTGTGTGAACAGACAGTTCATATCAATCACAGAAGATACATTTCTAGGAAGTCTGTCCAGAGGACATGCATATATTATATTATCTAAACTTATACACTGTCCAAAGGTAAGGCTACTGCCTCTGTTAAGTGCTTCCTCAGCTGTGTTACAGCTCCTACAGATTATATATACATATATAATACACATTGTGGTTAATTAAACTTTATATCCAGACGCACAGAGGAAACGCTGATGGTGGATGAGTAAAGGAACGATCCTCTTTCCAACCTGGGTTTTGCCTTCTTATAATGGAAACAACGAGATTTCCAAAGAATATGGGAAACCAGTGAAACAAGAGAAATACTGAAGATCTCATTCGTGTAACCAGGGCCACAGAATGGAGTATAAAAATGTTACAAATTCTCTATTAGGTCGCAGAGGCCTTGATTACAGAGTTACATCACAGCTACCGTATGTTTATGATGGAGACTATGAAACTACTCTCATGTCATTGATTAATACCACATACCAAAACTACTAAGCACTCAGAGAGTGGAAAATTGTTTTCTCATTTAAGAGCTCTTTGGTTAATTTCCATCAGCATCCAGGCCTCTGGATGAAAACAAGAGCACACTCGTGAGTGTGCACCATATGTGCATTCCATTTCTTATCACCGTAAGGAGATCATCAATTGCCATTACAGTTAGGGCAAAGCACACATGTATGGTGATGTCGCCATGATGATGTTGCATCAAGTCGAAATGAAGTAATACCACCTATTTCCTAGACCCTGGAATCCTGCTCTGAGCCTTTGGAATCATCTGTTTATCATCAGTACTTTATGATTTATGAACAAGAATTCAATTTTACACAATGGCAGATCTGTATCTCTTTTTCGTCTGGATTTAACATCTTGCCTTGCAGATATCATTTGAATGTGTCTAACCCTCTCTGTGACCCAGTACATACTGACTCCGCTCCAATACTGTATTTAACTGGATTAGGATCTGGATCTGGATCCAATTTGTGCATAATTGTGGACAATCATGAGATGTCTATGCCTGGGTAATTTTTTTTTTTTTTTTTTTTAAATGTGCGCAATCACATCACCAGGTAATGAAGTTCTGTGCCCTTGAAGTTTTTATTTTTTTAATTTTTTTAATTTTTTAACCATTTTACCATCTCTGAACTTGAAAAGGTTCCTGGAAAAGCTAAACCTGTCAGAAAGCATCAGCCTCTGCTGTAAAGAAGCAGTGCCACATTGTTGATGCAGCCTAATTGGGTGAGCTGGCTTCTTTAAAAGCCCCCCCACCTTTGGGACTCAATCATTTACAAGAGCTTTGATGTTTTTAGTTGGTTGTCTGTGTGACTGGAGTGAGGAAGTTTGGGTATACAACCATGGACTCCACCAGTCTACTTACTTACCTACTCAATGGGGGCTGAACGACCACATCTGCACCCAATCAGATTGGAGAACCCCCACTGATGTTCTTCCTCTGCCCTCAGGATAGAGACTGAGGGATATGGTCCCTTTAAAAAGTGCATCCTATGCCTTATAGTAAAAATGACATACATTTTTTGGCCTCTCTTATGTTTAATGTTTGCATAATGTTTGGATAATTTATGACTACATTCAGTTGATTTAAGATTGCACCTTTGCCCTTGTACCTGCCTTATAGTGCTTAAAGCCTCACTCTAAATGTAGACGATATATAGAGTGCCACTGCAAATCATTTGTTGTTTTAAATGCAGACGTGGGAGCAAAATGACAACTGGTACCTGCATACAGTACGTTCCTTTTTCTTACTGACGGCCAAAATGAAATTGAAACAATCAAACATAGTCCTGAGAAGCACTGAGAATCCTGGAACCATCATCACAGCATGACAGATCCTACCTGGCGGAGAAGTGCAAAGATGAATCTGTCTTACTTGTGGCTGGAATGGTGGATGTGTGGATTCTATTATACTGGTGTGAAATTCCAGCATCACCACAGGGACTGAGAGAGAGACGCTGATCTACTGTATGACCAAACGTGTGTGTGTGCACCCACAAGGCTGTGTGTGGAATGGAAAATCCACTTCAATATTTTGTAAAGACTATACCCCACCTTTAAGCTTGGACTGCAGCAAACCGGTTGCCAAGTTTGCATCTTCAAAGAAGTAAGGCAGACTCTCTGACCCAACAGACGAGTTCTGTCTCAGACTGCTCCCAGCAGTCCTCTCATGAGTTTCCATGTTCAGGCAGCTATAGCGTTCAAGTTTAAGTATGGAATGCATACCACAGACAAAAAATATGTCTCACTCTTCCCTTGTTTCCCTCATCTACCAAGTCTGCAGACTTTAATCCTCCTTTTCCTCTTTTTCTCACTAAGCTCTTCTCCCTTGTTTGTCATTACTCATTTATTGTCCACACACAGTTTTATAACATACAGTACATTCGAAGAAAGGTATGATTTCTTAAATGAATGCTACAATATACAATTATTATATAACGATCACATAATACGTTTGGACTCCAATTTTAAGTTCAATTAAGTTTGGCAAAGTAAAAATGTTTGCTTCAAAGATCTTCTGAGTTTTGATTTCGTTACACCTGTAACGGAAATTTATGTCTCGCTGATCCTTGGAATTATAAATGATGGCATACTTTCTGTAACACTTAATCGACATAGAACAGAACCTTGTTTGTGTTAAAAGTTGCATCTGTGCTTTTCCTGCTATGAGACGTCAAAAGGAAATTATCAGCACGATAGTTTTTGTGGAAAGGAAAATAGACAGAGACACAGACAAAGACTGTAGGTAGAGGAGAGAGTCAGCTTTAAGTAGAACATTTTATAATAAAATTAAAGATTATTCATAAAGGCAACACAACAGGAGCCTGGATTATGTGAAAAGACAGTTATTATGACTGAATGAAACATTTGTGTTGCACTGGAGTAGTGCAGGAAGGTAGTGGAGGTGGATGGCAGGCATCCAAAGAGCAGGATTCTGACACCAGAAGCTGCAATTTGGGTCTGTGGTTAGGGTTAGACAACAATAGCATGTGGGGTAAGGTTAGGGAAATATGTTGTTTTTTTTACCACCGCCAAGGAGGTTATGTGATTGGTTTGTGATTGTCTGTTTTTATTACATAAAAACGAATGGACGGATTTGCATGAAATTTCCCAGATGATTGTTGGGCCTTGGTGGAGGTTTGTGCTCTCCGTGCACTCTAGTTTTTTTGTTGTTGTTATTTTCAGACAGCAAAAACACTTTGGTTAAGGTAAGAGAAATATTGCTTTTCTATTAAATGTTACAAATGATAAATACATTAAATTCCGTATCAACATCTTTGCGACTTGCCAGGAACTAGCAGCATTTCCTCTTTATGGTAATAAAAAATGTAACTGGCTGGTATGATGTTTTCCTTATGAACATAGTTGCTGAACAAATTGCATGTAGATGTAATTTCCAGGAGAAAGGGCAGGATTTGTTCTGCTTTACCACAGTCTTCGAGGTGGTCATACTTTAACCTCATCTAGTGTAAAAACAGGCTTATATTAATTTTGTGAATGACGAGGTGCTAGTGCAACTCTTCATGTTGACATGTCTCACACCAGCTGTGAATAGAAACTGGGCTCATAGGTAAAACATATTTGACCTGGTAAAAGTGAATTTCACACAGACAAAAAAAAAGCACACAACACCTTTCAGTAGCTTCATATAAAATAAGAAGTTTAATTTGTTAGACGTCAACTCTTTTCCTTTAAACACCCAAGAGGAATGAGCAAATGGGAAAAGTCATGTTTAAAATCCTCAGTGGAGGGTAAATGCCACCATTCTCCAAATATGAACTGCAGGACTGCACAAATAAACTCTTTATTATCAAGAGGGCATGTGGTGCGAATGATGAACTGTCTTTGAAATTTAACAGCCATACATTAAAATGTAATGTTTTTTAAGACATCTTTCCACTAGTTTACATTTTGATTGTTGCCAAGCTCACATAAACACTTTTCTCCCTAATCACGGAGCAAATAAACTGCATTCAAAAGTTTATGCAAGACAATTCCCTCTTTCCGAAAGTCTGCCTGGGTCCCATCACATTGCGGAAGAGTTTGTTTTTTCTCAAAAACTGATTTACTGAAACAAACTGAACTCCTTTAAGTGATCATTAAAATACAGCTGTTCGTTTCTGAAACACTGCAAATTTATCATGTCCTGTTTTAATGGTTGTTTTTTTAAAGCTGTCTTTTGACTGCAGGAAAGCATTAGAAATGTTTCCTGACTCGGCCAACTGGAAAGGAATAGAAAGGATTTATTTACAAATTCGGGGCTCTACCCCAGTCACATGCACTGTGTTTTTAAATGCAACATGGCTTTAACATTCACTTAAAATTCAATCTTATGGGACACAGAATTGATTCTTTTTCAAAACAGTTTTTATGTGGGCAGCACGGTGTTGCAGTGATTAACACCGCCGTTTCACAGCAAGTAGGTTCTGGGTTCAAACACAAACCCTTGCAGTGATTAACACCGCCGTTCCACAGCAAGTAGGTTCTGGGTTCAAACACAAACCCTTGCAGTGATTAACACCGCCGTTCCACAGCAAGTAGGTTCTGGGTTCAAACACAAACCCTGTGTGGCTTCCCTGTGTCTGTGTGGATTCCCTCTGGGTGCTCTGACTTTATCCCACAGTCCAAAGACATGCAGGTTGCAGCCGGGGGCATTTCTGTTTGAAGTTTGCATGCTTCATCCCTCAGTCCAACAATGGTTGGTCTAAATGTGCCAGTGAATGGTTGTCTTTCTCTGTGTGTCAGCCCAGTGATGAACTGGCGACCTGTCCAGGATGTAGCCTCTCCAGCTGGGATAAGGCTTCAGCCCCTTGTGACACTGAAAAGAGTGGTTACAGAAAATGGATGCATAGTTTTTATGTTTTCTCTTTTGTTTTCCTAATTAGTGTAAGAAAAACCAACACGCACAGACCACAGCATTATTTATGAGGCCTCGGAAAAAGGAAGTTTCAGCCTTTTTTAAGTGTGCATCATATAGGCAATTCACAACAGGTGTATTTAAAGTGAGAAATTGTTTCCAGTTGTGGCCCTTTATGCACAGGCTATTTGTCTTTTTGAACACACTTAAAAAATACTTTATTCTTTAGGAACCAAAAAGAAAAAAGTAAATACGTTTGTAAATTTGCAGACATACAAACATAACTATAGAGGCTATCACACTTTTAGCATCTCTGACGTAAATTAATTCACCATGAATCTTTTTCTTTGCAATGCATGAGATATGTTATGTATCTTTTCTAAGAATATATGTTTATGTAAGTTTTTTTAAATAAAATGTATGGTTTTGTTCCAAAGTCTGTCTCAACACTGACCCTCAGCTCTCTAATTTGCAGGAGGGCAGTAAAATCAGCACACAATCACAAACAAAAATCAAAGGCTCCCCTGTGGGTCTTGCTCGTTGACGAACTGGGTGAAGAACTATTTTCACAGCTGGACAGTCAAAAGTGTGTGTGTCTGGAAGAGGTACAACCCTAAAATCACCTTCATTACGACAGCGTTTCACTAGCCTTCAGTCTGCAGTGGCGTATTCTATTTCCTATTCATAAAATATGTCTTGAAAGATTTCGGTGTATCACAGACTTTTTTCTTCCATACTTTGACAAAGTAGATACTACAAATACATATACTGTATTATAACATATTAACATAATATATAACGTTACTCTAAATTCTTGTGTACTGTACAACACAACAGACAGATGGTGTGTTTTTGACCAATGAACTGTGAATAGACATAAAATAATGTGCCTCTAACTCACATAAAAATGTAATCCTGACATCTGTTATTTTGGGATGTTGTCCATGTATGTTCATCCAGTGTAAAACAAGCCTGACATTTTCTGTATAAACCTTTTTTTTATTACACTGTGAAATTAAATTAATTGCTCTATATACTCTGCCTGCAGTCTTTTTCATTAGCTGTTAATGGACAAAGCAAAATGTCATGACAGCAACAACTTCTGGACAATTTCTAAAGGGAATTAACACCCTCTTGGGAGGCTTGCTTTCATTCTCTCCATCTGTTGCAGAGTGTTTTCTCCATTTCTGTAAAGTATGTCTGCACGTGTGGCGATGCCTGGTCAGAGAAATCTCATTTAGTTTGTCTCCATACACTGGCCCTGTTGCTCCCATGGGAACCAACCCAAATGAGAACCACCTAATTTCCAGATGCCCAGTTCCAAAGTTACAATAAAAACTCTCATAGCGCTAGGCCTGGTTTTTCCAGTAGAAAAAAAAATATTTTAAAATGTCTGCTTCTATTTTCTTCTTGTGCTGTTTATTTTTTCAAATCCACATTTATCACATTTTTAATAATATTCCACCGGCTATGATCTTCACAAATCCACACGTGAGAAAACATGTACAGCATATTAATGTTTACATTCGAATATGCCACGGTCCTCCCTTCATCTTGTCTTTTTCTCACACTACATGAAGATATGTGACCTTTGAGTCTGTACCCAGGCGGTTCTTGGCACGGCACTTGTATTTGCCAGAGTCTGAGACTGTGGGCCTCTGAATTACAAGCGTGCCCTCAGGATGGAGCAGTTCACTACCGATAGGCCTGCCCTGCCCTGCTTTTGACAGAACTGAGCGATCCGGTAGCTCCCAGGTGATCTCTGGCTTTGGAATCCCAATGGCAGCACAGTTGAGCTGGATAGGTGTCCCAGCAACTACCTTCACATTAGGAGGAGGCCCTGCTGTGATCCGTGGAGGGTAGGACATGATAACGACGGGGATAGTGAGAACAGCCTCCCCAGCATTGTTACGAGCCCTGCAGATGTAGCTCCCTCGGTCATGAAGAGTAGTAGCCTGAATAATCAAAGTACCATTCTCTAGTAACTGGTAACGCCCAAAGACTTGAGGCCGAGTAAGGGTGTGACCACCGGGAATGGTCCAGGAGATTCTGGGTCTGGGAGTCCCATCAGATAGACAGTGAAGGAAGAGAGGGTCTCCAGACACACTACGTATGATGCCCTTAGGCCTTGTCAGGATGTAAGGCTTCTGTCCCACATCCAAAATGATTAGCTTCTCTATGTAGCCCATGAAATTTCTTGCACCACAGCGATACTTCCCAGAATCCTCTTTGCGCGAGTTGTAGATGACTAAAGTCCCATCGGCTTCACCAGTGAACTGTGTTCCATTAGGCAAAGACCAATTGATCTCTGGCTTCGGGTGCCCATCAGCAGAGCAGTTCAAGATTGCTGTTTTCCCAATCCATGACACAATACGTTCATTGAAGGGGTTCTTAAAGATCGGCCTTCGGGGCAAACTGGTTACCACCAGCTGCACCACCATTACTGCCTCTCCTCCATCATTCCTCGCCACGCAAATGAATTCTGCTGTATCAGTTGGCCGCACATTACGGAACTCTAATGTCCCATTATGGTGGACATTAATCCTGCTGCCAAAGTATGGTGCTGTCAGAAAAATGTTATGAGGCATAATCCAAGTAATAGTAGGAGTGGGATTACCCTCAGCCTTACAGTCTATCAACTTCCTGGAGAATTTAGCAGCTACATCTTTGATTACAGTCCTGTTCTGGCGGTACCCATTGATCACTGGCGGATTCCCATCGATATCGAGCTTGTAGACTTTTCTATTTTCTCCAGCAGGGTTGCGAGCCATACATACATAATTCCCAGCATCGATAACCTTCACATCCCTGATATCCAGAGAGCCATTGACATGGATCAGGTAGCGTTCATTAGATGCTACAATCACATCATTGGTGGGCAGTATCCACAGGATCTTTGGTTTGGGTTCCCCAAGTGCATCACAGTCAAAGCGTATGTTCCCTCCAGACATCACCCTAGCATAGTTCTGGTTGGATGTGCGTATCTTGGGAGGAGAGGTCACCACGCTAATATGAACGCTCATCTCATCCTTGCCCACTTGGTTCTCAGCATAGCAAGTGTAGTCCCCTTCTTCTGACATGCCAACCTGGAGAAGAATTACGCAGTGATGTGAATCTTTTTGGAAAGATTTTTACATTTCATGATGTCAGGATGACGATATGTCATTACATACCTGGTTTAGGTAGAGAGTTCCATTGTCAAAAAGTGTGTATCGCCGTGCTCGTCCTCCTCCACTGCTGGTATCAGACTGAAGAACACTGCTGACCACGGTACCATCTGGTAGACCCCATGAGATGTCAGGCTTTGGTGCTCCTGAGGCTTTACAGTCGACCTTCAAGTCATTACCAAAGGGTACCTGCTTTTTTACATAGAGCTTAGGCTCTATCTTGGCTGGTTTCATTGACACACTGACCCTCATGAGTTGGAAATCATCACCAACTCTGCTTTGTGCCACACAAAGGTAGTCACCAGCGTCTTTCTCACTCACACTGCTGACAATAAGTGTTCCGCTATCCAGCACCTGAATTCTGCTGCCCATCCTGGAGAGATACATGAGAGAAAATTACATTGAGTATTTGAGATAACAGAATAAAGCTTCATCAGATACAAGTGAGCACCATTTACTATTGTGCAGGACAAGGACAAATGACATGTAATCTGTGATCCATGAACTCTGCTTTTTAAGAGCTATCCATGTATTATGGTAATATATCCACAGACGAGTTCATACATTTGTGTATTGTGTGTTGCCATCCATCATTCTTGTGCTTTCAGACACCACAGTCATGTCAATAATAACAGTACATTTTTTAAATTATGACTGCATAACATGATGAATGAACAAACACGATCAGTTGGAAACTGAATTAACGACTAACATCCATCAAACGTGTTGATATATTCATGTGGGAAGTGGAACAGCCTGATGTTATGAATGGCCCACTAAACCGACCCAAAATACATGGAAAAATATGAGCACTGCATTGTCATGAGTTTCTTCAAACAAGAAAAAAACTGCTTACTGCATCTTTCCTCAGCTGTTTTATCTCTGATGTTGCATGCACAGAGGGAGGTCATAGAAATTGTTAGCAGACAAGGCATATACTGTTACGAAAGCAATACTCTTAAGGCACTCTCCTATTTCTCTATTGGTGATCTAGATGTAACGTTTTCTGCCATTTTCTTTTTTCATGTCTTTGGCAAATACTTGTAACTTGGTGAAAATGGAGAACATGAGATGGCACAGACGCTGCTTTGTTTACAAGTTGGTGAAGCTTCAGAATAAATATGACTTGTCTTGTCACTGCAGCACATCTGAGGTCAACAAAGCTATTGTTCACAACCAAGTCATATCTCAACACAATGACATTATGACCGATGGTATTTTTTCATCAAAATAGGCTCTCTGGTGAATCTTTGGTCTCATGACAATCCTATATTTGAAAAGAGGACGATAAACATTTTTGATACAGTAAAATGATTGAAGCCTAGTGGAGGGACATATGAACATGTTTATATTTTCTGACCTCGATACTGCCTCATGCAGCTCCTCCACACGCAAACAAACATGCATGCATGCTTTCACATAAACACAGATGCATGCACGCACACACTGAGGGAAGATGGTTGAGCAAAGATAATGAGTTACACAAGGCTATTTTTTTTCCAAGGACTGCTTAATTCAAGCCAGAAAGAATGGAAGAAAAAGTCCAAATGGAATTGGCATCAAAGCCACACTCCACAGCTCTGGCGTGGGAACATTTAAAAAAAAAAAAAGTGGTGATGATAACATGCAATGCAACCAAACCACAATCTCATATAAAACATAACCATGATGGATACTTCAATATTTTCTTCACATGCTAATTCCAATGTCTGATGAATCAAAATTTAATTACTCAATGAAATTTTGTACTTACATTATTATGCTAATACATTATCATTATATCAGTGACATAAAACTGTCTTAAAATAACAACTGTTTACAAAAAAAATCTTTCTGGAACAATATATTGTTGCTATAAGAAGTTATAGCGAATGACTATTTTGCTTGATCATGTACTTTAACTTACATGCTTATCACAGTAAAAAGACCAATGCTCATGGCAATATGATATGTTATTAGTATGTGTTGTCATAGTTATAGTATAATGGTGTCCAAATGTATGCCCTCAGACAGCTACTGTGCCTACAAGTTCACGTGTCTATTTTCCTAATTGAGGCTTTAATCATCCATATATTCATTTCCTGTAACCACATATCCTCAGATGTATTCATTTTAATTAGCTTCAGCTCAGTGCGGTCTAGTTATCTTACAATCTAATTCAAAAAGATCTGGTATGAGGAAGCATCACATCAAAACACTTATCTGTTGGGAATCTGCTCTGCCTCTCCCTGCCCTTGTGTTCCTGCTGTTTTCACCCTCCGAGTGTTTGTGTTTGTTTCCTGCCTGTTTGTGTGTCTGTCCTGGGCGTGCTGGCCCACTTCCACAGGATCAGCTGCAGTCCAGCCATGCTGTTTATAACCCTGGTCTCATCCTCCACTCAGCGCCAGATCGTTAAGTCACACTTGTGGTACAAATGCTTCGGCCAAACTAATCCAGTTTTTGAGATTTGTCAGTTTTCTGGTTCTGAAGTATTTTTGATAAGACCTGTTTTTTCTTGCCCGTCTTCCGATCCTCCGCCTCAGCCTTCTGGAACACCAGCCACCTCCAGCCCCACCATCTGCCAGTCTGCTCTGCCCAGCTCTCAGTCTCCCTGCCTGCCTCGCTCCGCTCTCAGCCCTTCATCTGAATCCTCAGCTACTATTATTCTTCAGTCAAGTCAATATCCACTCTCCAGTACATTAAAATATCACTAACTATACTCCTGCCTCTGGTCTGAGATTTGCTCTTTGGTCCACATTTGAACTGCTCCTAACATTATTTGGCTGAGTCTTTACTTGAGGACCAAACTGTCATTGCAGAAAATCAAAAAATTAAGAAATATTGTCACCAAGATGACCATATCTTTTTAAGTTTTTAACAATAAATAAGCTGTAAATGCTGCCACTCATTCTTTTGTGCAATGCTGTCAGTGATCAAGGCATTTTTTTTACCTGTGCCACTGGTCCACCACAGCTCTAGAGGGCAGCTTCCAAACGATCCTGGGTTTTGGGTGTCCTGTAGCTGAACAGTTTAGTCTCAGCTGGTCCCCGAAGAACAACTCTGTTAAACGCTGGGATGACTCCAATATTTGAGGAGCAGACTCTTTGCGCTCTACTTTCAGTGTCACCACCCTTCTCTCTGAGCCAGTAGAGCTGGTAGCAACACATTCATATTTCCCACTGTCATCTTCAGTAACATCCTTAATCAGGAGGGTTCCATTCTTATGCACTGATATCCTTGTGGTACCTGTATGTCTGTTAGATCGTACCAATGACCCATCATCGAGGACCCAATAAATAGTAGGCTGAGGGCTGCCTTGGCCAGTGCAAGGCAGCCACAGGTTTTGACTTACAACTACTATCACCTGCTGGTGTTTTTCTTCCACAATTCCTGGGGGAGCAGCCACCACCTGCAGTCGGACTGTAGAGGTATCAGCTCCACCTGGATTACTGGCAATACATTTGTAGTGACCTCTGTCATACAAAGACACCTGCTCAATGACCAGAGTCCCTTCAGCAGATACTGATACCCTTCCCTTCTCCTTGTTTAGATTCCTGACCTGGGTTCGGTTGGCTAGGATCCAGGATATCATAGGTGTAGGGCGACCCTCCGCTTTGCATTTAAACTCAACAGTGTTTCCTGCATAAGACTTAATATCACGTATTTTTGGCTCCAGGATACGTGAGGGATAGGCCACCACGGAGAGGGTGACAAGAAGTTTATCTGATCCATGATGATTTTCAGCTAGACAGAGGTACTGGCCACGATCCTTAATGTTGGCATTTTGGATTGACAGTGTGCCATTGCTGAATACCTCAAACTTGCCCATCCTCCCCTTGATGGTAATAGTGTTTCCTGAAGGAAAGAGGAAGAGAATTTCTTGTAAGAAAAATTCATCTAAAAAACAATTAAAAACAATACATATTACTCATGAAAAACTGATTCAAAATTACTAAAATGCATTTACATCTATAAATTAATAATACTAATAATAACAATAATAATAAATAATCTTAAAACTTACTTATTCTCCTATTGTGATTTTTATTTACTTTTTTACCATTTGTATTGTTTTTTTTGTTCATTTAAGTTTTTTTCTCATTGATAAATATTGATGTTACTAAAATGCAATATAAACACACACAAATACTACCATTAAGTTCATGATATACCACAGTGTTCTCTCCACTTAATAAAAAATAAATAAAAAATTACAATTGCCTCACTAACTTTCAAATACTGACCATTATCATTCCTAGATATACAGCTGTGCCTGAAAATAAAGAATGCCATTTTCTTGTGATTTTTAAAAATACTTTAACCCAACGTCTGGACCTTTTATAGATGTTTTTTTTTTCTTAATAAATGTTATTCAATCTGTTTTTGTACCTGTGCTTGAGGAGAATCGCTTCCAGGTTATAGTTGGCTGAGGGTTTCCATTGGCCTCACATGGCATGTAAGCATCTGAGTTGGATAACACAGTGAAGCTGGCTGCATTGCCTCCTACTATCTTAGGTTTGTTTGTAATGACCTTTACAGTGGATATAAAACCTACAATACTGGCACTTGTAGCATCGATGTCATCGATGTGATAATAAAAACTAGAGATGTCATCATTTTTTCTTATGTCGTTGTCCTGTTCTGCTCTAAGATTGGTCATTGTGTCAACGGTAAGGCCTTTATCTGCATTGTCTCCGGAAGCACTGCTTGGCACAGTTGGTCGGATCCACCTCAGCGGTGGCTTGTGAGAGTTGTGACCACTCTGAGTTGGTGGTTGGATGTTGTTGTGGACTCTGGACCAAGCTGTTGTGGAAGGCCTTCTTGCAGTGGTTGGCATGAATGTGGTGGTGGGAGTGAATGTGATAGAGGGGATCAAAGGTGCCCTGGTTGTAGTATCATCTGACAAACTGCTCCAGTCATATTCCTCATAGAAATCAATCTCCTCCTTTGAAGTTTGGTCAGTGGAAACAGCTATTGCTTTTCTGTCTTCTTTCCTAGATCGTGTGTACAATGGCTTGTGGAGTGAAACAGTCCGCGGTGTCATGGTTGTCTCCATTGTCTTTTCCGTAGTTGAAGGCTCAGTTGTGGTACTGGGGTGTAATTTAGTGACTGTAGGCCTGTTGTAGGGCTTCCTGCCCCTAAAGGGCCTCTGTCTCTGCCCTTGCCGTCCTGTTCCTCTAGGCTTCTCTCTGATAACAAGCCAATTATCAGGTAGTACCCCAAATCCAGACGATATGTCTTCATCAGGATTTGCATTTGAAGGTGGTTTAACAGTAGGTGGGGCAGGCAGAGTCTGTGATACTGGTGGTGTCTCGGCAGTAGAAGAGGACCTGGAGTAATATGATGAACGTGTAGTAGTTAGATGATGAAAGCTAGGTCCTAATGTTGTGAACTCAAACTCTGCTGATGATGCAGCTCCATAGTCATCATCTAGTGAGCCCTCACTGTGCTCAGTGTGTCTGGATGGAGACAGAAGCTCAGGTTCAACCAGTGAGTTTGCAGTGGTGGTGGTGGTGGGAAGGGCAGCAGGGGTGGTGTTCAAGGTCGTTGTTGTAGTTCTAGCTGTAGTTCTAGGCGTAGTTTTTTGGGTGATAAAAGGTCTCTTCAGCCTGCTCAATATCTTTTCTTTGTCTAGGCCTCCATACAGCCTGCCCCATGGAATTCTTCCACGAATAACTTTAGAGGCGGTTGTAGTCGTGGTGGCCATGGTGGAAGTTGACGGTTCTTCATGTGTGGTCGTATATGGATCAATCATAGGTTCTAAGTCAGGGGCATCAACAGAGGTCATGTAGCCACTGGAAACTTCTGGCCTTGACTCAGTGTCATAGTTTGTGGCAGAAGCTGCAGCTTTTTGTGTAGAGGCAGGTCTTTCTATTCTGTGTAAAGATCGACTGGGGGAAGTTGTTGGTTTGAGTACTTGCAGATCAGTAGTTGTGGTCTTCTTTTTATTTTCATTATAGTCATAGTCTGAAGGAAAAATGAAAGGCAATGTAAACACAGATGGACAAAATATTAGCAAATGGAGCACACACTGAACAATGAAGCAAAACGTTCAAAATGACTCTTTTCTTACAAAACAAGTTTGCTTACCAGTGGTCAATTCAATTCTATATGGCACTGTAGTACTCCCCTCCTTCTTCACTGAGGGCTGTTTCAGTTTATTTATGAAGGACTGTATGTCATTGATTCTGCTAGGTCTAATGATCCTCCTACGGCTTTGGAAGGTCCTCCTGCGCCCCCCTCCTCTGCTGTTCTTGTGTGGGATGATATGAATCTGCTGCTGGGAGATGATGGTGGATCCTGCAGACAGGCGTGGGGATTTGATTGTTTGGGTTGTGTGGAGGGTTATCTCATCTTTCTGTCTCTCTGTGGTGGTGATGGCTGTGAATGTCGTCTGAGTTTCTGGGTCTGTGTGCACAACTAGCTCCACTGGGCCAGGGCCATCCCTCATTGGAGTGACCTTTGGGCTCATGGTAACTGAGGGTGCTGCCCAATTGGACATCCCTGGCTCTGAAGGTCTTTCCCCAGAGAACTGGAGCTGAGTTCCTTGTAACGAGTTTGTCACAGTATGTTGGAGAATGACTGGGTAGCCATTTGAGCCTGAGGTCTCATCAATAGAAAGAAATGTGTTGTCTGAAATTGTGTTATATGGTGTAACGGCATCAATGTTGCTTTCACTCCTTTCTCTTGGACTGTTTGTGAAAGCGGACTTGATTGGTGAATCTGATTGCATATATGACTCTGCTGCCAGTGTGTGTGTTTCCATACCAAACACTTGATGTGGCTCTGTAGTTGCCGCATTAATATGCTGATCTGTCTCTGTGGTTGCTTTAGATGCAGACTGCCTGTTCGCTTGCCCAAACATTTTGCCTCTCTGTGGATAATCTGTAGTTGGTTTGGTTATCCTTGGAACAATGATGAAATGAGCTTCATTACGATCCTCACCAGAGCCAATTTCACCATCAACAGAAAGACCAGTGTTTGAGACTGCATATGTTATTGTCTCTTCCTTTTTGTCAGTCTTTATTCTTGATCCATCATGAGCTTTTTTCATTATTTCAGCAAATTTCTTTGGGTCCACTCTCCTGGAAGCTTGATCAAATACCCTATTACTCAAGACCCGTCTGTTGCTGACTGGCTCCCTCTTTTTATGTCCCGCACCTCTGCCTTGTGACCTGAAACTGGAATAAGGTCTATCTGAGGTGATGGTCCTGGATTCCTGGCTATTTCTGTCAAAGGGACTAGAAGAGGGGCTCTCACTGAGGGTAACTATGTTTTCAGACAAGCTATGGTCATTTTTATCCTCCATCTCTGTCACTGATCTGTCACTGTCTAAAACTGTTATTGTCTCAAAGTTTTCTACAGTCACTGTCACCTGAGACACAAGCAGGTCAACTCCCAGGTGATTAGCAACCACACATCTATAAATTCCTCTGTCCCTTGCTGTGAGACCCTGAATTAGCAAAGTTCCATTTGCATAAACTTTCCTGTTCCCATAAGACTTGTCCAGTACTGTGTGATCAGGTAGTATCCACTGGACCGAGGCCTCAGGACTCCCTGAGAAGCTACAGTCAAAAAACTGATTTTCACCAAGTGGCCTTGAAAGCTGGACACTGTTGACCTCATATTCTTCCACATCAGGGGACAGAACTGTCACTCGAAAGATGAGGATATCTGCATCCAGGTAGTTTGTGGCGATGCACCGGTATATGCCTGTGTCTGAGGTATCTGCACCCCGTAAAGTGAGCCTCCCCTCAGCAGTGATTACGATCCTCCTGTCTTCACTGGAGTATGGAGCTCTGACCTTACTTCCATCTGGCAAAATCCACTCCAACAAAGGCTTTGGCTCACCCTGGACTTGACAATTCAACTGTGCCACACCACCTATGTTAAAAATAAAACAAATATTTTATTACAGTAATTATTGCTGGTAAGATTTTTTATCAACAAACATCAGTTAAGAGTTTAGGCATGTAAATGGAAGTTAACGCCTACCAGTAAGTACAGCATGCTCAGTCTTAGTTTCATTATCTCGCTTGATCATGGTCCAGGAGTAGCGGTCCCTCTTCGGTGATGTGTTTTCCACACGTAGGTTGACAACAGACTGATATTTAATGTGCAGCATAGAGAGTGTGGTAGTAGTGCGGTCAAGCTGGAGGCTTATTTCTCCCTGCATAAGCCATGCAGGGGAGGCTTTAATCTCAGCCTCAACGCTTGTGTAAATTTCTTCCTCTTCCTCATTTGTTTTCACCTCATTATACCTATACACCATTTCTGGGCTTCTGGCCAGCATTACGCCTCTCTCCAGTCTCATGGGAGTGTCACTGTAGGTTGCCAGGATCTGCCACAGCTGCTGTATATGTTCATAGTCAATATTACACACCAAATATGTAGTAATGCCAGCGGTAAGTAAGGTGACATTTCTTCCCTCCTCCTCCTTCAAGGTCTGTGTCAGGTGCTCAAAAGCAGAGGGCCTCTGGACATGACAGGATAGACTGGCATCGTTGTAAAATTGGTTAGTCAGGTTAAATTGTATGGAGCCTAATGGTGCTATAAAGTCCTTGGGGGTAACTGGGGTAGATTCTGCCTCATCCACGCTGATGTTTTTCTGCTTTAGATTGGATTGTATCCATGGTTTGGTACAAGTGAAGGCATCACTGGGGAGAAGGGATAGCGTTCTTTTGTGGTAGGGGGCAGGATTTTGACAGACAGGACACAGCTGGATTCTTGGATATCTCCTGTCCCGCTTGCATTTCAGCACACCTGCAAACATTTATATGACACAGTGTAGCGTTGCGTTGGTTGACAGAAAGATAAGAACATTTACAGATTACACATTGTGGGTCAGCCAAACCAAAACAGATCAGTTCAGTCAGGAAATTAACTAAACATGTTTTATTTCTACTTGCTAATGTGAGGCTTAGATTGAGGCTTTTGTTACATTTATTCAAGGAAATGTTGAAATAAAGAAATCTTTCATTACCAAAGAATGGGGTTATCTTCCTTGTAAAAATGTTACAAGTTTCTCTAATTGTTTTCAGACTCTTCCAAAGCAAACACATTCTCACCTGCCTTCATCTGAGCCCACACTGGGAACCACTTCATACGGCAATCACACGACCATGGGTTGCCGTGGAGGAAGACATTCTCTAATTGGCTGCAGCCAGAGAAAATATCTGCAGGCAGAGTGGTGAGTTGATTGTCTGACAGGTGGATGTTTCTTATTGAGGAGACCTTGAACACCTGGCTGTGTCTCAGTGTGATGAATGTGTCTGAGTGGAGCTGCTGCAGGTGATTGCCCTCCAGATGGACCAACTGCAGGTTGGTGAGGCCATAGAAAGCCTCTGGGCTGATGAAGTCTATGTGGTTGTGGTCTATGTGGAGTCTCAGCAGACTGTCCAGGCCTTTGAACGTCTCTTTGTTGATTTCCCTTACTTTATTGAAGGATATCTTGAGGACCTATGAGAACATGATTCGGAAATTATCTGTCAAAAGAATGTTGAATTACGACTATTATGTTAACACTCAACTGCAGAGTTCACATGCAATGTTGTGAAAACAGCACCGTCATTTGAAAACAATTTATTCAGTCTAGAAAAGTGCAAGCAATCAGTTATTGGAGAGCATGTGGATTATAAATAGAAGATAAAGTATAGAAGCCCTACAGTGGTGATCTCTTTGCGAAACTTGTGTTTTTTTTTTTTTTGTTAGGACGTGGCCAGGGAGGAGTTGAAGCAGCTCTGATTTCTGTATCTTTCCTACATCTGCAGTTGTATCTTTCCTTTGCGTGCATGTTTTGGATTGTGTGATACTGCTATTGAGATATTTTCCATTTGTTAGAACTTCAATTACTTCAACATCGAACATCAGCTTAAGCAGAAAGCAGCAACACAAAGAAATAGAGGTGTGGGGGGGTGATAGCACAGTGGTTAGAGCTTTCGCCCCATGTACCGAGGCTATAGTCCTCTAACGGTTGGCACGGGTTCGATTCCGACCCATGGCCATTTGCCGCATGTCTTCCCCCCACTCTCTCTCCCACGTCTTCGGCTGTCCTATACATTAAAGGCATAAAAAAATGCAAAACATTCCACACTCTTGACACATTTGTCATTATGTACAAGCATTGTACTAAATCATAGGATGCTGGCAGGATGTTTATACTCCATTATTACAAGACAGGTCTGTAATCTGTTCACCAGAGATGGACAAACACATTATTTTACCTGTAAAGACTTGAGGTCTTGGAAGGTTCTGTCTTCAATACTATGGATAGTGTTGCTATGCAGCATCAACAACTGTAAGTTCTCAAGTCCTGCAAGATCATTTTCCTTCAAGACTGTTATACTGTTGTACCTAAAAGCAGAGAAATGATAAACAGACTTCAGCTTATCAGCTCAAATGTACCACACACTATTTCATGGAAGTTAATGAACAATGGACATAGTCTCATTTAAGGCCCTACACTCCCACACAGGTATTTTCATTTACTCATCTTTTCAGGTTGAATATGAGTTGGTTATGTATTTGCACCGAAAATGTTTTGAGATGTTTAAACAGAAAAAAAGAAAAGCTGTGGGTGTTTTTTTTTATGCTGTCCATTTTTTCAGTAAAATGCAATATTCTCAACATTTAATTTTGAAGTAATGTAAAAGTAACCCAAAAGTATTCAGTCTGGTTAACATTGCTTTGTGATGTTAGGTCAGTAATTACATAATTGCCAAGTATTTTGTATTCAGTAACTGATGATATTCAAGGTAATCTGACCCAACCCTGAGCCTGACTATGGTTAACTTGCCCGGCCCTTCAAGGTGAAAAGGGTTTAGAAGATGACAATTACACAAAGTCTGTATATTTATAGTGATATCAGACAAATATGTGAAAACATCTGTGTAGGTAAATCATAGGAGTGTATTCAATTTAATATTGACTTATTGGGTATCTGTGCTCGGCTTAATGAATGTTACTCACTCCAGATAAGCAATGTGTATGTGTTACCATGATGTTTAACCATCACTTCCTTTGACAGAAAATGACAATAATTGGTCACTGACGTCTGTCTGTTGGTTTGTTTATTTGTGTCTTTGTCTTTTAGGAATATTACCAGGGGTGCACATGCACATAAGTGGTGGTGTGCCTGCCCGGTCAAAATAAACAATGTGTGGTATGTATTAGAACAAAAATGTTCTAAAGCAATGTCCAAATATTAACCAGTTTAAAATAAGGTATAAAGACATGATTTTCACCAGGTAAAAGGATGAATGCGGGGTTTGAAAATCACCAGATGTTTACAGGGGGTGTTTATTTATCTATTTGGTTACTTAATATTAATTCTTTCCAAGTTTATCTTCCTCTTTTTATGTAAATAATAATGTAAATCTGTAAGATATTTGACTTTTGGTTGCGTTGGTGTAAATATATGTTTTGTTGGTGTATAGGTATAATAGTGTATATTATTCATTATATTTTATATGTATAATCAGATATTGAATATTATATATACTGGATATTATATTACTTACATGTATTGTTTAATAGTAAATATGATATAAAATATATAATATATATAATATAGTATAATATAATAATATAATTTAGTAAGAAAATCCATGATTATGGAGAAGGGGTGGGATTGAATAAGTTTGTACTTCTTCTCACTCCTTTTTGAATATGTAAACAAGTCAAGTTACAATTTCTTTTGCTTTATGCTTTTCATTGTCTGTAAATATGATGTCCACTATGCTTTTCATTTAATTTTTTTTCATTTGTTTCTTTTTTTTCTTTTAAAACATTATTTCTTGTGTGCTGTATCTTCTTTACATATTCGAAATAAACATTTCAATCAAAAAATGAATGAATCAATCAATCAAAGATTCCTATATTACCCTAAAATTACCCAAAATTCGAAAGTCTGAGCTAATCTTAGCTTGTTCGCCTTCCAAAACCACGAATGTAGTTGAATGAAAAGCTGAAATGCTTTGATAAGAATATTTTTTTTTACATTGACCAGTTAGTTAATCAATCACAGTTAATTATTAATACCAGTGGTGCCTTAGCTTAACCTAGTTAACTTTGTTTTAGGTATACTTAGTCAACTCTCTTGAAAGGCTGCAGCCAACATTAGCTATGCTTATTCAGACTGTGGTTTAAATCAATCAATAAAATGATTCTTCTCCCAGAGCATCTGCAGTTCTTCACACCGCCACAAACTGGAAAGAAATCGAGAGCTCACCCGAGGTTAATCTTTTCCACAGCTGGCTGGATGTGGTCAGGTATCGCGCTCAGATATCTGAAGGTGCAGTGCAGCTCAGTGGGAATGACGCAGGCGCATGATTTGGGGCAGTCACCGCTCGTCTGCACCACAGCAGCCAAGATCAACACGGCCCTCAGCAGCCACCTCAGCAGGTATGAGGCGCTGCAGACACACACACTCATTTTGCACATGGATGGGGCTTCAGCTGCACGAAAAAAGGGGGGCTAGACTTTGTCCTGATCCATTAATGAAACCCACCTGGAGACACAGATGTTGACAGCATATTAATGCCTTCATTCTCTATTAGGAATAATAAACAGAACAAACTATAAACCCGTGGTGTCCCCCCCCCTTATTTAGATTTAAACGAAATTACCATCACTTAAGTCAACCTTTTACATCTCCTATTCTTAATTAGTTTCCTCTTTATATATTATTATCTAGCATTATGGAAAGGATAGTTTGTTTTTAATAAGACCACATGATGGATGATGGATTGACGATGATGTAAGTAAAGCCAAACACAGAATAATGTTACTGTACATGCACAGATAAATATTCTCTCTAGTAGCAAATAAATATTTTTTTACCGCACATCGTTGTAGAAAATTGAACTGCTGCACGTGTAGGAATGTACAAATCCCGTTAAAAAGGCAACTTCCAAAAGTCCCGGTTTAGTTAAAGTCGTTCTCCAGTTTGATTTCTCACATAAGACCACTGTGTCTGAGGCGCAGGGGGACGGGAGTCATTTCTGTGAGAGCGCCTGCAGTTTAGCGCACACGTTGGTGTCCTCCGCCCCCCTGTAATCTGCTGTAATGTAATCCTGGAGTTACTGCAAGTCTGAAATACTAAGGGCAGGGGTCTGCTGGAAAAACAGGCAACCAGACTGTTAAACGCAAAAACATGAAATCTTTTCTCATGAGAGGAACAAGGGGAATTATTAATTCCAAAGACAATATTTGACTTCAGTTTTAGAAGTAGGTCACTCACTTGTTTTGCACAGAAGCATGTCAATGCATTTTCACTGTCATTTATAGCTCTTGGATAATTTTCAGATTTGTGCTTGGCTCTCTCTACAACAATAATAAATCACACATTAATACATTTGGACGTGGCAGACAAATGCCCCAATCTCGTCTTCATCACAAACTATTTTGTAAACTCTTCTGTCAGATGAAATGTGTCACCCATTTGCTCATTAAGCATTTTACATGAATCCTTTGTTGCCTTTTACTCATGATAAAAACCAGAAACCAGCCGTCAGTTCAGGCATGTGGGGATAATTTATTATAAATCCAGTTGTTTTGCCTTTTTGCACTCCAATAGTCCCTCAGTGCACAAACAGCAGCATTTTTAAAGGTGTAGATTTTCCTTTACATTCAATAGTATGCAAAATAACTGTCTCACATACAGCATTTTGTGACTTTTTGTAACTTTTACATCCAAATCTTGTCAGTTAAATTGTATAAATAATGGTGCATTCACAAATGAAAATTTGAAATACACTCTTACACTCTTTTAGATGAAATGATGTCTGTGACTAGATGGAAAAAACACCAGCTTAAAGTTAGCAGATGTTCTTTTTGTCATTGACTCATTGTTACTGTTGCCATAAACATTCACATCACCTGTAAGGAGGATTCATGTCCCGGTACCCATTAAACCACAGCTGCCACAAGTTGTCTTTAATTCATTTTGGCCTGGCAAATACTGCTCTATGTTTCCTCTCAGGGAGTTGCCTGTTCACCATATCTACCTTGTTCAGCACCAGCAAAACATAACTCACTTTGGACACTAATGCTTACACACAGGGACCATTTCCTTGGAGGTTTCCCTGGAGGATTCCCTGGAGGATTCCCTGGGGCACGTGGCCTTGGGCCCTTCCTGCTCTGTGGGGCGGTGGGGCGCTCTGGTGGTTTGGATGCCTGTCTGCTTACCACTGGGGGTCGACATGGCGACCCCCCACTTAAAACCACATCCAGTGACAATCGGTCACACACACGTATACACACCTGACACACACACACGTATACACACCTGACACACACACACGTATACACACCTGACACACACACACGTATACACACCTGACACACACACACGTATACACACCTGACACACACACACGTATACACACCTGACACACACACACGTATACACACCTGACACACACACACACACATATACACACCTGACACACACACACACACATATACACACCTGACACACACACACACATATACACACCTGACACACACACACACATATACACACCTGACACACACACACACATATACACACCTGACACACACACACACATATACACACCTGACACACACACACGTATACACACCTGACACACACACACGTATACACACCTGACACACACACACATATACACACCTGACACACACACACACGTACAGCAAGGTTTATAAAGTTATACTGTCTATACCGATAATAATGTTGATGTCATGGTATATATATTACTGCTGTGATTGTTGTTTCTGTCACTTTTGTTGTTTTAATTGTTGTTGTTGTTGTTGTTGTTATTACTGTTGTTGTCTCTCTCCTTCTCTCGTGTCCTCCCAACCCCTTTCTGTTCTCTCCCTGTCTCTCTTCTGTCTACCCCCCCCCCGGTCTGATCGCCTCGTCTAACTTAATAATAAATAAAATGCAGATTATGCAACCGGAGCTTTGCAGAGAAACATGTTTTTGGCACTACAAGGCATCCAGACTTTCATACTGCATGCCGAGGTTGCTGGACAGGACAGGTAATAAAAACAAGTACAATGCCTTACTAACACAGACGACTGTTAGTGACCACAGAATAACCTTTTTCAGACCACAGGAGAAGAAAGAAGCAAAGAGATCAGATCACAAATGTGTTAGTGGACCAGTAACTTCAATGGAATGAGGGTTTATGTGGATCCCTTTCATCAGTTGCTTAAGATCACTGGCATAGTTGGTATGTTGCGTTATTTGTGTCATCAGTATTTACTTAAGCATCTGGACAATAAACAAACGCATATGGACAACAGCTTCTCTTCTCTTCTCTTGTCTTCTCTTCTCTTCTCTTCTGTCAAAGTTTGTTGTGTCGGGTTTGGAGACAGTCAGAGGTCTCAAAGCTATTAGGATGGGGTTTTACTGACCATGGCCACCAGGTTAGCGAAGTGGACGTGGATCGTCTCTCAGGTCTCATGCAGAAGTCACTCACTAATAATCAACAACGTGCTTGTGTCTTTTCTGTAGCACAAGTTGGTGGTTCTCAATCCAGGCCTGTTTGGAGGGTTATTTTTAAAATGTATCCCACTACAGATTACAGAGTACATGTCCTAAAATGTAATTTGTAACATATTCTGTGAGATTATTCAATGAGAGTAACGTATTCTAAATACTTTTGATTGCTTAATGTTTCATGTATGAATATGGTATTCACACAAAAGGCCCACTGCTGCCAGTAGAGGCTGCACTGAACAGTGATGTTGCAGTCTTTATGAGTCAAGTAGTGTTTGAATTTCCATGACAAAAACACATTCTGGTCCTCACTGTATGGCATCTCTATCATTTATCTTGTCTCGTGGTGTTGGCCAGTGTACTGCATCCAGGCATGTTATTGCGCTTTCTTATGTCAAAGGTTAGCAGTGCATTGAAGTGATGTATTTTAATTTGAGTGCAAATTAACCAATAAATTAATCCTTTCAAAAATATATTACTTTCTAGAATGCGGAGTATTCTAATTACCATTGATTTAAATGGTAACTTTACTGGTATACAGTTATGCATATTTGGTATTATGCG
Source organism: Chaunax sp. Z400 (assembly GCA_037577475.1). Taxonomy (NCBI): domain Eukaryota; kingdom Metazoa; phylum Chordata; class Actinopteri; order Lophiiformes; family Chaunacidae; genus Chaunax; species Chaunax sp. Z400. The sequence goes on from CM075192.1 coordinate 11,957,853, forward strand.
TCACGCTGTTACATGTTACAGTTCTGTACCTGCCATTCCAAGAGGGGGGCAAGGATCGGTGTCGCCCCGATGCTGCTGTATCACACAGACATTTGCTGAGGAGAACCAGCATGGGCACTGTTACGAGAGGCCAGTGCTACTGGCTGTTGAGGTCGGGGGATTCTGGACATCATGAAACTGTTGCTGTTCTACGGTGCACTCTGAGGGGCAACCTAAGACGAGCGGACGGGATTGGACTGGAACCACAGCAGCTGTCAGAGGAGGCTGGAGTGAGGTCTCTTAGACTTCTGGAGAAGCAGAGAGAGTATCATTGGCCGTGTTACTTGGAGGGGCAGACTGTGGTTTTAGGTGGAGGGTGCTGTATAAGCTTCCTCTTCCAAAGAGGTCAGGGAATCTTCAGTGGAGGCCGCTACATGGGGCCCTGGCATCAAACATCTTTCTGTCTAAGGTGGATCCTAATGTGAGGGAGGGCTGCATTTTCTGTAACATGCCTGAATTCATCCACTTGTCCGTTGAATAACATTGTGTTACCTTTTCTTTGCTCTCAGCTGTGTTGTCTCAGAGTAGTATTCTCCGAGTTGGCGAACATACTGGGGCCCAGATATTTTGGGAGGACAAGGAACAAAAGCGTTTCAATATATTTTTTGTTTGGTCAGGCTAAAGACACAGGGTTCTGGGGTGGACCCTGAGTTAATGTTTAAAGGGCTGGTCTCGATGCGCCTCAGTATGAATGTTATGTTTCTGATAATGATCTTGAGATGTTCCAGAAAATGTGACGTGCAAATGGGGCTGTTCTTAGTCTGAGTGAGTCTAAACTGTTTTTCTTGTTATGAGAAATGAGAGAGATGATACTTACTGTGAGTATGTGTGTGCATCAGTGGAGTTTTCTTTTCCTTTGTGTCTCATGCAGTTATGTAACTAGCATCATGTAGACTTGTTTTGATAAAGGATCTTAAAAGTCTTCTCTTCTCTTGGCATTGCTCCAGCTGTTATCACTCTAAATTATTGTAAGAGTAATGCAACAGTCTCTGTGTGACTTTGACATTTGTACAGTTTTTCACAATCGCTGAGACACATTTCTTGAAACCTGACACCCTTCTCTCAAAACTACACTCACAAAATGCAATTCTCACTTTCATCTGTGCTCAAAACCAAACAATGTTGTCAGATCATACTCCAAGCCAGTCAAGATAAAAACACTGCTGAGCATTCAATTCACACTAACATCAGAGAATGGAGAACACAACGTTCAGGTCATTGTTATGCATCACAAATGCTTCACAGTGCAAAATATGATTTAGTGAGTGAAAATGTTTTTAGAGTTTTGCAAAAAGACTAAATTAAATGCCAATTGTCTCTAACTGTGCAAAAGCTGTTTAAGGTTTTGATTCTTGCTTTTTTTTGTGTGTTATGTTTATTGTATGTACTTTGGTTTCCTCTGTAGAATGTTTGTTTTGTAATGTTGCAAATGGAGCGGCTGAAATGCAAGAAAATCTTCAGACTTGTCTGACAATAAAGTATTAAGTAAGTGAGTAAGTAAGTAAGTAAGTAAAAGAGTGATTGATTCAATAAATGGGTTCAGGCCACTGAGCATTTGGTCCACAGAATGGGATGTAGTGTTTTAGCAATACATAAAAACTGAAAAATGTGTTGATGTGGTGCGCTTTATTTACCAACAGTGAGGAGGAGGACTGTTGACTTGTTAACAGCCACGAGTGTGATTCACTTACCCAGTTTCCCCATGTTGGCATTTCACTCCAAAGCAAAAGTCCCATGATGTAACCCCCTGAATTAAGTCATTGGAAAGTTTCACAGGAAAAATTAAAACAAAATCTTCGCAATTTCCTAAAATCTTTATTTCTTGGGGCTGTTAGTTGTTCATATTGTCATCTCACATAAATAAACTGCAATGCCACAACAGGTAATTGACACTTGTAACACTTTAAGAGTTGTTACAAAGCCACACACATACAGGCAGGAGAAAAGGAAGTATATTAAAACGGGGTGATGTTACCTCTGATCAAAACACACATGCACGCACCTACGTGATCACGCTGCAGTCGTGTCCACACAAAACTCAAAAACCACACACACAGGCAGGAGAAAAGGAAGTATATTAAAACAGGGTAATGTTTTGTTGAAATTCATAAGCTGGACATGAATCAATTAGATACATTTGTAGGGACGGAAAAATTCCTGGATCCAGACAGTGATCTGGATCACCACCAAAATCTAATCGATTCGTCCTTGAGCCACACCCGATATCAGACATGAATAATCCTCATTCAGCAGTCTGGATGTTGGTAGTGAATGGATCAGTCTGTGGCTCTGGTGATAGTGTTTTCATCAGGGATCAGGTTGAGTTGGATCAGCTCTGGCGTCCTTCTCTTCTGCATGTGACACACAAGAAACCAGATGGTGTGCAAACACACCAGCTGTATGGATGCAAACCGGCAGAGAGAGCTGAGAATCACACAGTCAGTCAAATCTCATTTTCTCCAACATCATTCAACTGGTTTAGAGACCATTATTCATTTTAAGTGCAATTCAACAGTAATTATAATAATAATAATTATTATTTTATTCACACTTCAAAGTTGTTTATATATTTAAAAAATATCTAGGTGAATAAAGTTGAGTTGGTGGCTATAAGTAACTTGGATGATTTACCACTTTTTTTAAAAGAAAAAAACATCAGTATTTGTCATCTACATTAAATTTTTTCAGATGCATGGCTCTGGTGTGCCATCACCCTCAGGCAGAGATCATTTCGAAGTCGGTCCTTGAAAATCAACAGAAGATATCAGAGACTCTTCAGCAAGTCATCCACTCCATCACGAACTAATGACACTTCCAATGAAATAAACGAATATTTACATGTTTAAAAAACAGACAGGCCTACTAAAAACGCTTTGTCAAATTAATGTCATTACATTTTTACTATATGTCATTACACAATATAACAATAGTGACATTCTTAATTATTCCTAGGTGTATTTGGGTCGAAATCTGAATGAAACCAGTCAGACTCATCTCCTATTCCCTTTAAAAGCCAGGTGCGCTGAGGGACAGATCTTTGGCGGACCCTCTGCCTCCACCATCTCGCAATTCTTTGTCCCAACTATGAACATCTTTGGATGCCCAGTTTACGCACCTGTGCGTGTATATTCTCCCGTCAAGTTTGTCTCACACAGGCTACAGGTGCTGCAAAAGGTGACTTTGACTTGACTATCCAACCCTTAGCAAGCAGGTCTTGGATGTGTGACCTCTTTGTAGAGTGGCTTGGGGATAGAGGCAGAACAGTTGGTGTGACCGATTCTCCCTTCCTCTGGCTGATAGATAATCTTGATGAAAACAACTTAAATATGCATAATTTCATGATTTCCCTTCATTCTATTTGTAAACCCAAATCAAACTGGATTTAGCCTGCCAACAGAACATAGTTTTTATTCTTGGAAGGCATGTTGTGGAGTTAATTATATCTTAATCTGAAATATCATTATAACAGAAGATTTAAACAGTTGCTTCTCTCTGTCTCTCTCTCTGTGCGTGAGT